>CM059425.1:78786457-79986457 GCA_030390025.1 Squalus acanthias | reverse complement strand
GTGGTTCAGAACAGGCGTGCTTCACGTAGAATAAGGGTTAAAATCACAAAGGGTTAAAATCACAAAGGCCTTTCAAAATGGCATTATAGAGCCAATGTAGTGCATGTTAAGGGGCTTAACAGCCTATCCCGCCTCTTAAAGGCGGGACAGAGTCGGGACCAGCAGACACGATTTAATGAAAATTGTGTGGAGGCGGGATGCAGGTGGACTTGTGCCCTTCCGCCAGTTTTCGCAATTTTAACCCCCCACACGCCTCCAAACCCGCCTCCACGGGTCAATGAAAATCCAGCCCATTATCTCCTCATGAGACAGCCTTTTCATCCCAGGAATCAATCTAGTGAACCTTCGTTGCACCCCCTCTAAGGCAAGTATATCCTTCCTTAGATAAGGAGATCAAAACTGTGCACAGTACTCCAGGTGTGGTCTCACCAAACCCCTATATAATTGCAGCAAGATTTCCTTACTCTTATACTCCAACTCCCTTGCAATAAAAGCTAACATATCATTTGCCTTCCTAATTGCTTGCTATACCTGCATGCTAACTTTCTGTGATTTATGTACAAGGACCCCCAAATCCCTCTTAATACCAACATTCTGCTTTTCCATTCTTCCTACAAAAGTGGATAATTTCACACTTCCCCACATTATACTCCATCTGTCACCTTCTTGCCCAATCACTTAACTGGTCTATATCCCTGTTAACCGCATTACGTCCTCCTAACAGCTTACTTTCCCACCTAGCTTTGTATTGTCAGCAAACTTGGATATATTACACTCGGTCCCCTCATCTAAGTCATTGATATAGATTGTAAATAGCTGAGTGCCCAAGCACTCCACTCGTTACACCCTGTTATCCCGAAAATGACCCATTTATTCTTACTTTCAGTCTGATGAAATGTACAACATTGCATGTGCGGCACTGGTCAAAGTACCACCATCCCATAAAAGTGTTTCCCAGAGGCTCCTGCAGTAGTTGTGCAAATGAATTAAAAACAAACTTGCATTTATTTAGCACCTTAACACATCCTCTGGACGTCCAAATCACTTTACAATCAATGAATTATTCTTTGAAGTGTAATCAGTGTTGTTCTGTAGGCAAACATGGCAAGGTCCAGCAAAAAAACCAAACAAATGACCAGATAATCTGTTTTTTTTTGCGATGTTGGTTGAGAAAGGAAATTTGGTAAGGATACCAGGCGAAGTCCCTGCTCTTCTTCAAATGGTACCAAATAGTGCCAAGAAACCTTTTACATCTAGTTGAACATACAGTCAGGGCCCTCTGTAAGTCTCATCTGATAGGCAAATGCCTCCAATAATGCAGCACTCCCTCAGGACTGCACTGAAGTGTAAGCCTAGATTATGTACTCAAGTATGTTTTGGGCTTGAATCCACAGCCTTTGATTTGGAGGATTACCAACTGAGCCAAAAGAAAAAAAAACTTGCATTTATATAGCGCCTTTCATGACCAATGGACGTCCCAAAGCACTTTACAGCCAATTAAGTACTTTTTGAAGTGGAGTCACTGTTGTAATGTAGGAAACGCGGCAGCTAATTTGCGTACAGCAAACTCCCACAAACAGCAATGTGATAATGACCAGATAATCTGCTTTAGTGATGCTGATTGAGGGTATAAATATTGGCCAGGGCACCGGGGAGAACTCCCCTGCTCTTCTTCGAAATAGTGCCATGGGATCTTTTACGCCCACCTGAGAGAGCAGACGGGGCATCGGTTTAAGGTCTCATCCGAAAGACGGCACCTTGGACAAAGCAGCACTCCACTGGAATGTTAGTCTAGATTTTTGTGCTCAAGTCTCTGGAGTGGGACTTGAACTCACAACTTTCTGACTCAAAGACGAGGATGCTACTAACTAAGCCACAGCTGACATGGCTAGCCAAGGGGTAGATTTTAACTTTCACCACTGGAAAGTTCAATTGAAGGACATTGTTACACACCCTGCCTGAGTTTCCTTTCCACTTTAATGGAAAAGAAAATTGGGTGGGGTATATAACGAGTAGCCGATCCACTACCAACAGTTTTCAGCCCGACGGTGAAAGTTAAAATCTACCCCCAAGTCTCATCAACAGGAGCTTTAATTTTAAGATCACACCATTAGCTCCCTGGACAATAATAGCCTGGTCCTTAAAGTATATCAGCTCCCTTATGTCTAACGTCCACTCCCTATCCCCTCATTGGTGGCCTGCCCCTCCTGGGCATTAAGTGCCAGTTTCTCCTGGCACACTATTACTAGCAGTAGTTCAAGGTAAGCATCTGAAGGAAATCTCTCCACATTCTGCATTCAGTTTTGGGCATCACACCTCAGGATAGATATATTGGAGTTATATTCCTGGCCTGTCAATGTATATTTAAATGAGCAAATCCTGGGAAACCTGGTGGTGCAAATCACCAGTGGACATAAATCCCAACCAGCTGGTATAATGGTGATGCAAACCATAACCTGGATTTCTGGAGCCATCGTTTCAAATCATGACTTACTCTTTGGTGTCTAAACCCCTCTGGTCCTCATTATGTTCTTCATGAGTATCTTCAAATAACTTTACCACTATGGGTAACATAGAAACATAGAAGATAGGAGCAGGAGTAGGCCATTCGGCCCCTCGAGCCTGCTCCGCCATTCAATGCGATCATGGTTGATCATCCAAATTCAGTACCCTGTCTCTGCTTTCTTCCCATATCCCTTGATCCCCTTAGCCTTAAGAAATATATCCAACTCCTTCTTGAATCTATTTAATGAATTGGCCTCAACTGCCTTCTGTGGTAGAGAATTCCACAGGTTCACCACTCTCTGGGTGAAGAAATTCCTCCTCATCTCAGTCCTAAATGGCTTACCCCTTATCGTTAGACTGTGACCCCTGGTTCTGGACTCCCCCGCCATCGGGAACAGCCTTCCTGCATCTAGTCTGTCTAGTCCTGTTAGAATTTTATAAGTTTCAATGAGATCCCCTCTCATTCTTCTGAACTCTAGCGAATATAAGCCTAATCGATCCAATCTCTCTTCATACGTCATTCCTGCCATCCCAGGTATCAGTCTGGTGAATCTTCGCTGCACTCCCTCCATGGCAAGAACATCCTAAGATAAGGCGACCAAAACTGCACACAATACTCAAGGTGTGGTCTCACCAAGGCCCTGTACAACTGCAGCAAGACATCCTTGCTCCTGTACTCAATTCCTCTCGCTATGAAGGCCAACATACCATTTGCCTTCTTAACCGCCTGCTGCACCTGCATGCTTACCTTCAGCGACTGGTGCACAAGGACACCCAGGTCTTGTTGCACTTCCCCTTTTCCCAATCTATTGCCATTCAGATAATAATCTGCCTTCCTGTTTTTGCCACCAAAGTGGATAACCTCGCATTTATCCACATTATACTGCATCTGCCATGCATCTGCCCAATCACCCAACCTGTCCAAATCATACTGGAGTTTCTCTGCATCCTCCTCACAGCACACATGCCCACCCAGCTTTGTGTCATCTGCAAACTTGGAGATATTACATCTAGTTCCCTCGTCTAGATTATTAATATATATTGTGAATAACTGGGGTCCTAGCACCAATCCCTGGGTACCCCACTAGTCACTGCCTGCCACTCGGAAAAAGACCCGTTTATTCCAACTCTTTGCTTCCTGTCTGCCAACCAGTTCTCTATCCAAGTCAGTACCTTACCCCCAATCCCATGTGCTTTAACTTTGCACGCTAATCTCTTATGTGGGACCTTATCGAAAGCCTTCTGAAAGTCCAAATACACCACATCCACTGGTTCTCCCTTATCTATTCTACCACTTACATCCTCAAAAAATTCCAGTAGATTAGTCAGGCATGATTTACCTTTTGTAAATCCATGTTGACTTTGTCCGATCCTGTCACTGTTTTCCAAGTGCTCTGCTATTACATCTTTTATAATGGACTCTAGCATTTTCCCCGTTTTCTCTCTACCACCTTTTTTAAATAGTGGGGTTACATTAGCTACCCTCCAATCCATGGGAACTGTTCCAGAGTTTATAGAATTTTGGAAGATGACCAGCAATGCATCTACTATTTCTAGGGCCACTTCCTTAAGTACCCTAGGATGTAGACTATCCGGCCCTGGGGATTTATCGGCCTTCAATCCCATCAATTTCCCTAACACCATTTCCCTACAAATACTGATTTCATTCAGTTCCTCCCTCTCATTAGACCCTATGTTCCCTCGACATCTCTGGAAGTTTATTTGTGTCCTCCTTTGTGAAGACAGAACCAAAGTATGTATTTAATTGGACTGCCATTTCTTTGTTCCCCATTATAAATTCCCCTAATTCTGACTGCAAGAGACCTACGCTTGACCTCACCAATCTTTTTCTCTTCACATATCTATAGAAGCTTTTACAGTCAGTTTTTATGTTCCCTGCAAGCTTACTCTCATACTCTATTTCCCCCCTCTTAATTAATCCCTTTGTCCTCCTTTGCTGAATTCTAAACTGCTCCCAATCCTCAGGTTTGTTGCTTTTTCTGGCCAATTTATATGTGCTCTCCTTGGATCTTATGCTATCCCTAATTTCCCTTGTTAGCCACGGTTGAGTCACCTTTTCTGTTTTATTTTTATGCCAAACAGGGATGAACAAATTCTGTAGTTCATCCATGCGATCTTTAAATGTTTGCCATTGCCTATCCACCGTCAACCCTTTAAGTAACATTCCCCAATCCATCCTAGGCAACTCGCGCCTCATACCATCATAGTTTCCTTTATTTAAATTCAGTACCCTAGTCTCTGAGTCAACTAGTACTTCACTCTCCATCTTAATGAAGAATTCTATCATATTATGATCGCTCCTCCCCAAGGGGCCTCACACAACAAGATTGCTAATTAATCCTTTCTCATTACATAATACCCAGTCTAAGATGGCCTGATCTCTAGTTGGTTCCTCGACATATTGGTCCAGGAAACCATCCCATATACACTCTAGGAATTCCTCTTCCACAGTATTGTTACTAATTTGGTTAGCCCAATCTATATGTAGATTAAAGTCACACATGATAACTGCTGTGCCCTTATTGCATGCCTTTCCCATATTCCCAGTTTAATGCCATCCCCAACCTCAGCATTACTGTTTGGGGGGTCTGTATACAACTCCCACTAACGTTTTCTGCCCCTTGGTATTTCTCAGCTCTACCCATACAGATTCCACATCATCAGAGCTAATATCCTTCCTTACTATTGTGTTAATCTCCTCTTTAACCAGCAATGCTACCCCACCTCCTTTTCCTTTTTGCCTGTCCTTCCTGAATATTGAATACCCCTGGATGTTGAATTCCCAGCCTTGGTCACCCTAGAGCCATGTCTCCGTAATCCCAATTATATCATATCCGTTTACATCTATTTGCGCAGCTAATTCATCCACCTTATTACGAATGCTCCTCGCATTAAGACACAAAGCCTTCAGGCTTGTTTTTTTAACACTCTTCGACCTTTTAGAATTATTGCTTACTGTGGCCATGTTTGATTTACACCCTTGATTTCTCTGACTTCCACTTTTGCTTTTCTCCTTCCTGTCTTGTGTTTCTATCCTTGTTTCCCTTTCCTCTGTCTCCCTGCACAGGTTCCCAACCCCCTGCCATTTTAGTTTAAACCCTCCCCAACAGCACTAGCAAACACTCCCCCTAGGACATTGGTCCCGGTCCTGCCCAGGTACAGACCGTCCAGTTTGTACTGGTCCCACCTCCCCCAGAACCGGTTCCAATGTCCCAGGAATTTGAATCCCTCCCCCTTGCACCATTCTTCTAGCCATGTATTCATCTGAAGTATCCTTCTATTTCTACTCTGACTAGTACATGGCACTGGTAGCAATCCTGAGATTACTACCTTTGAGGTCCTATTTTTTAATTTACCTCCTAACTCCCTATATTCAGCTTTTAGGACCTCATCCCATTTTTTACCTATATTGTTGGTACATATATGCACCATGACAACTGGCTGTTCACCCTCCCCCTCCAGAATGCCCTGCAGCCGCTCCGAGACATCCTTGACCCTTGCACCAGGGAGGCAACATACCATCCTGGAGTCTCGTTTGCAGCCGCAGAAACGCCTATCTATTCCCCTTACAATAGAATCCCCTATCATTATAGCTCTCCCGTTCTTTTTCCTCCCGTCCTGTGCAGCAGAACCACCCATGGTGCCAGGAAGTTGGTTGCTGCTGCCTTCCCCCGATAAGCCATGCTCCTCAACAATATCCAAAGCGGTATATCTGTTTGAGAGGGGGATGGTCACAGGGGACCCCTGCACTACCTGCCTGCGCCTACTACTCTGCCTGGTGGTCACCCATTCCCTTCCTGCCTGTGCAGCCTTTACCTGCGGTGTGACCAACTCATTAAACGTGTTATCCACGACGTCTTCAGCATCGCGAATGCTCCAGTATGTATCCATTCGCAGCTCCAGTGCTACAATGCGGTCTGCCAGTAGCTGCAGCTGGATACACTTCCCGCACACATGGTCGTCAGGAAGTGTCCCTGATTTCCCACATAGTGCAGGAGGAGCATGCCACGGGGCCGAGCTGTGCTGCCATGACTTACCCTTTAATTAATTTAAATTAAATTAAATCAAATCAATACCACAAATTACACTACAATTAAATGATATAGTCAAGGGCCCTTGTTTACTCGCACTCCCCACTACAAAACAGAGATCTTAGAAACTATAACCACAAAATTAAGACCTTCTAAACTTAATAAACTATTAACCTTAACTGTTAAACTATAGAGTAGTATAAATACTCATCTGGCCGTACTCACCCAATCAGCTGCTTCCTCTTGCCCGCGTCACTTTTTGAATCATGACGTGGCTCTGGAACACCGCTGCCGGTCTGTGAGATTGGTAAGCCTCTGAAAAAAAAGCCCGCGAAAGTGAGTTTAAATATTCACTGTACCATCGCTCTCTCTGCTCCCGACACCGGCCTCTGCAAAAAAAGCCCGCGAAAGTGAGTTTAAATGCTCACTGTACCGTCGCTCTCTCCGCTCCCGACACCGGCCTCTCAACTCAACTCTCTAAGGGTTCATGATTTAACTATCTCAACTTTACAGATAGGTACTGAAAAATCCTAACCATGTTATCTGCTCCAGTGCACTTGTACTGTTTCTTCCCTGAAAGGTCTGGCTCTAATTTTTAGACTATGCCCCCTAGTCCTAGACTCCCCAACCAGCAGAAATAGTTTCTCTCTAATTACCCTATCCATTCCTTTAATACCTTGAAAACTTCAATCAAATCACCCCTTAACCTTTTAAATTCCAGAGAATACAACCCTAGTTTGTATAATCTCTCCTCGTAATTTAACCGTTAGAGTTCAGGTATCATTTTCAAGCCTCTCAATGCTGCTCTGTGACCACTGAGATGTCTGAGTGCCTGCCTACAAATTTGTTTTTCCCCCCTCTGCAATAGTGCTTATCCCTTTACTCAAAGCTTCCTCCTGATATCAGGGACTTGTTAGGATACACGCATAGCACCACTGGACTGTCAGTGGGTCAATATAAAAATGTGCAGTTGAGAAAATTCTCTTTAGAATAGAACATTGGAAAACAGCAAAATTAAATCAGACATTGCCAGTATTATTCATAATGAAGAATGACATTTCATTATGGACATTTCAGATTCCTTCTCCCCACACTCCCATGTAAATAGAATGTCATTTAAGAACAAATCAGATCAACCCAATAAAAAATAGGAAATCTATATTACATTTTTAAAAAACACTGCATAAATGAGATTTAAGAAGATGAATATTGTAAATTATCCAATATTTATGCACTGACCACAGGTTTGGGAGAAATATTTTTTTATTCGTTCATGGGCTGTGGGCGTCACTGGCAAGGCCAGCATTTATTGCCCATTCCTAATTGCCCTTGAGAAGGTGGTGGTGAGCCACTTTCTTGAACCGCTGCAATCCCTGTGGTGAAGGTACTCCCACAGTGCTGTTAGGGAGGGAGTTCCAGGATTCTGACCCAGCAACGATGAAAGAACGGCGATATATTTCCAAGTCAGGATGGTGTGCGATTTGGAGGGGAACTTGGAGGTGGTGGTGTTCCTGTGTGCCTGCTGCCCTTGTCCTCCTAGGTGGTAGAGGTCGTGGGTTTGGAAGGTGCTGTCAAAGAAGGCTTGGCGAGTTGCTGCAGTGCATCTTGTAGATGGTACACACTGCAGCCACGGTACGCCGGTGGTGGAGGAAGTGAATGTTTAAGGTGGTGGATGGGGTGCCCATCAAGTGGGCTGCTTTGTCCTGGATGGTGTTGAGCTTCTTGAGTGTTGTTGGAGCTCCACTCATCCAGGCAAGTAGAATTTATTCCATCACACTCCTGACTTGTGCCTTGTAGATGGCTGAAAGGCTTTGGGGAGTCAGGAGATCAGACACTCATCACAGAATACCCAGCCTCTGACCTGCTCTTGCAGCCACAGTATTTATGTGGCTGGTCCAGTTAAGTTTCTGGTGAACGGTGACCCCCAGGATGTTGATGGTGGGGGATTTGGTGATGGTAATGCCATTGAATGTTAAGGAGCGGTGGTTATACTCTCTCTTGTTGAAGATGGTCATTGCCTGGCACTTGTGTGACATGAATGTTACTTGGCACTTATCAGCCCAAGCCTGATTTTTGTCCAGGTCTTGCTGCATGCAGGCACGGACGGCTTCATTTTCTGAGGAGTTGCGATTGGAACTGAACACTGTGCTATCATCAGCAAACATCCCCACTTCTGACCTTATGATGGAGGGAAGGTCATTAATGAAGCAGCTGGAGATGGCTGGGCCTAGGACACTACTGTAAAGTTTTCAAAATTTGCAGATCCCAAAATCTAAGGGAAAAAAGGACTTTGGAACTACCCCAGAGTGATAAAAATAAGGAATTTAAGACCAAAACCAAGCTTTGGCATTTTAAAAGAACATGTCTGGACATGTAAGGGAGAGGGGGCTGCACAGCACGTGGGATCAACCTCTGAAAATAGCAGTTTTGGGTATTGCATTGTCTGGGAATTCAAGCCCCAGCAAACATTAACATTTGGACAATAGGCCCTGGGAGAAGGCAGCCCCACCCAAAACACAGGAACTATTAAAACCTATCACAGAACCGATTAAAGAGATGCATAAAGATAGGAGTGCTAGGCCCAGCAAGAAACCCAAAACATGAGGACAATGCAAACTCCGATTAAACAACAGATCGACAGGACGCAAGCCATTTGACACTCAGTAAAGTCGTTACTGTTGACGAGGTCTTACAATGACCAGGATTTGATTTGGTTCCGACAAGGCCACTTCAATTTAGCATAATTGAAGGCCCATCAAGCAGTTACAACAGTTCAGTAAGAAGAGAGTTCAGGACAATTTAACACCAAGTTAAACCCATCAAAACTTTACAAGCCCGCAAAACCAAGACAATGGAATGAACAGGCCTCAACTGAAACCTAAATCACTTCAACACGGAACCGTTTTAGCAAGGGGTTTTGGCGCGAAAAAAAGACAAAGGGGTCTGAACAGTATAATTGAGGGCCCAATCCCCCAAGAAGCTCTCTCTCGGCTTTGTTCCAGAAGCAGCACGTTCCAGCAGGACACAGACGGGTCTACCAGCCACACGACACGAGCAGGAGGAGGAGAGAAGCAGCAAGTTCCAGCAAGACACTCGACGACCAGACCACCATCGCAATCAACTTACCTGGCTGGATTTCGCACTGTTAAAACCCTTGTTTGGTGAGCATTATCCCTGATCTCCTGAAACCGAAACCTAGCTAGATAGTGGGATTTTTGGGAGGGATAAGGGTTTTTGTATATTGTCTTTCTCCCTCGCCTGTACCGTGTGTTCCCCAACCTGTTTAAGTGTTAAGTGTGTTTTAAGTTTGTTACTTTTTTTTCTTTTAATAAAAGTCAAAATTCTTTCATCGGAACCTGTTGTCTACTGCATCTTTATTCACAACCCCTAAATAAGTCCAAGATTTAGAACCTGGGGCGTGGGAGTGATTCGAACCGCTCACTGAGTCAGGGGTGAGGCTGACTCCTACCACACCACCCCCTACACTACCCTGAAGATCTCCTGCAGCGATGTCCTCGGGCTGAGATGATTGGCTTCCAACAACCACAACCATCTTCCTTTGTGCTAGGTATGACTCCAGCCAGTGGAGAGTTTTTAGCCTGATTCCCATTGACTTCAATTTTACAAGAGCACCTTCATGCCACACTCAGTTAAATGTTGCCTTGATGTCAAGGGCAGTCACTCTCACCTCACCTCTGGAATTCAGCTCTTTGGTCCATGTATGGGCCAAGGCTGCAATGCAATCTGGAGGTGAGTGGTCCTGGCAGAACCCAAACTGAACATTGGTGAGCAGGTTATTGGTGAGTAAGTGCTGCTTAATAGTACTGTCGACAACACCATCACTTTGCTGATGATTGAGAGTAGGCTGATGGGGCGGTCATTGGCCAGATTGGATTTGTCCTTTTTGTGGACAGGACATACCTGGGCAATTTTCCACTTTGTCTGGTAGATGCCAGTGTTGTAGCTGTACTGGAACAGCTTAGCTAGATGCGGGGCTAGTCCTGGAGCGCAAGTCTTCAGCACGACAGCCGGGATGTTTTCGGGGCCCACAGCCTTTGCTGTATCCAGTGCACTCAGCCGTTTTTTTGACATTTACCAAACATACAAAAATTTCTCTGTAAAAATAAAGAATCCCAACTTACAGTTAATATATATTTTTATAAAAAGGCAAAACTTTTAGCATGCATCTCCCTTTATGAGATTACTGCAAAAGTTACCAAGAAAAACATATTGGCCTGGGATTTGCGGTCGGGATGTCGGCGAACTGGCAGCGTTCGCCGTCATTTCGCCTTTGAAACTGACCGCAACTTCGGGATTTGGCGCATCCGGAAACCGTGAAGTTGAGGTCTGTCATTCACAGCTCTGACACAGGCTGTGCTGTGCCCCCCCTCCCACTCCTCCCCACAGAGCCGGCAATCAGTGTAATCACTCAAATCAGGGAAATGGACGAAAACTTCGGCACTAAAAGTTAGACCCAAAAGGGATTAGGTGTAACTGGGGTTTTAAGTGTGTTGACTGCTAAACAAAGGTTAAGGGCCTGAAAAACTAATTTTAATTTTATGCAGTGTGAAATTTATTCATTTTAATAAAAATTTAAATCTTTAAGATACTTAAAAAAAAATACATTTAAAAAAAAAGTTTTTCCGTTTTTATTTTGGGTTTGCCTTTTCCCCATGTGAGAGCCCCAATCTTTGTTTTGCTGTCTCTAACATTTTTAAAAAGTTTGAATTTTAAGAGCTTACTCACTTCCTTGTTCGCTGTCTGCCTTTTGATTGGCTGCTGAGACAGCCTGTTGACATGACGGCAGCTCGCACAAGGGGATCCCCACTAACGTCGGTTGATTTGAATTGAACGTCGGAAAACCCTAAGTTCTCGATGCAGAACTTGCGCAAAGCGTACTTCGGGGCCTTTGCTTCGCTGCTGACCGCAAATTCCGGGCCAGCAGATTTTACCGATATATTTTAAAAGAAACTACAAGTGCTAAACAGAATGGTGAATACTTTATTGGTTAGAGTTACTGTGCAACAATAACTGAAGTGACTGTATTTGTTGCTTCCTTCACCAATTACTGTTGCCTTGTTAAGTTTACGATACCATTTTGTCCTAATTTAATTGCTCTAGATTCAAGCTACTGCGATCCTTTGGTAAAAGCGTATAGTTCAGCATGTGCTTCCCTTGCAGCAGAGAACATACTGCTCTCATAAGAATTTTTGCGAGGCTGCCACTCTGCATCACTTCACCCAGGAACGCAGGCAGATAGAATATTCAAAGGTTCATTTTCAACAGAACATTATCCATCCGTTACAGACCAACATGACGGATTTTAAATTTAAGCAAATATAAATTGGATCTTCTCCGATAACCAGCGGGAATCTGAAGCTTCATTTGTCACGAGATCTCATCAATTTGCAACAGCAATGTTTACAACATTCAAAGGCTGCTATGCCCACTGGTAGTTTTGCTGAAAATTCTTCTTTAAAAACTCAGTGGTAGAGTGAGTAGTTGATCCATACAGAGCAGGTAAGTCCAAGGTTTGATCTGTAGTCAATGCTGAGTTAGTTGCTCTTCGCAGTGGTTGAGTTGACCAATTCATGCCGTGGGTTAGCGAAGGGTGGAAAAAAAAACCTGCCAACATTCCCGTTTCTGAATCTGGCGACTCTGGCTGGAATTACAAGCCTTAAACTACCATTCGAATGTGACGTTTAAAAAAATATGTAATTGGGATCGTTAATCCTATGCATTGTGAATGTGGCCATTAGTGATCACAATATACCCATTTACACTTTATTAAAATCCAGGGAGTAAATGAGAAATAGCACTGGGATTACAGACTGCTTGTGCAATTGAAGACTCAAAGCTTCTGGTTTCCGTGTTGTTTGTACAACCTCAATGGGGTGGGGGTCACTGTTCTGTCTAATGAACTAACCAAACAGATACAAGAATGTTCCTTAAGGTGAATCTCCTCTCTATGATTTGAATTTGTGCTTGTTTCTGCCCATCAGCACAACCTTCAAACATCTATTTTAAACACCTCCGGGCCAGATTAGCATTACATTGCAATGGGTTTTTAACTTTGGCCATTGGCAGCGCCACTCCCAATTCACCGCAATGCTAGTTGCAGAGTATTCCACTTATTTTTCTAGAAAATTGTGGCGTGAATTGGCCACTGGAGGATCAGGGAGCACAATGATCGAACTTATGGCTTTCATTGCCAATATTTTTTTTATTCGTTGCTGGAATGTGGGCATCGCTGATAAGGCCAGCATTTATTGCCCATCCCTAGTTGCCCTTGAGAAGGTGGTGGTGAGCTGCCTTCTTGAACCACTGCAGTCCTTGTGGTGAAGGTACTCCCACAGTGCTGTTAGGGAGGGAGTTCTGGGATTTTGATCCAGCAACGACGATATATTTCCAAGTCAGGATGGTGTGTGACTTGGAGGGGAACTTGGAGGTGATGGTGTTCCCATGCGCCTGCTGCCCTTGTCCTTCTAGGTGGAAGAGGTCGCAGGTTTGGGAGGTGCTGTCGAAGAAGCCTTGGCGAGTTGCTGCAGTGCATCTGTGTAGATGGTCCACACTGCAGCCACGATACGCCGGTGGTGGAGAGAGTGAATGTTTAAGGTGGTGGATGGGGTGCCAATCAGGCGGGCTGCTTTGTCCTGGATGGTGTCAAGCTTCTTGAGTGTTGTTGGAGCTGCACTCATCCAGGCAAGTGGAGAGTATTCCATCACACTCCTGACTTGTGCCTTGTGGATGGTGGAAAGGCTTTGGGGAAGTCAGGTGGTGAGACACTCGCCACAGAATACCCAGCCTCTGACCTGCTCTTGTAGCCACGGTATTTATGTGGCTGATCCAGTTAAGTTTCTGATCAAAGTTTGCCTTCTGAGGCATCAATTCCACCTGAGACATAGTCATCTCGCACCATGAAAGACAGCAAAAAGTGAGAGACCAACACTACTTTTGCATGAAGACAATTTCAAAAGGAAGATGCTTTTCAACGCGGAATACATTTCAGAAACAAAATCCTACAAACTTCCAGCCAGAAACCCTTGCATCGTTTCCTTTTTAGTGTAAAACTGTGTGTTTTAGCTACCGTTACTGAATGATTTTCTGCTGCTTTGTGTTAATGTAGAAGCTGAAAAGCCCTCACCTCAAATTCCATGAACCAGCACACACTGTAGCAATCACTGGATTTCAAATCTATACAGATACATTCCTTTTGTGTCCCTGTTTAAGGAACTATGCACAGAAGACATAATTTTCAGAACAGCACAAAGTGTACTTTGGGGGAGAAGAATACTCAACCATGATCTTATTGAATGGCAGAGCAGACTCAAAGGGCTGTATGGCCTACTCCTGCTCCTAATTCTTATGTTCTTATGTTAATATTGACACACTCAGACCCCCACAAATATTGACACACTCCTAGACCCTCTCAAATATTGACACTCGAAGACCCCCCACTTCATCTAGCTCATTAATATAGATTGTAAATAGCTGAGGCCCAAACACTGATCCTTGTGGCACCCCACTAGTTACAGCTTGCCAACCGTAAAATGACCTGTTTATCCCTACTCTCTGTTTTCTGTCCATTAACCAATCCTCTATCTATGCTAATATGTTACCCAACCCCATGAGCTTTTATCTTGCGAAGCAACCGTTTATTTAGCACCTTATCGAATGCCTTTTGGAAATCCAAATATACTACATCCACTGGTTCCCCTTTATCTACCCTGCTAGTTACATCAACAAATAATGGAGGTCTGTAAAAAAGGTACAGTAATGCTCATGGGTGATTTTAATCTTCATATTGATTGGACAAATCAAATTGGCCATGGTAGCCTTGAGGAGGAGTTCAGAGTGCATCCGGGATGGTTTCCTAGAACAGTATGTAATGGAACCAACCAGGGAGCAGGCTATCTTGGATCTGCTACTGTGTAATGAGACAGAATTAATAAATGATCTCATAGTAAAGGATCTTCTAGGAAAGAGTGATCATAGCATGGTTGAATTTCAAATTCAGTTGGAGGGTGAGAAATTTGTACCTCAAACCAGTGTCCTGATCTTAAACAAAGGCAATTACAATGGCATGAGGGCAGAACTGGCTAAAGTGGACTGGAAAAATAAATTAAAGGGCAAGACAGTTGAAATGCAGTGGCGGACATTTAAGGAGATATTTCATAACTCTCAACAAAAATATATTCCAGTGAGAAAGAAAGATTTTAAGAGAAGGGAGCACCATCCGTGGCTAACTAAGGAAGTAAAGGGGATGGTATCAAATTGAAAACAAAGGCATACAATGTTGCCAAGATTGGTGGGAGACCAGAGGATTGGGAAATTTTTAAAAACCAGCAAAGGATGACTAAAAAAAGAGAAGAATTATGAGAGTAAACTGGCAAGAAACATTAAAACAGATAGCAAGAGCTTCTACAGGTATATAAAAAGGAAGAGAGTAGCTAAAGTAAGCGTTGGTCCCTTAGAGGATGAGACTGGGGAATTAATAATGGGGAACGGGGAAATAGCAGAGACTCTGAACAAATATTTTGTATCTGTCTTCACGGTAGAAGACACGAACATCCCAATAATGGATAATCAAGGGGCCACAGGGAGGGGGGAACTAAAGACAATCACTATCACTAAGGAAATAGTACTTGATAAAATAATGGGTCTAAAAGACAACAAGTCCCCTGGACTCCCCTGGCCTGCATCCCAGGGTCTTAAAAGAAGTGGCTGCAGAGATAGTGGATGCATTGGCTGCAATATACCAAAATTCCCATGACTCTGGAGAGGTCCCAGCGGATTGGAAAACTGCAAATGTAACACCCCTATTTAAGAAAGGAGGGAGACAGAAAGCAGGAAACTATAGACCAGTTAGCCTAACATCTGTCGTTGGGAAAATGCTTGATCCTTCATTAAGGAAGCAGTAGCAGGGCATTTGGAAAATCATAATGCAGTCAAGCAGAGTCAGCATGGTTTTATGAAAGGAAATCATGTTTAACAAATTTGCTGGAGTTCTTTGAGGATGTAACGAGCAGGGTGGACAAAGGTGAGCCAGTGGATGTGGTGTATTTGGATTTCCAGAAGGCATTCGATAAGGTGCCACATAAAAGGTTACTGCTTAAGATAAGAGCTCACGGAATTGGGGGTAATATATTAGCATGGATAGAGAATTGGCTAACTAACAGAAAGCAGAGAGTCGGGATAAATGGGTCATTTTCCAGTTGGCAAATGGTAACTAGTGGGGTGCCACAGGGATCGGTGCTGGGGCCTCAACTATTTACAATCTACATTAATGACTTGGATGAAGGGACCGAGTGTAATGTAGCCAAGTTTGCAGATGATACAAAGATGGGTGGGAAAGCAAGTTGTGCAGAGGACTCAAAGAATCTGCAAAGGGCTATAGACAGGCTAAGTGAGTGGGCAAACATTTGGCAGATGGAGTATAATGTGGGAAAGTGCAAGGTTATCCACTTTGGCAGGAAAAATAAAAAAGCAAACTATTATTTAAATGGAGAGAGATTACAAAATGCTACAGTTCAAAGGGACCTGGGGTCCTTGTGCATGAAACACAAAAAGTTAGCATGCAGGTACAGCAAGTAATCAAAAAGGCAAATGTAATGTTGGCCTTTATTTCAAAGGGGTTGCAGTATAAAAGCAGGGAAGTCCTGCTACAACTGTACAGGGTATTGGTGAGACCACACCTTGAGTACTGCGTACAGTTTTGGTCTCCTTATTTAAGGAAGGATATACTTGCATTGGAGGCAGTTCAGACGATTCACTAGGTTAATTCCAGAGATGAGGGGGTTGACTTATAAGGAAAGGTTGAGCAGGCTGGGCCTATACTCATTGGAATTTAGAAGAATGAGAGGTGATCTTATTGAAACATATAAGATACTGAGGGGGCTCGACAAGGTAGATGCAGAGAGGATGTTTCCCCTCGTGGGGAAATTTAGAATTCGGGGGCACAGTTTCAGAATAAAGGGTCGGCCTTTTAGAACTGAGATGAGGAGGAATTTCTTCTCTGAGGGTCGTAAATCTGTGGAATTCTCTGCCCCAGAGAACCGTGGAGGCTGGGTCATTAAATACATTTAAGGTGGAGATAGACAAATTTTTGCAAGATAAGGGAGTGAAGGGTTATGGGGAGCAGGCTGGGAAGTGGCTTTGAGCCTAAGATCAGCCATGATCGTATTGAATGGCGGAGCAGGCTCGAGGGGCCAAGTGGCCTATTCCTGCTCCTATTTCTTATGTTCTTATCAACAAATTCTTAATAAATTTGTTAAACATGATTTCCCTTTCATAAAACCATGTTGACTCTGCCTAATCATATTATGATTTTCTAAGTGCCCTGTTACCACTTTTTTTGGTATGCTTTTTGTATCTTCTACTGTGAAGATGATACAAAACTGTTTAAAGTCTCTGCCATTTCCTTGTTGCCCAATATAATTTCTCCTGTCTCAGCCTCTAAGGGACCAATGCTTATTTTTGCTTCTCTCTTCCTTTTTACATACTTGTAGAAACTCTTACAATCTGTTTTTATATTTCTTGCTAGTTTACTCTCACATTCTATTTTCTCCCTTTTAATCAATTTTTTAGTCATCCTTTGCTGGTTTCTAAAGCTCTCCCAATCCTCAGGCTTACTACTATTCTTCGCAACATTATAAGCCTCTTCTTTTAATCTAACACTATCCTTAACTTCTTTAGTTAGCCACAGATGGATCACTTCACATAGAGTTTTTATTTCTCAATGGAATGTATATTAGTTGAGAATTTTGGAATATTTCTTTAAATACTGCTTATCTACCATCATACCTTTTAATCTAATTTCCCAATCTAACTTAGCCAACTCGCCCTTCATACCTATGTAATTAGCTTTATTTAAGTTTAAGACTCTAATTTTAGACTTAAGTATTTCACTCTCAAACTCAACGTGAAATTCTCTCATATTATGATCACTCTTCCCCAGAGGATTCTTTACTTTGAGATTAGTCATTAACCCTATCTCATTGCACAATACAAGATCTGCGGGAGTCTGAGAGTGTCAATATTTGTTGGGTCTGAGAGCGTGTGAATATTTGCAGTGTGTCTGGGAGTGTCAGTAGTTGCTCCACACAGAAGATTTTGAAAACCTCTGTGCAAAAGTACAGTGGAACTATTGATACTACAGGATGTGCCAATGTTCAGGAGTACAGCCAACCCAACTTTTAAATAAACTCACTACTTAACATACTATACGCAAATGATTTGCAAATATGATATCTTTATTTGTAAGTTTAAAGAACCAGTTACCAATACAAAGTTATTTTTGTATAAATGCTGCAGTCAAAATTTCCCTCATTCTCTTTCCAAATAAAAAAAAGATGCAATTTGACAGTAGTTTTCTACTTCTCTGACCCCCCAAAACATAAAAAGTACTTTAGTTGAAACATTCAAGTTACTTTTCAAGCTTGCCAGATAAGAAGTTTATGTACAGCTAGGAATTTGAATGGCATAAAAGATTCAAATATTGGTCTAAACCGAACCTTCTTGCATGTGAACTCCCTCATAACTATCAGCAGGCAAATGAACATCAAGTTTGAGTAGGGCCCAGTCGAGTTTAATGCTAATTGGTACCATTTTGGATGATGATCCAGCATCACTATTAGTAACTGCGTTTACATTTTAATAATCAGTAATATTCTAGTATGGTGTGGCACAGCATAGGTGAATATTGCTGGTGCTGCTTGACATTCCCAACTTTTGGCTAGATCTGCTTCTGCTGGACAGGGAAGAGAAACCCAATGGTATCGAGTCTGTCTCTACGGAAACTTCACAAGAACCACATGAATTTGTTCCACATTTTATTGCACAGTTGGCCCAGGTCCAGAGTGGGAACCCACTCCAAAGTAACGTCCATTTTGGACTCTTTCAATTAAAGATAGCTTTGTTCAAACACTGAAAGCCTGAAAACAAATAAATAACCGGAAAAAACTCGTGCTTCTGGTGAAAAAGTTACGAGAGCTGGGGGAGAAAATAAAACATAATTTGCAGAAACTGTCTTTTTTTTCAAAGAAAAAAGGATTGCAACTTGGGAATAGTTGTTCTTTTTTGCATACAATGTTACACAGGCACATAGAAAGTTATGGAAATATTTGTGCTTTTGCATACGATTCGAAAGTAACCAATATGAAACATCCATCTCATCTCCCCCTCATCTATATTATTCCCGTCTTCAGTAATTTGATGCTTTATCACAAAGCAGGGATGTCAAAGTTTTTTGTTTCTGTGGGCCATACAGAGGAACACCATGGAACCTTGGAGGAAGGGAAAGCCACATATCCATGTTAAATCAAGACTCCCATTAATTTGTTCACCTAATTTATTTATATATCTCAAGCTGCTGATATTAACAGACCTTGGTGTTCTAATTTAGGATTTTTCCATCAATGAGGCAACAGCACTAAGAGGAGATCCGTGCAAACCTCTGGGCCTGCAAAATTCAAACAGGGCCAACCAGCGAATTCGACTGGGTTGCCATGGCTTCGAGGGCTGGGTTGCCAGGGCTTGGGGAGGGTAAAGGGCACAGGTAGTCCACAGGCCGCAGGTTAGACATCCCTGGCATAAAGAACAAGGGTGAGAAACACCTCAACCCACAGCTGAAATAAAAGGTTTGGAAAACCGCTGCTGCAATCTTATTGCTGTCTTTTTCCACCTGAATATTTTAACTACAACATTTGAAACTGCACATCTAATGTGTATATTGAGATTGAGGAAGCTTTTTTTTTTAAATAAAGAAAACAAAAAACAACTTAAATATCAAAACAATGGCACCTGTCACATACAAGGCAGGGTGATTTTAAAAAAAAGTCTGAAAATATTTAGCATATTTATAAAATAAATCCTTTATTAGGCGGTGTAATGAGTGAACTTGCTCAATTTTGTGCAACGGTGAGTTACAATGTGGCCTGTTTTCATATACATAAAATGTGTACGTTAGTAGAAAATCATGGAATGCAACATTGTGCTTAACTACAGATATCACAACAAAAGTAAATGGTGCATTTCGATTTTTTTTTGGAACGTTTTGAGAAAAATACCTATTTCTATAATAAAATATGTTTTGAAGTCGCCTGAAGAAAAAAATATTTCTTCTGTAAACTGCACTTGCCAGCTCAAGCAGACATTCCGCAATTTCTTTAGTTTAAAGCCAAATAGAGGTGAGCAGACACTGGTTTGCATACAAAAGATGCCGAGTTAGAGGTCACTTTCGCCATAGAGCGCTGTGGAGAAGGACATATAGTCCAGGGAGCCAGGAATGCCATCCGGCCCGGTGTAGGGCGCCATTCTTGCAATGCAGTATTCTGCCTGGTCTGGGGGTAATTCACGACGCAGTTCCTCAGCTGTGATGTAGTTCTGCAAGATGGAGGAAAATAGGTGTTTTTAATCACAGCCGTTTCTGCCAGTTAAAATGTAAGCTGGAGTTTCCCCATTCTCAAAGAATTCTATTAAAAGTTACAATGCTCCAGGGACTTGAGCACATAAAGCTAGGCTGACACTCCAGTGCAGTGCTGAGGGAGAGCTGCACTGTCGGAGGTGCCGTCTTTCGGAAGAGACGTTAAACCGAGGCCCCATCTGCTCTCTCAGGTGGACATAAAAGATCCCATGGCACTATTTCGAAGAGGAGCAAGGGAGTTATCCCCGGTGTCCTGGCCAATATTTATCCCTCAATCAACATAACAAAAACAGATCATCTGGTCATTATCACATTGCTGTTTGTGGGAGCTTGCTGTGCGCAAATTGGCTGCCGCGTTTCCCACAATACAACAGTGACTCCACTTCAAACGTACTTCATTGGCTGTAAAGCGCTTTGAGACGTCCGGTGGTCGTGAAAGGCGCTATATAAATGCAAGTCTTAAAAAAAAAATTGTACAAATTCTCATTCATTTCGTAATTCAAAGTGGGCTTCACTGTTAATTGCACAGTTTTCATCCTTTTTTTGTTACAAACTTCGAAAGAGTAAATATTTCAGTCTGTAGAAATGGTATAATAGAATACAGGGGTCAAAAGATTGTTCTGAAGACCAAGTGGAAAACTTTTTTTTTTTTTTACAAACATCGAAAAAGGGGGTGAAATTGGGCATGGGTGGGGACTCAACAGGGGGGAAAATCGCATTTGTCGACCATTACACGGCATGCCTAATATTCAGTTCCATTGAAATGAATAGAACTGAATATCAGACGGAGTGTATAACAGGCATCTAATGTGAAAACGCCCGTTTTGCGTCCCCGCCCATATTCATCCCCCAAAATATTTCAGTCTGTAGAAAATAGAATACAAGGGTCCAAGTGGAAAACTTTACCCAACCCCCCTACCCCCGACAAAATGGCAGTCTCACTTTGCAGGTCACAGGCCAACGATATAAATGTCAATTGATGCTTCTTGGTGAAGAGATGAACTACATCAAATGAAATGAATAGAAGTCAGACTCTTTATGGTGTTTGCATTAAGTTCAAGAACTCACCTTATCCCCAGCTAGAACTTTAAATGAGGCCATGACCTGGTCAGCAGTGTCTGTGTCTGTGGTTTCCCGAGACATGAAGTCCAGGAAGGCCTGGAATGTTACGACAGCCATGTTGTTGGGGTCAACGATGTTCATGATGCGTCCAAACTCTGCTTCACTCTGAAATCATCAACCACAGCAATTGTACCAAAGCCCGCACAGAGTCAAAGAGTGTGCACTTTCCCACATTACTGCCCATGTTCAGTCTGATGAAGCTCAGCGTGTACACTTACATCGCTGGGGTTTACTAGAGATAAAGTGATTAATGATCGACAGGTGATCGACGGGTGGTGACTTGGTATAGTCAAGGTTATGCAAACGCAAGTCAGGCTTCTATGTGTCAAACCTCTTGTGGAAGTGTTAGCTCAGCTCGGAGCCAGATCATTGTGGTTGAAGCCCCATTCCGGGACTTGAGCACATAATCTAGGCTGACACTTTGGTGCAGTAATGAGGGAGTGCTGCATTCTCGCACACACCAACTTTTGCAGGAAATGTAAAACCAAGGCCGTAAAAGATCCCACTGCATTTTTACCGCGCACCACCACCCTCCCAACCTCAAAGATGACCAGAGATTTCTCCTGGCTTTCTGGCCAACATTCAACCCTCAAAGCCTCAACTACACCACCAGAATAAATTAACTGGCCATTTAGCTCATTACTACTGACTCCCACTTTTGCCTACATTTCAAAAAAAGGGAATCAGTTGGCTGTGAATTTTATTGGGACGTACTGAGGTGGTGAAATGTACTAATGTAAAGTCACGTTCATTCTTTCTTCCCAATCATGATGTTATGCAAAACTCTAGATTCAAGCAGAAATAAATCCTTATTCAAACATAAAATAGTCCCCAATTACTTGGCATTTGACATCCAGCAATTCAGGGTTTTTAAGGGGATTCTTAAAAGAAAGGGAGGGAGGTGAAGAGGTTTAGGGAGAGAATTCCAGAGCACGAGGCTTAGGCAGCTGAAGACACAGCTGGCAAAAGTCAGACAAAGGGAGGGATTCACAAGAGGCTGAAGTCAGAAGAACAGAGTATTTAGTCATGAGGGGTTGTAGGGCTGGTGGAGGTTACAGATAGGGTAAGTGAGGTTGTGGAGGGAGGGAGGGAGGGAGGGGCGAGGCCGTGGAGGGAGGGAGGGGCGAGGCCGTGGAGGGAGGGAGGGAGGGGCGAGGCCATGGAGGGAGGGAGGGAGGGAGGGGCGAGGTCGTGGAGGGAGGGAGGGGCGAGGTCGTGGAGGGAGGGAGGGGCGAGGCCGTGGAGGGAGGGAGGGAGGGGCGAGGCCATGGAGGGAGGGAGGGAGGGAGGGGCGAGGCCGTGGAGGAGGGAGGGAGGGAGGGGCGAGGCCATGGAGGGAGGGAGGGAGGGGCGAGGCCATGGAGGGAGGGAGGGAGGGGCGAGGCCATGGAGGGAGGGAGGGAGGGCGAGGCCATGGAGGGAGGGAGGGAGGGGCGAAGCCATGGAGGGAGGGAGGGAGGGGCGAGGCCATGGAGGGAGGGAGGGAGGGAGGGAGGGGCGAGGCCATGGAGGAAGGGAGGGGCGAGGCCATGGAGGGAGGGAGGGAGGGAGGGAGGGAGGGGCGAGGCCATGGAGGGAGGGAGGGAGGGAGGGAGGGGCGAGGCCATGGAGGGATTCAAACATAAGGATGAGAATTTTAAATTTGAGGCATCAGTGAACCGGGAATCAATGTAGGTCAGCAAGGTCGGGGGTGATGGGCAAGTGCAAGACAATGTACGGGCAGCAGAGTTTTGGATGAACTGAAGTTTTTGGAAGGTGAAGAAGCCAGCCAGGAGAGCACTATCGAGTCTGACAAATATGACTTGGGGTGGAGGCATGCATTGTCACGGAGGAAGTAGGGAGTCTTTATGATGGACAGAATATGGAGTTGGAAACTCAGCTCCAGGTCAAATAGGACATTGACGTTGCAAACTGTTTCGTTCAGCCGGAGACAGTGGCGGGAAGGGGGAATGGAGTCCGTGGTGTGGGCACAGAGTTTGTAATGAGGGCCAAGGACAATCTTGCCAGTGTTACAGTTCATCCAAGACTAGATGTTGGACAAGCCAACTGATAATAGAGGCAGTGGGGGATTGAGAGAGGCAGTGAGGGTTCGAGAAAGGTGGCGGAGAGGTAGAGCTGAGTGTCATCAGCATACATGTGGAAGCGGACCCTATGTCTATCGATGATGTTGCCAAGAGGCAGCATTTAGATGAGGAAGAGGAGGGTACTAAGGATTGATCCTTGCAGGAACTCCAGATATGATGGTGCAGGGCAGGAAGAGAAGTCAGTGATGCAGATGGGCTGGCTATAATCTGATAGGTAAGAATGGAACTAAGCAAGGGCAGTCCCATGCAGCTGGGCAATGGAGTAGAGGCTTTGGGGGAGGATGGTGTGAGCAACTGTGTCGATGGCTGCGGATGTACAAAATCTTATTTACAGAGCTACAGGACTCTTGTATATATTGTTTAAAAAAAGGTGATCTAAACAGCACTGCCCTCCCTATAGCAGTGTACATCTGACACTGGCAAGTCAGCAAAGTGGGAATGGGGAAAATCAAACCTGCATCCCTCCACTCTGGCAGGACAAGAACTGAACCTGTTGGAGCCAAAGTGCACAATGCTCCAGTTACGCTCCTAGTTAAAGGACAAATGGCACTAACTCCATCTTCAACAAATGTATCCAAACCTCTCCAAACAGCCCTTGTATATTCAGGGTTTGACCACTCTGAACACATTACTAGGTAAATTGGCCTGAATTGGCTAACTGATCAGTAATATAAGCAGTTTAGACAAATATATCTCAGGCTGGAATTCAACCTGTTTTTCCTCCATTTCCCACTCCTGGCCCAAAGGTGTTGACTCATCGTTTGGGTAAAGTTCCACAGGCGCTGGTCACCCTCTGGTACACTGGCAATTATTCAGATATGTGCCACGGCACCAAGTGTCAGCAGTGTATTCTACCTCAGGGGAGGTGCAATTGCAGCTCATCTGGAGTTCACACAGTGATCGGGAGAGGAGCCCTAGCCATTGCCCCCTTCCTGACCCAGGGGTGCCGAGGTTGGTTGTAGCCCCCTTTTGTCACCCTGACTGAGATCAGCAGAGATTGGGGATCAAAGCTGGAACCTGCCCGAACTGTATAGATCAGCTATGAGTGGCCTCAACCTACTGAGCCAAGGCAGCAGAATTTGATACGAGAAGAGAGATGATCTCTGTCATATTTGTACGAAAATGAGAAGTCACACAACACCAGGTTATAGTCCAACAGATTTATCTGTTGGACTATAACCTGGTGTTGTGCGACTTCTCATTTTTGTCCACCCCAGTCCAACGCCGGCATCTCCACATATTTATACGAGTTCAGATTGGGTGTGGCCCGAATAGAGCACAGAAAGTGGTTTGTCAATATTACATCGTTTTCAGTGACGTTACCGATTCATCTAAACTTGGCTAGTTAAGGCGATTGGAAGTCAAGGCACACATTAGTTACATGGCACAGCATTAACGTTCCTTACCTTTCGGGTGATGGTACAGGTTTATTAACTAAAAAGCTGCTGGCTGGTTACCTGTGGTCTCTGGCTCTATAGATTTGTTCTTTATCTTTGTCTCCAAAACAAGTTTGTGGCCAACAGTATGAAATAAAAGGGGAAAGGAAACTCTGGGCAGGTGTTGAGAATTATTTAAAAAAATGAAAGTTCCATCTGATTGGTCTGGGTTTGAATTGAACCCAGGTCCCAGAGGTGAAAGGGCAGTTTGCCAACCAGCTACACCATACAGTCCCTCTCTGTGTGTATTATTAACAATTAATTTACTAAATAAGCTCATGCTTTATGTAGTCATGAATTCCTTCCAATGAATGTGTCCTGTAAACAGAATTTTTTGCAGATACAGGAAACTCTTTGGTATCCGGCACCGACGGGACCGGGATGGTTCCGGTTGATTAAAAATTCCGGATAACGGAGAGGTATATCTAACGAGGCTATTTTGAACAAACAAAAATAAAAAAATCAAGAAATGTGCAGTATAATTGGGTACTGCCCTACAGAATGTTGTGTTAAATGGATGGTGGAAGATGCTTGATTAAGTACAGTAATGCCAGTTGAGGGTAATCCATAACTCTTTAATTACTTAACAGTAAAACAAAACTTATAAACGACTGTATACTGTAGTTTTCGGAGTATGAATTCTGCCAGTTATTAGAGAGTTCCGGATATTTAGGTGCCGTTTAAACGAGAGTTTCCTGTAATTGTTCAACCCCCCCACCCGAACCTATGACACATCTTTGTCCCGAGTACTGAGCTCTGGAGAGTCCCCTTCTCTGTCTAAGTATTTTACTCCTCCACCCATTAGTGGAGGATAAATTACACTGCAACAAGAAGCTTTTTATTGTTCAGTCTATTTTGAAAGCATTTCTCAGTATAAATATGGCGAGGCAACCATTGCACCCAGCTTCATTTTTCTCAGATGTGATACCTCCATTATAAAAGTTCTCTTTTGCTAATGAGCTCTTTAAGAAATCCTGTCCCCATCTCTGCTCTTCCCTGCCCCACCCACAAACATCATCAGCTGCAATATGACAAGCAGGATCTTGCAATAACATGCAGTTCTAAATGTTGGGCAGGAGACTGGGTTCAATAAGTAAACCATCAAACTTCCCCATCTTTTAAATAGCGTACAGTTCCCTTTGACAGCTCACCACAATGAACAATGTACTAGTTACTTTCAATTATAGGGTAAATTTTGCAAGATTTGAGAATATCAGGAGCACTGCAAATCAGGAGAATGGGCCTCCACACCCATTTCTCCGTCTGCAAGGCCGTCGAGCAAGACACTGTGGCAGGAGCCGCCATTGTAAAAGTACCCTCAAGTCCCAACAATTGTTTTGAAATCATTCCATTTACAAGACACAGATCCACTGGAGAGAATTCATGAATGTAGAGAGATCATTTAGTAAATTAACTGTTTAAAAGAGTACACAGAGTGGGGAAATGATTGGTGCACTCAGTTGGCACACTGTCCTTTCACCTCTAGAACCTGAATTGAAATCAAATCCAGACCAATTAGTATGCAGAGTTAACAGAAATGGGCAATGGTCTGAACACCCTTTTTTCATATGTTACAGGTTCAACACACTTAATAGAATCATACAGTACAGAAGGAGGCCCTTCGACCCTTCGTGTCTGTACCGGCTCTTTGAAAGAGCTATTCAATTAGTCCCAACTCACCTGCTTTTTCCCCATAGCCCTGCAAATTTCACCTTTTCAAGTATATATCTAATTCCCTCTTGAAAGTTACTATTGAATCTGCTTCCACTATCCTTTCAGGCAATGCATTCCAGATCATAACAACTCGCTGCGTTAAAAAAAATTCTCATTTCTCCCTCTGGATTTTTTGCCAATGAGGACACCACCAAAATGTGGGCTATTTTGCTTTGTTCAATTAAAAAAAATAATACTGCTTCAATGTGATATCATCCTAGTCTTACCTGAGAATCTAATTTGTCTTTTTGTAATGGTTACATTTATCTAGTTTACTTTTTCAATCTCCAGTTCCTGAGGTACGGAACATCTTAACGATTAAAAAAAAAAGGAACACACAAACTGTACTGAACATTTAAACTTTAAAGACTGTACAATTTAGTGTAGATTGCTTCATCCAAAAGCTGCAGTGGCCTGCAGTTGCCCCATGTTGACATAGTAACACAAGGAGCAGGAGTAGGCCATTCAGCCCCTCAGGCCTGCTCTGCCCATTCAATTAGATCATGGCTAATGTCCACCTCAACTCCATTTCCCCATTATCCCTTGATACCCTTACCGAACATAAATCTATCTATCTTAGTCTTGAAAGCTCCAATTGTCTTAGAATCCATAGTCTTTTGAGGGCAAGAGTTTTCCAAATTTACACTACCCTTTGTTTACATTTTTGAACATTACAGGACTCAAGCTGAAGAAACTAGTCATTAAAAAGTCTATCTTGCAGCCTCCGTTATGAAGTACGAGATTTTCGCAGAGGAGGTGTGTACCTACACATGCCACAGACCTCCTTTCTGCACCATGTCTTTGCAGTTTGCAGAAATCCAGGGGCAACCCACAGAATTAGCGTGAGCATGTTAACCAGTCATTCTTCTAAAATGGAATACCTGAATGTCTGGACAGATTACTCCACAATTTTTCAACAAAAGTACTGTGGGGCACTGCAGCTTTAGTTCAATGTTTCAATGGTCTTAAATAAGACTTTGAAGAAGGAAAGCCGAGAATTCAGCATCTGGATAAAGCAAATCACTAAACTGCACACATATTGTTCTACAACGAACACCAGTTAACATGGATCTCTTACATTCATCACCCAGCTTCAGAACCAGGTGCTAATAAATTGAAAATAGAAGGAATGGGAAGTCACCATACCAGATTGTAACCCATGGAGATAAGGCAAGCTTTGAAATCATCACTGTCCATCATTCCAGTCCTCTTCTACAGAGAGAGGAGGAAGGAGACACCAACAGGACAAAAACAGAATGAAGGGTAATCACGACAAAAGGAGAATGAGACAGCAAAGTGCAGGACAAGCCAAATGGAAAAATGTGTCAACGATGAATCAAAGTGGAAAAATAAACACAAGACAAGAGTGATCAAAATAGATGAAACGCAGATAGAATGGTTCAAAGAAGACACATTCAAAGGTCACAAGCAGGATTCATGGAGAAGATCATCAGTTGAATAGGAGGACAAATTACAAAAAAGAATCCATCACAAACACAGAGACAGTAGATCAAGACAGATAAAAAAAAGAGAAAAAAAAACACAAGTTTAGTTAATTCAACATACAGGATTGGAGTACTTCACATCATACACTAGCAGTCAATACCTGTGCGTCATTTCCAATATCGTACCCCAAGCTGATGAGGCAGGCTTTGAACTCCTCTGCTCCAAGGGTGCCAGAATGGTCCTGTGTTAGGCAATGCCACGTGGTACGCCATGCATGGTGATGGAGACAGCAGTTGTTGGGTGAGGGCAAGGGTGGGGAAAGAGTGAATAGTTGGAAGGTGTACATGCAAAGGGAAAATGGGGGAAGGGAGGAGGTCATGCAAGTGGAAAGAGGAAAACAAAGTGCATAAAATTAGACATCGCAACAGTTCAAACAGCATGGTTCCAAATGATATAGCTTCATTTCCAGACTACTAGAAAGCTGAACTCCTCAAGTGGCTTGTCTGACAGGGATCAAAACTAACAATTCATTCCCTCCTAATCACAAGCGGTCAATTGGTGAGTAACCTGCAGAGAGGTTAATGCTTTCAGTTAAGAGTTAGGAAGGAACACATATATACCCCAATAGTTAACTCTTCAGATCCTGAGAAAATTAAAAGGGAAGATTTTCACTGTATTAGGAGAACAAACGACCACACTGATGCCATCTCCAGATAACCACTGATTTTGACATCCTAGGTCCTCGTGGAATGATCCGATGGTGATTCAGCTGAATTCAGTGTTGTACTTTTGTCGTCAGGTTTGCTTCCTGAAGTGAACTCAGTACAAGCTGCTCAGGCTGGGGGGGGCGGGGGGGAAGGGAAAGAGAGAAGAAAACACAACAGAGCAGTCCGACTGACCTTTCTCTGCTCATCTACATTTTTTTTTTTATTCGTTCATGGGATGTGGACGTCGCTGGCAAGGCCAGCATTTATTGTCCATCCCCAATTGCCCTTGAGAAGAGCAGTTAAGAGTCAACCACATTGCCACCAGGCAAGGGCGGCAGGTTTAGTGGAGATGGTATTGGTGAACCAGATGGGTTTTTATGACAATCCGATAGTTTCATGGTCACCATTACTGATACTAGCTATTTATTCCAGATTTATTTAATTAACTGAATTTAAATTCCCCAGCTGCCATGGTGGGATTTGAACTCATGTCTCCAGATCATTAGTTCAGGCCTCTGGATTACTAGTCCAGTAAAATAACCACTATACCACCGTACCAGTAATCCTCCTGGCTAATTCACCGAGCATCAAAAGGTACAATTGGGAGGTTCATGGTCCCGTTTTCGTTTTGCAATGTTGATTGTGGGAGATCTATGGCATGAAATAATTTTGTGTTTTAAAAAAAAGGCAAAGGAAGAGGAAGAAAATGGAAAATAAAAAAAAAAATTGAAAAGGAATCTTTGAAACCCCCACATTACAGGACATCTCGTTTCTGCATGTCCAGAGCCTCAGATTGATCCAGAAAATTAGTCTTTTCAAGACACCGAATAAAAATTGTGAACTCAAAATTGTGACTCAAGTCTCACCCTCACCCCCTATCCCTCTTATAAATAACTTAATTTTCATCCCGGTCAGTCTCCTGTCAAATCCGTGACATTAGATAGAACAGCTCATTTTATTATTCAGAAGTACCTTAAAACAAAAAAGATATCAATACAATTTTACAGTAGAATTTAACAAAGCAACACATCCCAGAGCGGATGCATCCTTTAATGCAGTGACACACACAGTGCTCGGGGTGAGGATATGCAGTGACAGCAGTGCAGTGACAGAAGGGCGAGTGCAGTCAGAGTTACAAAGTAAAACATATTCAACTCCTCTAAACCAAATGTTCAAACAACATCAAAAATATATTAATTCTTTATTTCTCAATACGTCATTCTACTTTTCGCAACTTGTAACATTTAAACAGGACTTTTATTGGGCACTATGATAACTGCACTGTACTGTTAATATACAGTAGAAAATTAAGCATCTCACACAGAAACCAAATCTTAATATTCTAGGTAATTTATGTAGCAAATGTAATGGTTCTCAAAGGGTTAACACTTATTGTGCCATACCAGAGTTGACTGCACTTTTAAGAAGCAATCCCGCAGTAGAAACACATTAACCAACTTTGACAAGGAGAAGTATTGCACAACCATTGTGGAATTTGTTTTATTTTTTTAAATGATACATGTGCCTTTATTTTCTCCTCAGGCCATGCACTAACGGCGCACCTCCTCCCTGGAGTCTGCCAAAGCTGCTCTGACCCAGTTGCTAAGGAGGACAGCCAGTGATGACTTTCCCTCTGTTCCAGTCTCTTGAGTCCCCCGAGATCAGCAATGCAATAGCATTGGGAATTCCAACCTGCATTTCCCCAGTAGTGCGGCTATTCAACTCTCAGAGATACTATATGTCGAAACTGTCAAACTGGAAGTTGGTCAAGCACAAATTGCCCTAAATCTCACATGGGTTGGGTTAGCTGAGGAATTCCATCTTATGCAGCACTGCAACTCTGAGGAGATGGACACAGAGCATGCAAGTGTGCTCGATTGACACGAAAGAGAGAGTTTGGCCAGGCAGAATGAAGAGCATTAACCTGAGGGGATTAGTGGACCACATGAATGCACCAACAGTGTGCTGTGGAATGGTAGGATGAGTGTTTTGGTTTACGATCCATTACACAGCAAGTTTCCAGACTTTGTAGGGGCACTGGAGAAGTTGAAAGTTGAGAGGGAATTTAATGCTGACTGCGCAGATGGTGTGTGATGCCGAGGGACCAGCAGAGGGAAGGGGGGGGGGGGGGGGAAATAAACAAAAAATATTGAAGTCCGCACAGCTTTTGTTCTGAATCTAATTGGAAGCTGAATTCATTCCTTTTTTAAAAAAGCAGCACGAGTCAAGTTTTGCTGTTGCTGGCTGTAAAGCAGCACCAATCAGGCTGGTTATGACTTAGGAAGCAGATCACGACTCCCACTCAACATTCAGGGCAGCAAACTGTGTCAACAGCCTCGCTTGCCAAGGCCCACTATCATAAAGCGCTGGTCCCTCCGTGGAGCACCAGACCCGCTTTCACTCATAGGTGGGAGTTAAATGAACAAGCACAACCTCTGCGCAATATCAAAGGTGAAAACGCTCCTTTCGGATGGAACAGGCTTGAGGGGCTGAATGGCCTACTCCTATTCCTATGTTCCTTTCGCACCCTCCCCCCAGAGGCACTTTTCCTTTTCACGAAATACATACTTTGTGATTCAACGTCTTCATTTTCCCCCAATCTAATTCCAGGACGCGTTACTCACTAATTACACGTCTTTAATGGATAATGGACTCCTGACAGCAATTCAAGTTCTGATAATGTCCAGCCATAAGAGTGAAGTATGAATTTCAGTCAAATACTGAGCCTAAATTAGTTTTACATACTTTGACTGCTATGTTACTCTACACAGGACAAAGTCTAGTTCAAAAAGGCAATTCCCCTGCCGTCCAATTTTCTTCCCTCCTCTCCTTGAAGCGCTGATTCATGCTGGTGCCACGGATGCCAACAGTCCCCTATATCTCATCGAAATGGCCATTCTTCATGTGTGAGCTTGAACAGTGTGTTAGCAGGCTGTTCGACAGGGGACAGGAGGCGGGGAGTCCGGGGGGTGGGGGTGGGGGGAGAGCTGGGTTAGAGAAGGACCCCGCAGTATGATCCTGTCCTAATCAAAAGTCAACACACGTGTACTTTTCTAGCTACTCGATAACAATCAGAAACAGAGCCCTGGCAGATTTTTCCCCTTCCCGGCTCTCAGGTGCTGAAAATTACTCTGCTGTTGACGTCAGTTAATTCAGTGAAGACTGGGGATCAAATCGGAGACCTTCCTGGTTTGTGTGGCTCAGGATCACCTGGCATTTACCCACTCAGCCAGCAGGGAGCACAAAGTAATTAGTGTTTTAATAAATTGAAATTCTGTGGGAAGAGACAATGAGACAAACAGAGTATAGGAGCTGAAGACACATGGCACTAAAGGACTACTTTTCCCTTCGGTTCCTGTCGCACAATGAGTTTTTAAACATGCACACTGTGGTTGAAAAATTTACTATTGGAAATATTTGCAGGCAAATGCTTAATGCATGAATCTGCTGAAATGGAGGGGTTCCTGCTGGAAGTGCATGTGTGTGGTGAGGGTTTAGCCATTGTGACCCCATCCCACGGTTAAATAGCCTGTCAATGCTGCTGTATAGATTCACACATATGGAGAATGGTCATTGGAGATGGTACGGAGGAACAACTAATGTTCATGGAAAATGTACCCCAGCATGGTATCTATATCTTCAGGCTAGAAGGGAGGAGGGGAGAAATTCAAGTCAGGGTACAGCATGCTGAAGAAGCATCCTTTCGTTTTAACATCTTATTAGTTACTTTATCTTGCATTAAGACTGTTAATAGATCTTGAGCATTGCACACAGTTTCGTTTGCCTATTAGTTAGGTCTCTTGAAGTTTGGGAGCAGCTAGTGACTGCAATTTAAATACGGTTTACTTTCCATGGCAATTATTCTACTTTTAAACATATCTTCTGTTTCTTGGAAGAAAATACTGTCATCAAATAACCTCAGTAAGAAAATTGAGTAAGTTTCATTGATAAACACACACCAACAGCAAATCAAACCTGCTGGCTTACCCTGTCAAAGTGGTTAAAGGAGGCCCGGAACTCATTCATCTGCTCCTGGCTGATGCCCTTGGCATCTCTGGTCAGGACCTGGTTCTCAATTTCATTGATTGTCCTGGCAATGGTGGTGAGCAGCTGTTCCCAGCCCACCCGGATATGCTGAAACAAAGAGAAGGAAGTCAATGAAATCAGAACACTTGCCTAATGCATTCTCCGTAGCTTCTCCTTGCACTTCGATTTGCTGTTCTTTCTGAAGGCCATTCTCATTGCATCCCTGATCAGATCTGTACCTTGAAAAAGATTAAAAGTAAACTTAAAAAAGAATTGAAAACCATTCATTCTCCTCTATCAGCAACTTTCCCCAGTTGCTAACATGGTGGGAGGGAGAGGGTGTAGCAGAATTTTCTCCGTAGCAGAGACTTCCTGAAAACTCCATCAATGTTGCACCTTCAACCGTTGCAAGGACAACCTTCCTCGTTTCAAAACCTGCTAATGAAAGGCGATTGAAATTAAGAAATGACACTGATCCATCGAAAAGGGCACAGGATACGTGTAGGTGGTGACTTGTTAAAAGTAAAGGATCAAGTGCCAAGAGGTCAGATTATTCACAAGCGCCTGTGCTGCGTGGGCGGTGTGCCATGAGTGGTTTCAGTTCCATAAACCCTACTGCTCTGATACGCACTTCATTTACAGCACACATGCTGGCATCTTAGTCAAATGATGGACCAAGAAATTGATGAAGAAAGGGAAAATCGAATATGAGAGTAAACTAGAGAGACATAAAAACAGACTGTAAAAGCTTCGACAGGTATGTAAAAAGGAAAAGATTAGCGAAAGTAAATGTGGGTCCCTTACAGGCTGAGACAGGAGAAATTATAATGGGGAATAAAGAAATGGCAGAGAAATTAAACAAGTACTTTGGGTCTGTCTTTACGGAAGACGACGCAAAAAACTTCCCGGAAATAGTGGAGAACCAAGGGTCTAGCGAGAATGAGGAACTAAAAGAAATTAGTATTAGCAAAAAAATAGTACTGGAGAAATTAATGGGCCTGAAAGCCGATAAATCCCCTGGACCTAATGGACTACATCCTAGGGTTTTGAAAGAGGTGGCTATAGAGACAGTGGATGCATTGGTTGTCATTTTCCAAAATTCCATAGATTCTGGAACGGTTCCCGTGGATTAGAAGGTAGCAAATGTAACCCCACTATTTAAGAAAGGAGGGAGAGAGAAAACGGGGAACTACAGACCAATTAGCCTGACATCAGTAGTAGGGAAAATGCTAGAATCTATTATTAAGGACGTGGTAACAGGGCACTTAGAAAATAATAATCGGATTGGGCAGAGTCAACATGGATTTATGAAAGGGAAATTGTATTTGACAAATCTGTTCGAGTTTTTTGAGGTTGTAACTAGCAGAATAGATAAGGGGGAACCAGTGGATGTGGTGTATTTGGATTTTCAGAAGGCATTCGATAAGGTGCCACACAAGAGGTTATTAAACAAAATTAGGGCTCATGGGATTGGGGGTAATATACTAGCGTGGACTGAGGATTGGTTAACGGACAGAAAACAGAGAGTAGGAATAAACGGGTCATTTTTGGGTTGGCATGCTGTAACTAGTGGGGTACCACAAGGATCAGTGCTTGGGCCTCAGCTATTCACAATCTACATCATTGATTTGGATGAGGGGACCAAATGTAATATATCCAAGTTTGCTGATGATACAAAGCTGGGTGGAAATGTAAGTTGTGAGGAGGATGCAAGGAGGCTTCAAGGGGATATAGACAGGCTAAGTGAGTGGGCAAGAACACGGCAAATGGAATGTAATGTGGAGAAATGTGAAGTTATCCACTTTGGTAGGAAAAATAGAAATGCAGAGTATTTTTTAAATGGTGAAAGATTGGGAAATGTTGGTGTTCAAAAGGACCTGGGTGTCCTCGTACATGAATTACTGAAAGTTAACATGCAGGTATAGCAAGCAATTAGGAAAGCAAATAGTATGTTAGCCTTTATTACAAAAGGATATGAGTACAAGAGTAAAGACGTCTTACTGCAATTATATAAGGCCCTGGTGAGACCACACCTGGAGTATTGTGTACAGTTTTGGTCTCCTTATCTAAGGAAGGATATACTTGCCATAGAGGGAGTGCAACGAAGGTTCACCAGACTGGTTCCTGGGATGGGGGGATTGTCCTATGAGAAGAGATTGAGTAGACTAGGCCTATATTCTCTAGAGTTTAGAAGAATGAGAGGTGATCTCATTGAAACATACAAAATTCTTACAGGGCTTGACAGGGTAGATGCAGCGAGGATGTTTCCCCTGGCTGGGGAGTCCAGAACCAGGGGTCACAGTCTCAGAATATGGGGTCGGCCATTTAGCACGGAGATGAGGAGAAATTTCTTCACTCAGAGGGTGGTGAATTTTTGGAATTTTCTACCCCAGAGGGTTGTAGAGGCTCAGTCATTGAGTATATTCAAGACAGAGATCGATAGATTTTTGAATATTAAGGGAGACAAGTGGAACCCACTGCAGCATTGGGAGTATCGAAGGTTCTCACCTCCATTGTGTAGTTGGTGTGCTTGTTGTCAAAGATCAGTGCCTCTTGAATAAGCTGATGGTCTCCTTCTAGCTGATCGATCTTTGGTTTGTAGTTGACAATGCTCTTCTCGTACTGTCGGAGGTGGTTCAGCTGATCTTCCAGCGTGCCGTGCATCTCAATGGAAATACGGCCAATCTCCTACAAAAGTTAACAGAAGGCGATGATGATCAGGATTGTGTGGTCAGCATCTCTGCTGCCACCCGTGCATGGGCGAGGGTTGATTAACATACACTATCTGTGACTTTACATCTATACAATAGGTACAGCAACACAGAACTTGAAAATGGTTAAAGAGTAGACGTGCTACCCTTAATCATACAATGTCTTCATTAAATGTGAATGTACTTTTTTCAGAACCCTACTAAAAACTGTATAGCTACAAATAGACAGTTGGACGAGGGCACTTCACAATAGTGGCAAGACTACCATGTAGCTCTGAAGGAGACATAAAGAACAGCCATGGACTTTGGATACGTCATACACAAACTGCACACTTTTTAAACTCTTCTTTACTGACCAAAAAGGACATAATCTAGTCTGACACTTCACTGCAGCACTGAGGGAACGCTGCACTGTCGGAGGGGCTGTCTTTTGGATGATATGTTAAGTCGAGGACTCATCCCCCCTCTCAGGTGGATGTAAAAGATCCCATGGCACTATTCGAAGAGAAGCAAGCGAATTTTCCCCGGTATCCTAGCCAATGCTCATCGCTCAAACAATATCACTAAAACAGATTATCTGGTCATTAACTCATTGCTGTTTGTGGGAGCTTGCTGTATGCAAATTGGCTGCTGCTTTTCCTACATTACAACAGTGACTACACTTAAAAAAAAAAAGAGTACGGCATTGACTGCGAGACACTTTGCGACATCCTGAGGTCGTGAAAGACACTATATAAATTCAAGTTCTTTCTTTTTTTCCAACTAGCTATCACTTTCCCTGTAATAGCACAGTTACTAATAACACAGCTATCACTGTCACCAATAACATAGCTATTACACTGTCCGAGTAATAGCACAGGTCACCAATAACGCAGTTCCGCAATCAGCTATGCCGTATTTTTCAGACAGTCTAAATTACCTCCATCTTTGTCTGAATCCAAGGACCAATGACATTGGCTTGTGTTGCAAACTGCTTCCGCAGCCGTTCATTGGACTGCTGGCGAGCATTCTCCTCCATCAGAGCATGGTCCCTCTGTGGCACCAAGTGTCGAACCTGAAAGCAAAACATAATCATACGCGTCACTGAACATGATATCCATTCCTTTAGAAGCTCCTTAGGGGTAATAAAAACAAGTAGGAGTACGAGTCTCTGGGTTTTAAATTTCTCCCTTTACATCTTCAGGTATTTTACACTGGATGGGGTACTGGGTGGTGTAACACTGTTTTTTTTCACCATCAATCTAGCCCAGTGTAGTTGGATGAAAGTCACCTCACTCTTGATTCTAATAACATTTCTCAGGTTTTATCCCTGGTCTGTGCGGAGTTAGCCAATCTTGGCCAGTGCAGAGCAGGGTGCTACAATTGGTTGCAGTACCCCTGGGCGAGGGAAGGAACTGAACATCCTCCCCAGGGTGCCCAATTCTGACTGCTTTCCAGTGACCTCTGTTGGGAGTGCATGTGTATGGACCCCAAAGTACAGAGAGGATCAGCCTCAGCCGTGATGTTCTTCACAGTGGAACAGCCGGCTAGCATTCACCATCAAGACTCACACACTTGAATAATGGACACTTAGCAAGTTACCGGAAGGAAACGGCTCCCTGAGAAACTGTATCCTAGCAAGGAGTCGAAGGGGAGGCAGGGAGAAAGTGGGAGAAAAAAACGAAATAAATTAAAATTAGGATTCAATGCCTTCAAGAGGGAGCTGGCCCAGTTCTTGACAGGGGCAGAGATCACATCATGTGGAAGGTAAGTGGCTTCATAAATAACACTTGGCCCATGTGATCTCCTGGACTGGTTTCCATCGCCTGCGGGTGTCGGAGAGGAATTTTCCAGAGTATTTCTTCCTTTATTGGCCCTGGGTTTTTCTCTGTTTTTTTTGTCTCCCAGGAGATGACATGCCTACAGGGGGTGGGGGAGGGGAGGGAATGTTTAGTCATCATGAGTGTGGGGCAAGCTTGATGGACCAGCCGGTCTTTTCCTGCCCGTCAATTTTGTACGTTCCTACATAAAACAAGTTTGTGCACTCTCGGGCACGGAGAGCTGGGTTGTGTTCCCACTGCACAAAACTGTCCATAATTCCAGCAGTAATGGTTGCTAAATTAATTGGCGATTTCAGCTAATGAGGCCATAAGGTTGACTGGTGTGGAAATTGGAAATGTCATTATTGCAGTAGGAGGTGCAACGTTGAAGGCACTTGTTGGGGGAGGGCAGAGGGACCTTCACCCTACGTGGACCCTTACTCACCTCCTTCAAAAATAAGTGTGTGTGGAGCAATAAAATCCTTATCATGCAATTCAAACAAATTGCGACAAACTAATCGGAGGTGGAATACGGATTAGAAATTTCAGTACGGTTCGTTAGAGAGTTGGCTACCGGCTCTTCCTTTTGAAGGCTTGCAATGCAACAATCAGTTCTCTTCAGTAGATTACAAAAGAATGAAAGAATGCACACTCAGCTGGAAACAATCTCACCAACATTTTGTTGCCTCAGAGAGATTAAATTCCAAAGTTTTCAAAAGAAAAGTTTGACACAGAGCCAAAATCCAAATAAAAGCTACAACTGAGATACACACAGTGTCTTTCATTCTGCACACGATGTATTATAGCCATATTCTGCTAAGAATTATTTCACCCTCGAGTAGGATGGATAGACAGCCAATACGTCTTGTATGATTGTGCTGGGTTTGTATCAAAACTTATTTTGGACCAAGGCTGGCACACGGGGACAAAACAAATTATACAAGGGGATCGACGGTTAAGGCCATCAAAAGTAGTTCCATTATGTGTGGCCAATTTAGGATTAGGGTGAGGCACTCAACCCTAACACAGTCAAACGTCGTTGCAATCACAAGTCAGGTATTAGTGCAAAATGAACTTATAGATGGCTAGTGATATCCTTGTTGCAGTACTTTGGTTTTAAAAAAGCAGCTGTCCTTTCCTCCAAATGTAGTGTTGATAAATTTAGGAAATGTTCTCACCTTTTCCCACTTGCTGTTAATATCCTGTGGGGCGATAGTTGTGTAGGGGTTGGTGCCCGCCATGTTGACGTGGTAGGTTTGGACGATCTTTGACACCTCGTTGTGAATGCCCAGGATAGCCTGCCGTTCACGGTCTGCCTCAGGCAGAGTGGCTTTGAATTGCTCGTGAGCAGTGATTAATCCCTACAGGGGCAGGCAGGAAAGAGGCATGTAACAAAAGGTTAGTCACACTGGGTACATAGATTCACTGGACATTTACTGACTTCAGGCGGAGAATCATTTGTTTTCCCTAGGGCTTAATCGGAACAGGAATTAATGGAAATTTGTCACTGCCAAAATTTCCCCTCCTTAAATTTCTTACTCTCCAATTTTCAAACTATCCACTCCTGGTGGTACCAACCTATCCTGAAATAAGGCTCTATGAGGACCGGCAGCCACCAAGTATCATCGGCAAATGACCATTCATTAACTGTGAGCCTGGGGAGTGAGTAGATGGGGGCCCGATGCATTCCTCACTCAGTATCTATACGTACACACTTCCCAGATGTCACCGGAATGTGATTAGGAGCAGGAGCCCTGGCTGATATTTCCCCTCCCAGGCCCAGTGGCTTTGCAACCACCCTGGCTGAGATCAGCTAGCTCAGACCAGACCAGGAATTGAACCTGGGGGCCATCTGGCTCTCTATGGCCCGCTGGCTCTCTATGGCCTGGTTCCACAGTGAGCAATACCTTTACTAGCTGAGACTTTGGGAGAGTCTGCCGATTATAAAATCTGTAACAAGACTAATGGAAGTAAGCTGGTGTTTTACAAGTAAAATGAGCAACTCATCCATCAAAAGATATTTTAGTGACATAAATATAAACTACGTGTGGTCGGCCACATTTCCCCCCAGATTTGGCATGTTAAAATCATTGGCGTTTACTAATTGTAGAGAACAATTTAGCAGACTTTTCCTAATATAGTAATATCTTTTAGTAACTCTGTTAATAGTTCCAGTTGCTTTCATCGAGAAATATTTAATAGAACATTACAGCAATTGAAGAGATTTAAACAACTTTCATTCCTCTTTTTTTTAAATAGGGAAAACCAGGTGCATTTGGTGAAACTAAACCTAACATTTGCCTCATGGGATCCAGTAGTGTAGTGGTTATGTTAGTGGACAAGTAATCCAGAGGCCTGGACTAATCATCCAGAGAGGGTGTTCAAATCCCACCCTGGCAGTTTGCAAATTTGAAATCAGTGGAAAAAAAATAAATCTGGAAGTAAAAAGCTGGTATCAGTAAAAGTGACCATTGTCGGTTGTTGTGAAAACCAACTGGTTCACTTATGTCCTTGAGGGAAGCAAACCTGCTGTCCTTACCTGGTCTGGCCTATGTGTGACTCCAGTCCCACACCAACTTTTAACTGTCCTGTGCAGTGGCCTAGCACTCTACGCAGTTGTATCAAACCACTTTGGGCAACACCCACATCCTGTGAATGAATTTTACATTGAAATCCAACATTACACATATTTAAAAAAAAATTCATTCTTGGGATGTGGGTGTCACTGGTAAGGCCAGCATTTATTACCCATCCCTAGTTGCTCTCGAGAAGGTGGTGGTGAGCCGCCTTCTTGAACTGCTGCAGTTCGTGTGGTGAAGGTACTCCTACAGTGCTGTCAGGTAGGGAGTTCCAGGATTTTGACCCAACGACGATGAAGGATCGGCGATGTGTGTCCAAGTCGGGATGGTGTGTGACTTGCAGGGGAACTTGGAGGTGGTGGTGTTCCCATGCGCCTGCTGCCCTTGTCCTTCTAGGCAGCAGAGGTCACGGGCTTTGGAGGTGCTGTCGAGGAGCACCTCCTACAATGTTCACTCTACAACACCAAGAATAGATGGATGGCCGAGACTTTCGAAATCATTTTACAAAATTATGGACGATGAATGTAAAGGTGAAGGTGACAACATACGCAGGAACAGGTGTGTTAACTGTACACACTGTCATTGTAGGGACGTAATCTGTTGAAACGAAATAGCACTGACATCAAAGGCAAATCTGATAAACTGGGTGCATTCATATGAAATTCTATTTGAACAATGGCATTAACCAATTTATTTTAAATAGCTTTAGTGTCTTTATTGAGGAACTTAAAATGAACAGTCTGTGTGGCTAGTTGGTAGCATTCTGCTAGGTCGTGTACTCGAGCACATAATCTCGGCTAATAATTGAGGGAATGCTGTATAGTGGAAGATTCCGTCTTTTGGATTGGAAAGTAAACCAAGGCTCATGTGTCTGTTCATGTGGACATAGAAGATCCCATGACACTATTTGAAGAGAAGGCATTCTCCTAGTGACCTGACCAACATTCCTCCCTTAAGCATCACCAGAAAAACAGATTAACTGGTTATTTATCTAGTTTACTTTTTGTGGGACCTTGCGGTGCACAAATTGGCTCCCTAGAAAACAACAGTGGCAACACTTCAAAAAAAAAAGTGTTGGCTGTGAAGTGCTTTGTGAAGATGTAAAAGGTGCTATATAAATGCAAGTTGGTTTTGTGATTTCTTAAGATAGTGTACAGAAGAATTTCATGCAAACACATACACACAACAAAATTTCACCCTTGTGCATGTTCTCCACATACTTTGCATGTTGTACGGACTGCAACACAAATACTTCCTGTATTCAGTGACAGTTTATCTCACACAGTATATGGTTGGGAGAAGTCAACAGGAAGTACCAGATGCTGTAGGAACAAGAGAGACAGAGAAGCTAGAAATGATGTTCCATAAGTCTGTATTAACAGATTTGTCTGGAAGAAGCTTTGCAACTGAAATTTTAAGCTACTCCCCAGGACACACCTCATTCTCCGTCTAAGAGCTCAAGCAGCCTCTGACAACATTGTTTCGGCCATAAATGCCAACTAAGGGAAGCTATGGAGAGTGACCACTTTCCCGCCTCTCGCATGTTAATATAAAGGTGGCCATGCATTCCTAATCTGCCTTTCCCTTGTGCTCGTGTGGCCAGCAACTTTTAAACCTTGCATCCAAATTCTTGGATGTTAAATTCAAATCAGGTTTGGATGTGAAATTCAAATCATAAGACAAATACAATAAGACTATTGACATCTTCAAAAACATGGCCATCTGTGACAAAAATTAATTCTGTAAAAGATGAACTCTCTGGATTTGGACAATGATTTGACAGAACTGCATTCCAGTAAGGAGAGAATTTGGTTTGTTTCTCCTCCCATCATCACCGCCGCCCCCCACCAAAAAAAGTATCATTAAGCTTTCAAAACTAACCGTGAAAATGTAACGGCTGGACGGTACAGGGCAGACAGACGTTAAGAACAATCAGCAGGTGATGAAAAGGTTTGACCGGTATCATCACAGACTGTTGGGAGAGTGCAGTGATGAAAATTGTTTCTTGTGCATGACAGCATTGCTCCTGACTGGTCAGATGTAACAGAGCTAATATCAACATGGAGATACGCGACTAAAGAGCAGATACACAACAGGGTTGGATACGATTTTTAACAACAATCGGATTCAGCCGAATAATACAAGAACAATGAGCTGACGGTGCATTATGACATCAGGTCCATGCATTGGATACACACCTTATCCAACAGGATTGTAACAAACTGTCTAGCAGGTTTAATTTTTGTTTTAGTTTACAATATGTTCATTTTTTTAAATAAATTGAAAGGCTGGAAGTAAAAGAAGCTCTCCAATGTTTAAGTGACGCAGACTCCCATTGTTCTGTGCATGTGGGAGTGCCCTTTATCCATTTGACGCACTATATCAGAATGACTCACAGATAGCAGTTTGCAAGTCTGTTTTAATTATTCTTGCATCTGCATGGCCAGATACAAACGTAAATACATCACAGCGGATGGTGTCCTTGTGTCAGGCTTCCTGAAACGCAACTCAGTTTGTTCCGCTGAGCCGGTCACTGCTGGTTTTGGAAAAACAAAAACCGTGAAGTAAAATAAAAATGGTCAGTGTCCGAAACGGGCAACTATTGCACTGATCAATACACACCTGGATTTCCTCAATAGTGTGAACAATGAACGTGTCCTGCAGATCCTCCATGGCACCCTCCATCCAGTTGTTAAAGGGAGCAGCCCTCTTCGCATATTCTAGATACAACTGGTCAATGGTCTCCAGGAGTTTCTCTGTCCTCTGAAAAAGAATGCAAAATACTTTTCAACACATTGAAGAGAGGGATGCTGAATTATTTAACACAGCTCACTGATGTTAAAGGGAAACTTGTTTGGTGATTCACGCCCATGGCAATAATAACCGAGGACTTTATACAGACATTCTGGCTTTAGTACTCTGTATTTGCTAACTCTCAAATTATCCATCACCCAAAGTTCTGGTCTAATGCATCATTTTCAGTACAGTTTTCAGCGCAGCCTTGTTGCCAACATTACATACTCTGGAACTCTGCTCTTCACACATGGGGCTAGAAATTCGGCTGGTTAGCGCCTCCCGTTAGCGGCTCTGGGGGGCAATAATGGGGCGCTAACCACTTACCGCCCGGGCACGGCGAGAATATCACCACCCGCTAAATTCAGCGGGAGGTTTGCGGTGGCGCTCTGGCATTGCGCCCCAATCTCCTTTGCCCGGAGATCATGACGTCATTGCTGTACGCATCGCCCTGGGCCCGAACTTCGGTTTCGCCCCCTGCAACCTTGCCGGGCGAAAACACCAGCAGCTGCAGGAGGTGTTCATCGGGAGGCCGGGCGCTTCGGGGGCGATACTTAAAAGGCGAAGTAGGAAAAAAAATACTGAAATGCTCGTTCTCTGCTTTTTCCCCCCCCCCAGCGCTCGATCAGCCCGGCCCTCTACTGCAGTGCATTGGGCTGAATCGCGGTTGCCGTCGGGGACCAGGTAAGTTTTCCCCTTGCAGAGCCTGCAGTGATGGCCCTTCCCTTTAAGGGAGGGAAGGAGCCTTCCAACGCGGCAGTGCTGCACGGCCCACTGCGCAGCGCTGCTCACCTACCGCCCCGCCTGCTGCCTGTTGCGCTCCAGGAAGGAAGTGGAGAGCTTGATTTAGTGCCCCACTTCCTTCCTGGAGCGCAAACCCCGAATTTTAAAAAAAATTAAAAAACATTAGCGCCTGGAGCTAATTTTTTCAACTTTTAAAAGTTAGCGCCCCAAACAGGGCTATAATGAATTTCTCCCCCTTTGGTGATGAATTGATCTTGGACATGTCCAAAGTCTTTGACAGGGTCTGGTACTGTGCATTTCTAAACAACTTAAACTCCCACCAAAGCTCTGTTCACAAATATTACATTTCCTCTCAAATCACCCAGTCTGTGTTGTAGTTAACATCCTCTGACTCATTTATAATTCACTCAGGGTTCCCCAGTAGGCTTTCTCTCGCTCTCTCGCTCCTTCATTCAAATCTTTCATTCACATCTTTTCTTCCACTCATTATCGAAACGAATCCACTCTTCTTGATGATTTCACTTTACATTTATCTAGTTCCGTCAGAGTACATACCCTCAGTGCTCACAAGCACCATTCCACTCGCAGTACAATGGCTGGATTGCAATACCTTGATCTCCAGATATGGGGCAATGAAAATCTGGTTTCTTTCCATTCTTCAAAAACACACTTTCTTCTTGCCTCTCTCTCTAACCAACTAACATATTTTACCTTCAGTGGCTCCACTCATTCTTTTTATTAATCAACTGACACTCTGGGTCTAATTAATTCCTCTGAAATGAAATGGAACTTCCACATCACTTTTGCAGCTAAAACTGTGCTCAAATCAGCTTGGTTCTCTCTTTTGCCTAAAAAAAACTTTGTTTCCCCTCAGCCAGTTTTATTATCTAAAGCTCAAGTCTATCTTAAGCCATGAATACGGTTTCCATATCTGGGGAGGTTCTTCCAACACTGCTCTTGCACGGAGTCAAGAAAAAAAAGTTTGCCCTTGTGGTGATCTCCCTCCAGCCAGCCTCCTTTGGAACCTTCCTTGTCTCTTTCTACTTCACCAAATTTTATTACGGTCATTAATGGTCAGATCTTGTCTTTCTTGTTCCTTCTAATCTGCAACTGCACCATCCTATGCAATTCCACTGATAAATTCCCATCGAGAGCACAAATCTGTAGATACCGCCACAGTCCGTAGCTGGCGGAAGTGGTCAGTTGCAGGCGTTATTTTCGAAGACGTGGATGACCCAAGGACTTCCCTCCAGTTTTCCCAGGACAACAGTGACCAGTTGAAAATGAGTACATCTACATCAACGTTACCAAAACAATGGGAGTGCAAAAGGTCAGGAAAGGTCACCTGTGTCTACACTTCAATAAAGTCATCCAGCAGTGAGACAGGAGTGGCTGTATTGCTGTTAATGGTCCAGGAGATGGGAACTTGCCTCAGACATAAACTGGTCAACGCTTCAACCTACAACGGACAACATCTGAACACAGCATTAGGAAAATGCGCTCAACTGAGCAATTTTAGAAGCAATTTTTCTTTTAACTGCAAGATTAGGTTCCCTTCCACCAATTTTACCCTCCCACCACCCCCCATCCCTTTCCCTCCTATAGTCTCTTCTATGCCATAAGCTCGAGACCTGCCCCAGACCCCTAATAGCATTCGACCGACGAACACTAGCAGTAGCGAGCCTAATTCACTAAATCTGTGCTCCATTCATTTCTGAGAGTTACAGTATAACCATGTGACAAACACTCAACCTTTCACTAACAAGAAATGAATGAGATGCTCTTGTTCTGTATGAATGCAAATACTGGTACATCAGGAAATCAGAAATGGAACTATATATTCTACACACTACCATATTACATGGGTCAGTTATGATCACACAGCAGAGTTCAAAGGATTTAATGAATACAGCAATCATTTTGTGAAATGCTCCATCAGCTTGGACTCTGGCCAAGTACGTGCAGATGACTTGCCACTAGAGGGCACCGTGGGAGTCCACAGTTATTGCTCAGGTACCTTTTACAATACGAATAAAACTGAGCACTTCTCATTTTCAGCATGTTCCGATTTACAATGTAAACAGCCCACCGAGCTGAATCTGGAATTGTCTTAGATCCACCCACACTCGTACAGGCAGGGCATTGAAGATTCTTATTCATTCTTTAACCGGTCTGTAAAGCCCGTTGCACAATCTTGAGCGTTGACTAATTCCTTACAAATGTCGACAAAACAGTTGTGTTTTTCTTTTGCGGTTTTCTGACCAATAATCCTCATGTTTCCATTATGCCACCTGCATTTTGCTCCACTAATATTTATGCATTTAGAGGGGCGAACATTTAATTATTCAACACTTGACGCTTAAAAGAATAGTCCAGTAAAGTCTCAACATAATCAGATTAACAACCTTCCCACTATTTCCATAATTTAAATGTATTTTATCGTTTGATCCAGAAACCGTATCGCCACATGTAACGTGATTGTACCTATCTTCACCCTCGCAGTGAGAACAAAATGACACAGATTAATGTGGGAAAGCTGGTTGCTAAGTCAACCTTTTTACAGTAGATCAATTTGAATCAATGCACTGGCCGTACCCCAGGCAGCAGTTTCAGACTTCCTATGAACAAGGCTGATAAAACTGATTACACTCTTCATAGGAACAGGAGCAGGCCATTCAACCCCTTGAGCCTGTTCCGCCATTCAATTAGATCCTGGCTGATCTGTATCTTAACTCCATCTACCCGCCTTGGTTCCGTAATCCTCAATACCCTTGCTTAACAAAAAAATCAATCTCAGTTTTGAATTTTTAATTGACCTAGCCTCAACAGCTTTTTGGGAGAGTTTTCCAGATTTCCACTACCCTGTGTGTGCAAAAGAGCTTCCTGACATCACCCCTGAACAGCCAAGCTCTAATTTTAAGGTTATGCCCCCTTGTTTTAACTCCCACCAGAGGAAATAGTTTCTCTCTATCGACCCTATCAAATCCTTTCATCATCTTAAACACTTCAATTAGATCACCCCTTAATCTTCTACATTCAAGGGAATAAAAGCATAGTCTGTGCAACCTGTCCTCATAATTCAACCCTTTCAGCCCAGTATCATTCTGATAAATCTACACTGCACCCCCTCAAAGGCCAATGTATCCTTCCCGAGGTGCGGTGCCCAAAACAGAATGGAGTACTCCAGATGGGGTCCGACCAAGGCTCTGTACAGCTGAATATGATCCTTATGTTTCCACTCATTCTTTAAACTGTGCTTCTTAGTATGGTCTGTATTACAGCCACAGCTCATGCAAATTTTTTTTGAGTAAAAAGAAACCACATCCACAAGGAACTGATTGAAGATAAAAGTACCTCCAAGGCATCTCTCCTCTTCTGGGTCAGGGCTCCGAGATTGTCCCACTGATCACAGATCTTCTGGCATCGCTCATTCACGCTTGGAGAATCCCAGTAATCCAGCTCACTGTAAAAGTCAGAAATAATTCACCTTATCTAATGGAATTGCATGACCAGAAGCTCAGCCGTGTCACCCTCGGATCTTCCTTCAGATTCGAGCTCTGAAAATTAATGCACTGCCGTCTCAAGAAACTGTACTACAAGCAGCTGCTCGCTCACGGATTTTAGTACAGAAACCGCAACAGAGAAAGAACGAACGAACTTGCATTTATATAGCACCTTTCACATCTGCAGGATATCCCAAGGTACTTTTGAAATGTTATCATTGTTGGGATGTAGGCAAACGCAGCAGCCAATTGTACACAGCAAGGTCCCACATCGCAGTAAGATGAATGGCCGGATAATGATGTTGCTTGAGGGATAAATGTTGGCCAGGACACCAGAGGAACTCCCCTGCTCTTCTTTGAACAGTGCCGTGGGATCTTTTACACAGATCTAAGGCAGACGGGGCCTCGGTTTACTGTCTCATCCAAATGACGGCACCTCTGACAGTGCAGCACTCCCCCAGCACTGCACTGATTATGTGCTCAAGTCTCTGGAGTGGGACTTGAACCCACGACTTTCGCACTCAGAGGCAAGAGTGCAACCTCTAAGCCAAGGGATTTCAGGATATATATTTTATGGTAGAATACTGAAAGCAAAATAATAACTCTGCCGCTTTGTCTCTTCTCAGGAAGACGCACAACCAGCTGTGACGGAATACAGTCAACGTTGAACTGTCCAGACCCACGTCAAGGCAAGGGCCTGTCCTCTTACATAAGGGAGTGTCATCTGACAGCCAATGGCTAAGCCCCAAGAGCAGACAAACTGCCTTTTTCGCTGCAGCTTCCCCAGTGATAAATGTAGTGCGTGTTGTAGTACTGAGCTGTGCAGACTAAGAAGTTCCAGGTTCGAACCATGGTAGCCAAGTTAACCAAGTCAGTCTACGGTACTGAGGAGTCTACAGCTGGCCCAAGTATCCTCAGGCTTGGGGGGGGGGGGGGGGCAGGGTTTAAGGTAATGAGGAAAATCAACCAGGGTTCCTGCGCCTGATTGCTATTCAATAACTCCAACAAGACGTGTGGACTTTGGGTCAGAGCAGGATCAGGCTTGCCCTCCATAGATGAGTAGGCCGACAACATTCAACATCTAAGCTCACATAAGAATGGCTACTTGCAAAAGGTACTGGAGAGCTGCTGGCACCTGTCGAATTACAATTTGGGAAATAAGACGGAGAAGGAAAAGAAGAGTAACCATTACTCTCCAAAAATATATATATATATATTCATGTTACTATGAATTAGAACTAAAGTACATAATTACTAAAAGAATCGTCATGACTACCAGAGATGGTTACTGAAAGAGACCACAGGATCTTAAAATTATTTAGCTCTGTAAATCACTACAAATCCAAGGCAGTCAGGTGTTTAGTTTCGCAGGATATACATTATGAAAAGATAAAAATTCCAGCTGTTAAACAAAATCTTGTTGGCCCTATAAGAATTAATACAAATTAGCTCTAACCCTACTTCTCTTTCCGTTCCCCACCTTGGCATATTACAACCAACACAAACAGCTGTAGCCACCTAATCGTTCTAATCGCTGTTTACTCTCTCCTGCCCGCCCCACCACCCCACCTCATCCACAGGCAAGTCACAACAACTGTTCACTAGATGGAGTATGCAGCTTCTTTTCAAAAAGACAAGAATGAATGACTCATTGTCGACTAACTCGAAGCTTCACTATATCTGGAGTCACATCTTGAGCATTAACCATGCCCCAATTTCTCGCACGTCAACCAGGCATTGCTCAGCTTTTACTGTAGAGCCCTAGGAATTCTAATAAATGGCATCTGAGCTAATATACAACACCAGGCTGCCGTGCCTGATTAACCCACACACTACCCATCAATGAGAAGATGAGACCTTGCGAAACAGGTTAAGCACAGAGATTTTGTTGGGGCAGGGGGGAGGGGAGAAAGAGGGAGGGGAACAATCAATTTTCTTCTACCAGTGATCTGAAAGCTTTATTGCAGCACATACTTCAGTTCCTGGGCGATTGCAGCAATCTGTTCGACCCGGTCCTGATGAGCTGCCAGGTCACTCTCGAAGGCCTCGTGTTTTTTCAATATAGCCTTGACTTCCGACAGGGTGGCTGTCTCGAAATCCTTTGCCATCAGCATTTCTTCCTTACCTAAAACAGGGAGGCAGACACACAAACAGTGAAAAAGTACAGTCCACTAACACCCTCTCTTTCAATAAGTTTAAAAATGGGACAGGCATTGGGCTAGAAATTGGCCTCCTTAGCATCTCCAGTTATCGCCTCGGGGGGATAACGACTTACTGCCTGGGCGCCACGAGATGAACGACTCCTGCTAACTTGGCTGGGAGGTTTGCGGCGGCGGTAAAACCCTGCGCCACGATCTCCTGCGCCTGGGGATAGTGATGTCATTGCCGTGCGCATCGCCCCGGACCCGAAGGTCGGTTCCGCCCCCTGCAGCATTGCCGGGCGAAAACACCGACAGCTGCAGGAGGCGTTGTTCGGGAGGCCGGGCTCTTCAGGGGCGGGAGTTAAAGGGGAGGTTGCCGAGGGAAGTAGGAAAATTTATAACAGTTTTTTTCCAATTTATTTTCGATTGCTCCTGGGCCACGCTCGATCAGCCCTGGCACTCTGCTGGAGTGCACGGGGCTGATCGGGCCGGACCTGTGGCTGCTGTCGGGGACCAGCTAACCGGTCCCAATGCAGAGCCTGCAGCGATGGTCTTTCCCTTTGAGGGAAGGAGCCTCGGATCGCGGCAGTGCTGCACGGGACATTGTGCCGCGCTACACCACTACCGCGCCCTGCCTGCGTCCTTTATCGCTCCAGGAAGGAAGTGGAGCACTTGATTTAGCGCTCCACTTCCTTCCTGGAATGCAAACACCGAATTTAGTAAAAGCTGGGAATCATTAACGCCTGGCGCTAAGTTTCCCAGCTTTCAATAGTTACCGCCCCCCAAACGGGGCGAGACCGAATTTCTAGCCCATTGTATTTTGGGGAGCAGGGGTGGAAGGAAGGGAGAAGGAAAGCAAGACCGCAACGTCGGTGACATCATCACCAATCAGCAATACTCAGCTCTACCTCTCTGCCTCCTCTATCGAGCCCAAAGGCTTTTGCCATTTTACAAATGCCTGTCTGATGTTACAACCTAATTAAACCCAGAGGTACAGAACCTTGGCATACTGCTTGACCCCAAACCCTTGCTGCTCCCCACAAACATCGATTACCAAGGCCTCTTCTTCCATCTCCCAAACGCAACCCTTCTCTGCCCTTACTCCTGCCGTTGAAACCCTAATGCGTGGCTTTATCACCTCAGAACTTGACGGGGGAAGATTTTGCTGGGTCTGTCCAGGCACATTGGATCGCCGAGGTGCAGCAAGTATCGGAAAGTTGGACAGGTTCCTTTACAGGTGTGCGCACTGACTGACACAATTTTCCGCTATTCACTGTGCCCAAGCAATCCAGTGCTCTGAGTGCAGATCCAAGAAAATCTCCTCATATCCCCAATACTCTCCTTGCTCCCCACCCTCCACTAACTACAACTCGATCAGAAAGTTGCAGCACACATCCTATATCGATAACCTATCCTTGCCAAGGTACACTGGCCCCCTGTACCCCAACCAATAGGCTTTTAAAGATCTTCGTCCTTGCTTTCAAATGCTCCCATGTTCTCGCCCCACCTGCCTCAGTGATCTCTACCCAGACATCCCTGCAGGCACATTCTGTTCCTCTGAAACCGACTAAGTCCTCATTTCTCACTCCTGCACTACTGGTGGCCACTCCTTCAACCACTTTGAGATTCCATCCCCCACCACCTCATTCCATTACCTCCCTCCCTGATGTCAAAGCCTCTTAGAGCCTTCTTTTTCACTGTATTTGCAACGCCTCCAAACCTGTATCCAAAATTATGAAGGGTTCTGATAGAGCAAATAGGGAGAAACTATTTCCTCTGGCTAGTGGGTCAGTAACCAAAGGTCATGGACTTTAGATAATTTGCAAAAGAACTAGAGGGGAAATGAGGGAATTTTTTCACACAGAGGGTTATGATGATCTGGAACGCACTACCTGAAAGGGTGGCGCCATAGGAACTTTCAAAAGGCAATTGGACATGTATTTGAAGAGAAATAATTTGCAGGGTTATGGGGGAAAAAAACAAAACTGTGCTGTGGGACTAAATTGGACAGCTCTTTCAAAGAGCCGGCACAGGCATGATGGACCAAGTGGTCCCATTCTGTGCTGTAAGATTCTATGGGCTAGAAATTCGTTATAGCCAAGGAATGGGCAGTGTTTAGACTAAAAATAGTTAAGGAGCACCATTTGAAAATCGTCTTGACTGCACGCAAAATTTATCCTCACTCCTCATTAAAATGATTGCAGTCATGATTCTCATCTAAAAACCCAAGCTCATTGGTGTTACACTAAAAAGATGGACCAATATCGGGTGTAGTCTAAACGCAAGTAATGATTGCCACTGGCTTTTTTCACTACTTAAAGGGGAGGTCCATTGATGCTGTAGCACCTCATTCTGAGCATTGTTGGGTGTGCAGCTGCCTCAACAACCATAAGGAGGACAAAGAGAAGGTGCACTTATTTACAAATGCTGATGGCAGATTGCCGCCCGAGAGAGAGCCCGGAGGTTTTCTGAGGAAGCTTTGGAGGCACTGGTTTTAGCGGTGGAGAGAAGGCGGGTGGTCCTGTACCAACTGGCAGGAGGCCGTCGCCACAAGTCTGCCGGACTATGTGGAGGGAGGTGTCACATGATGTCACAGGCAGCACTGTAGTCCCCAAGTCCCACACCCAGTGCAGGAGGAAGTTTAACGAGTTCACACAGGTGGTCAGGATGAGTGAAGGCTTCAACAAATGTTACATACCACCATCTGTACCACAAGCTTCACACACTGCTCAATGCACCACACCCCCAGCACTCACCCACCAACAATCTCTACCTACCAACACTCACACCCACATCTCACACCTTGCACACAATGACAGCTATTCAACTATGGCAGGCACAAAGGTCATTAGTTATTAGAATTCATGTGAGATGTGTGATATATTTATAGATAAATTTATTAATGGTGTTTGGAATATTTTGTGGTCTCTCTCATTTCATCTTTGTGCCCAGGAGGACGCTGTGATATGGTGTGAGACAGGGATGGTATGACGGGGATGTGGTGAGCAACGGGGATCTGGGGTTTCATTCATTCGGATCGCAGTCTGATGAGCCAGTCATGGACAGCCTGTCTGGAAGGCCGAGTGTCTCGCTGCCTCCTCCCGCCCTCCTGTTCCTCCTCCTCCTCGTCTTTCTCCTCCTGAGGTGGTCCTGCAATCTCTGGTGGCAAGGGCTGCGCCCTCATGATGGCCAAGTTGTGGAGCATGCAACAGACCACCACGAAATGAGACACCCGCTCTGGCGAGTACTGGAGGGCTCCTCCCGAGCGGTCAAGGCAGCGGAACCGTTGCTTCAATAAGCTGATGGTCTGCTCGATGATGTTCCTGGTGGCAGCATGCTCTCATTATATGAGTGCTGGGCACGAGTGTTGGGGTTGCGGAGGGGAGTCATGAGCCAGGTGGAAAACGGATAGCCCTCGTCTCCGAGCAGCCACCCTTGAGCTGGACGCGGTGGCTGGAAGAGTGCTGGCACACCGGTCTGGCGCAGGATGAAGGCATCATGGCTGCTGCCAGGATAGCGGGCATTGACATTGAAGATTCGCTGTCTGTGGTCGCACACCAACTGCACATTAAGTATGTGGTAGCCTTTGCGGTTACGGAAGACCTCAGGGTTGTTATACGGTGCCCGCAAAGCCACATGGGTGCAGTCGATGGCACCCTGCACCATGGGGAAGCCCACTATCCTGGCAAAGCCACATGCACATTCGTCGTGCTTCTCTCTGGTGATCGGGAAGCCAATGTAGTCCCTTCTCCTGCTGTAGAGAGCCTCAGTGACCTCCTGGATGCAGCAATGGACAGCGAACTGTGAGATGGTAGCTATGTCTCCTGTTGCAGACTGGAAGTATCCGCTGGCGAAGAAATTGAGGGCAACGGTGACCTTGACTGCCACTGGGAGAGCCGTGGTCGCCCTGGTCTGAGGCTGGAGGTCTGATTGCAGGAGGTGGCAGAGTTCTGTGACCACCTCCTTGGTGAAGTGAAGCCTCCTAATACACTGCTGCTCACTTAATTGAAGGTAGGAGAAGTGCTGTCGGAAGACCCTAGGTGGGTAAGGCCTCCTGTTGCGAGCCCTGATGGCCCTCCTCCTCCTCCCTCTGCGCACATGTTCCCGTCTTTCTCGCTGCCTTCGTTCCCTCCGCCGTAGATCCTGGAGGACGAGGTCGACTGCCAGTACAGCCCCCATGACTTTTAACAAGTGTTTGAAGCGTTTCCAAAATAATGAGGAAGTTTTGTACTTGCCAGAACACTCCCTGATACCAAAAAACCTTGAAATGACTAAGGAAAACTCTTGCAGTAGCAGGAAGGAGCACAGACACTCAAACTTCAAAACCCTGGCAGGTGCGAGTGATTGGTGAGGATCCCTTTAAATAGCGTCACTGGAGCCGGCTTCCTGCTGCTGCCGCCACCTCAACCTGTCGTTCCTTTCTCCAGCCGGTAAGTTCAATGGCCAAAACGAAGTTGGGAGATCGGGCGTCCAGTGAGCGATTGAGGTTACCGGCAGCGCTACCGGCAACACAGATATGGTGACGGCGCTGGAACCAGCATTTTAGCACCATCTTGTGGCGCTAACGTGTGGCGCAAACCATATGAATTTCTAGCCCTATGATTCTATGAAACCTCTCTCTTTCCCTTTCTCTCTCTTCTTCAGAGTCCACTCTTTTTTTCTCCACCATCCATTAAAGTGCTGAGACCTTTTTTTGTATATGAAGAGCGTTATGGAAATGCAAGTTCTTGTTTATTGTTAGTTGAATAAATCGTGTCACTCAGAAAAGCTCGAATAATGGAGCGGCACTGATATATTTATCATCATGTCCTGTCACTGGATCCTTTTCTCCTTTCAAGTCATTGATAACTTACTAAGGCACAGATGGGTCATTGGCCAGGTTGACTAACCAAAAAATGTCAAGTAATGGATTGCTAGGTGATAAGCAAGGGCAAACCAGATTAACCCCACATTCAACTTTCCTTTCATCCTTTGGAAAATGCCTCCACTCCACGTTGGTAAGGTCAAAACACACTGCGTGTGGCACTGAGGTCCGAATTCACTTCCCGCCACCTTCTCCTAAGTGCGTTAGCATAGCATGTGACTGTCACTAGGTGCCAGCTTAATTTTACTTCTAGTTCAGTATCGGGTCTTAAAAGGAAGCATGGCAGCACAGCATGTTAGTAGACCCAACATGCTTTACCAAGGAGCAAGAGGCCGCATGCTTGTGCCATAATTCCTCACGATGTAGGCCTGTCCTCGCCTGTGCCTTTGTTCTAAGTATCAAACAGAAGCCAAGCACGTCTTACTAGCAAGCAAGGGAAACAGAATAATAAATGAGTCACTTAAGGTTGCCCTCATGTATCTTTGAGCAGCCAAAGCAAGAGTGTCATGTGGGGAAGGCCTGGGCCAGCTCGTTGCCCGGGGGAACCAGATGTAGCTAAATAAATGAACGCCAAATGATTCCTGGGATATTACAATGTAAATGCAACTGCATCCACAAAAGTGTTTGAGCTTTTCACTGTGGAGAATGAGAGGGCCCTTTATTCATGAGGACAGATTGCAATCAGCTTGGAATTTACTCAAGCTGAATGAATCAAATTATAAGAGACAGAATGCTGCACTTGAGTGTGTAATGAACTGCACCAATGTTGGCTGGACTGGATCCCTACATAGCAGTGGTCTGCAGTCAACATTCAAATGATTTCTAAACATCACATTACGTGAGATTATAGCAGAAGAATGGGTCTATTTTTGCTATGAGGTTGATGTGTTAGTAACTGTGATGCAAACACATCTAGTGGCACAGGCAGAAGTGAGTGGGGAGGGAAGTGAGGCTAGTGATTCACTGTCACTAAATGGATTGGTTTCAGAATACTTATTCCACCAGGTATTGGGTGGTCCAGTGGGGTAGAAAACAGTCTTCTTGCCTTGGAGGCTTCTGTCTGAATCTAGCTCAGGCTGATGGGATAAAGACCTCTCTCTCTCTGCCAGCTGAAAGGGTCCTATATGAAGTAAGCTTGTGCTGTCTTCAAAAGTTCCCAGTGTCCACAATCGAAATATAGGAACAGGACTGGGCCATTCAGCCCTTCGAGCCTGTTCCGCCTTTCAATCAGATCATGGCTGATCTGTATCGCTACTTACCCACCTTTGATCCATATGCCTTGATACCTTAACCTAATAAAAATCAGTCAGTCTCAAGTCTTAGAAATTTAAATTGACCCAGCATCTCCACTACCCTTTGTGTGAAGAAGTGCTTCCTGATTTCACCCCTGAATGGCCTGGCTCTAATTTTTTAAGATTGTGCCGCTTTATTCTGGATTCCCCATCAGAGGAAATAGCTTTTCTGTATCTACCCAATCGAATACTTTTATCATTTTAAACACCTGAATCAGATCGCCCCTCAACTTTCTAAACTCAAGGGAATAACAAGGCACATTTATGCAACCTGTCCTCATAATTTAACCCTTTCAGCACTGGTATCATTCTGGTGAATCTGCATTGTACCTCCTTTAAGGCCAATATAGCCTTCCAGAGGTGCGGTGCCCAAAACTGAACAGAGTACACCAGATGAGGTCTGACCAATTGCCCATCACTCAGCATAAACTGACAGTCTCCCACAGACAGAAGGATGACTGGTGAGGCAAGTGGGAAAGTTCACACACACTTCAGGAGAAGCTGCTCTTCTGGTTTACAGCAGTACATTGTAGTGCTGACTGGTCTGCTTGGACGCCATGTTGGATAGTCTCGGAGAGCCACTATTTATCAACATAATATATGGTAATACCCCAGAATGACCATTGCAATCAAAATGCAAATACCAACAAAAATATTCTTTCTGCTAATAACCTTGTTACTTGTTGGACAGGAAAAGAGGGTGTGAGAAAAGAAAACAATAATGCAAGCTAACATCGCACTCCGTGCTACCATGCACTGGGATAGTCCAACATCCAGTGCCAGATTGCCTAAGGTATACAAAACTTAACTGATCCATACATTTGTATTTCATGTTAACCTCAGCTTCAGTTTGAGACTTTAGAGAGTGAAATATTTACCATTGGTCCAGGCCTCATGGATTGCTGCTTTCTGCCTGAATTTTTCAGCCAGGTGGTCCAGTCTCTCCAACCTCCTGATTTCATTCAGCAGCCATTCTTCGTAACCTTTCTCGGCCTGCTCCAGCGAGCCCCAGGCATTGTTTATATCCTGCAATCACCAAGAATCACAATTCGTGACTCAGACCAATTCCATCACTGGTGTGCCCGTTCATATTCATCAACTCAGGGCATCATCCTGCACCAACCTAAAGGCCCACTCCTCTCATATAACCAAATGGATTGCCTAGCTTTGAATTGACCCCGACAAAATAAAATCACCTCGGGGTAGATCTCGTGCCAGTCAGCTTTGTAACTGAATTAGCCCCTCTCCATATGTTCACGTGCACATGTCAAGCACACGTGCCAATTGAAGATATAACTTGGTTGTACATGCATGTCAAAAAACAACTTAAGCAAAAAATATGTATCTGTCAGTGGAATCCTGCACAGTTCACACAGCAGCCATCTCAGAGCAGGTCCAAATAGGGTGGCACTAACTTAGGCGCAGCTCCATGGGCACCCCATAATCGGTTACTCTCGTCATCAGGGATTGCAAAGGAGAAACCGTGCCATTCATATCACAGTCACAGCAGGGTAACTAAGGTAAAGGTGAGTGCACTGTGCGGGCAGCGCACAAGCACAGCAGATCCTACAGACAGGCATCGCCTTACAGCATCCATGTACTTAGTAAGGAAAGGAATTTATGATTCAGCACTGAACCAGTCCATGCTTTGAGCAGGACCTTCTCAGCTCTGGCTGCGCACTACATCCACTAATTAGGTAGTCACATTAACATGAAATAAAAATCCAAAAACAACGAACAGGCTAATGGGAGTCTAACATTGTTATTTGAGAGGGGCATATATTACGGTTTAGAAGTTTTTTGTAAAAAAAAAAGGGAAGCCCTTAAACACAAGGTTGCATTGCTCCCTAATCCCTCCCAAGATTTTTAAATTAATTAATGCAAGTTAATCTGCAGTAACAGACACACTGAGCCTTCTGTGTATGCCAAGGTCTGAAGGTAAAATATGGCCAAACAGTGGTGGGCACCAATGCCCAGCTGTGACCTGCTGAGTCAGGCTGTGGGGGAAATGGCAGCCCCAGCAGGGCAGCGAAAGTGCTATTCTACTTCAAATAAAGCGTAAAATATAAATCAAAACAATTTGCAGCTATACATTTATTCAATAGGTTTGTAATTGAAAAGAAAAACAAAAATCAGGTGAGGGTAAAATTATTTTCTTCCTTTATTTTTTTCTCCATGGCCCAACTGCCTCACCCTGCCACACCCTGTCTCACCCTGCCTCGCCCTGCCAAAACCGATAAAACATTCCCTTCCAAAAACTTAACCTGCTTGGAGCCCATGCCAATACCAAAGTGAACCAGACCATTAGATCATGTGGGCCGAGGGGAAGTAAAAGGTAAAGGACACTTGGGGACAATTTTTCTTTCCTCATGCTCGGTGATTAAGCGCCTGGTCTCCACTTCCTCATTGTGACACAATGTAGTGTGAGGGGTTGTGGGGAAACAGAAGTGATTTATTTTATTTTTCTGAGGGCTGAGATGCCCCAGTTCTTGGGGGCTGGGTGGGAGGATTGTACCCTGAACATTTCATTTGAAGTTATTTCACTTTTCACAGTGACAACTGGTGGTGGTCCTGGGCAGTTAGCAATCTCGCGTTGCTGACCTCTCTTGATTGTTGCCCAAATGACAAATCCATATTTACTCAGAATTGGTCTCTTATGGGATGAACAAGGCGTTTGATTACATGAGCATGAAAACTCAGATATAACATTTCCAATCAGTTCCACAATCAGTGTAATTGAACGCTCTGTTCTGGGTCCCACTCACTCAACTTGTATCTTTTTTTCTCCCTTCTATTCTCTGTTAAATGTTTTCTCCAGCTCTCCAGAGGTGTTGACCCTCTTTCTGGAGTAAGATTCCACAGGCACGGTTTTTGCCCTCGATAAGCTTGGCCAAGTGAGCATTATTCATGTGTGACCCCTTGACAATGAGAGTCAACTGATTATTGACCACAGGAGGCATCAGAGCCAGAGCTCACCCTGTCCTCACCCAAAGCTCACACTGAGAAGAAGCATTTCCAGCAGGGGTGCGGGATAGGGATCAGGAGTGAGAACCCAGGCCCACTTGCCCCTCTCCAACCCAAAGACACGGAAGCAGACTGTAGCACTCTGTTGCTTTCCCTGCAGATATCAGCGAGGGATTGAACCTGGGGCCTTCTTGGCCTGAACAGCTCAGCTACTCACTGAATGAACTTCTGGGAAAACAAACTCAACTTCATCTTAAGAAAAGCCTAAAAAATGATTTCTCGTAAACAACTGCATTAATACAGTTCATCATTTTTAAAAACCACATACAACCATTAGGTCAGACACAAGTCCAAAATCAATGAGTTGCAAAGCTCTAACATTTCTCTTCCGCATGCAGCTCTTTTTAAGCAGAGGTTTAATCATGTTTCACTTGTCTGTGAACAATCCCCTTATTCTCCCTGCCTCTCGATTTAAAATTTATAACCTAGCATTCTATCACTGTGGCCGTTTCCAATTATTAAATAAAAGAAATGACCTGTGAGGTTCACAGTTAGTCCTAAAACCCGACAGAGGCTCACTTGCCCCAGAAGGACTTGAAAACATGAAAGGATCCGAGACCAACACCATCAAGGGAAGCATGACGCACTTCAGGGAGACTCGCGCATTTCTGAGAGGGTTCTGTGAATCGTGGCACTAAAAGAAATGGTCGACGCCTGGGCTGCAGTTCAAGCTGCAACAATTTACATTTTCATAGTCAATGGGTCAAAATCCTGGAACTCCCTTCTTAACAGCACTGTGGGAATACTTTCACCACACGGACTGCAGCCGTTCAAGAAGCCCAACAACCACCTTCTTCTCAAGGGCAACTAGGAACATAGGAAGAGGAGTAGGCCATTTAGACTCTCGAGCCTGTTCCGCCATTCAATGAGATCATGGCTGATCTGTGACCTAACTCCATATACCCGCCTTTGGCCCAGATCTCTTAATACCTTTGGTTAACAGAAATCTATCAATCCCAGATTTAAAATTAACAATTGACCCAGCATTAATTGCCGTTTGCGGAAGAGAGAGTTCCAAACTTCTACCACCCTTTGTGTGTAGAAATGTTTCCTAACTTCACTCCTGAAATGTCTGGCTCTTATTTTTAGGCAATGTACCCTAGTCCTAGATTCCCCAACCAGCGGAAATAGTTCCTCTCCATCTACGCTATCCTAACCAAAGATGGGCAATAAACTCTGGCCTCGTTAACGACGCCCATATCCCCAGAATAAATGAAGAAAATCCATAAATTAATTCCAAACAAATATTCACAACTAAACTGGACAGAGTGGATTTGATTTGCTGGCAATTTGTCATTAGGAAGATCAAGGGTGCCAAGAACCAAGTTATGATTGAAGGTTATAAGCATAAGGAATGGGTGAAAATCATAAAATAATCTGGATATTGAAATGAACAGCAACATATATTAGTGTTTTACAGTTATAAATGTGTGGGGAAAGGGGTTGTCACTGTGCTCCAACATAGTGCACAAGCCACTGTCTACAAAGAAAGGTCCTATGAAAAATGAGTTTGGACATGGGTTCACACCATTATCATCAACAGGTTCTTCAGTGCAAAATGACAGGGTTACTGTGGCCAGAGACCAAGGTTTACATCTTGCAGCCCTACAATTTAACACTACAGCAATGATAAAATCTGCACCAAATGTGGAATGACTAAACCCTATACAACCAAATCACACCCAATAACCCAAGAGTCAATTGGAAATGAAAAATTAGCTTGGGGATCTCAGTTATGAAGCATTTACAACGGAATTGCTCCCCCAGTATATGTTCAGAAAGATGTACTGTATTACTCTATTAATACATACCGACACCATCTTGCCTTCGGATGGCATGAAGGCAGGTCTGTTGCTGAGTCGCAGTTTGGTCTGCAGGGTGTTGAAGTTGATTTCCAGCTGGCACTTCTCCTGAACTTTGGGTGGTTTGTGGAGCCGGCGGTAGTCTCGGAAATCCTCGAGTTTCTGCTGCATGGCCTGCATGGTATTCTCTGGGGCGCGATTCTCCAACCATGGGATGGTGCGTCGGATCCACTCCAGGAGCTACAACATAACAGTGCCGTTAGGGACCCAGAAAGCTTGTAAACATTTTCCAGCTCTATATCGCTCCTCCCTCTATACGGAAGTGAATTCGGATGATTGTAAAAGGAACAGTGCGGTCATGGGAGAGTGTCTTGCTATATTATTAATGGAGGATGGGATTGGTGATGCTTCCGGGTTGCTGATTGGGCATGATGTTATGAATTTAGACATGATAAAAACTATAGGGTCAAAGTTCATATTCTGCTGGACTTGTCTTGGTTGCCATTTTACACTGTACCCCACCTACACTTGTACGGATGTAATGCTGAAAAACAAACATGGCTTCCAGCCACTTACCAGATCTGGTTGCCCCAGGATAGACACCTGCATACCGTGTCCAATTACAGATCTCTGTTTATTGTCAATATCTTCCATTGCAGAGACTGAAGAAAGCCCAACGCTCAGTAAGCACTGAAGTATCTCAGACTTCATCATCATCATGGGTGTCATCCATGAAAGCTGATGAGTCCAGTACCAGTGACTTGGGCCCAGAACAATGATACTGAACTTGCATTGAGGCTTACAGTTCCCCAGTCCATCCCTTTCTGTGTGTTCCACAAACTCCTGCCCCAACTTGACTTGTTTTATTTATGCCACATCTATGCTTAAAAACTAGGGGAAAATTCTTGGGACACTCAGGAGTATAGGTCACCTGAGGTGACATCGAGATTTGTTACTTCAGGGAAATTAAATAACTGACCCAGGATAAGCCATAGCTGGGAAGGATCAGGACTGCAATACATTATCATTCACCGTAGAATTCTGGAACGCATTCTGGAATGTTGCAGGGAAGGATCTCTTCACACCTCCATCTCCCAGCAATGGTCCAGTGGGTAAAAGCAGTGATTGGCATCCTTGGCTTTTTAATTCAAGATCGTGCTACATGCGATGGTTGGTGTTCCTCTGCACCACGTCACAGCACCACCCCATAGGCCTGCACTGCAACAAAGTACAGACAAGTTTCCGGCCACAGCTGACCTTTGCTGTCCTCAATACCACCAGAGGTCTGCTGTTCGGTCTCCTTTGGGAAGAGGAGCCTCCGACAACTATGTCTGCCACAGCGAGGTACACGACCTCTCTCTCTAAGAGAGCAGATGCTGGCAGGAGGGTGTACAGCAAATCTCTGGCAACCTGACCTGCCTGGTAACCCTCCACAGCTACTCCTCTTCCTCCGAAAGCATCAGCTCGAATGGACCCTATTGGCAATGAATGGAGCTTGGGGTAAAAAAATTTTTATTTTAAAAAGCAACTGGCACAAAGACTCACAAAAACTAAAGGGGCAGTTGGGGAAAAAAATGAAAAGGCCGTTAAAATCTGTGGGTCTTTTAAAGGCCCTGCTGTCTGCAGGTCCACCGAAATTAAAAATAGTGTAAAATGAGCCTTTTCAACATAAAAGAGGACAACCAATCTAGAATGCCACAAATGGCATTACTTGTGAATTAAGAACTAATTTCAACAAAATAATTACGTCTTTCTGTACTTTAGGGCTGATCATTTACAGTTTTGTTATATTGCTTCCAGCTATTTGGAGCTTTGTTATTTGAATATTTGTCAAGGAAGAACTCCATAGGTGCACATGTTATGTGAATGAAATGGGGGGGGAGGGGGGGGGCGGAAGAGGAGGGAGATTCCCCACAAGAATCTGATGAAGCTCATTTGTGGAATAATATTTGGGGTGGTTCCCCAATCCCTTTTTTGAAGCACACATTTCAGTTTCAAGTAGAAAACATCCCTACAATTCTAAAGTTCTGGTGATGCGATCGTGTACATACATCAGTAGCCAGCTTCTCGTAATCCTCCATTAGCTGCTCATTCTCCTGGTTAACAGCCAGAACTTTGCAGATCCGATTGGCTGCCGTCTCCGCCTGGAGAGAGGAGAAAAAGGAAAACAAATCTTGGTTCACACAAGGAATTAAAAATCCCTGCTCTACTCAGTTACAAAATGGGAACTCGGATCACACCTGGCTTGGTTTTCATGCATCATTACCACCACAGGACAAGTATTCTCTGTTAAACCAGTGAGGCCTCTACAACACCAGAAATTCTATTAAGCAGTGCAAGAGCAGAATGAAGAGGTTAAGCTTGCTGATACTGATACTCTTCACCATCACTTGTACCATTTTGTACCACCTGTTCTCCTTCAACCAGTGAGTGGGTTGGTTTAGGCTTCAAATGTCTCCATTGCCGTGGCGATACATATTCCACCAATGGCTGGCCGGTGTACTATTGGGTGGCGGTACAGATCCCGCCAGCCACAAACTGGCAAAAAAATGTCCAGTAAAAGTGGTGAATGAATGATTCAGTGTGAGGATACCAGGTCACAGTCCTCTGGTTAATGGTGCTTGGCTCCACGACTGTAGGTGCTCGGACCCAAACAGTTAAGCTCCCTTGGTTGTGCTTAAAGTGCAGAACGAGTGGTTTTCTCCATCTTGCATTGAACAGCACCCAGCACTCCCCAAGGAGGGCAGCTCCATACATTGGTGCCAATTGCACCTCATCAGGAACTCAGTCCTGCAAAGGACTGGATTTGGTGTCAAACTGAAAGCAGAGTTTTGACATGAGTTTTTGGCAGTACTAATTTGATTCAGCAGCGATTACGGAGGCTTTCATCCACTGGCCTGGATAAAACGCCATTCCCAAAGACAAGGCCGAGAGAACAGAGCTTCAAAACAGGCTGCGACTATTATCATTTCCGCTTTCCGAGAACATTTTTGGAGCCGTCATATTTGAGTGCCATTTTAGAAGCTGCTATTTGATGGATATTTCCTGTGGCCCACACTATAATCAGCCACTTCCTAGATTTTTCATATAAAATTATTACATTAGGGAGTTTTCTTATGATGTTCAGCCACAGGAGCACAACTAACTCCAGTTGCAAACACTGCTTTTAGGTACGAGTTTTACATGAACTTTACTCATAGCAATCCATCTAGAGGGGGGTTTAATGGTCTCCAATTCATTATTTTTCTACCTGATAAAATTACATACAATAGTAAAAAAAACCTTAAAAATTTAGCATTGTTTAGCAACTATAAATCTCTCCACATATTTAGACATTTTGACAAAGGGAGAATTTTGTCCATCGTAGCGAATTGTGAAGTCTGCTCATTTGACGTCTTCACCCAATCAAATCCAGCTCAATTGTCAAATAATGCAAACCACAAAGTAGCAGGAGATGGAGGTGGCCATCAATCAAGAATAAAGCACCCTCCACCTCCCACCACTGCTTTGACTGCCATTGGGAGATCCTGACTCTTCATTTGAGATGGTCACTGCACAGTCTTATTGCCGAGCGTTCAAAGGGCTCACATCTGCAGTCAATCCAAAAGAAGAAACACTGGTTCTATCTGCAGAAACAAGAACTTGGCAAGATATCTTGTGATAACCAGATCCTGGAACCAATTTAAGCTCATTCGCTCTGGAACTGGCCTGAACTGCAAAGCCACAATTTTTTGACAAGATTTAACCTCTTGGCTCTTACCACGCAACCATTTTCTTTACTCAACCTCCAGTCACGCAATAACTTTCACCTTCCATTTGGTTGCTCGGCAACCAAACAGCAATCTGCAGTTGAGCCTGGAAGATGCTAATATTAGATGCAAAATGTATCTGTAATAGTGTTTCCAGCTGCACTAGCCCAGTGCCGAGCTGGTTGCTGTAATCACAATTCTGCCCCTGCAGAGCATGAATTTCATTTTTACACCACCTGCAATACAGAAATGGGAATGAAGCCGCAACACTTCAGTGCTCGGTCTCCCCACATAGCTCAATAGGGGAATGAACCCCCATGGTGTAATACTGAGCAACAGGACAGAACGTTTCTCAGCTTCACTCTCTGATCTGTGCCAAGTCAGCTGGTATCAGTCAAGGAGACAGTGGGATATTTTCCCCATTTCTAATGTCAGCGTCAAGCACTCCAAGACAGACCCAGGCCAGCCAGGTCCACGGTAATGCTCCTGCTATGCTGACCCAACAAAATGCCTTAACCGCCAAGCTCAGAAGTCCATTCTCTGTGACATTTACATATCCCACATCAGTCATCCTTACGACCTCCAATAGTGAGTTGCCAATTTGTGGCAAATTGCAGGCTGTGGGATTGGGCAAGACAGACAGTACACAGCGAATCTGGCTCTACTCTTCCCTAAAAACGGACTTACTCCAACCTCAGAAGACCATCACCTCTTGAAATGTTTCCAATTCCAATACCAGTCATCCTGAGGTCATCACTTTCAAGCCAATTACGACTAAATTAAGGACGTTTATTTTTTACGATGGATCTGTCTTCACTGAGGAACTGGGTTTAAGAGTGTTCAAACCCGTGTCACATCCAGCAAACCCGTGTCACATCCAGCAGAATGGAGCCTTTCATCTTATTAGTGAGGGCTGAAATTTAACACAGCTCTCAGCCAGGGTGAATGGCCATTGTGCCAGAAATCTCCCTGCAAAGTCACTTTTTTTTTACTAATCTGTAATGGTTGGGAAACGGGGAGCGTAGAGAGATGTCAATGTCACTCACCTCTTCGAATCTCACCAAAGGTGTATTTAACTTATCATTTTGTTTGCTTCAGCAGGGGGAAAGGAGAGCAGAATCATCCCGTTTCCCCCCCATCAAATTCAACTCCTGTTGGCTTTTTAAATAGGTCAGTAAACCACCAAACCAGGTGGAAAATATAAACAGGATATTTGAATTGTAGAGACCGGTCAGGTCTTGTATTGCAGCCAAACTTAGCAGTTTGGATTAGCAGGCCCGATTTGAAGTGCTAAGGCATTACTAGAGAGAGACTGGAACCACCAACACTCTACAGGTTCAAACAGCCGGACTGAAGTCCACACGTGTGTAACAGCAGTTGGAGGCCTCAATTCCAACAGAACGACAGCAGCTCAGACCACCACTGTAGTCTTTACCGAGACAAGGAAAGGAAAAATAGGCAGACAGCGGAAACAAATGCACAGGGGGAAAAAAAATGTAAATCAACAAAGGGCTGGGGGCAGGGAACAAGAAAGGTACTGCATCTGGAAGGCGGCAAGTGGCAACACTCTGCTTTCAGAGTGGCTCCACGCCCACAGTCCGCTGCAAATGGAGTCCCCAATCTCTGCTGTGCGATGGCGGAGCAGTGCTAAACACAAGCCAAGCACTTCCCCACAGGAAGGAAGGACTGACTTTCTTTTTGAAGAGACAGTCATCCTTCCTCACTTGTAAGTGAATTTTCCCAGAGTGAGTGTAGTAGAGGCAGAAGCTGGAGATAAAGCGTGTGGCACAGAGCGACTCAAAGGAGGGGAAGGGAAGAAAAAAGTTTTAGAAAAAGTGTCTAATTCTACAGAAGCAGAGAAAAAAACCTGAATGTGTCAATGCAAGAAAATGAATAAGCAAGAAAAATTCGAGAAATATACAGAAATATCAGTACACAGTAGAGGATAGACAGACAAGCAAGAAGCATTTACCCTCATTAACCACATCCAATTTAAAACTAATTGGGATATTACAAACCAAATGAAATTACTGTACTTGTTTCAAGGTTCAACTAGAGGGCACCAGCACATAATGGTGAAACTGGGTATCATTAACATCTACATTAAATAGAACAGGCCAGCACGCTGCTCCCAATCTTCAAGACAATGAGTCTATACAATGTTACTTAAAAGAGCAAACCTTTTTGGAGGAGGTTGTGCCAAATTGTTTTATTTTAAGTGAAGTGATACTAGATTGCCAGGGTGCATCTGTATTGAGAGAATTTACATAAGAGAAGCGCTCTGCAAATCCAACATCGACCCCTGGTTCTGGAAAACACATCATTTAAGTAGCAGGTTTTTGGACCGGGACATTAAAATAAAAATAAGCAATGACTAGGGAAATGGGTCTTAACAACTGATTAATTTGCTAAGGCCCCATCTTCAGTTAACACTCTACCGGTAACACTCAGTGCACTGAGATTTTGCTGGTCTAGGGACTAACTTATTCATCTTTCACACAAACTACTACCGGCTTCAAACCCAAAGAACGGAAATTAAAAAAAAAGTGTGGCGCTTGGCTGTGGAGTGACTCACTGTATACTGAGTGCAGACAGTTCCTGTCGAGTGTTTACCAACTGCATTTCACACACGGGTCAGAAGAGCTCACATGACAGCACTATCAGCAAAAAATAAATGTTCCATAGAAACTTGCTAATGTGTGTTTGTGCAAAAAGTCACTCAGCAAACACGTTTCCAATTCAGAAGCCATTTACAGTACGGGTGCAGATGAGAGCAGGTTTGTTGTTTGTTTGTGGCCATTCAAATCCAATATGTACTTACTAAGCAATTTTCTCTCAAAGCTGCACAAATACATGGGGTAGTTACGCTAGATTACCATGTGTGTTTGGAGTGCAATCCAGTTTGGATACTTCCAATATTGTCATTTTTTGGCCGGGTGGCAACATTCTCAAAACGTGTGCAGCGTCCAATATTAATATGCATCCTGAGCCGCTCAGCTCCCTCAGTCAGGACCCAGCAGTGGAAATGGATACCAGCGCATTTTGGAAAGGCTACCACACAGGATTGAGAAATTCAGTCCCCCTTAGAAAAACAGAAACCTCTCAAAGTGCTTCACGTTTAAAGAAATATTTGGGAGTACAAGGATTTATGTAGGCAAATGTGGCAGCCATTTTGCACAGCAATGAAGATAAACGACCAGTTAATCTGGTTTGGCTGAGGGAGGATCGGGTTGAAAGCCCATTTAAATATTAAATAAAATTGTGTGTGTGTGGCAATGGAACTCTTCAGAGAAACTTTCACCTCTGTCTCACTTTGGACAGACTGTTGAACCAGTTAGAACAAGGGGCTCCCTTAGACACGTTAAACCACAGAGATAGACTTGCAGGGTATTAAAAGTAGGAGAGATGCAAGACCAGTGGAAAAAATCATGCAATGTCTAAAGAGTGAGCTACTACACACAAACCAGCACCAATTCAGCATCAACTTGAAAACACAAGCCATAAGTGCAAAAGAAAAACCTCCAGCCAAACCAGGGCCTCTACCTGCACGGCATTAGGGACAGGACGAGAGAAGGAAGCTGCTCATGAGACATTTTCCTCAGGCTCGCAATACTAATATCTGAGTGGAAAATGAGCAATGAGAAAAGGGTTTGAGAGAGGAGCAGAAAATAAATGTTTACATTTGCACAAATTCAGTAAACTATAGGAAATCTTTCCAGCTGCTTCTTCACAACAGTGGTGCAGACAGAGAAAACTTATTTGTGGGCAATATCTGATCGACTAACCTTGGGAACAGCATGTTCAATAAGCAACGCACAAAAGAATAACGTTTCATAAACAGCCTCACATTTGGACCACACATGCTGTCCCAGACATACATTTATAGGCTTGAATAAACCTTCCCCCATCAAAAGTGAACAGATGGGCCTCTCACTTACCAGTTATTTCCCAAGTGATGAATTCTCAATCACAGCTAAGCAAACTTACACGCGTTTAGGTTGTTCCCCATCCAGGAGTTAGAGAGAAATAAAAAAGGCAGAGCCTGCTTGGTTGCAGCCTCTTGATGGGTTGGTTATGAGCAGGGTCAGCTGCCCATCTTCCTGACTAGGGAAGCGGTGCAAGGAATGGAATAGAACGACTAAAAAGGAGGGAACAACTAAAGTACGATGTAGCCAATGCACACAAACTTGGCGCTGAGGAGTTTAATACAAATGTATAAAAAGTATCGTTATATTTATGAAACTATAGTATTCGGGAATGGTTTTAATACGATTTCTCCATTGTTCACACTTAAGTCCTCTTCATAACAGAAAGAATCCACACTAAAGAGTTCATAAAAATGATCGGATGCCATACAATGGTTTTAACAGGCAGGCACGTGGGCTCATGAGTTGGACATCATTCGCTGGAATTATTTTTCATTCACTGTTACACGTTTTCTATACAAGCAGCCATTTTGAATCATAATTATGTTACTCAACAGGTCCCATTAGAATAGTATTTTTTTTTTAAAGCAGAATCCAGCTACACCATTAATTTTATAAACTGCTCTGCCCCAGAGAAAAAATAAATATGGAAAAGCCACAAATCGGATAGGACATTTTACCACAATCCACAGTACTAAAAAGAAACTTGTATTGAGTTAATGCAGTTAGGAATCAATTAAGCATATTATACACAATTAATTGAACATTATATTGCTCTGAGGATCGGCCAAGCCATAGAGAGTGAAGCAAGAGATAATAATCAATAAAGAGAAATGGATATAGTTTATGAAAAATGAGGACACCAGTCTCAAGAATGAAGCAAAGAAATTGTAAAAAGAAATTCATATTTCAACATGAGGAAGTTACTAGGGTTGGAAACTGATTTGCTGCTGGCTTATTGTGGAGCCACTAATGTTAAAGTCCGGGTTGATAGGTAGTAGGTAGCTGGGATGCATAAAGAGAACTGTCACAAACAGAACAATTAGAAAGGGAAAGGAGAGTTTTTGACCTGGAGCCTGAAATTTACAACTGCCCTTCGATCAACTCCAGCACTTTATAAGTAGTTGCAGTTCCCAGGATTTGTCCATTTAGAGCAGGGGCCTTAAACGTGCTAACCATCACAATCCTGTGCCAGACCCAAGACGAGCTGCAATCAAACATTGACACAAGTTTGCCAAGCTCTGGGTTGGGTCCCCAAGGTGGAACAATGCAGGAGGGACGAGCAGATGCAGAAGGATAAACTGACAGGAAAAAGTTTTACCTCACAGAATGAAATCATTCACGTTGGGGGAGGTGTGGGGGGGAGGGGGCATAATCAACAATTGGACCGATAGCAGGCATACAGAAGTCTGTATCCCAGACTGTCCTCCCCTGGCATCCCTGAGGCAGAACAATGAAGGAGGAACTTGAGGGGGGAAAAGGGGGAGATGGCTGACCCAAATGTGGTCTCAGTTTGGTTCTTTGGAAGTCATCAGTTCAGCACCAAAGTATTGTTAACAGTAATTACTCAGTGCAGTCCCTCAGGATGAAGAACAAATTTTCATACTGTTGCATTCAATACTGACAAAAACAGGTCGTTCAACGATTTGCACTCTTCATTACAGAAGATTTTTCTGTAAACAGCCACTCATATGTGCTGCCTAATGGAGGCACCTAGAGTCACTTAAAGAACAGCATTGGCAGCAAGCGAGAAGAGAGAGCCCTACAATCCACTATAGTTGGTGTGATGTTCAGGTCCAAAGGCCTCATTGCCACTCAAACTTGTCTTTTTTTAAAATGGCTGGTGAGACTGCTACAAGAGCTGTACAAAAACTGGTGGATGAGGCAACAATGCCATTCAGCTCAGCACCGCACACACAAGCACATCACACCTACTAAATCAACCACAAAGTGATATTGCAGTCAGGTGGATGGAGAAGTCTACAGTCAAGATGCAATTTGGACAGGAGTCTAGGTTCGGATCGGTCATGGCCCTGTGGGTAGCGTAGCGGGCCCAGGTAGCCTGATCCTGCTCCTATTTCGTGTGTCCAATTCTGTTAGGTTCAGGAGATGGTTCTGTGATAGTAGATTGGCGGTTAGGATCAGATCAGCCATGATCTTATTGAATGGCGGAGCAGGCTCGAGGGGCCAATTGGCCTACTCCTGCTCCTATTTCTTATGTTCTTATGATATATTTTGCTCCTTTTCATATTTCAAAATGTGGGAAAGCAATATGGAGAATTTGACTACCCAATCTATCAGATTTATACCAAACGAACCGCATTCTAGGGTGGCTGAAGCGGAGTTGGTGCAATGGATGAACAACTATGTTTAACCTCTAAACCAGTATCTTTTAAGGTTTTTATTAGCTGGACCACCGTAAGCCAGACTAAAAAATAAAGGTGAAGAGGACAATATTGGATCTGTCAAAACAAGATATGAAAATCTAAATCAAAGAGGAATTCTACAGGGGTGAGGTAGGTTTCTCACCTTCTGCGCACCTGAGAACGCATGGTAGTAACATGAAACATAGGTCATTATAGCCTTTTCATCCGGCCTAAGCGTGTTTATAAGATCTGTGCAAGGAAGACAAGAAAAGATTAAGAAAGAAAAGGTGAGCCAAGATAAAATCAGCGAAGAACCATACTGTTCCCATCATGCAACACAGGAGATCATATCAAGAGTGGAAAGTTCAGCATGGGAAAAACACATACCAGCTGGAGAACAGAAAAAAAAGATTTATAGTTAGCCAGAGAAGCAATTGCTGCTGGGAAATATGGATTCCTGGGATACCTTTTGGGCTCCTGAAAATGCATGGTAGAAGCTAGAGACATAAGTCATGATTGCCTTCTCATCCGGACGAGCTGTACCCACAATGTCTGTCAGGAAACACAGGAAAGGATTTAATTTTTTTTTTAAATTCAACACAATGTATTCATCTACTGAAAAGTCAATCTTGGGGTGGGGAGGGGGGGGGGAACATTTAGAGACAGTTAAATTACACAAAAAAGGTGGGAACTGGGGGCTACACAAGGAGCCTGGTGCAAGAGGCCTATAGTGATTTTTGCGTTCAAAAAGTTGAAGATGATCACACGGAGTGAAATCCAACTCTTATCCTATAGTCCTGAAGATTTGAATTCTCCCAATGCACACGGAACGCAATAGCAGATTAAGCTAATTGATGACCAATAGTGTTTGTTTCAAACAAATTAATACAAAAATAGCATCGTCAATGAGTCCAGTGAACAGAAATAGAAGGCACATTAAAAACTGCTATCAAAAGAGAGCAATATAACATAGCCAATGCATCAGTTACATCATCAACTTGTGACTTGGCCAGGCCACCATGACAGAATATCAGGTTGTGGAGCTTCATTTTTAAAAAAAGTGAACAGGAAATGAAGTTTGGCCATGGGACCAACGTTACCATGGATTAACATAACTAGGGAAGCAAACCACAAGCAGCAACACATATTGCTCAAGACAATAACATGTTTTACTTTGGACAGTACACAGTGTAACACAATTTGTATCAAAAAACAAGAAAGATTTAATACTTTTGTTATTTGAATTTCTACTACTGTACATAGTTGTGCATGTGAAGGGTGTGAGAGAAAGGTGCTCTGCCCCACCCAAGAAAACATGATCAGATTTCACTGCATCCTATAATAGTCAAGTACACAAGCAAGAATTAGTGCCCCATTGTTTCTTTAAGGGACCAGACCATCATGCTCGACAGTTGGAAGACACTTCCCATTTTCCAATTACTAACAGCGAACAACGACTTCCAATAATGCGTTCCCAAAAACAGGCATAGAACTGTTCAAGGCATAAATCATATCTGTCAGGCGACAAAATAAAAAATTCTGCAAAAGCTCTAGGCAATTGGTGCTCCAATCAAAAGGAAGCTCTGCCCCAGAGGGAGCATGCCTTTCTGCTAATTAGTGTTAAGATAACAATGACCAAACATGATTTCACACACCAGGTAGGATAATAGGCAGGACCCACTGCAATGAAAAATATTCACGTGCAAAGTCAATCTCTTAATAAAATAAAGACACAACTGATGCTTAACGGAGTGCAGTGCTTCAAAAGAAGCTTTAAAATTGAAGCGGTTTTATACTGCTGCTTTTGCACCGATGCAAAGAGGATTCTGATTTACATTAGGCAAGAGCAGTAATATAACGGAGAATCTGACTCCTGATCACATGGAAATTGTGTGGCATGTAATTACTCTAGTTGGCAGTCTTACATGGATCGGGCATTGCACCAGGTAGAGTGCAACTCCAACCCAATGCACAGCTAGACTTTAAAAGCACCCAGGCCATTGATCCATCCAAGAACTTTGAAACTCAGCATGAAGCCTTTTTAATGTTGGTAGAGAAGGGCACTCCTAACAGGAAGCGTCACAGGCCAGGATAGCAGAGCTCACAGTATAACTTGGATCTACCAGTTATGCATCTCTATGGGTTCTGGTCAGAGATGGACATCTGCAGTATAACAACACCCTCAAAGAGGTGAGCTGGCATGCGACACTACAAGGGACTATAAAAAAAAAATCATAATTTTTTTGCTCAATTGTCACACAGGTTTATTAAAGATTGTTTTCACATTGTTCAGCTTATACAGCAGTTAACAGAATGCTGATGCTAAATCGGAGAAAACACCCATGAGTAGATGTGAAATGGTGCGGTTTTCATGTCATAAAACTTCCACACTTATGAAAATGTGTATACTACTGATCCAATTTAGCTATTATTGCTACATTTAGGATCTAACAACTGTATAAGGAACAGAACCATTCAAAATTCACAAGGAATTACAGCTATTTAGTTTACCAATCAGCCTTATCGGACACCAAATCTATTTATTCAGCCTTCCAGGCGTCTACCTCTCAACTCTCCCGATTTAATCTAAGTTTTTTGCAAGTCAATTTCAATTCTGTCTCGTTCTCTTAACTTTGAAGCATCATTTCCAAATTTTAAAATGTTCGGGACTATTGCAATCCTCAAGGTTTCTTTCTGGAGTTACAGAAGTTGGGGAATAAGGAAGTCTGGGATGCGCTTAATTTGTTTCCCTCCCCCCCCCCCCCCCACACACTTCCATTAGGGGAATTAACACCTTCTTGCAAACTGCCTACATAAATATATTGTAGAACAAAAATGCATTAGTATTTATGGAAATCAGAACAATGGACGAAAACTTATGGTAAGTGGACAAATGCTCCTCCTGATGGCTTCGCAAATATATCCAGTGTGTGGCTCAACCATACAGTCCAGGAGGATCCCAGGCTGTGCTGAGTTAATTGATGTCATCCAGGGCCACAGTAAAGGGGCTACAATATGCCTCATTGCCCCTCGGTGTGAAAGATGGGGGTGGGGGAAAAGTACAAAAATCAGTCAGGGTTGCTGCTCTTGATCACAATTCAGAAGCCCTGTCTGGAGTGGGCAAAGGGCAAGGATCGGATTAGGCTTGGCTGTCAAATAGTTTGCTGACTGTCTCGGCTCGCACATTAATAATGCCCGTTTGGGCAAGGTACTGGAGGGCAGCCATTGCCCATGAATCGGCACCCCAGCAAGGAGTGAAAACATGTGGGATGAGTGGGTGGAAAGGAAAAACAGGAGAGAAAATTGATGGAGAAAAGTTGCCAATTTGAATAAAAAATATCAATCACACATAATGCTCCAAAATATGCAAATAGGAGGTTATTTGAATATTCAAGACAATATTCATAGAAAAATACTGTCCTTGACTTTAGCCAGATAACTTTGACAGTCTCTACCTCACCTCCACCGCCTCGGATTTGTCTTGCTGCTCGTCAGACATCCAGTCCTGGAAGAGCAGAAATTTCCTCCAACTAAATATTGGGAAGACCGAAGCCATTGCCTTCGGTCCCCGCCACAAACTCTGTTCCCTAGCCACTGATTCCATCCTTCTCCCTGGCCACTGTCTGAGGCTAAACCAGACTGTTTGCAACCTTGGCATCCTACTTGACCCCGAGCTGAGCTTCCGAACCCTTATCCTCACAGTTAACAAAACCACCTCCTTAACATCGCCCGTCTCTGCACCTGCCTCAGCTCATCTGCTGCTTAAATCCTCATCCATGCCTTTGTTACCTCTAGAATTGAATATTCCAATGCTCTCCTGGCCAGCCTCCCATCTTCCACCCTACATAAACTTGAACTCATCCAAAACTCTGCTGCCCGTATCCTAACTCGCACCAAGTCCCGTTCACCCATCACCCCTGTGCTCACTGGCCTACACGGACTCCCGGCTCAGCAACACCTCGACTTAAAAAATTCTCATCCAGGTTTTCAGATCCCTCCACGGCCTCGCTCCTCCCTTTCTCTGTAATCTTCTCCATCCCTACAACCATCCAAGATCTCTGTACTCCTCCAATTCTGGCCTCCTGCGCATCCCCGATTTTAATGGCCTCTAGCGCATCCCTGATTTTAATCGCTCCACCATTGGTAGCCATGCCTTTTGCTGCCTAGGCCCTAAGCTCTGGAATTCCCTCCCTAAACCTCTCCCGTCTCTCGACCACTCTCTCCTCCTTTAAGGCGCTCCTTAAAACCTATACCTGTCCTAATATCTCAAGTAGCTTGGTGTCAAATTTTGTTTGATAAAGTGCCCGTGAAGCACCTTGGGACGTTTTACTACGTTAAAGGCGCTATATAAATGCAAGTTGTTGCTGTGTCCCCAATTTTCAAAATTGCAGGATGGTCACAGAAGTTTGTTTAATGACATGTTAAATGCAAAGTTTCTAACACATTATTCAAACAGGGAGCTGAAAGGTTCAAGCTACTTCTGCACTCAAGACTTCAACTTTGAAGGTCAGGAACAGTTGCTCAATTGAATACTTCAGTTGCCCGATTTTTCTTTGGTCAGCTGGGTGGCTGACGTGTGGAAACCCATCTCATTGTTTGAGTCTCTAAACCACGCTACTGAGAAATCTATATATCTCTTTATATATCCCTCTCTCTTAGGCATCTCATCTTGGAGCCACCTCAATCCCAAAGGGAGCCCACTTTGAAAATAGGCAAACCTTTATTGCCACAGCAGGTGCCAATGAAGTCATAAATTTTCTCAAGCCCTTTCTAGTCATTGATGACATTTTCTGCAATGTTGGCCGTAGGGACCAGACTGGCAGTCATTACACTGTAGCCGCTTTTGAGTCTATTGGTTGGACCATTCATTCAAATTAAATCCCAGAACACTAGGTTTGGACATTGAAGAGATGGGAAGTGAGCATTGACTCTGCTCTTTGCAATACAAGGAGCATTTTGCCCATCTTCTCAATGAGTTGCTGTGAAATCAGGATTCAGTTCTAAGTAGAATATGCACTGTCATTTGGGACCAGTTAACTTCTAGTCCTATTTATGCTGCAGCTACAGCTGACTGGTGGTAGCTTTGGGAATGTAGGCCTAGTCCAGAGATTATTGACTTCGATTTGAGCTCTGAAGTAAAATCTTAACCTCTGCATTTAAATCAGCTACAAACCAAATTTTATAGAGACTGCTTAAACATTTCTCAATAAGGCTATAAATTATAACAGCATACATTGCTGATTTTTAGTTAATGAAGCATGAAGTGACTTGAAGTACTGGAACAGCACAAATTGCGAATCAATGAAACTAAAGGCAACTTGCAGCCTAGGTGTGCTTCAAACACCTAAATCGGTTAAGACTGCAACATTTAGCTACTTGCATTAACTATTTAAAGAGCTCTTCACTCAAAGGATTAGGTTCATCTCGTGATTATAACAGTTCTAAGATGGTGTGACAAAAATCCACTAAGATTTGGTGAAGAATAATTACAGTAAATCCCTTTCTCACCTTCAGCATCCAACATTTTGGGAATGTCCAGGTATTTTTCTGCCACCTCAAAGGCTGTGTTCAGGTTGGTGTAAGGGTCATCCTAACACAACAAGAAAGTCAAAGGTCAGCAGGAAATTTCAATACCAACATGCTCCCCTCCATAGGGAGATTTAATATTCATATAGTCATCCTAAAGTCTACTGCAGTGAGGAGATTCATAATCCAGTCTACATCAAACTCAAGTGCAATTACTCATGGCTGACCACATATAAAACAAGATTTTTCAGCTTCCAATTGGAATCATTAGAAATTAGAGTCCTTTAAATTGCAGCGTTCAAACAGCATGACAGCATCACCACTCAACCATTCTCTGTCCCAATGATAATCACCAAAAGCTGCCTTTGTGCTGGAGGATTATTTTTTTTTTTAAACACTAGAGAAACAGTCACATCAGAGAAATGCAACAATCTTCCTCAGATTTCCTGGGTTTAAAAAAATCCCAACGGGGGTGGGGGTGGGGGGGAAAACATGATTGCAACAGATCAGGGAAAGAAATTACAAGGCTATGGGGAAAGAGCAAGGGAGTGGGATTAATTGGATAAACTCTCAAAGAGCCGGCACAGGCACGATGGGCCGAATGGCCTCCTTCTGTGCTGCATCATTCTATGATTCTAAAATCAGAAACAAAGACAGAAAATACTAGAGATACTCAGCGGGTAAACATCTGAGAAAACATTTCAGGTATAAACCCTTTCTCAGCACTGCTTCCAGATTTGTTTTAGATTTCCAGCATTTGCAGTATTCTGCTTTTTGTCTGTTTCAATTCATAAAGACCTCTGCACTATATCTTTTATAAATAAGGAATTTAAGGTTTACCAATATTGTTGCATGATGTGGAGATGCCGGCGTTGGACTGGGGTGGACAAAAATGAGAAGTCGCACAACACCAGGTTATAGTCCAACAGATTTATTTAATTTTACAAACTTTCGGAACAGTTCGCTCCTTCGTCAGGTAAGTTAGCAATGAGAGAATCTCCCAGAATTCACAATTTAAACACAGACAAAATATTGTTGCAAGTTTGAAAGCATCTTCTGCAACTGCATGCTGGGAGTCTGTCTGCTGTCTGACTTTCTGTGTACTGGGGGAAGGTAGAGGAATTTGCATCCCTGATCAGTCTGTACACTGCTACAGGCAGTCTGTTGTCAAGGTAAAATTGTTTGATTGTTTAAGCAGACACATGAAGCTGGGAATTTTCTCCTTAGAGCAGGCAAGGTTATGGGGAGATTTAATAGGTGTTCAAAATCATGAGGGGTTTTGATAAATAAGGAGAAACTGTTTCCACTGACAGAAGAGTCAGTAACCAGAGGATGAAGATTTAAGATAATTGGCAAAAGAGGTAGAGGGGAGACAGGAGATGAGAAGATATATTTTTACGCAGCGAGTGGTTTTGATCCGGAATGCACTGCCTGAATCGTGGTGGAAGTAGATTCAATAGTAAATTTCAAAAAGGAATTGCGTATATACTTGAGGGGAAAAAATTTGCAGGGCTATGGAGAAAGAGCAGGGGAGTGGGACTAATTGGATAGCTCATTCAAAGAGCCAGCACAGGCACGATGGGCCACATGGCCTTGTTCTGTGCTGTATAATTTTATGATTCTACATGTTCTTTAAGACTGAGCCAGTTGTATGTCCTAACAAATGGTAGTAGATGCCAAGTCCATCCAGGTGATCGAAATAATATTGATGCTGTGGTTATCAAACACCATTATGCATGTTGACCATTCTACCGAGGCTGAGGGAGGAAAGGTGATGCTGTTGTAGATAATGTGGAAATGGCTTGTTCAAGAAGGTTACAAGGACAGCTTGGGTTTCATCTCTCACAAAGCTTTTCACCACAGATATATAGCCCATAGTTACTGAACAGAACTGCTAAAGGATTTTAGAGCTTGTATTGCTTTTAGAACGACTGGCAAGAAATCAATTGTTCTATTAGTGCACTCAACTGACTGACTGACCCATCTTGCTCCTGTGTGTTTTTTTTTTAGGAAAAACTAATTAGTAACTTTCAAGCTGTATCATATAGTCTGCCAGCAGGTTATTTTCTGTCCATTTCAAAGCAATCAGGAGTTACAGGGATAATCCACAATAGCAAAAAGCTTCATTATTCTGAGGCTGAACCAGTCTGTTCGCAACCTTGCTGTTATATTTGACCCCGAGATGAGCTTTCTACCTCATATCCACGCCATCACTAAGACCGCCTTTTTCCACCTCCGTAACATCGCCCATCTCCGCCCTTGTCTCAGCTTATCTGCTGCTGAAACCCTCATCCATGTCTTTGCTACCTCCAGACTTGACTATTCCAACGCACTCCTGGCTGGCCTCCCTAGATCTACCCTCCATAAACTTGAGGTCATCCAAGACTCTGCTGCCTGTGTCCTAACTCGCACCAAGTCCCGCTCACCCATCTCCCCTGTACCCGCTGACCTACATTGGCTCCCAGTTAAGCAACACCTTGATTTCAAAATTCTCACCCTTGTTTTCAAATCCCTCCATGGCCTCACCCCTCCCCATCACTAACCTCCTCCACCCCTACAACCCCCTGAGATTTCTGTGCTCTGCCATTCTGGCCTCCTGAGAATCCCCAATTTTCATCGCTCCACCATTGGCGGCCGTGCCTTCAGCTGCCTAGGTCCTAAGCTCTGGAATTTCCTTCCTAAACCCCTCCTCCTCTCTACCTCTCTTTTTAAGCCGCTCCTTAAACCTACCTCTTTCATCTGCCCCAATATCTTCTTATGTGGCTCGGTGTCAAATTTTGTTCGATAGCGTTCCTGTGAAGTGCCTTGGGACGTCTTACTACATTAAAGGCGCTATATAAATGCAAGTTGTTGTTGTTATCCACTGGTCGGCTCACTATCCTAGATGTTGTGTGTATAAAATATGGTTTGGTTGAAAGGATGTTTGTGCTTGTCTATGCAAGTGGACTACTGCATGGGGCACTGGTAAAATTCATTAGGAGAGGTTCTAATTCATAAATATTCCTTCTTTCTGCAATGCTTGCTGACTCATCAATTGACTGGTTCGACCCAATGAAATGGTCCCAGATGTGACATCATCATACATGTCAACCAATCACATTTTACTCTGACGGTCAACATTTGAATTTGTTCTATTCCCATTTCCTGGTGAAAATCTGTCGCTGTCAATGGGTCGCTGTTTTGATTGACGCTTCCAGTAACCAATCAAGTTTTGAAAGATCTTGGAGGCAATAATCAGAGTGGAAGGAGAAAAGGGCAGGATTTAGTACAAATCCTACATTGATGGATCTGATGTATTTTTTGGTGTTTCTAACAAGAGATGTAAATAAGTGAAAGAAATCTTTGAGTAAAATGACTTCTTAGCGAGATGTGACATTATATTCTGGCCATCCCTCAGGAATTTTTTTTGTTAGATATTTTGGATAAAACCAGAGGTTAAAGTGCACCATGGTTGATCCAATTCCCAAACTCTAACACCTCACAGCCAGACTCCCATCTCCTGTATCTCACTGTACTTTCAGTGTAACTTACTTGTTTCACATAAGCCTATATTCAAAGCCGTTAGATTTGGGGGTGCGGTCAGAAGGGTGGTTGTCCCTTCTTGGGTTCACATTCTCATTTATTGCTCAAGTTTCTGTTGCACTGGGGTATGACTAATATGCCCCAACTGGGACATTTTATACCAGGAAACACAACGAGTATCAAAAATATTTCTAAGTATTAAAAAGGTGTTGCAAAGGTTAAACACAGAAGCGTGTAACTCAGATTACTTCACAGGGGTTATGCTACAACTGTGAATCAAAAGAGGCGAGTAAATCCCCCTTTAAGACCACGTACAGCTACAAACAAAGCTTCTGATTCATGAAAAACCTGCCTAATTGGTAGAAATATTGGCCCTCAAGCATCGCTCCAGAACACAAACCTGATTGTGTTACTACACAAGCAATGCAAAGTGACTGTAACTGTAGGTTGCAAAAAGCAAGAGAGACAACAGTATTGTCCCTCTGAAATATCGAGAGGAAATTGAACATCAAGCAAATTAATACTGGTAATACACAAATGTCTCCCAACAAATGTTACTGTATAAATACTATGAATACATTATGGAGGCAAATGAGACACTCACTGGCTTGTGCTTCCAAAAGCACACACCGAATCGTCTCAAATCCAATCTCAGGACTGCATCTAAGAATGTCATTCAGATGAGACCAGCCATTTTCTATAGATCTCTATCTATCTCTCGATCTATCTATATATAGAAAAGCTTGCAGTGCCTAGAAGAGTTAGCTAGGCTGCATGTGAAACATAATGACAGCAACTAAAGGTGAAAAAAGGAAATTGAATGTAATGTTATCTAATTATCAAAGCACCATCTCATCAAAGCTCGGAATGTGTCCTTGCAGACTTCATGCACTTTATAATGTGCAAACTAAATTCATAAAACGAATTGACGTCTTAGTCACAGTCTCATCAGATAATCTCTGTAATGCTGATCAGCAACAATCTCCTAAAATGCATTCTCGTTGCCGGTTTGCAAGTTCACAGGTTTCTGGTGAAAGATCACTTTTCAAGCGAAAAATACAAGTAGCAGAAAATCATTTTTTGCTTGAAGAGCAAGTGGCTAAGAAAATATACCAGGAAATTTCCAACAACTGGAAATATCTTTGATCGATCATGTCAGGGCTCATAAGAAACCTTGGTTCCTCTCTATCTCTCTTCTCCCTAACAAAATAAACTGTTTTATTTTACAACTAGGGAAGACCAAAGTTCTGACCAGCGCCAGATGTCCTGGTGAGACCATGTAGCTTGAACATTGTAAATGGTACAACAAAATTAGCTGATCAGCAAGTACTTTGTTTTTAAAGAGGGCTTTACTGGACTGATTTTAATTTTTTTTTACAGTGCCAACCATGCTTGCTCAGTACAATTCAGTATTGATGACAAATTTTACACTATATACCCACACAGGTTGACTGCTAAAGATCTAGGAATCAATGAATTAGCCTGGTTTAATTGAACTCAACAAATTTCCATTTACTACAAGTTCTGGCCTAATATGCAGCCAACAAAAACATGTTTTTATTTAAATTTTGCAGTTTTGTTCCAATTTCTCCCTTCAACACTGCACCACTATTCCTGCCTTTTAGTCATAACATAAGAACATAAGCCTGCTCAGCCATTCAATAAGATCACGGCTGATCTGATCTTGGCCTCAACTCCATTTCCCTGCCCGCTCCCCATAACCCTCAACTTCCTTACCATTCAAAAATCTGTCTATCTCCACCTTAAATATATTCAATGACCCAGCCTCCACAGCTCTCTGGGGAAGAGAATTCCAAAGATTTACGACCCTCAGAGAAGAAATTCCTCCTCATTTCCGTTTTGAATGGGTGCCCCCTTATTCTGAAATTATGCCCCTTCGTTCTAGATTCCCCCACGAGGGGAAACATCCTCCCTGCATCTACTCTGTCAAGCCCCTTCAAAATCTTATAAGTTTCAATAAGATCACCTCTCATTCTTCTAAACTCCAATGAGTATAGGCCCAACCTGCTCAACCTTTCTTCATAAGACAACCCCTTCATCTCCGGAATCAACCTCGTGAACCTTCTCTGAACTGCCTCCAATGCAAGTATATCCTTCCTTAAATAAGGAGACCAAAACTGCACGCAGTACTCCAGGTGTGGTCTCACCAACGCCCTGTACAGTTGTGACAGGACTTCCCTACTTTTATACTTCATTCCCTTTGCAATAAATGCCAACATTCCATTTGCCTTCCCAATTACTTGCTGTACCTGCATGCTAACTTTGTGATTCATGTACAAGGACCCCCAGATCCCTCTTAGTCCTATGCAAATCTGCTTTTAAAGTGTGAAGAGCCACACCTTCAGAATTTGTCTCAACAGAATGCACTGCGTCTTAGACTTTCCATGCCTTCTCCCTGCTGTCGTTGATTGTGGCCCCATCCCTTGAGAAAGAGGGGGGGGGGGGGGGGGGAGAAACAGAGAAAGGGACTTCGGCATCATGTAGTTGTGCCCCTGACTCTGTCTGACTTTCCAACCTCAGGGTCATTTAAATACAGACAGCGGGCTCCCAGCACCCCAATGGAGAGTTAGCTGCTACAAGGCTTGCCATCGCATGGGGAATGGCGACTGCCTCTGCGTTGTTTGTATAAACAGAATTGTTCTTTCTGTAAGTCTGTTGCCTCCTCGTCAGCCTGTGGCAGATCATGCTCTGTGAGCGCTTGCACAGGCGCAGGTGCCAAAAGAAAACAACATTATGGGGCACCACTAATGTGCCAGGTGAACACCAGCCACCTGGGCCTAACAGTTCTGCCCATGTGTCCATCATTCCAAGCACATAAAATGAGCAATATTTCCCTGATTTGCTACTCATTTGTCCTACGGATTGGCATACTTCTCATTGCCAGGCCTGAGCACTGGGAAATGAGGTTGTGGGGGAGATGCAAGGAGGCAGGTTTGCAGCAGAATGCATCCTGAAGCACTTTTCTGACCCGCCTTCCCTAGATGTGCTGGGGGCGGGGGCGTGGAAATCAATTGGTGGAGGCTAGGTAGACACCCTAGTCCTTTAAGTCTAGCAGTGTTTAATTGGCCATTTTACTGGTGAATTCACAATATCCAGCCCAGGGTGGAAAGGTATAAAAAGCTGTAAAATGGGAGACATTATTGAAGTTACCCAGAGACTGAATAATACAATCCAGAAAGAAAATCATTTGTGTGAAAGTTCTTTTCATCTGTGTCAGATCAATCCTTTTATTTCAAACATTTTCAGAGACTTCTTATATTTCCCATTGGAATGGAAGGTTTTGCTGTAGCTGGATTTATAGAGAGTGAGTCAATGGACGCACCCAAAAATATACATCTAGATCAAGTATCCAACTGTCCTAATGTATTAATGTGCACAACAAAGGCATACAAGAATACAAGAATAGGGTTCCAGACCTTTCGCAGTTTTGCATAGTCAATAAGCTCTGGCCGGTGTCTATGGATAAGAGCACAGAATCCAAGGCCATCCTTCCAACTGAAAATAGAGAACAGGTAAGAAAATTATACTGGCGTTGAACATTTCTTCAAATTTCAATTTCAGACTCGAGCTCCATTTTGAAACTACTTGAGACTGAATGTCATAATGAAGTCCCAATATCTTAAAACCACACCACGTTCTTTAGCCCGCCCAAATCTAATGTGCACTTGCCTTCCTCCTAGTGCGAGTACGAATTGCTTAACGGACACTGGTATTAAGCACCACCCTGACAGGCCTGCGTCTCGTGCATTGTGCTAACAGTTCCTTTAACAATTAAAAGGATTTGATAGGGTAGATACAGTGAAACTACTTCCTCTGGCGGGGAATCAAGAATGAGGGGGGCGTCATCTTAAAATTAGAGCTCGGCCATTTAGGAGTAAAACCAGGAAACACTTTTTCACACAAAGGGTAGTAGAAATCTGGATTTCTCTGCCCCAAAAGGTTGTGGGTGCTGGGACAACTGGAGCTTTCAAGACTGAGGTAGGTAGATTTTTGTTAGGTAAGGGTATCAAGGGATATGGAGCAAAGGCGGGTGAATGGAGTTGAGTTACAGATCAGCCATGATTTAATTGAATGGCAGAGCAAGCTCGAGGGGCTGAATGGCCTCCTCCTGTTCTTATGTTCCTCATTAAATTCTTCAGATGAAACCTTCTGCACTGGTCATTCGGTCCCAACCAAGGATCATTCACCAGATGATGTGCAAGATATGCAAATAAAGCTGCTTCTATATTGTGCAAGATAGCGTGCTAATGCCAATGGCTCCTGATGTGTGGGGCCTATGGGCAGATGGTGGCAACCCCTAGTAACTTGCTGGATTCACTAAAGCTGACTGCAGGGAAGACCCGATTCAAAAAAAAAATACAAGGTCTCCAGCTACTGGCCTTGGGGAAACCTGGCAAATTTCCTGTGGGGGTGACCTCCAGATCCGTTAGCAACAGCATGGCACTTAAATAAATACAGCTCAAGAGGTGCACAACAATAATCTGGGGTGACTCTGCCAGGGCTGCTCTTGTGCCCACTCCCACCTCTCCAAGGCTAGACTGTTAATCCACAGCTTTCAGCACTATTCTAACGTGTCACTTTGGTACATCTGTCCACTGCCCAATCTTAATCCAACTCTTTCACTTCCTGGGATATTATAAGAGAACGTCAGTGGCATTGCTTTCTTTTGTTTAACTTTATTTCAAATCCTTAGTTCTTTGTAAGAGGGTTCAGGCAAAGTGCAAGAGGATGCTGTGCAGACATTAGCTGAAGATCCTGAACAATCACACTGCCGCAAGGCGGGGCAATATATGACAAGCTGTGTCATCATATACTCTACGACCCTGCCAGCCATCTTTCAACAGGTTCGCATGAAACCAGGTTGTCATCATCAAGACCCATTTTAAAAAACTAGAATTGCAATATTTTATAATAATATCTGGTCCATAGTATTGAAATACAACCTCCCAACTAATTTTACTAACGGAGGGGCCATATGATGTTATTTAAACAACATTTTATTTTATTCTCAATGTGGTGGTGTCTGCGATGGAGTTGAGGCTGATCACTCTAGCACACTGCCTAGCAGAATGACATTGGTAGCAGATCAGCAAGAGGTCACCTGCCCTGGATGGATGGATTGACAGGGACAGGAGAAAAAGAAAATTATTGGAAAGAAAAAAAAAAAAACTAGACTCTCAGTTGAAGCTGACAATTGTCAATTTGTTGGACTGAGAATTGGTGGTCTACCATATGTTCAACACAAAGAGTTGTGATTTGATGTTCACAACATGACCGTTTAGCTCAACTCACCCTAATAGGAAACATACGTCACAGTAACCATCTCTTTATAGAGGTGTATCTAAACAAATGTAATGCTGTTGCAAAGTGCTGCAGTTAATAGTGGAAATGCAGCCTTTATCGAGACGTCAGATTCAGGAAGAGTAAGACTCCTTGGAGGAGGGAGTCTCACCCTGCTTTGCTCTAGAGTTAGGGCACAACAATGGATTAAAACTACACAAACATAGCGTTGGTGCACAACAGAAACTGCTTTGCACAGACATTAAACTTGCAATGTAATCAAATTCTGCATAGGAAGGAAAAGAAATGAATGTACATGAATTCTGCCGCAAGTCTCCTCTGGTAAAAGAACAAATCCAGTGCCCAAGTATGTTTCTGCATTTCAAAAGGAAGTTGCCCAATTAAATTTTTTTGGAATGACTGGACTATCAGGGATTTTGACCCCTTAAAGTTATTGGGGGAAAAATTCAGTTGGTTGTGCCTCCCGTTAGCGCCTTAAGAGGGCGCTAATGGGGCACAAAGCAACTAGCGCCCAGGCATGGCGATGTTTGCGCCGCTCGCGAAATTAACTAGACATTTTGCGGCGGCGCTAAACACTACCGCCACGATCTCCTGCGCCGGCAGATCGTGACGTCAGTCGAGTGCGCAATGCCCCGGAGCGGATATTGAGTGGCGCCCCCTGCAACGACAGGTTGAGGGGAGCGTTTTGCAGTCAGGAAGGGATTGGGGGAGCGCTATTTAAAGGCGACCGCTTCCTGCCTTTTTTTCTTGGTGACATTTTTGAACCACGCATTCTGTGACTCTGTCCCTCCCTCCCTCCCTCCCTCCCTCGAGATTCAAAGCCGTGTGAAGGAGTTTTGGGTACTGAGCAGCACTTTGCAGGTTCATTTTCATTTGCCCTTCCTTCTATTGATTTACAAGAGACTGTGGGGGTTGCACTCTGAGCTCTTTCCCTGGTTCTCTCCATTGTTCTTTCCAGCAGATTTGATGTACAGGTCTCTCCAGGCTGAGATTCAAGGCTGCAATGAGCAGGATGTGGATGGAAAGCAAGATCAACCCTCCCCTTTAAGAACTGGCCCGTGCCATTGTGTCTGTGTTCCATTGCTGACTGACATCACATGAGCTTCGCCAGCGCTCTGAGTTAGGGCCTCGCTCCTCGGCCTTTGCGCCTTAAGACAGATGTGTAGTGCCCGATTTAGCGCTCCAATCACCACCAGGGGCGATAAAAGTCAAGTTTGCAGTCGGAGGCGATAATTAGCGCCAGGCGCTAATCTTTGCGCCCGGCCGATAATTGCGCCCCAAATGGGGCGATACTGAATTTTTCCCCCATTAAGTTTCAATCATTATGATGGGAACAGCATAAAAGTGAGTGAAAGTGAGAGTGTGCGAGAGAGAGAGAGAGAGTTTCACTTTTAGAATTAACTCCGACATTTGATTGTAACATTTAATTACCATCTTAACCAGGCAACCTTAAAACTCCTGCTGAATATCTTATAGGAATACACTTTTAGACTGGATTACCTGATGTGAAAGTTCTGAATGTTCACATTCTTATAAGGAGCAGTCTTGCGCTGACACCACAGTAGGAGACCTTCCTTCGCAGATGTCTCTGTGAAAACCAGAGGCAAACTTTAGAACAACTTGCCAGTTAGAGGGGTAACATTTACCAGATGGTTCTGAGAGTACATCTGTAGTTGGGATACAGGTTCACAGGACATTGAAGGCATCACCTCAGGTTGATAAGGCTATAAAAAAAAACTAATGGAATTGGAGGTTTTATCACAAGGTATAGTAAATAAAAGTCAAGTGGTAATAATGAGTCAACATAAAACTTTTAAAACCACTGTTGGAGTACTTTGTGTAGTACTGGGCTCCACACTATAGGAAGAATATTGAGGTTTTAGAGAGCGTACAACACAGATTTACTAGGATGTTGCCTGCTCTGAAGAAAGAGTTGAAAAATGGGAGGTTTTTTTCCTGTTAGAACACAGATTGTGGGATGATACGATCGGTGTTTAAAATAATGAAGCAGACTGTTTCCAGTAGCTGAGGGATCTAGAATGAGGGGCCATAGATACAAGATTACATGTCAAAGATTTAGAACAAAGGGCAGGAGAAGCTTTTTCCACACAGAGTTGAGGCTGTGGAATTCACTTCCAGGGTTAGCGGTTGAGGCAGAAACTGTTTCAACATTTAAAATGAGATTGGACAGGAGGATGAAGGAAAAAGGGGAAAAAATGGATATGGGAGCAGTGTGGGTAAATGTGATTCGAACTATTTGCTTGTCTGGATGGTAAACACCGACATGGACTGGTTGGGACAAGTGTCCTGGTTCTGTGTTATAACTTCTACGCATTTCAATAGATCACTTAGAATCCCATTTCCACTGGCCTTACAAGTGGAAATCCCAGTATCAAATTCATCTGGCCTTTACCAAGTTATCTGTGGAGGTTCACAGCTGATACCAGAGATGATGCACTGCCTGGTACTAAAACTAGGGGAGGACCACACTGCTCCTCAAGAACAACCTTTCTTTTGTGCAGTTACTGGGTGGCACTAATAGCAACCACAAAGACCACCACAATACAGACTAGCTTACCTTCCTGGTTAAAGGAAAATAGCAAGGAAGTGAGTTGAAAGGGGCAGGAGGAGAAAGTATAGCACTAAGAAAAGACCAGTATTACACCCAACAGAAGCAAAACTCCATACATATCCTATCAATTGGAAGATCACTGCCTTGGAAATACAAATCCATCAACAATCAACAGGTTCATCTTTCTGGATTTCCTGTCCTGTTCAAATTATATTTGCTTTTGTTAAAGGAAAACTATATTCCTGGCAGTGGGAAAAGAAAATTAAGAGGAGAGGGGGGGATATTATGCCCATTCCTCTTAACAAGGCTGCTCAAATTGTATTTAGATCACACTTGTTAAAGGCAAAAATCAGTCTGCTGGAGACCTGCCCCACTGGGTCCCCCAGATGGAAGAAATCTGTTTAGATGACGTACCTATTCCACAACCTATTGATGGTGTAGCACTAGATTGGCATTCAGTAGCAGGAAGGGTGCCAAAATCCACTCCGCAGAATGACAGCCAGTTCACAACAGACCCATGGGATGTGTCACCAATTCATTTACTTATTTATTTCCAAGCAGAGACATCTTGTCCCGGGGGGGGGGGGGGGGACGGGACGGACGGACGGAAAGAGGTGAACCTTCATTCTCCCGGACTTAATTGTTTACTGTTCAAGACTCAAATCCCTTGCTGTATGGAATAACTAGCGGAGGATGGGTTAGGCTTACCAGCTTACTCATTAAAGACAAGATCCACGTTTTAAATAATTGTGCGACATGGAAGGTTCCTTGCCACAGCAGTGCTTTCAATATGAATTCCAATGTATCAGCATCCCCAGGGATCTTGAATCAGTTAGAACTTCGCAATAAAGGTTGCATTAGTGATCATTTTATGTGGGTGTTTTTGTTTTTGAAAGCCGACAAAATATTACTTTAACATCTGGTGCTAAACATTTAGATGCTATTCTATACTAGGAGCACTCCATCCGTTGCAGGGATTTCATACTTTAGCTTTTCTCACCATCCATTTTATCCCGAGGACTGTGTTGTAATAAGGGACAAGTCTATTTGTTCTCCTGATGGTTGAGGGGGAAGGGGAGAGAATACGAATAATTTCTATTAAGATATTTGCTCTTCCATTGAATACCATGTATTTCTAGCTGGGACTAGAGAAAAGCATTGTAAAAATAGAGTACTTATTTCATGAGGTTAGCATTGTATAAAGCAAGCGATAAGCAGACTGCAATTGGCTGGTAACCATAGATAGAAACTGATTAGGTTTCCCAGCTGGTAACTAATTAAACGTTTACTAGGAGTTTTATAGCCACTAGTACTGTAAACATATTTGCTCTTACCCAATTCAATTCAAAAGGCAGGAAATAGTCACGGTGAGGACTGCACATATTTAAGCTAAAAACCAACCAGGCTTTCAATGATTCAGGCCCCAAATTTTGACCTCAGAAAAAAAGCTGCTGAGTTTATTTTTACCCTTGGCTATGAAAGGATTCCAACAGCAAACCTACATACCTTCCACTGAGATATCCTGAATGGCAAATCGAAGGATGATTGTCCAGATCATACCAAGCGTCATCTTTGCATTTCCATCCACAATTTCTGGAAAGAGGAAAGAAAACAAGTTTTCAACAAAGCCTCAAACAACTGTTTGTCTCATTTTTATCTAAAGACTTAAGTTAGTCAATAAGCCTATTGCCCATTAGAACAAAGCAGGTGTTCAATTTATTAACTCAAGTTAAAAGTGTTCCAAGATAAAAGTTTTCCAAGATATATGTGTTTAAACGTCAAAATTTGAAGTCCAATACTGGTGTGTATTCAGTAAGCAAGTTAAGCTTACTTGCATATTTCTGTGGCTTCAAGAACAAGGGTGCATGTCAGAGGGCATATTGTAAGCAATTCAAACAGTTGCCATTAACAGTATAAAGCACAATTTTGGTTTAAAGCATTTTATATAACAATGAACACTTGTGAATTTCAGCTACAAGGCAAAGAAACAAGACATTAAATGATAACTGAATTGGATATATACTTGAAAAGGGAAAAATTTGTAGGGCTATGTATGGGGAAAGAACGGGGGAGTGGGACTAATTGGAGAGCTCTTTCAAAGAGCAGGCACAGGCACGATGGGCTGAATGGCCTCCTTCTGTGCTGCAAGATTCTACGATTGGAAGTTATTTCCTTTAGTGGAAACAATCACTGCCTCTGATAGCAGACCAAAAGGTAATTAGCAACTTCAAAACCAAGTTTTACCCACGTTATTCAACGCCACATTGATAATTCACAACGCATATAACTGCTGCTCAAGGTCATTTTAAGGCCATGTAGCATCACCAAGGGTTCCAGCTTGCATCTTGCTATAAATATTTATTACCTAATGATGTTGTAGCCTGCTTCGTAATAACAATAATGACATTATGTCGATCAAGTCCATCACAGCACACATCCTTATGGACCCTTTTCCAAGAGCAAAGAATAAACGACCAATTGTCTAAATTGATGTTCAAAGTGTAAATTGTAGTTCACTCATACTGTGGTGAACTGGATATCAAACTGGGCTTCTACTGTGTGAAAATTAGTTTCAATATTCTGGAAACCTCATACATATAAAAAAGGTTCCCGAGTTTGCTGATCTCAGCAGGGGTGGAACAATTGGCCCCAACGCCCCTGCCTTACAGAGAAGGAAGCAACATGAATCAGCCAGGATTCCTGCTCCGGACTAGGATCCATTGATTCACACTGGAAAATGGCCATGTGAACATCAGGCGAGGGGAAGACTGGGCTCAGCTGATTATGCCTGCTGACATTCACTGATGAGCAATGCTCCTTCTAAGCTGCGTGGCCGCGCAGTAACGGGAAAGGTCCTGCGCAGGCCGCTCACCGGATTCTCCATTGTAAATACCGCGCATGCGCAGGAATTTAAAGGGACCGCGCATTAAAAGAAACAGGCCGCGCAGAACAAAGCGCAGCTTACAGGGGACATTGCTGATGAGACTTGCACAAGAATGATGGCTATTGAGCAAGCTACCAGAGTGCTGCTGGCCCCCATCGCCTTCAGGAAAGGAAAAGTGAGGGGATAGGAAACAAAGATATTTTAGTAACTTAAAAAACTACAGGAAACTCTTTCATATCCGGCACCGACGGGACCAGGATGGTGCCGGTTGATTAAAAATTCCGGATAACCGAATTAGCGCCAGCCAGTTAGCGCCCGGCGTGGGAGTACCGCCCCGGCCGCTAAACTGGGCTTACCGCCCCGGCGAGGAAGCGGAGCGCTATCTCGGGCGGTCCACTTTCTCTCGGGGCGGTGTCTGGAGCGCAAAGCGTGGTAGCGGCGGAGCACTATGCGGCCGCTCCACATAGCGCTGACGCGTTCCATCGCCCCTCCCCTTCCGTTAAAGGGGAAGGATGCTGCGCACTCTGCAGGCCGTTTGACAGCCTCCACCAGCCCCCACTAACTAACTTGGCCACCGTGGGAGACTCGGACTCGGCAACATTTCCGGTTATTGAGGTCTTGTTTTCGGAGTATGAATTTTGCCGGTTATTAGAGAATTCCGGATATTTAGGTGCCGTTTAAACGAGAGTTTCCTGTACTGTGAATTTTCATCCCTGATGGTTACAGGATTTCTTCAGCATAATCTCAATAGCAAGCCTACTCATTGCAATTTAAATCCAGTGAAAGGCAAATAAATACGCTTGTTGCTGGGATTCATTTCTGTTGGTGTTTGTCTGCCTTCGAGGCAAACTTGCCAACACGGATGGCTTATGATTTACTCAGTCTTCTCCAATTTACATCCATCTACAACCACAACCTGCCATCTTGGACAAATAGAGTCAAGATGGATACACTGAGTGAGGCCATTCTGCCTATCTATTCACAAAGAAAAATTTACAGCCCTTTTCCCCTCCCCCACTGCACCCTGCTCCATCGCAGCATCCAACAGGCTCGTGAATGTCTCAATTATTAATCTTCCTGAGCTCCATTTCAGGTGTTCTTACAAGTCATCAGTCCTGGATTTGCCCATCGCCAGTTTGAACCTATATACAATTTTACCTACTGACATAAGAAAACTACTAGGCACTTGGTCTGAGTATTAAACAAAGCTTTAATCAACTGTTTTCAACATGGAGATCTAGTTGTGTCCTTCACTAGTTACTGTTAAAGAATGTCCTGAGCAAGCTGGGCCCGTGCCCGAGTATTTATACTCTCCCTGGACAGCGCCACCAGCAGGCCGCCCAGTATTATTTCATAAGTCATTTCCACATGAATGACAAGATTCATGTCACCTACCACCATAGTTCACCTTTTTGATACTGTTTAATCTCTTACATACTCCCTCAGTCCTCATCTTCAATCACCAATTTCCTCACCCATTTAACATATTAGCCCCAGTTGACACATTCCCATTAATATAATCGAGTGTGTACAACATCATTGCGCACTGCACATTTGACACTTGGATGTCGCTGTCCTTAACTATTTTACCGGACCGATTCACTGATGCCCTCAATTGGAATGCACAGATACACTCAAGGATCTCCTGTCTTACCTCCATTAAACCAGGAGAACCGGAACTCACCAGCTAAATACCCTGCACAACTGATACAATTTACAACTTTATTTTCACAAAGTTGCATTTCTCCTGGCCTGAAAGGGGCTACACTCCAGAAGCAAAATCCTCACTGCACACAACAACCCTTCAAGAAAGAACCCCACAGGTTCTGCTCAAGTTTCTTGAATTGCTACAAAATTATTTACCTGCTAAACCAATCTTTGTACACCAGCCACAAAAGCAAAATTAGTTTCATCACATATATTTTAAAAACTTATTATGTAGGATATACAGCACAGAAACAGGCCATTCGGCCCAACCAGTCCATGCCGGCGTTTATGCTCCACCTCGAGCCTCCTCCCGTCTTTCCTCATCCAACTCTATCAGCATAACCCTTTATTCCCTTCTCCCTCATATGCTTATCTAGCCTCCCCTTAAATGCATCTCTACTATTCGCTTCAACTACTCCCTGTGGTAGCGAGTATTGAACAGCATCAGAACATCTAAATGCTCTGAATTTTTATACTTTACTAATCTTTATATTAATTGAGAACTGTTGTAAAGGAAAGTGGAAAATTAGCAAGAGAACAATGGACATCAATAACCTAATCTAACCACAGAAATCAGCTCTGCATAAAGCAGTAGAGTAGAGCGCCAGAGAAACAGCATCTGGCACTGAAGGGAGGTAATGCGGGAGTTGGAAGGAATTTGTATTTTCCATCACCAATTAGTGGGCAGGAGGAAATAAATATAAAATGAGTTATACAATCGCAGTGCACTAACATCACATGAACAAGTAACACAGCACTGTTATCCAACTTCAGTCACAAAAAGAAAGGAATGTACAACTCCATACTAAAATAAACAAGAACATGCAGGAAAAAAACCTCGCAAAAATAATAAAAATGTACTAAAAAAAGAACAATCCACGCCAGCCATCTTCAGAGCTGCTGCCAATAGTTCCCAAATCTGCTTGCGGGAAGAAACAGATTTGGTAAATGGCTAATTGTGAGAAGGGTGAAGGGTAAATTCCATGCAACAATATGGCTGCCAGTAAAACATGAGTGAGTATCCCTGCCCCAAACTATTCATAGTTTCAGGTGACTAACCTGGAATGTTCAAACAGCTCCTATTTTTGGGCTTACATAGATATTACTAATTTGGTAACTTTGGTGCTATTTCCATTTTTAAAAAATGTACAAGCGGTGCTCTGTCAGCTTTGCATATGCTATCAATTGGGACCGGTTAAATATATGCCCAGGAAGCAGCCATGGCAACAGTGGAATGATCTTTAACCCTGCAAGATGTTAACAGTATAGGATGCACTCATCCATCCATTTTTCTTGGAGGTGATGTGCGTGCAAGTGCGTGCGTGCTTGTGTTTGTGTTTGTTTGACTGGCAGTGCTGATGCTGACTTGTTAATGCGATCCATGTCCTGTGTGTGTGATGCTCATTGAGGAATTTACAATTGTGATTCAACTGTAGATGCTGAGAAATTGTACAGTTAATTATGAGACATTTTCCATTTCGTTTTTAAAACTACGCCTACCCTTTGATCACACTTGGCACTACAATTCCCATTTACTTTGTCCAATGGCCACAGGTTTATTTAGTTACTTGTGACCCTTGATATCCTGCAAAAGATTGAATGGTAAATCACTAGCTTTCTTCTTTCTGAATATATGGTTTTGATCAGCCATATACAATAGTGCTGATGGACTGTGATTTTTACCACATGAATAGGATTTTCTGTTGCCTTTGTGAATCAGTATTAATAATCAGAGCACTTTTATTACAGACATTAGACCATAGATAACTACTGTCTATTTAATAACGACATCACTGGCTGCACATATTAACAGGAAACACACTTTTTTCAGTGTAAACCTGTGCCAATCTACTTTGTAAATCCCATCACTGAGCAGACATTTACAGAACACAGAAACACACACAGAAAAACACACAGCAGAATGACATTCATGGCTGAACCTTCCTTGCTGGTGGTATTTTTGCTATGCATGAAGCACCTATGAAGTTGTACAAAAGAACTGTGACTCCATCAATAATCGTGTGATGGACGAAATGAACAGTAATGGCCCGATTTTGTGGTCAGCAGCGAACAAACGGCGCTCACCATTCATTACCCTTACACATGCCCACAGAATGGGCTTTTACACAGCAGTTTGCGGTTATCAGTCAAGACAGTACGGCGCCCTCTACAGGGGATCTGGGACCATTGTGACCAGGACAAGCAACAGCGTGTCTGCTCAACCAATCAGATTGAAGAATCCTTACTGAGGCACGCAGAGTCTAAACCAGGAAGTGCAAGTTAGAATCATTAATTCAATGTAAAAATTATGTACAGAATGCGAAATAAGAGAGAAAGAAAGATGGGATTAAGAGAGTGTGATCAAAGAGACAGAAAGTAAAAGTAAAAAGTGTTTTATTTAAAATATTAAATATTTTTAAATCGCCAACAATAATTAAAATCTGAAGGAATGAAACTCCACATTGGAAAAGTAAATTTTCAGTGCCAGAGAGGTTGTTTGGAAATAATGAAGACTTATCACGCCATTAAAAATTCACTTACACTTGAATGGACAAGCCCTAACTTTTTCTGGCGTGTTTAGTGGGTAAGTACCACAATTTCACGCCCTTCACGTATGTGAATGCCGAGTCTATCGACAAGGTACTGTTAGAACGAAGCTTGTGGAGGAGCAGGGCAACTCGGACAGCAACTTTCGGATTTCCGTGTTTAACTGCATGTGCGGACGCCAGAGGTTGCTGTCTGATTTACTCCTTTATAACGGTGAGTGCTGATGGCCAATATCTGCTTGGCTGTGGAGAACGTCATCAGCTGGGAACTCTGTACAGGCACTGCTCTAGTCCACAGTAATCTGTTCAGTCTCTCGTTGCTGAAGAAAGACCAATTTCAGATCATTACCTCTCACTACAGCATCTTACCCCGAAATAGTTTCTTTACATAATTTTACTTAAACCTTTTGGGTGAATAACTAAAAAATTCTCTGTCGGGAGTTCAAAAGTTGTCATTAGGAATGGACCAATTGAATGTTGGAGCTGCTTCAGGAAGGAAAGTGACTTAGTCACAGAGTCATAACAGCGCAGAAGGAGGCCATTCGGCCCATTGAGTCCGTGCCGGCTCTCTGTAGAGCAATCCAATCAGTCCCATTCCCCCGCTCTATCCCCGTAGCCCTGCAAGTTTATTTCCCTTAAGTGCCTATCCAGTCTCCCCTTGAAAACATTGAATGTCTCCACTTCCACCACTTCCGTTGGCAGCGAATTCCAGGTCATCACCACTCGCTGCGTAAAAAAGTTTTTCCTCACATCCCCCCTGTATCTCTTGTCCAAAACCTTAAATCGGTGTCCCCTAGTCCTTGTACCATCAACTAGTGGGAACAGCCTTTCCCCGTCTAGCCTATCCAAACCCGTCATAATCTTGTACACCTCTATCAAATCACCCCTCAACCTCCTTTGCTCTAATGAAAACAAATCCAGCTTCTCCAACCTGTCCTTGTATCCAAGATCCCCCATCCCCGGAACCATTCTGGTAAATCTCCTCTGCACCCTCTCAAGGGCCTTCACATCCTTCCTAAAGTGTGGTGACCAGAACTGGACGCAATACTCCAGTTGTGGCCTAACCAGCGCTTTATAAAGGTTCAGCATAACTCCTCTACTTTTGTACTCAATACCTCTATTTATGAAGCCCAAGATCCCATATGCTTTGCTAACCACTCTCTCAATATGTCCTGCCACCTTCAGGGATCTATGCACATTAACTCCCAGGTCCCTCTGTCCCTGCACACTCTTTAAAACTGTGCCATTAAGTGTATATTGCCTCTCCTGTTCCTTCTGCCAAAATGCATCACCTCACACTTCTCTGTATTAAATTCCATCTGCCACCTGTCTGCCTATTCTGCTAGCCTTTCTATGTCCTGTTGCAGTCGATTGGTATAGTCATCACTGTTTGCCACACCCCCTAGTTTGGTGTCATCGGCAAATTTAGAAATTCTACTCTGTATTCCAATATCCAGGTCATTCATATACATCAAAAAAAGCCCCAACACTGACCCTTGGGGAACATCACTGTCTACCATCCTCCAGTCTGAAAAACAGTCATTTACCACAACTCACTGTTTTCTGTCCTTAAGCCAATTCCTTATCCAAGCTGCCACTGACCCACCTATTCCATGAGCCTCAATTTTGTTAACCAACCTTCTATGTGGTACTTTGTCAAACGGCTTCCTAAAATCCATGTAGACAACATGTTAAAATTCATCATTGAGCCGGATGGTGCACCTGCGATCCAATATTTGAATTAACTAAGTTTCCTGCAAATGAAATTGTTCTCATCACGATGTGTTGGTTGACCACCAGTGCTAGCCTGAAGGTACAACTCATACGGAGCTAGTTCCATGGTGCATATACGAGTCCATTAGGACAGGCTTGTAGTGCAATTAAATGAACAATCTCAACATTAAAACCAGTTAGTCAAACCTCACTAAGCAGCAATGGTTGACTGTAGAGCCCCATTCACATCTATTGCCCTCTCTATTGAGAGACCTCTAGGATGGACGTCATTGTCTTTGACAGAACAAGCTGCTGGGACCAAGCACTACTTCAAGCTCTCAGTGTTATTTTGATAATGTGCACATTAACATTTTCCTTTGGTGATAATTTGAAGCAGCTCCAACATTCAATTGGTCCATTCCCAGTGACAACTTTTGAACTCTTCCCAGAAAGAATTTCAGTTATTCCCCCAAAAGTTTTAAGTAAAATGTAAAGAAATCATCTCGGGGTACGATATGGAGAACCTACCCCCCCTCTCCCGCCCCAAAGCGACAGTAAGTGACCCTTAAGCAAGTCTGTCTACTTGGAAGGGAAGGACAACTGGAGGATATACGCTCACATGCCTCTTAGTGGTTAGTCGGAGAAGCACCGGCAAAGAGCTGGAAGCAGGTACTTGTCTAATGTGACATCGGAGGGGAAAGTGGAAAGAGGGAAAAAGGGAGGAAGTTAAAATGGGCCAAAAGAATTCCTTTACCAGTATAAGGCAGAATTGACTGTGCATTGTCAAAACATTTGCAGATTATTTGAATCATAAATAAAATTCTTTGAAGGGTTTTCCGCACAGTAAGTTGTAAACCTCTTGTGAGCAGTCACACTGTGAAAAAACAAGTTAGAACAGGAGGTGCGAACTAAACTGTGACTCCCTGGCCTCAGCAGCTGGGCTGTACCGTGAGGAAAAAGGGAAAACACGCAACTGATGTAAAGTTGGCAGCTGAGCCAAACTTCATGCACTCGTGGACAGCGCAGATACAGCACAGTCTGCCGTCACACAGGAAGCCGTCACACAGGAAATCAGGCGTCACTTTCTGTTTTAGCAAAGAGGGAGCAAATGCTGCAGAATGTTATGGGAAAGCATCGTGTCATAAGCAAAGTTCACCGTTGCTTGTCGGAATTCAAATCCTTCACTGCAATTATACAATTCAGAAAGAATACAGGAGGGCGCCAATGGCTCAGCGGGCAGTTATGACAACCAGTGCGGTACTGAGCCACACAGAATCTCAGGGTCAGCCCCAAATTAGCTGATGGCAGCTAGGTCAGGAGTAGAGACACTACAATCAGCTTATCGGCCTGGGCAAGAAAAGGAAAAGCAGAAAAAAAAATCCAAGGTTCCATCTTGTTGCCCAGTCACCACGGCTGGAAGGTACTGTGGAGATATCAGGCAAGAACGGCTAAAGAGTTCAACTACGGCACCCTCCCATATTAACTGGCCCGTTGACACCCAGTGTCTCAGCCACACATCAAGAATGACAACTTACACAGAATTTACAGCACAGAAACAGGCCATTCGGCCCAACAGGTATATGCTTCACACGAGCCTCCTTCCACATTACTTCCACACCCTATCAACATATCCTTGGGCAAAGTTGCCACCACATATGGAACAATGAGGAAAGGACTACCCAAGAATACTCAGACTTCTCAGAAAAGCACGTTGGGAATGCTCGCGACGTTCTGCTGGGTCATGTATCTCTTGCTCCAATATCTCTTTCTCTTCCGTCCACTTCCCCTTCCTGTTACCCAACTGAACCAAAACAACAATAAAAGAATTAGGAAGATGCAGCCTTTCTCTTCCCCCGCCCTTTCCGCCCCCTCTTTCTCCACCCACCCCCCCCCCCCTCCACCCCCGGCCCGGATCACCATATCCCTCTTTCATGGGTCCACCACATGGAAATGATTTCAGGCATGAAAACATCAGGGGCTGGATTTTAATTCCCGAGGCGGGTTGGAGTCGGGTTGCGTGGTGGGCGGGTTCCGGAGCCGCTTCCGGCGGGATCAGCTGCTGATGTCCGATTTTGATTCAATGAGCTTGTTAATTTCAATGAGGCGCGCTGGCCGGTCCAATGAGTACGATCGGGTCGACTGGCCGCCTCTGATGATGTCATAATAGCAGCTGTTTTTAAAGCTGTCATCCAGCCTGAGCCTTTCCATTGTGGATTCCTGGACTTGATTTAAACGGACTTCTTCCAGAGGCAAGGCAGCTCCTTGTTTTAATGACTCCTCTCGCCATGTTCTTGTGGATGCTGTCAGAGGGCGCAGGGAGATTCTCTTCCCTCAGCAGACCAAGGCAGCCTGGCTGCGCATTGCTGAGGAGGTGAGCGCAAGGTCCATTTAGGCACGGTCATGGATCCAGTGCCGCAAAAGGTTTAATGATCTTGTGCGAACTTCAAAAGTGAGTATCCCATCACACTTGCCTTCAATCTGCTTCCCTTCTCTTCTCATCACCAGCACTCTGCATTCTAAGTCTCCTCCTTCACATTCCACCTTACCCTTACTTCCCTTGCACCCTTACCTATCCATCTCTATCTCTGCACTGAATCACTTCAGCATCCTGCCTATGCACCCTTTAGACTCGCTCTCACTGTCATGCAGTGACAACAACTAACAACGCACAGGGAGCTAGCTTCATCTTGGCACCTTACCCCATCCTCGTCTCCCTCAAAGCTTCTATGGTAGATATTATTCACACTCACTCCATCGCTGTGGCTGAAACACCGCTTGTGTCCCTCCTTGCAGGAAAAGATAGCCCACAATAAGAGGGAGAGCGCAATGACTGGAGGAGGAACACCTACCCTTGCAACATTGACCTGTGCTGAGGAGGCTGCAAACGAGATTGTTAGCGGTGGCGAGGACCTGGAAGTGGGTGATGGAGAGACGGGCACACTAGAGGAAGCTGGTGACATAATAGAGTTTCATTCCTCTCAGAATGCAATGGAATATGATGTTCATAGACAATCGTGTTGTATCATCTGCTCAAAAGGATGTGTCGGCTACATCAATATCAGCTGTCTAAATCATGCCTTTACTCTCCCACAGGACCATTGAGCGCCCCCCCTCCCCACGATGCAAGACGAAGAGCCGGACAACTCCTCAAAAGGAACCTGAAGCCTCCGAGGGAGCAGCGTCACCAGGACTCAGCGCACCCAGCACCAGCGCAGCACCACACACCTCGGTGGGGCCCTCGCGAGTTAGAGTAGTGTTGCCACCTGGTCTATCACAGCGCACAAGTGAGTATCAGCAGATGGTGGAGACAGCGACAGCAGTGGAGAGTCCTCGGCGGAGGTCGCAGGACGCTCCTAGCTCTGCTGAGCTGCATGCAGGTGCTGTGCCTCTGGGGCCATCCAGAAAAAGAGCATCTCAGGAAATACAGGAACAAGTGCAGGAGTTTCTGGAAGGGTTTGCCTCCAGGGTTAGTGCGAGTGTAGAGAGAATGGAGGAGTCCATCTTTAACATCAGCACTGCCATGGTGGAGGCAATGGCGCATGAACGCACCACCATGGATAGGATGGCAACCTCCGTGGAAAGGCTGGCTACCTCAGTGGAAAGGATGGCTATGGCCATGGAGGAAAGAAGTCACCAGAGTCAGGAAAACATGGTGACTGTTCAAAATAGATTGTCATCTCTGGAGGAGCGATGGGCAACTATTGAGCAGAGAGACCAGAACTTCATGGACATCCTTGTGATGAGGACTACCAGTGCAGATACGGGTCCTTATGGTCCCCCTGAAGTACAGCAAGGTGCTCTCCAGCCACTTGCCAGCACCGAGATGCGGCTGAGCCATAAGAGGGATGTTGTTGGCAGGACAGAAGGAAGTGTGGGCTCCTCTCAAAGCGCTCACACGACAATGCCACTGCGGAGCCCATGGTCAGAGACCCACTTTGCGGAGACAACTGAGATGGCCGTTTCAGCCCCTGCACAGCCGCAGGAAGAGCAGACTGTTGAAGAGCCCTCCCAGGCTCCCAAACCCAGAGGATGCCCGCCAAAGGCGTGTAAGCAGGCGCAGCATCCTAGTCAGCAAGGTGCCTCTACATCTGCTGAAGCCACAGGGGAAGCACCACGTAGAAACAGGCGTAAGAGAAAGATTAGCACCTATAGTCACAAGGGGAGTCACTTGGGTGATTTATCTTTTTTTCCCTGACTGTTGCTGGTTTATTATCCTTTTGTGATGTTTAAAAGAAAAATTGTCAAACAGGTGATTGTGTGGCCCTATGTGTTATGGGAAATGGCAAAAGCGCATTAAGGGCTCAGGGCGACTTGCTTTTGTAATGCTGATGGTAAAAGTGATCGGAAATAACAGGGTATAGCAGAGATGAAGTATGACGTTGGACAAGTGTCACCTGCAATTACAGAGCCCTATGGTTGAAGAGTAAGCTTATGCTAATGTGGCATGGCAGTGTGCATACCCTGCTTGACGGGCAGCAGTGAACTGGTGAGATGCTGCATTGGTCACAGCAGGGCATGCAAGGCTCCTCTTGTCCTCCTCCTACTCCTCTTCCCAGGACGATCTGTGCTGAGCCACGCGGCTGCTACTCTTCCGATTATGAGGACCAGGATGAGAGGGCATAAATGTTTCACATCCCCTTGCTATAGATTTCATTTGAGGCAACAAGCTTGCAAGCGCACAGTCGAAGTGGCCTGAAATTATTCCATTCATGTCACACTGCAGATGGGTGACAGCTTGAACAGTCACATGGTCAGTAGAGGTGCAAAATGTCATCCCATACCTACAACAGCAAAGTTGTTGCATTTGAATGTCAGCCATGTTTCAGGGGCGCTTTTAAAGCGCTCCACCAATGCATACAAATCATGTCCTCCAGCAACTCATCTTCTTGAACCTGGCCTGCTTCTGACAAGTCGGGAAACAGGAGCCAGAAGCCCGAAAATGGGAAACCACTATGAAAAATAGGATTAGCAAGGCTGTTAACTACCTGTCCCACCGGTTCCAGACGGGTCAGTTTGGGAGCGGCTGAACAGACACTCACGAAAATCGGGTGGGGGCGGGATGGAGGGGAGTTGGGTGTCTGAAGCCATTTTTTTCCAATTTTCACAACAGACCCGCCTCCAAACCCGCCTCCTCAGGACTATTAAAATTGAGCACCAAGAGGCTGTGAGCAAGACAAATACACTAAGGAGATGGCAGCCAAAAGGTTTTCTGCTGGTTTTCAGCATTAAAAGTGTCTAAAATCATCATACTGCCATCAGGAAGCAAGGCTGGAAGTAGTATCAAAGGGTCGAGCTTACGAACGGCACGGTTTTTGTACAACGTTTTACACACTGGCAGTGCCGCGCTGCATTATTTTAATGCAGGCATTAACGCATGGATCATCGTAATTTCTACCCAAAATACTGTCCCCCAGTGGTTTTTATATTGCATGGGATGTGAACTGCTGCAGCTTGCCCAGATACGGGGCCTCCCACAGCTGGTGGCAAACCCAGAGTACATTTGCAGTTGGCTGCCTGCTGTGCAGACCTGCCCGTCTGGTGCCAATGGCACGAGCACAGGTCTTGTGCAATATAACGGCAGCTTACGTCAAGCAGCATGCCAGCTACTGACGTTCAAGAGCATTAATCCAAGGAACAGCTCTGTGTAGAATCTATCTAGGCACACTCGGAGGCCTTGATTATAAACTCTATGGGCTGCCTTAAATTGCCAGTTCTCACAAACCGAACGCAATGGAACAACTTGAGGCACGGATTGGAATCGGCCCCGGAGCAGAGTGGAACGACAACGCAGTTTTACTAGCCAGAGGCAAACGTAAAACTTCAAGAGGCGGTTGGTGAAGCACAGTCTGTGCTCTTTTACTTCACATTACTGGCGGTGTTGGCAGCCCTGGCGTCAGCAGCATGCTATAAACAAGGTGGCACCGCCTCCAGTTTCCTGTATAAAAACACCGCCACCAGAGGAAAGAGCCATCGTCTGGTCTGGCAGCCCGCAGGCCAAACAGGCAAAGGTCCAGCCAGCAGAAAATAAAAGCAACACATCGCAACTTATGAACACCACCACCTGCACACACATTTTTGGGGTCCTTTCAGTGCTGTGGAATCTGGAGTCTTAAAACCCTTAGGCTATAATAATAACTGGTTAAAGCAGCGGCTGTGTAACGCAAAGGCATTAAGATTGGTGATCAAAAGCTTTGAGCACAGGGCCAAACTACTGATTGTTTGAGAGTGGCCATTCTGTGGGTGATCATATTATAAATAACTGCACCGCACCTGATAGAGGCTCAACGGCTCACTCATTAAGACACAATTGTACTTGGCTATTAAGCAGCTCAGAATTTGAACTCCACACTCAACAGGCACTGGATTATCACCAGCCTCAAGTAGTCTGCCTTCAGGAGGGAGGGGGAAAAATAGTTAACACTGTAAATGGATAAGGGGGGCGGGGGGACCCTGCAAATGTAGGAAATCGAAAACTGAAAATGCCAACCATTTGTCACCCTGGTTTCTCATTTCAAATGCTGGTGTCCTTCCGATTTTTCCCCCAATTTTAGGTAACTGGGTAAAAAGAAAATGCAATGACTGTTGAAATGGATTTCCTTTCACTTACAAAAGCTTGGCTGGGGGTTGGGGGTGCGAGAGGGAAGAACTGGTCGTTGGCAGTGTCGGAACCTCCTTCCCATCAGATCACTGAGTCTCTGCACTTAAACCATCAACAAACTCGGGTTCCGCTCAGAACCGTGAACATCGGACTTCCTCCCCAGCATTTGTAGATGCCGCCCATCTCCGCACAAGACAAGCCGTCTTGGGTGCAGAACTGTGCACTTACCAACATCCGCAGAACCCCAGAGGCTGAGCAGTTTTTTCCAGCGATTACTGCCGCCTTTACTTACAGCTGCCAATGAATGATTCTTTCCTCCTCTCCCACCCAATAAAGTTTCATAGTTAAAAGAAAATCCATTTAAACTCACCATTACATTTTCTTTTCATCTGATTACAGTAGAATGCTCTCTCTCCCCCTGCCCACCTGCCCCTCCTACAGAGACAAACTGAGACAAACCATACTGCTACCACCAACAGGCAGCAGCCACTTGGCCTCAGAGGGGACGCCTGCACTATCAGATCCCAACCTGTGGCTCGTGCACCCGGCGACAAACCCAATGCAAACTTGGTAGATTTGACCTTGTCGTCTGGGCATCGGGTTTTAATGAATCCAGCCAGCTTACATTAAGGTTGCTGCCGAGTACGCCAGACCTGCAGGTTTTGAGCCGGCAGTGCAAGCGCCCCTTTAAAAGAAACACAGCAACAAGAGGCGGCCATTTGGCCCATCGCTCGAGCTCCACCGTTTTGGTTAGCCATGGCAACTCTTTCTTTTGAATCCCATTTCCCTGCCTTTTTCCCCACCTCCATTAATAACCAGGAAATTCAGGGCCTCAGACGATGGATAAATCACCACAGAAGTATGGTTCGGGAAATTGATTAATTACCTTCCTGAATAGGGGTTTACGAGCGAATAACATCTCCCGTATTCCAGCCAATTCCTTCTAGATCCCTTCAAAGTTGTCTTGATTAAACCCAAACCGTGATTTGTGATCCTTCTTTCGCCCCATCAAGCACGATAGGTAATTCAATCATGAAGCAGAAGCATCTACAATACAAGTATCATTTCAGGTTGATGACCCTTCGCCAGTTCTGACGAAAGGTCATCGAGCTGAAACGTTAACCCGGTTTCTCTCTCCACAGATGCTGCCTGACCTGCTCAGTAGTTCCAGCATTTTCGGTTTTTATTTCAGATTTCCAGCATCCGCAGTATTTTGCTTTTGTACAATACAAGTATCTCCTGCTTCCTGGTTGGGTGCTGCTGTGGGAAACTATCTTGACCGTAATCAGTGAATCTTTTCCCTTCCTATGGCCACTGTAGAAGCAGCTTTAGACAAAACAAGTTACGCGTTTCACCACGGTCACAGAGAAAGCCCAGCAATTCAAATGAGATCAGGTGCTGGGTTTAAATTGTGCAAGAACCCCTTGCACTCGGTCTATGCATTTACCTCTTGGGGTGCATTGCACAGGGCAAGGAGCGACACAAACAACTCCAAATGCCCAGTTGTTTAAAGTTTGCAATCTCAATTCAAGTTCGGGCCGCAACAATGGGGATGTTCTACGCAGGTCTGCAGTGTAAAACCAGAATTGTCCATCTCTATAGGCTGCTTGAGAATTCAGCCTCGCCACGGCCTGCACACAAGGGCACATGGCAACACCAGAGGCACCAATGCCGTGAGGTGAAACCTCCCCCAGAGCTGGGTTCCTGCACCGTTGGCGCACCAGCACCACCTCGCTTATTGAACAGTGACGCTGCCAGCGTCAGCCTGCATCCAGAGACAGCCCTGGAATTTAAATTCAGCAGACAAGGAGGTCGAAGATACAGGATCGGTCTGATAGGCCCCCGAGAGGCCTTCTCTTGCAGCTTGCCTCCAAATGTACACATGCATCATTCAGGAAGAGCAAAGAAAAACACCTAATGACTACCTGTCCCTGGGAAAAGGGGTTTGGCCCACATCCAACTGAAGATTACAGATGGACAGCAATCAGTACAATTCTAAGTGGAGGTTGGCATCAGCTAGATATCTACTGCAGCAGTTAATTACCGTCTACCTCATCATAGCGATTGCGCAGAACTCGCTTCTATTATTGAAGTTGTTGCACTTTTTTTTTAAACTGCAGTTACAGGGACATGCATTTGATATAATGAGTGTCAGTGTAATTTTGCATATATTGCTACGGTACTTTTACAGCCTTCGGGATCCGGAAAGGATGAAGGACGAAGACTAAAGTATCACGCACAGTGACTGACCTTTTTCTGGGAGTACCCTTTATAAGCAACTACCTGCTCAGAATATTTCTTCCTGAACAATCCCCCATACCTCCATTTTACCCAGAGCCGTTATACATAAATAAAAATATATTGGGGCGGTTATTGCTAAATTAGGCCATGTTGGAAAATTAACACATAACCCTGTCCATCCGACAGAGAAAAACAACGATAAAAAATTCCAAGGGCTTCTTTCATTCCCTCGTGGTGTATTCCTGAGCGCCAAAATGGATTTGATCTTGGTCTGGGTCTATATCCAGCACTGCAGACAAATAGGTTCAAAATGTTACTGCAGCATAAATTCTCAAGCATGGATCTCTGCAAAGTTCCTTCTGCTCTCCAGCTTAGCTGCAGAGTATTATTTTATCAGGAGTATGGAAGCCTGTATCCTTCCCCTCCCATCCTGTTTCATAGGAACATAGAAACAGGAGCAGGCCATTCAGCCCCTTGAGCCTGTTCCACCATTCAGTTATGTCATGGCTGATCTGTATCTCAACTCCAACTACCCACCTTGGTTCTGCAACCCTTAATACCCTTGCCTAACAAAATCTATCAATCTCAGTTTTGAATTTTTCAATTGGCCCCCAGCCTCAACAGATTTTGGGGGAAGAGTTCCAGATTTCCACTACTCTAGAAGAGCTTCCTGACTTCACCCCCGAAAGGCCTGGCTCTAATTTTAAGGTTATGCCCCCTTGTTCTGGACTCTCCCACCAGCGGAAATAGTTTCTCTCTATCTACCCCACTGAATCCTTTGATCATTTTAAACACCTCAATCAGATCACCCCTGAACCTTCTAAACTCAAGGGAATACAAGCCTAGTTTCTGCAACCTGTCCTCATATTTTTACCCTTTAAGCCCGGCTATCATCTCAGTGAATCTGCACTGTACCCCCTTCAAGAACAATACATCTTTCCTGAGCTACGGTGCCCAAAACTGAACGCAGTGCTCCAGATGGGGTCTGACCAAGGCTCTGTACAACTGAAGCACAACTTCCTCCCTTTTGTATTCTAGCCCTTGAGATAAAGGCCAACATTCTACCCTATCAAATCCTTTCACCCAGCTCTCTGAAGAGATACCCAGTGGAGTCTTGATATAATGAAATCCAAAGAGACAGGTGAAAACTTCAATAAATCAAGACTTTGATGTATCAATGTGCCTGTTCCTCAACTGTCTAGCCAGCCTTAACATTCTCCCAGGCTGCTCTGTCGGCCTGCAATGTTTCAAACTCCCATGATCCCAGCGCTGGAAATTCTGTGGCAGCTTCCCCCAGTGTTGTTCTGCCACTCTCCGCCCTGTGACCCCCCAGTTAGCACATGGAACGGTCAAGGTGACTCCTTTCTATGCCACTGGGCTTATCGGTTTCCATTTGGAAGCCCCAGTGCCATAGGCAATGATAATGAGGGAGCAGTAGTTTCCTATGCTGCTGGGTCTGCCGAATTCAAACAGGGCGAACCCAGCAGCAAAGATAACAGCCGCGCTGACTGGGAATGAAAGAGCGGGAGAGTGGCAGACCAGCATTGGGGAGTAATGCAGGGCTTTGCCACCGAATTTCCAGCATCCAAGCCAAACTAGTTTTAAACATAGTGCAGGTACCTGCAATGCCTGGAAGAGCAGGAGACCTGCTGGAGAGCTCGCCAGAGCAGGGATGGGCCAGAGGCAGCAACAACATTACTTGGATAGATCGAGATTTTACTTAGATATATCAAGACTCCACTGCACTATAATTTGTGCAGCAGAAAGGTCACCGTGGCTCTGACTTTACAAACCGAGTAAATCATGCCATAACCACTTGTGTTGATTAGCTGCTATAGCAAACGGCGAAGTAAATGTCAATCCAGCAGCTTTTTCTTACACTAACAATGTGCATGGCGAAATGTTCAGCATATTATGTACAGAGTTAGAGAGTATGGACAAGCACTGAATGACAAACAGGCACAGGGATTCTGAGCTAGCTTGGGACGGGCATGTGTGTTCTAATGATGCTCAATTTTACACACCCCAGTAATTCATCCCATGAACATCCTACTTTGTAGGAGATGTATCAGCTCATGCTTTTTCAGTCCTGTCTCCCGGTGAAGTGGCCCATGGGGTAATGCAGGGACTTTGAGAGGAGGAATTAAAAATAAAAGGAAAAAGAATATTTAAAACATTGCAAAATAAGCTTTTCATTTGACTTCATAAAATGTCAAGATTTTAAACAGAAATTAAATTCCAGTCACTGTAATTAGATTTCAAAATAATACTTCAATATTCGCCAACGACTGTATTTTTAAAACACAAGTATAACTTACTGGACTGTTTAACAACGTTTCCATGAGCTACTTTTCTATTACAACCTGAACAGAATCTGTGGAAGTATTACGATAGGGAATCTGCGAGGAGCTCAGCAGTAAGTAGGTTCACAGAGTTGCATGGTTAACAGGGGCAGTGCCAACAGAAAGGACAAGTGTTCAAATACCCTGGTCCAATGAGACAGCAGCTCAACTTCAAAGTTGACAGAACTGTTGGGTAAATCTTACCACAGGGCAGCATCTACATCCAGGTTATCATCACATTCACTGTACCGTCTCCACCGTGAGCGACCAGATCACAACACAATTGCAGCAGCGGAACTTCCAGAGAAAGTCCCACTGCATCGGTAGTTAAAATCACTGTGTATAGCTGCCACTTTGGACCATCTCCCACCCTTCCTGCTCAATGGGGATATAAGCTTTTTGTAAGTTGTGGAGCGGGAGCAATTATGAACAGTCACTTTCCTACTATCTGGTTCATCGTACCATTGACGGTTAATGGGAGCAGGTCAGCATCAGTCCTCAGGGGGAGAGGGAAAGCACGGAATGTCGCTTCATATTTCGGATTTTAATAGTGAACACACTAACAGTACAGACAAGCTCACTATAGATGCTCCAGTAAAGGCCAAATTTTGACCACGCTGTAAGGGAAGGAGAACTAGCTCAGCAAAAGCCAGCACTTAAACACTGGCAGCTATGATGGTTTCCACAACCACTTGGATTTTGTTATCTTATTTATCACATACAGTCGAACTTCAATTATCCACACTCCAATTATCTGCCTTCCCAATTATCCACCAGAATTTTAATAGGACAAAGCACTGAGTGAGACGCAGAAACGACATCATTTTATGTTGGTTATTTGTATTTTATTTATTCCTGTTTTAGGATATTTTTGTACCATACAAGACCAAAATGTAGTTTGTGTGTAAATTATCCACCAATTTCCATTATACACAGGCTGGAGGTGGAGGGGGCAGAATGTCCCTCCCATTATGGTGGACAATGGAGGTGGCACAGTATTTCAAATAGCTAACTAATAAAACAGATAATGTCTTGGTTAAAATATTTAGCAGCTCATATCGGAGAAGGTTCCTTTTTGGTGGGTGGGGGGGGGGGGAAGAAATATTTTTTAAATGGCTCATTTGTAATCAAATCTACATACAGCTACAGTATAATCACAGCCAAACTTCTCATATCGCCATTGATAGTTAAAGTTGCTATACAGGACTATGTTAGATGTGTTGGACACTTGTCCCAATAAATCTGCATTTGTTGCAGTTTGTCCTGGAGTACGGCCAAAGCAGGTGAAAGCTCTGCCAAGAAAGGTGAAGCAGGGGTAGGGAGGCACAGATGGCTCGAGTCAGAAGACTGGAGGATGTGGGAGGGAGTGCAGGGCTGCGGATGAGGAACAGGATTTTAAATTTGATCAGCTGGGAGAACAAGGAACCAGCAGAGGTCAGCGGCAATAGGTGTGATGAGCGAATAGGGCTTAGTACAGGACAGGATGCAGCTGGCAGAGTTTTGTACAATTTAGAATTTATGTAGAGTGGAGGTTTGGAAGCTGCCAAGGAGGTTAATGGAGGAATTGTGTCTAGAAGTGTCGGAGGCCTGGAAAAGTGTGAAGTAGGGGCAGCATTGGGTGATTCTGCAAAGGTGAAGGTAAGTGGCCTTAGCAATGGATAGAATATTGTGTTTGAAGCTTTGTTCGGAGCAGAACAGGGAGTCGAGGTTGCATACAGCTTAAGATGGTCTGGTTGGAACCCTGCAATGGTAGGCCTACTTCATCCTTCTTGACCTGTTGGCAGCCTTTGACACGGTTGACCACTCCATCCTCCTCCAACGCCTCTCCACCATCGTCCAGCTGGGTGGGACTGCACTCACCTGGTTCCATTCTTACCTAGCCAGAAAATCACCTGCAATGGCTTCGCTTCCCACTCCCGCATCGTTACCTCTGGGGTCCCCCAAGGATCTATCCTTGGCCCCCTCCTGTTTCTCATCTAGAAGCTGCCCCCTTGGCGACATCATCCGAAAACACGGTGTCAGTTTCCACATGTATGCCGACGACACCCAGCTCTACCTCACTACCACTTCTCTCTACCCCTTCACGGTCTCTAAATTGACACACTGCTTGCCTGACATCCAGTACTGGATGAGCAGAAATTTTCTCCCATTAAATATTGGGAAGACCGAAGCTATTGTCTTCGGGCCCTGCCACAAACTCTGTCGCCACAAACTCAGTCGCCATGCCACCGACTCCATTCCTCTCCCTAGCGTCTGTCGGAGGCTGAACCACACTGCTCGCAACCTTGGTTTTATATTTGACCCTGAAATGAGCTTCTGACCACATATCCACAGCATAACTAAGACCGCCTATTTCCAACTCCGTAACATCGCCTGTCTCCACCCTTGCCTCAACTCATCTGCTGCTGAAACCCTCATTCATGCCTTTGTGACCTCGAGACCGGACTATTCCAACGCACTCCTGGCTGGCCTCCCACATTCCACCCTACGTAAACTTGAGGCTGCCTGTGTCCTAATTCGCACCAAGTCCCGTTCACGCATCACCCCTGTGCTCACTGACCTACATTGGCTCCCGGTTAAGCAACGCCTTGATTGCAAAATCCTCATCCTTGTTTTCAAATCCCTCCACGGCCTCGCCCCTTCCTATCTCTAATCTTCTTCAGCCCCACAACCCCCTGCCCCCCCCCCCCCCACCCCCCCGAGATATCTCCGCTCCTCAAATTCTGCCCTCTTGAGCATCCCTGACTGTAATCGCTCAACCATCGGTGGCCGTGCCTTCTGTTGCCTAGGCCCTAAGCTCTAGAGCTCCCTCCCTAAACCTCTCCGCCTCTCTTACCTCCTTAAAACCTACCTTTTTGACCAAGCTTTTGGTCATCTGCCCTAATTTCTTATGTGGCTCGGTGTCAATTTTTTGTCTTTTAACACTCCTGTGAAGAGCCGTGGGACGTTTTACTACGTTAAAGGCGCTATATAAATACAAGTTGCTGTTGTTATGGAGGAGGCACTGAGGAAGATGCTGTGGCCAACTGTGTTGAACACCAGAGAGCGATTGAAAAGGACAAAGAGGGATAACACACTGTGGTCAAAGAGGGTATCATTGGTGTCTCTGACCAGGGTTATCTCAGTGCTGTGAGAAGGGACGAAACTGGAGTGAAGGGATTTGAACAGGAAGTAGTAAAGAGGTGAACACAGAGCTAGGAAGCAATGACATGTTCGAGGACCCAAGAGAGGAAAGGGAGGTTACAGATAGGGCAGAAGTTGGGAGGTGACAGATAGATCGTGGGCGGGTCTTTTGAGAATGGTCTTGAAAGAGAAACAGTACGATCCTAGAAACCTTAAATGACCATGTTAATCTGTTTTTTATGGTGTTGGTTGAGGAGAATGCTGGGATAACTCCCTACTCTTCTTCAAATAGTGCCATGGAATCTTTTATGTCCACCTGAACAGGCAGGCGAGGCCTTGGTTTAACGTCTCATCCAAAAGACGGCATCTCTGAGCATCAAACCCACGACCTACTGCCTCGGGAGAGAGAATGCTACCACTGAATCAAACCGAGGAGGTTTGAGCATAACACAATGTAACTGAGCTCATACAGGAGGAAGAGCTGACCTCTAAAGCACCCGATAGAGGAACTTATTAACAACCTATCTAGTCCTGGGGAGCAATGCAAGCCCAGAGTAAGAGCAAAGAGGAATAAAGCAATCTCTTTTTATCAGTGTTAATCATGGGCAGTGCATTTCATTAAGGTTTCCAGGTTTGGCAAGTATTGCTATGGCTGCGGATGTGTGGCTCCTATACAGGAAGCGACCTAGTATGACCTAATGTCCCTAACAGAATTGCATTTTTACAGACAGCCGGGCTGGTCCACATCAGCTGCAATAAGAGCTATTCACAGTATTCAATTAGAATACAAGAACATAGCCAAGTATCCCGCTGCATGGAGACCGACATTATCCTGTTGCACAGTGACATTAACCTGAAAACCGGGCCATTTTCAACAGAAAAATGACTTGAGAAACTTGGGTAAATGGCAAGCCTCATAGTGCAGAACACTGCCAAGGTTAAAAACAGCAAGATAAAAAAAAAGGAGAGATAGATGAAGAACTAGCAGTTAGTTCGCGACAAGTTTGGTATAAAATGCCTGTAGCTCTCAGGAGCAAAAGAAGCCAACAGTAAGTCCCCTGTAATGCTGACATTGTGAAAACAGCAGGTCCGTTGGTACACGTTTGTAGACTGGTTTTTAGCATCAGACAGTTTCAATATGCGGTCACCATAAAGGTGCCAATTATTTATAGGAGAGGTAGGTTTCGGCTCAGCGATAGTCTAATGCTATTTGCATTGTGGCTTGTGCTATTAAAATAAAGGACCATTATAGCAGGGCTGCTCCCTCGCAGACATGCGCCACTATAGAGGAGTGCAGAATGAGAATGATTTCTTCCGTGCCATTATCAGCTACTTTTCTGACAGAATACCTGGAAAAAGTGGAAGCCAGTGTTAAGGAAAAAAACACCAAGCTTGACTTTTGCACTTAAGGTTCAGAAGTAAAAGGCTTTTTGCCATGCAGGCAGAGAGGATCGAGATTACACTAACAACCGCAGGCACTAACCGTACATATAATTGGCAGTGGCACACATGGGGACTGTTTACCGTGGCGTGTCATGGAGACTGAAATTGATGGGAGATCCTTGACCGCCCAATTACTAACTGAGTTACACCAGCTAGGAGGGCCACGAGTTTGATTCATGGTCTGCAGGGAGTTAAGCCGGTATCAGTTGGGGTGGCAGTAGAGGGAAAAAGTCAGTCAGGGTTTCTGTTCCTGATTATTATCCCGGCTGGGAAACACATGTGCACGGACACTGCAGGAGGGAGGGTTTGAGTTGGGCTGTGATGCCCTCCACAGCCAAATAGCCTGCCAACAATCATCTTCTAAACTCTCAGATGAAGAAAGGCCAATGATCAGGGTGCAGTATTGGAGGGTTGTGAAACTGCACCAGAGTAAGGAGCCGACACCTCGGGGAGGGGCGGGGCAGGGGGTAAGGTGGAGGAGAATTGGCCAAAACCAAAGGAATATCGTTAGGCAGGTTAGGGAGACGTTCACCCTGCACCATACCAGGCCCGGGGTGGGGGGTCACATATTTAATTCCCAACACTGATGCAGCCTCACTTTGGCAAGATCAAAATTTAGAAGTATAATTAAAAAAAGAAAACTAATTGTTGCACAGACTCAGGCAGCAGACTTCCTTTTTGTACAACATGTAAAGTCAGGGTTGCTGCCGAATCCAGCGACAATCCACTGACGCACTGAACATTACATCTTGGTCTGTAATGTTTTCAGAACACAGTTTGCTCAACATTGTGTCCAAGTGAGTGAATGATTTATCAGATAATATTTTGGCCGGGAACTTGTAACTGTTGGGTGACCACAACACCAGGGGAACTCGCACCAGCTCATTTCCTTCTCTCCCGTTAATGAGCATGGGTATGCATCTGAAACGTTGGCCTGTCTGGAGCAAGATGAATTTTTAAATGGCCTCTGGGGCTTCTATTGTTCATTAGCAGGAGCACACAGAGGGCTGGGCTGGGCTGTGCACTGGAAACATTATAGTGTCCCAGCTCTTCATGAAGGAAATGACAGTACTGAATGTTATAGAGACAGTACCATGAGCCGCGCTAAAGGGAACAGCATTGTTGGATATCGTGGAGAGTTCTAAGTTTAACAGTCAAACTTCTTCGTATCATGGAGCAATCGACTTTCCCATATAAACAGGATGGCGTTGAAGTGTCGTGACAAGGCGGCATAGCTTGTCTTCTGATATGAAAAGTGCTTGTGCAAAAAAATACATGACGTCAACCATGAGTGACTGAAGTGTAACTTTAGAGGCTAGGGTAATAAAACATAGGTAGAGGTATTTATTAGCTATTGTAGAGAAAGGTAATTAATGGTTGATAAAGCCTATTCTTCAAGGATGTTAGTAACTGTTATGTCAGGAAGTCTTGTTTAGGGGAAGTAGCTTTGGAATAAACCATTACAATTGTTTACACAAATAGTCTGCCATCAATAGATTTGGGAATAGATACGTCATGAAGTCTTATCTATGACATTTTACTTTGATGTAGCCAAAATATATGCCTTTGTTACCTCTAGATTTGACCATTCCAATGCACTCCTGGCTGGCCTCCCACATTCTACCCTACGTAAACTTGAGGTCATCCAAAACTCGGCTGCCCGTGTCCTAACTCGCACCAAGTCCCGTTCGCCCATCGCCCCTGTGCTCGCTGACCTACATTGGCTCCCGGTTAAGCAACGCCTCGATTTCGAAATTCTCATCCTTGTTTTCAAATCCCTCCATGGCCTCGCCCCTTCCTATCTCTGTAATCTCCTTCAGCCCCACAATCCCCGAGATATCTGCGCTCCTCTAAATTTGCCCTCGAGCATCCCTGATTTATAATCGCTCAACCTTTGGTGGCCGTGCCTTCTGTTGCCAAGGCCCTAAGCTCTGGAATTCCCTGCCTAAACCTCTCCACATCGCTACCTCTCTTTCCTCGTTTAAGACACTCCTTAAAACCTACCTCTTTGACCAAGCTTTTGGTCATCTGCCCTAATTTCTCCTTATGTGGCTCGGTGTCAAATTTTGTGTCTTCTAATACTCCTGTGAAGCGCCTTGGGACATTTTACTACGTTAAAGGTGCTATATAAATACAAGTAGTTGCTGTTGTATAAAGGAGCATGGTTTTCCGTATTTCTTTGGAGAGCTCAAAAGATAGAACTTGAAGCTGAAAAGCCACTCTCTGAATACAGTTAGGCTGATCACCTGTACTGTGCATCAATAAAGTCTATTCCGTATACCCCACTACGAAGTGTCTTGTGTTTACTCAAAACGTGCTGTGAACCAGAGAGGAAGGAGGTTGACTGCCAACATTACCTTCAATGAAGCCTCTGGAGTCCAAAGGCATGCACATGCATTGCCATTATTACAGATCTAACATCCAAACCCAAAAGAAATGTCAAGTAACCACCCCAAAATGGTTCACTCCTCCATTTCCACAGCCATTTTCTACATAACATGCTGTAGCCCTCACACATATTACATATTCTTCTGTTATTCGGGTCTTCAGGAAGATCATACATACTTCAACTTTGTCATAACCCAAATATTTAACCCTTTCTGTACTATTCAGTCTCAACACCGTCAATCAATCACCTTTAAAAGTACTTGAAATTTTTCAAAGTAAAAATCCGGCAACGCCTCGATTTTAAAATTCTCATCCTGGTGTTCAAATCCCTCCATTGGCCTCGCCCCCTCCCTATCTCTGTAACCTCCTCCAGCCCTCAGAGATCTCTGCGCTCTTTCAATTCTGGTCTCTTGCGCATCTCCCCCGATTTTCATCGCTCCCCCATTGGCGGCCCTGCCTGGGCCCTAAGCTCTGGAATTCCCTGCCTAAACCTCTCTACCTCTCTCTTCCTTTAAGACTCTCCTTAAAACTTACCTTTTTAAATCGGTCCCAATATCTCCTTATGTGGCTCGGTGTCAATTTTTGCCTGATATGCACCTGTGAAGCGCCTTGGGACGTTTTACTACGTTAAAGGCACTATATAAATGCAAGTTGTTGTTGTTGTTGAAGTTCTGAAGAGTTCCTAGCAAGATCCCCATCCAAACACACGTAAATGTAGGACAATATCCTCGTTCAGCAGATTACACACACGTTGGATACTCTAATTCGGGCTGCTTACTTTGTGGGGCAGATTCAGATGCACGGTGGCAACAGCCATGGTTTGTAACTAGGTTTCTGGCTGTGGATTTGGTTTGGTGGCGAGGGGGGTGAATGAGAGAGATGGTTCAGATGGGACGGCCACATAAATAATTACTTTTAGAAAGAATTCTCTTTATTGTCACAAGGACGAGGTGCTGTGTTGGAATTTTCAGCTGTGCATATGAGAAATAACGGAAAGGGCCTTCACTCCCACCAGCCATCATTCTCCTTACTGCAAGAGCCTCCAGTACAAACTTTATTATTAAAAACTCAAACAGAAGGCAGGAAGGGATGGATCTCATCTACATTGGAGCCCATCTCCTGACGTGCTCCTTCATCACTGTGTGCCTGAATCCATCTCCTGCTTCACCCTGTTTTGTGGTACAATTACAATCAGGAAATGCTGATGGCACTTGATAGTTCCTGCAAGAGCAGGAAGAATTACATAGAATTTTACAGCGCAGAAACAGGCCATTCGGCCCAACATGCTAGTGTTTACGCTCCACATGATCCTCCTTCCACCTTACTTCACCTCACCCTATTTGCATATCCTTCTATTCCTTTCTCCCTTATGTACTTATCTAGCTTCCCCTTAAATGCGTCGATGCAATTTGGCTCAATCACGCCATGTGGTAGCAGGTTCCACATTCTAACCACTCCGAGTAAAGATCCTCCCGAAATCCTTATTGAATTTATTTACGGTCCCTAGTTTTGGACTCCCCCACACTTAATGTGGTTAGTTGAGTTCAAGAGTAAATGCCAATGCAAAGTATTCGTTTAGCATCTCTGCCATACACTAAGCTGTCCTCGAGTATCTTTCAATGGCCTAATACAATCTTTGATGGTCCTCTGACTCTTGGAAGGAGCCGAAAGAGCTTTTCCCATTATTACCACAGTTGTCTACTATCCTCTTTGCCATTAACCTTTTAGCTGATCTAACAGCTGCCTTAAGTTGTATTTAACTTTTCATGACACAACACTTTGTTTTGCTGGTTGTTAGGTACTTTTAATTTATAAAAGCATTTGTGTTTAGGTCTTACTTACTGCTGTACAATTTGAGAGAAAATATCGCGCATCTTTGACAGATCACGGGGGAATAGGCTTGTCCATCATTGGGTTTCAATCTGGGGTCCCTGGACTCTGAGGGAGATGCTGCATTTATTAGATTCCTGTACTTCTTGTTACCGGCAGTTAATATCTGTTGCTGCATACAATCAATTAGCTTTTTATGTAACTGTAGAACTGTTATCCTCTGGGCAGCTGACACTTTATCTTTCAGAAGTTATGAAAGGGGCTTCCCCAGGGAGTGAGTCAGTATTTGCAGGGAGTTCCCCTGCTTAAGATTAAGCCATATTAACTGCAACAGAGCTGCAAGAGACTTAAGATGAGACCAGATGGAGACAAGCTTGTTACAAAACTAGGTTCTGTGTAGTAGCAGCTGGCTGCATGCTTGCTGAATCTTTCAAATTCTGTATGAGAGCATCAATTTTCTCTTTCACCTCCGTGCGCACCCTCTCTCTCCTCCCCCTGAAGGACTTGACTCTTGTTGGAGTGCAGGTGCCAGAAGCCCTGCAGTGTCTGTCCCAAGGTGACCATTATGCACGTGAGAGCCGAGACAAAACTGCCGTGATAAGAGAGGGTGTTTGACAATGTAACACAGCTGAGCCCGATCCTTTCCTCAGCCAACAAGACGTACAACATGCACTCCCCAGTGGGGAGGGCGGGCGGGATGGAACAATCAGGAATGGGAATCCTGGCGGATTCTTCCGCTATCTGAAGCTAACTGTCGCGCTCCAAGCGTTGCCTGGGCGGAGATGAGCTAACTGGACACAGACCAGGGGATTGGAAATGCACATCAGATGGGCGCAGGATTGAGCTCGACTGCCTTCCCGACACCAAATGTGTAAGCTCGTACATGAAGAACGGCCAGTTGAACGAGGGACCTGGAGGCAGCCAGTGACCATGGAACAGTAGCTCGACATAGCTCAGTACCTTCAGACTGACGGGGAATTGTGAGAGGACGCAATCAACATGCAGAGTCTTCACTGAAATCATCTCAAGGCATTTCTATCCCCATCCCACTGAAAGAAAAGGTAACGAGCAACCATAACATAAGAGCAGGTTCAACATCTCTCAAAAGACAATGAACAGATTACCATTTTGCTTCAGGCTAAGCAAAGTTTCCACTTTACAGCCGAAGAAAATGCACATTTTCTGCCCAAGGAAACACTGCTAAAATATACTGAAGTCGAAGTCCAGACGTTGGGATTAATGGGGCACATCTGGAGAGGATCGGATGAACTGCTGCAACTGCACCACCTGGACTTACTGTATCTCTTATCAACTGAGCGCCCACAACTCATTTAAAAGCAGCCCAAGGAACAAGAGGTCAGCAGCTACTGCAACACACGACAAGCTACAATGTGCTTGGAGACTTGCAACATGTTGAAAATAAATCGGATCCACACAGCACGGAGGTTCCATCATTTATGAACCAGCTGCTCAATGCCAGCAACAGTGCAAAATAAACGGCACATTTCATTCCAGATTAAGAGGATCGATGACAGGGAGTGTTGTTCTGGGAGCGGTGGGGCGGGAGGTGGAGGGGAGGAAGGAATTATTTCATACCAGCCACTCTACAGTTTCCTCTTTAAAATGTGCAGGAAGACAGGACAGTGCTACTGTGTTTTACACTGAACCACCAATGTGCTGCAATATGGAGTAGAAGGAGCAGATCATGCATGATTCCCCCAAAGCCACTTGGGCATGTTGCTCTGGGAATGCAATGAATGGAGACCAAATGTTTCAATGGGCAGCTTATGGAGAGGAGACCTATCTTGATTACTTCGAGACGAGCAGAGCCCTGGTATCGTGGATAGAATAAGACACCCAACCAGATTTAGAAGACTCAACATGTCATTTATTTTTAGGCTGCAGGGTATTCCAGTTCGATGTAATGAATACTGTTAATCAATGACACTAACCAGGTTAGGTTACATTCCACCATCCCACCTCATTCTCAGCACAAGCGTCTTATAATAATGAGACTTACATTTCACGACCACCGGACATCTCAAAGTGCTTTACAGCCAATGAAGTACTTTTGAAGTGTAGCCACTGTTGTAATGTGGGAAACGCGGCAGCCAATTTGCACACAGCAAGCTCCCACAAACAGCAATATGATAATGACCAGATAATCTGTTTTTGTTATGTTGGTTGAGGGATAAATATTGGCCAGGACACCAGGGATAACTCCCCAGCTCTTCTTCAAAATAGTGCTATGGGATCTTTTACGTCCACCTGAGAGAGCAAACGGGGCCTCGGTTTAACGTCTCATCTGAAAGACGGCACCTCCGACAGTGCAGCACTCCCTCAGCACTTCACTGGAGTGTCAGCCTAGCTTTATGTGCTCAAGTCTCTGGAGTGGGACTTGAACCCACAACCTTCTGACTCAGAGGCGAGTGTGCTACCTACTGAGCCACAGCTGACGGACATATATACACTGTTACAAAGTCTTTCTGTCGCGAAGCCTCCTTTTTCTTACAAACAGTAGTCCTTGAACAATCCAAGTTCCAAACACTTTTTAATGCACATATAACAAAGCAAGACCACACAGTGAGCTTTCCATCCTCCCATTCCAGGTGCTCCCACTCCGGGTGCAATTATCATTAAAGGGGAAGTTCTTAAAGGTGCCATACCCTCCCTCTGGGATTAAGCCCCTCATCAGCCTCAAGGACCCTGCTACAACACATACAAGCACACACAATGCTGTCTCTTTAAAATCGATTTCAGTCATATTGCAACATGTCCTGCCGGCAGCATCCCCCCCCCCCCCCCCCCCCCCCCCCACTAATCTCCCAACCTCATCTTCGCTCCACAATTTAGTCTGAAACATTGTGAACTAAAATTGCTGTTTATAATTCTTGGGAAGCATTTCTAAGGTTCTTGGGTCAGTGGTAGCCCTCTCACCTCCGATTCAGAATGTCATGGGTTCAGACACACAATCCAGGCGGGCACTTCAGTGCAGTACTGAGGGAGCGCTGTGCTGTTGGAGGTGCTGTCTTTCAGATAAGACGTTAAACCGAGTTCCCGTCTGCCCTCTCTGGGGGATGTAAAGGATCCCATGGCACTTTTCAACAAAGAGCAGGAAGTCCTCCCCGGTGTCCTGACCACCACCAAAACAGATTACCTGCTCATTTAACTCGTCTCTGCTGTGGCACCTTGCTGTACGCAAATTGCCTGCCGCATTGATTACACTTCAAAAGTACTTCATTGGCGGTGAAGGGCTTTGTGGCATCGTGAGGTCGTAAAAGGGAGAGAGAGAGAATGAATGAGAAAATAAGAAAGACAAAAACAGAACAAGAGAGAGAATTAGAGAAAGCGAATAAAGGTGAGAAAGAGTAAAGGACAGAAAAAAGAAAGTAAGATGTGAGTGAAGGAGAGAAAGGAACTGACGAAGGGTCATCGACCTGAAAGGTTAACTCTTTCTCTCTGCACAGAAGCTGCCTGACCTGCTGAGTATTTCCAGCATTTTCTGTTTTTATTTCAGATTTCCAGCAGCTGCAGTATTTTGCTTTTGTATCAGAGAAAGGAACTGCCTTTCTTCATGTAATCTTACTACAAATTCTTTTTTTTTTTTAAATCGGTGTATTGTGAAACCATTTAATTTCCTCGCTTGTTAAGTTAGATTAGGTCAATGCTGATAGTGAGACAGAAATTTTAATTTTGAACACCAATAAGGCAGTGAGACGGGAGGTTGGGGGTGATAGAGATACAGAGATGGAGGAAGAGGGGCAGTGGAAGATGTGCACATCTGCAACCAGAAGCAATGTTTTAAAAAACATAAAAGCACTGTATTAAACTAAGCCCTAAATGGTTTCAATTTGGCTACAGGCATGCTGCTGCTCTCAAGTGATGAACTAGAACAGAGAGAGGAGGAGACACAGTTAGAAGAATGGAATAACATGAGGAGATAACTTTCATTATTGACTCATTATTGCCTACACAACAGAAGTAGGGATAACTAACCTCCACAAGAAAACACTAAAATGAACTGCAATGGGGATTACAGGTTCAAAGGCCTCTTCAATACTCCACATTAAGCAAGGACAGCTTTCCAGATAAGTCTCACCACAGAGAAAATATTTGTATTCACAGCTCACCGGACTAATTCAAACAAGGCAGGAATGTTCACTGCCTAACAGTGCACACGCACGCACTGCTAAATTTCTCATTAAGAACTACAGAAAGAAATTACTGCTGCACTTTGCGTGCTTTTATGTTTCCGATTTTTTGCGCTCGGTGTCAAATTTAGTCTGCCGATGCTCCAGTGGAATGCCTTGGGACATTGGACTACATTAAAGGTGCTGTATAAATGCAAGTTGTTAGGTTTTTTTTGGGGGGGTGGGGGCGGCACCAAACCTACCTACTTTTGTGATAGCAAAATACTGCGGATGCTGGAAATCTGAAATAACAACAGAAAACGCTGGAAAAACTCAGCAGGCCAGGCAGCATCCGTGGAGAGAGAAAGAGAGTTAACGTTTCAGGTCGAAGACCTTTCATCAGAACTGTGAAGAGCCAGAAATCAAATAGATTTAAGGCCAGGGTAAAGCTGGGAAAAGGGGGAGGGGATAAAGGAACAAAGGGGGAGATGAAGAGACATTAAGAGACATTAAGAGATATGCAAGGCTAGAGGTGGTGTTAATGTGACAGATTAAGGCTGAATGAAGTGTGAAATCCACTGGCAGAATGAAGGACAGCTGCCAGCTTCTAGGAGGAAAAAAAAAGGTGGGGGGGGGGCAAATGAAAGGGTGGAAAAAATAAAATATAAATGTGATTGGAGCTGAGGTTATGATCTAAAATTGTTGAACTCGATATTGAGTCCAGAGGGCTGTAGCGTGCCTAAACGAAAGATGAGGTGCTGTTCCTCGAGCTTACGCTGCTCTTCCGTGGAACAGTGTCACGGAAGAGCAGCGTACCTACTTTTGTCATTGTCCCAGCTCTATATACTGTCCTGGGCCTCTACTAAAAGAATGCTGAAAGCCAATTTAGAAAATGCAGACACATGTGCAGAACACCAGGTCTCAGTTCTTCCAGTTGGCCTCTTCCAACATGCTTACAGGAGATGGAAGGCGCCAGATGGTATATTCCTCCTCTACGCATTAGTAATCTCACCTCGGGGTTAATAGGTCATGGGTTTAAGCCACACCACAGGCCTTGAGGACACGGTCTAAGCTGATACTGCCGTGCGACACTGAGGGAGCACTACACGTTTGGAACTGTTGTCTTTCAGATGAAACACTAAACCAAGGCCCCTTTTACCTGTTCAGGTGGACATAAAAGATTTCACGCTGTTATTCAAAAAGAGGAGCCAGGGAGATCTCCTGGCGTCCTCAACTAACACTATGAAAACAGGTTAACCGGTCTTTTATCTCATTGCTGTTCATTGGATCATGCGGGCACAAACTGACTGCCACATAGGTCTCATAACAAAGACTGCATTTTAAAAGTACTTCATTGGCTGGTACACACCTTGGGACATCCTGATGACATGAGAGGTGCTGTATAAATGCAAGTTCATTCTTCCTTTATCAAAAGACTTCTGCAGTTTTTAGAAAAGACATCAGTCTTGGCTCAGTGGTAGCACTCTCGCCTCAGAAGGTTGTGGGTTTTTGTTAGGCAAGGGTTATGGAACCAAGACAGGTAGATGGAGTTAAGATACAGATCAGCCATGATCTAACTGAATAGCGGAACAGGCTCGAGGGGCTGAATGGCCTACTCCTGTTCCCATCTTCCGAAGTCCCACTCCAGAGACTTCAGCCCATAACCTAGGCTGACACTTCAGTGCAGTACTGAGGGACTGCTGCGGTCAGAGATGTTGCCTTTTGGATTAAACCAAGGTCCCATCAGCCTTTGCAGGTGGACGTAAAAGATCCCGTGGCATTACTCGAAGAAGACTTACCCCCGGTGTCCTGGCCAATATTTATCTTTGAACCAACACCACTAAAAAAGGTCATCAACCTGAAACGTTAACTGTTTCTCGCTCCACAGATGCTGCCTGACCTGCTGAGTATTTCCAGCATTTTCGGTTTTTAATCCACTAAAAAACACATTATCTGGTCATTATCTCATTGCTGTTTGTGGTACCTTGCTGTGCACAAATTGGTTGCCTCATTTCCGTACATTGCAACAATGACTACACTTCAAAAGTACTTCATTGGCTGTAAATCGCTTTGGGACGTCCTGAGGTTATCGAAATGCATGATTTTTCTTTATTTGAAAAAAAGCGAGTGTGCCAGGAATAAGGGCTCAGCTGACCCACTGCATCATCCATAGGATGCTGTTTAGCTCCATGCCGTAAGCACGCTGCTATTCTGAAGTAACTCAGCATGTTTACAAAGCAGCCCAGGCAATTCCTCGTACTGGTGACAGATTGGAAGACCCAGAAATAAAATGGGATCCCCGCTGGCAGGCAGGAATCGGAGCAGTAGGTCTACACTTGGTTATGCCACGGACTGTGAGGGACCCATGTGTTGCGAGTTGACAACACTCCTGCTATTTGAACAGCTGGTTACAATTGCGGCATGGTTGCTGCGAGACACCCAGGTGGAGGAGAGAAGGAGCAGCAGTACCAGGCACATCACCATCAGCGGAATGTGATCATCACAGTTACACACAATTCCACAGCCTCAGCAATTACTAGAGCTACACTTACTGTTTTACGCAAATACGCTGAAATGTTACATGGTGTTGTACGCGTATCGACTTCAATGAATCAATTTTTGACATTTCTTCATTGTGCTGTTACTGTATTGTAAATAGATATAAAAATCAAAACACAAATCAGTGGATAGCACCCATCGACATGGAACTTGATCAAAATCTAAAACCCAGGGCTGACCAGATCCAAACTAATATGATTTGTGCTTCCTAAGTGCCAGGACGAAGTACAAGGTCTTGTCTGACATCCACCCGAGAGTCGGAGCTGCCAAGAAAATACTAACAGCATGTAAAAGGGTCCCGGGTACAGCAGTAACAACGCTGCCAAGATCATACCTCAGACTATTTTGGCAAGTAAGGCGATTATCACAATAACTGTGTTTAAGGTATTGAGGAGCAGAGGGCATGGTAACGGTCACACAGATTATCCTTCCTACCAGGCACATTACACAGGCAAATTGGTCACTGTGATTCAAATCAAACCCAGTTAAAATTTGATATGAGAGATGGCGCACTAGCGAGGGAGAGAGCGAGAGAGAGAGAGAGAAAGTGAGATGGACAGAGTGAGTGAGTCACATGTGCCTATGTCACCGGAATTATTAAACGTGTCTCTCACTAAAGCAGGCTCTGTCACTTACCGTGCTGTAGTTTCTCATGGGTCTAAATTCTGCTGCTGGGAGTCAGGTCAGGGTTGGGTAGCGTGAAGCGAGCTGGCACAATGATTCCAGTCCCCATGGAATGCAAACTAAACAAGGGCCAGTATAAAAGCTGCTTCACTTTTCCTGTCTAAATCTGCTGTTAGCTAAGTCAAGGTATGAGAGTACTGGGGTAATGGAAAATATTTTCTCTTTAGAGCCAGTGATAGGACTATGACAAGCACTCCTCTGCCTGGGATGATAGGAGTTATATTCAGGGCAGTGTTCACATTACAGCAACTGTAACCATGGCCCCTCTGTAATTTGATATGGTTATGGAAATCTCTTGACGTGGCTCTAGAAATCAGCATCGCCTGCTCTGTTCTTCATACTCCTACCTTCAGCTCCGATGGAAACAAGTTTCACCCCCTTGCTTGCGATAAAATCCAGGGCTTTGTTGACATTTGATATTTTATGTACACGCATCTTCCCTCTTTCTGGTTTGGGCAAGCGTTCACCTGTTAATAGAAAATAGTCATATTATAATAATGAAGTAATAATGCTTAAACTCCCCTCCCCCACCCTTATCCTTCCCCAAGACCCATCAATGCAGTACATACAGCAACATGGTTCAAGTGCTCAACACCTCCACAACAAGGTTGTAGATTCCATATGTCAGTATGAAGCAGGTTAGGACATGTGGGGGGAAAAATTAGGTCGCGCCCCATTTGGGGCGCAAATATCGTCTGGACGCAAATATTAGCGCCTGGCGCTAATTATCGGCACTGGCTGGAAACTTCACTTTTACCGCCCCGGGAGGTGAGTGGAGCGCTAAATCAGGCGCTGCACACCTCTCTTAAGGCGCAAAGGCCGAGCAGTGAGGCGCTAACTCGGAGCGCTGGCGAAGCTCATGTAATGTCAGTCAGCAATGGAACACACACACAATGGCACGGGCCAGTTCTTAAAGGGGATGGTTAATCTTGCTTTCCATCCACATCCTGTTCATTGCTGCCTTGAATCTCGGCCTGGAGAGACTTGCACATCAAATGTGCTGGAAAGAACAATGGAGAGCACCAGGCAAAGAGCTCAGAGTGCAGCTCCCACGGTCTCTGCTAAATCGATACAAGGAATGGCAAATCAAAATGAACCTGCAAAGTGCTGCTCAGTACCCAAAACTCCTTCACACAACGTTGAATCTCTCCAGAAGTCTCTCCCTCTCTCTCTCAGAATGCATAGTTCAAAAATGCCACCAACAATAAAAGACAGGAAGAGGCCCCCTTTAAATAGCGCCCCCCCCCAGCCCCACAGCGATTGATAGCGTTCCAGTCTTCTGGTCGTTGGAAGCGCCAGGCGGTAAGGCAGGGGGCGCCACTCAATTTCCGCTACGGGGCGCCCCAAGGGCGTTGCACCATGGAATGACGTCACAATCTGCGCGCGCAGGTGGTCGCAGCGGTAAGTTTTAGCACCGCCGCACAATCTCAAGTTAAGTTCTCGAGCGGCGCAAACATCGCTGCGCCCGGGCGTTAGCGGCTTTGCGCCCCATTAGCGCCCTCTTAAGGCGCTAACGGGTGGCGCAACCAAGTGAATTTTTACCCCGTGTTCTCCATTCTCCTCCTCCCTTCTCCCCACCTCCACTTCTTTCCATCCAAGAGCTAAATGAGGTGTGAATGTAGATCCAAGAACAAATGGACCAAGTCTGTGGCAGGCTCCAATGGAGAGGCAGATAAGCTAAAGCAGCACCCCCACCACCCACTGGACATACTATAAGCATCATCCATCTGCACAGCTCAAATACTTGACATTTCACAACCTTACAGAATGCACTTCCAACCAGTTAGCTTTCTCCTAACTTATCAAGATATAAGTGCCTAAATTTAAAAATGACCTCCACAAACTTGGGATCATCCAAAACTCTGCTGCCTGTGACCTAAATTGCACCAAGTCCCGTTCACCCATCACCTGTGCTCGCTGACCTACATTGGCTCCCGGTTAAGCAATGCCGCGATCTTAAAATTCTCATCCTTGTTTTCAAATCCCTCCCTGGCCTCACATCTCCCTATCTCTGTAATCTCCTCCAGCCCTACAACCCTCCGAGATACCCACGCTCCTCAAATTCTGGCTTCTTGAGCATCCCTGATTATAATCGCTCCACCACTGGCGGCCACACCTTCGGTTACCTAGGCCCTAAGCTCTGGAATTCCCTCCCTAAACCTCTCTCCTTAAAACCTGTCTCTTTGACCAAGCTTTTGGTCATCTGCCCTAATATCTCCGTTTGTGGCTCGGTGTCAAACTTTGTTTAATAACGCTCCTGTGATATGCCTTGGGACATTTTATTACATTGAAGGTGTTATATAAATACAAGTTGTTGTTGTTGTAGTAAAAGAAATGACATGAAATATTAAATAGTATAGTATGTTTTATCAAAGCTACTCTCTACCTGGCCCATGGTTACACCACTGCCCGTCATCATATAATCTGAAATTTCACTCGTAATTTAGTAACCTCCACCCAGATCCCAAACGGATTTTTTCCTCTTGACGCTTCTCACATGGCAACTGATGCCCGCTCAGGAGGAAGCTCATCGCACTTGGAGTAACACGAGTGAAAAACACTACAACTCCCCAAAGCCCACAAGCAGCTGCTCCCACTTTAAACAACATCTCATCAGCATACTGCACATCCAACAGCCTGAAAGAGTCCAGCTACTGAACAAAGGCAGCTGCGTTACTGAGGATAACTGGAAGCTCTTGTAATGTCAGGATGCTAGTATATTAGATTCAGCCACGAATGACAGTGGGGATCATTGCACAGGGTCCTCAAGTTAAAATTTAGAACACCTATATTGATTGAATAGCAATAAACATCATAAGCACTCCAAAATTTTGTCAAGCTACGGGCAGAGGCCACTCATCTTCATTTGACAGGAGGACACCAATACGTGATTCCTTGAGTAAGTGCCATTATGAACTCAAACAGCAGAGTTTCACTAGTACTCTCAGTGATGTGAAGGCATGGTAAATATGCTGCAGCTCCTTCACTGTCAGTACATGCTTCTGTCAGAGTCTGGAATAATTCAGTCTATGCTGCTCGAATGATATTCATGTAGATATAAGTATAGGTATGAACATAGACAAACACAAACACAAAACAATGGGCCAGAACTTGTGGTGGGTGTGACGGCGTACACCGCCTTTGAAACGGACCGCAAGTTCAGGATTTCCGCATGCGCGCTAAATCCCAAACTTGCGATCTGTCAAGTTGCGACTTGACAGATCATCTGCTCCGCCTTGGAAATCCTAATTGCTGGCGCAGAGTTCAACTGCCCAGCAATTACGTACGAAAATTTTACAGCTGATGCAAACAGGCGTAGGGCGCGTTTGCATCAGCGTAAGGGGATTAGATAGAGACAGTTACGCATTCTATTAGCTCCGGAATGTGATGTAATGAATTGCAAAACTGTCTGAAACACCTCCAATGATTAATGTACAGATTTTTCAGATCTTCGTTTGGGCTCTGTTGTACTTATGTTTGTACCATCTGTCCACGTTAATAGTGTCAGATATTTTTGCATCTTATAGATGTATTTTATATAACATTTCACAGAGCTTGAACGATTTGTCAGAACTCTAATTCCTAAATTAGATTTAAAAATTAATTCCCAAATAATTTTTTAGGTGGGTCTATGTGAGAGAGAGAGAGAGAGAGTGCGAGCGCAAGAGAGAGCGCGAGCGCAAGAGAGAGAGAGAGAGAGAGAGAGAGAGAGAGAGAGAGAGCGAGAGCGAGAGAGCGAGAGAGCGAGCGAGAGAGCGAGCGAGAGCGAGAAAGAAAGCGAGCGAGCGGGTCATTTTGGAACTATTTATTCTCCTAGTCCTTACAATTATACATCGGGTGAAATGCAATATAAAGAACGTTACCAGTATTGGAGGTAGACACTTTCCCTTCGGTGTACTGATTGGAGCACCAGGCCCATGTGATCCCAAGTACACTTCCACAAACACAGCGACCCTGGGATCCATGGGCCATTACGCTGCCCTCGTGTTCGCAGCGTCAGAGAGCAAGTTCACAAAGGAGGGTCCCAATCGGGTACGTTCGGATTCTATTCAGATGCCAGCGGCGTACTCCGTAGCTATGCTGCCGACCGCAAAATCTGCCCCCAATGAACAGTAAAGAAACCTACCAGAAATAACCTCCAGGAGAAGCATGAGTTTGAGGCCATCTCGAAAATCCTCCTCGATGCTCTCGATCTGTGTGCCTGCCTTGCGGAGATGAGAGTTACACCAGGCTGTGAAGGTCTGTAAATATAATGGAGATCTCAGAATTAGGAAGAAATATTTTATCCATGGAGAGAGACTTACATTAGGTGGCTTCTATAATGAACGATGGGATCGGGTGAGAATTGCACTCGGTGTAATATTGATTTTTTTTTATTTTAAAAAAGGGACATTTGCTCAATTTTTTTGAAAACTAGTCTCTATTTGCCATTGAGAATTAATTATTTTTCTTTACGTTTTAGAACTTCTTTCTCTCAGAAGCAGATTATCTAAAGACCGTTGCTGTCAGGGCTGGAGGTAGAAAATTTAGAACTACAGAGTCAACAACAACTTGCTTTCACATCTACTCTTAGTCCAAAGTCACATCATTGAAATTATCTGATAATTTGAATTTTTAGTACTGAATTCCCACATTATTATTTAAAGTAATACAAAAGCAAAATACTGCGGATACGAATAAAAACAGAAAATGCTGGAAATACTCAGCAGGTCAGGCAGCATCTGTGGAGAGAGAAACAGAGTTAACATTTCAGGTCGATGACCCTTCGTCAGAACTGGAAAAAGCTGGAGATGGAACAGGTTTTTAAGCAAGTTTTTTTCTCTCTCTCACATGGCAGCTGTCTTTCATTCTGCCAGTGCCATTTACACTTCATCTAGAGCCATCTTTTGTTTAACTTGTCCCATTACCATCTCCTTTTGCCTTGCATCATCCCTTTTGTCTCTTAATCTCTGCTGCCTTCCATCCCATCACAGACCTTCCCTTTTGTTCTTTCCTCCCCTCCCCCCTTTCCCTGCCCCTGCACTTGCTTAAAAACCTGTTCCACCTCCAGCTTTTTCCATCGACCTGAAACGTTAACTCTGTTTCTCTCTCCACAGATGCTGCCTGACCTGCTGAGTATTTCCAGCATTTTCTGTTTTTATTATTTACATTGTTTAATTCAAATTATTAGATAGTTCAGTTTTTTAAGCACAAAATATGACCAAATTATCAGGAGTAGCATTCTTTGGCTTGTCAATTTTTGCCCAATTGTGCTCCTGTGAAGCGCCTTGGAATGTTTTCCTGTGTTATAGGCGCTATATAAATGCAAGTTGTTGTTGCAGACTGTATATAGCGCCTTTGATGTAATGAATGCCCCAAAGCATTTCAGTGGCAAAGGAGTTTCGGATGAGTTGTAATCAGTCATGGGTAGAACCCAAGAGGCCAGCAACTAGAGTGTTAGAGTAATTGAGTTCAGAGGTGATAAAGATGTGAAGAAGTGTTTCAATAGCAGTGAGGATGAGGTAAGGACACAAGCAGGCACTGTTGCATAGATGGAAATGTGTGTTTTTACAGTTGGAAGCTAAACTCAGGATCAAATAAAACCCCAAGGTTGTGCAGCATCTGGATCCATCTAAGTAAGGTGCCAGGGAGACATCACTGGGGGCTAAGGTTTGGGTTCTTTGGCAGCAAAGTCACAGTGTGGCTTCGGTCATGTCAATTCCAAACTGAAGGAAGTTCTTGCACATCCAGGACTTGACGTGGCCCAGCCACTTGGACAGTGCTGTTTGATCAAAGGGTCAGGGTGGCGCCAGAGAGGTAGAGTTGAGTGTCATCAGCATACGTGTGATAAGCTGACTCCACGTCCCAAAAGGCAACTTGTAGATGCGGAAAAAGGGGTTAAGGATGGACGGTTGGGGCACACCCAAGGTGTGCATGTGGCTTGTAGACCACTACCTCCACTGATCAACACCCCAAGAAATCTGATAGGTCCTCCCCACCACCTCAATTTAAAGATCACGGTCATCGGCCTCTGTTGACCGAATAAGCGACATTCCACTTTTATTACATGGGAGCTAAGCAATTTGTTCATTTTCTCTTAGAACTGGCAAATGAGTTGCATGGTCTACAATATACAAAAAAGGACCACTAATCCCTATAATCAGGACCACTGATTTATGTTAACTGAATAAACCAACTCCACGTTTATTACAGGGCATTGCAGGATTATTTTCTAATGTTTTGGATCACATTCCAAGATTCTGCCCATTTTCTTTGTGGAAACGAAAACCCCACGGCCTTGATCACATTTCAAAACAGGAGTCATTTCAGTGGCACTCTGTAAGCGGCTGGTGATTCTTAGCTTGCTAATGAGCAGACTGCCTTCCCTGGAGGGCAAGCTTGCTCTATTACAACAGCAAAATACTGCGGATGCTGGAAATCTGAAAGAACAACAGAAAATGCTGGAAACACTCAGCAGGTCAGGCAGCATCTGTGGAGAGAGAAAAACAGAGTTTCTCTGTTCTCTCTGTTGTTCTCTCTCTCCACGGATGCTGCCTGACCTGCTGAGTGTTTCCAGCATTTTCTGCTGTTATTTAAGCCTGCTCTTTTGTTCATTTAAATATTTGATTCCATCATCTCAGAAAACTGCACCCTTCCACAATATCTCTGCCTTCAGGCACACAAAATACAAGAATGTAACTCGGAGAGAACTCAGTCAGCCAATTCTTAACCTTATATAGAGAAGGAGGGCTTCTCATACCAAAATATATTGGTTTCTCATTTCCTTGTCATTACTCTATTTCCTTACAATATAAAAGGAGTATCCATCCGGTAATACAAAGCCAGATAATAAAACTGCACCGTCAATACAAGTTGATTTTCTAGAAAGTGCGCCAATAGGTTTTATCTTTCAGAACAAAGTGGCTGCTTTATCGAAGTCTCTCAGCTGTTGAAAGCTTTTAGCACACACCACTTTCTGTTATCGGTTTAAAATGCTGCTGGCTGTTAACTTCCTCTTCATATTTGTAAGACAAAAAATATGACACAGGGACCAGTAAATTACATTCAATGAGTAGGCTCGCCGTCTTTAACTCCTTAGTAACTCGACTATGCGTAGTTTTCATAATTCCCTTTATATAAGCTTGTAAGAAACTTGAAGAAAATAGCTGCCTGCTAGTAACATTTTTTTCTTTTTTACATGGTTTTATTTCCACTTGCCAATTTTTTCTCCGTATCAAGACATTACTAGGGTTTGTTCCAAGGGTGCCTGTTGCCCTCTGGTACCTGTCAGAAGGCTATTCGGCTGCACAGTTATCACAGCTGACTCTGATATCTATAAATGTGCATCTTTTCAGCAAGGGAAACTGGATAGTGGCCAGCACTGAGAATCCTGGTCTATTTTCCCATCCAAACCCGGGAGAATCCTGGCCTGTTTTCCCATCCAAACCCGGGAGGAATCCTGGCCTGTTTTCCCATCCAAACCTGGGGAGAATCCTGGCCTGTTTTCCCATCCAAACCCGGGAGCACTGAATCCAATTGTTGAGACCAGCTAAGTCCTTCATAACTATTCAGTCAATTTTAATCTTCAAGTTACAGTGGTGGCAAAATAACATAGCAGGTCAACACACCACGTCAACAAGACACAAAGTGATAGGCATCGTGCCAGTGATGGTCAAGGTGGCGAGATGGTTAAAATGAGCAAAGAATTCGACAGGGTAGACACAGGGAAACTATTTCCTCTGGTGGGGGAATCCAGAACAAGAGGGCATAATCTTAAAATTAGAGCCAGGCCAGTTAGGAGAGAAATCAGGAAGCACTTTTTCCACACATAGGCTGATGGAAATCTGGACCTCACTCCCCCAAAAGGCTGTGGATGTTTGGTCCATTGAAATTTTCAAGACTGAGATCAATAGAGTTTTGTTGGGTAATGGTATCAAGGGATATGGAACAAAGGTGAATAAATGGAGTTGAGGTGCAGATCAGCCATGATCTAGTTGAATGGTGGAACAGGCTCGAGGGGCTGAATGGCCTGCTCTTGCTCCGATATTAAAAACACAATAGCTAATTAAGTCAAGAAGCCCAAAAAAGTGTTGTTGATGGGTAACTGCAAATCACCAGGGCAGTTTAATACAACTTCTAGCAACTGCTTGAAGAACTACAACCTCTAAAACCAGCTAGGAAAGGTGTGTGTGGGGTGGGGTGGGGGTTGGGGAGGGGTTTAAAAAAAAAAGTATGACGGCGTACTCGGAGTCTTTAAAATTAACCGCAAGTGACACATAATTAGTATCACACCGTTTAATTTACAAGTTGCAATCATGGGGCTTTCTATGTTTCCTGATTGGCTAGTGAAAGGAGCACCGGCCCACGTGATCCCAGGTACGCTTACACACAACGGTGCGCCCCTGGGATCCGTGGGCCACTAAACTGCGCATAACTCCGCAGTGTTTCAAAGCAAGTTTTCACTTGGGGCTTCTCATGAAGTAAGTGCGGATTTTGTCCGGAGGCGTAACCCTTAGCTACACCGCCGACCGCAATTTCAGGGCCTAAATCTCTTATCATTTTTTAAATAAATATCAGACCGCAGAGCCGGACATGGCAGATAAGAAATGTCTCATGACTTCGACCTCAGCAGCTGGTGGCAGCACAGACTTAAGGGAAGCACTCTTCCTAGTCCCATCTCATAGTGGTCCTGATGGAGGAGGCCACAAAGTGGAGATGTAAACTATGATAATCTTACTGTATTGAAGGGAAGAAACTGGTGATCAGAATGGACCAAGTTAATTTTCAGTGTCACTATATATTTGTTACGTAAGGCTTGTGCACAAATCTTTGAATGTAGCAGGACAGGTTAACAAAGCAGTTAATAAAGCATATGGGATCCTAGGCTTTATAAATAGAGGCATCGAGTACAAAAGCCAGGAAGTTATGCTAAACCTATATAAAAATACTAGTTCGGCCCCAGCTGGAGTAGTGTGTCCAATTCTGGGCACCACACTTTAGGAAGGACGTGAAGGCTTTGGAGAGGGAACAGAAGAGATTTACTAGAATGGTTCCAGGATGAGGGATTACAGTTACGTGGATAGACTGGAGAAGCTGGAGTTGTTCTCCTTAGAGCAGAGAAGGCTCAGAGGAGTTTTGATAGGTGTTTAAAATCATGAAGGGTTTAGATAGAGTAAATAAAGAGAAACTGTTTCCAATGGCTGACGAGTCGATAACCAGAGGGCACAGATTTAAGGTGATTGGCAAAAGATCCAGAAGCGACATGAGGAAAAACTTTTTTACACAACGAGTGGTTAGGATTTGTAATGCACGGCCTGATAGGGTGGTGGATACAGATTCAATAGTAGCCTTCAAAAGGGAGTTGGATAAATACTTGAAGAAAAAATTGCAGGGATATGGGGAAAGAGCAGGGGAGTGGGACTAACTTCGAAAAAGCCGGCGTAGACTCGATGGGCCAAATGGCCTCCTTCTCTGCTATACGATTCTATGATTCTATGAAGAGTTTATTCCACAGGATGTTCATTTGCACACGTATCTGTTATCAGTATTAACCCACCGCTAACAGGAAGTCTGGTTTGGTTGCAGATGTGAAATACCTAGTGGTTTGTGACCTTAGGGATAGCAAAGAAAAAGACGTTTTAAACACTAAACTGCAACATAACTGAAGTGTGAAAAAGGAGCTAGAGAGAGATTAGATTTCAGGACTGGTAAAATCAGGTTATAAATTATATTAATTTAAGCTCGAATCACACATTTAAAAAAAACCATACAAAATACTAAATTTTCTAAATCAGAAAAGGGGCTCTTTCACTTTTGAAACCCTGCAAATGATAGCACTTGGAGGCATTAACCTGCAAGGTGAAAAGTGGACAAACCCAAGGCTGTCGAGAGCTACACGGCTAACTGTTGGAAAAAGACACAGACAATGGGAACATCAAAATACAGAACCGCAGAAAGTAATACGCATATCATAGAAATTTACAGCACAGAATGAGGCCATTCGGCCCATCTTGTCCTTGCCAGCCGGCAAAGAGCTATCCACCCTAATCCCACTTTCCACCCTTTGGCCCGTAGCCTTGTAGGTTACGGCACTTCAAGTGCATATCCAAGTACTTTTTAAATGTGATGAGGGACTCTGCCTCTACCACCCTTTCAGGCAGTGAGTTCCAGACCCCACCACCCTCTGGGTGAAAACATTTCTCCTCAAATCCCCTCTAAACCTCCGACCAATTACTTTAAATCTATGCCCCCTGGTTATTGACCTCTCTAAAGGAAATAGGTCCTTCCTATCCACTCTATCTAGGCTCCTCATAATTTTATACACCTCAATTAGGTCTCCTCTCAGCCTCCTCTGTTCCAAAGAAAACAACCCCAGCCTATCCAATCTTTCCTCATAGCTAAAATTCCCCAGCCCAGGCAACATCCTCATAAATCTCCTCTGCACTCCCTCTAGTGCAATCACATCCTTCCTGTAATGTGGTGAACAGAACTGCACGCAGTACTCTAGCTGCGGCCTAACTAGTGTTTTATACAGTTCAAGCATAACCTCCCTGCCCTTATATTCTATGCCTCAGCTAATAAAAGGCAAGTATCCCGTATGCCTTCTTAACCACCTTACCTACCTGTCCTGCTACCTTCAGGGATCTGTGGACATGCACTCCAAGGTCCCTCTGATCTTCTGCACTTCTCAGTATCCTACCATTTATAGTGTATTCCCTTGCCTTGTTAGCCCGCCCCAAATGTATTACCTCACACTTCTCCAGATTGAATTCCATTTGCCACTGTTCTGCCCTCCTGACCAGTCCATTGGTATCGTCCTGCAGTCTGCAGCTTTCTTCTTCATTATCCACCGCACGGCCAATTTTTGTATCATATGCAAACTTCTTAATCATACCCCCTACATTCAAGTCCAAATCATTGATATTATATATTTTTTGCCAGATGACAGAGCAGAGCAGAGTACAAGGCACAAGTAAGGAGTGTGATGGAATACTCTCCACTTGCCTGAATGAGTGCAGCTCCAACAACACTCAAGAAGCTCAACACCATCCAGGACAAAGCAACTCGCTTGATTGGCATCCCATCCACCACCTTAAACATTCACTCCCTCCACCACCGGCGTACCGTGGCTGCAGTGTGTACCATCTACAAGATGCACTGCAGCAACTCGCCAAGGCTTCTTCGGCAGCACCTCCCAAACCCGCGACCTCTTCCACCTAGAAGGACAAGGGCAGCAGGCCTATGGGAACACCATCACCTCCAAGTTCCCCTCCAAGTCACACACCATCCTGACTTAGAAGTATATCGCCGATCCTTCATCGTTGCTGGGTCAAACTCCTGGAACTCCCTACCTAACAGCACTGTGGGAGTATCTTCACCACACGGACTGCAGCGGTTCAAGGCGGCGGCTCACCACCACCTTCTCGAGGGCAATTAGGGATGGGCAATAAATGCTGGCATTGCCAGCGACGCCCACATCCCATAAAACAAATTTAAAAAAAGGTAAATCTCATGGACAAGATGAGCTTGGCGAGGGAATGAGGGGAGTTAGGAAAGAAAGATGCAGATTCTGGGCAGGTTTGGCTTGTGGACAAAGGGAAGAAGGGGTTACAGCAAAGGTAGCTCAGCAGACACTGCCAATTTTAGTGACAAAAAAGCCCAAAAGCTCCTCGTACTTGTTGGAGATGAAGGTGAAGGGGTAGGGGAGGGGGGTTTATGGAGATTGTTGGTAGTGGAGAAAAGAAAATGGTGGTCATCTTCACTCAAGTAATGGACGGTTTTTGGCAGAGGAAAGCATGTTTGATGTGGTCCAGTCAGATAGGGTTATGGATGGCTAAACCAGTTGTGCAACCCTTGGACTCAAGGGAGTAAAGATGGGGGCCATACTGGGAGAGCAACCAGGATGGGAGAGTGAAGGTCTTACTGGGGAAAAGGTGGCCTTGATGGAGGTAAGGGAATGGTTGGCAAAACTGACAGTTGCAGTATTGTGGCGAATGAAGGGTCAAAGGTCAGGTAGAATTTGAAAGTGCAGTTGTAAGTGACTTGGCCAAGAATGTTTCCCCCTCCCCCCCCTCCCACCCCAAGGACGGACGAAGGAGGAAATGGGGTAGGGTGATGTGGATGGTGAGCGATTTAAGGAAATTGTCAGAAATGGCCTTGTCTACGATCGAGACTGTGGGAGTAAAGAGCCCGATGGGAGGTGGCACAGTGAAGGAGTATGGGTAGGAGAGGCTATAGGGAGGGAGAGGTTTAGGGGAAGGCAGGCGGACACTGAAATCAGAGCAAGCAAAGAGACTGGAGATAAAGATTGAAATCACCGAGGATGAGAAGTCACTCAGTGCAGTGGCTGAGGAAGGAAAGGAGAAACTTTCCTTGGGGCTTCGCGGAGGGCAGTAGTGAATGAGGATTTTGAAGGAGGCGATACATTGAGGGTATGTGACTATTCCCTGACAGTTTAGGGAGTCTTTCATCCCGATGGAATATGACCCTCAAGTAGTCAGGCCTACTTATTAATTTACAATGGCACCTGCATAAATCTATGCCAAATTTGTACGGCTTATTAGATTTGTCAAAATTAAGTCTGAGGTTGGAGAGATTTGCCGTTGAAATGGAAACTTGAACTCAGGGGCACATTTCCTATAGAACTGGAGGAGGCAGAAACTTCAGCAGCTCAGGTTTGGCTTGAGATTAATGGGAAACTCTCAGCCCTGGCCTGTACAGAGCAGACCAATGCAAATCCAGGAAAGGCTTTACAAACATTATTCTGTGACTAATGCAGGGCACAATTAACATGAGCCGGAGCTAAAAGCTGCTCACATTGCTGTGCAAACATATATTATCCAGCCAGCTTCCTGTGGGCCCAGCTGGCTCTGCCAATAGTTGAGATGCACCATGTCCCGAGAAGCAAAGTCACACCCGAGGAGCATGTGGCCAGATCCCCAAACAAAGAAAACCGTCAGCAGTGCTGAAAGTAAAAAATCTCACATTGGGTACATTTCCAAATTCACTAGGGCTCGTGGATTTGTTCTGTGCCAACGCGATTTGGGTTGAATTTACAGAATTCCGCAGGAGAACAGTGATATATATAATATTTGGAAATCACGCAGTTTACTCCTTGGAGGACTGTACAATTACGCAAATTTTTTTTGTAAAAAGACCATGTCCAAAAAAGCTCTACAAACCTTGCAAGCAATCGTCTCTACATGTTTTTAAAAATATCAGCATATGTAGGAAGCAGAGAGCTGAAAGGAGGTAAGCAAAACATTTTAAGTTCTGATGATACGCAATCACAAGAAAAAAAATATTCAGCTATCTGACAGCTTTACAAGCATCCCAGATATTTAATGCAATAAATACTTTATTGCTTTTCCGATTCCTGGATGCAGAACATGCACAAATTGGTGAAATCATCAGAATCTTGAGGGGTGGGAAAGGCTTAGTCAGGTTAAAAAAAAAGGAAATTGTTCCATACTACATTATTGAATTGTTTATAAACGCTTCACACAACAATTTTTTTTTTTGGAGTGCAGTGGCTTACGTAGGCGATTGACAGAACTGCATGTGTTAACAAGAACGATGCTGGTCAGCTCCATTCAATGACGACGTCACCCTTTCTGCTGCATCAGGACCAGCTCTGAATAGCCGTCAATCGCCGCATTCAAACTCCTCATTCAGGGCAGAATCTGAACCCTCAGAGTTCACTTACACAACTGTGGGGCCATTACGAAGAAGCTTGGCTTTGCACCGACACTGCAGTTATAAAGGTCGATTTTCCAAGCCCTCGCCTGCAGTTTGCGTGTTGCCCATTATTATTTTGAATATGCACTTCTAGCAGGTGAGGCACCTTGACATAGGCAAGGAGCTAGTAACTCTAGCCTAGAATGTAAATGCAGCCAGAATCCAGTTGGACATCAGAGTCCGACACTCTGGGGAAGGGAGTTTCAATCACCATTTCGTTTCAGAATCAGTTCTGTCTGAACAACAGATTTCCACTACAACAAGTTTAGTGCTTAAACTACAAAAGATTAGCAATGATAAACCCTCAATTGCATTTCTCTCTTTAGCTTATTTCCTGAACATTGAAAAAGTAAGTTAGAGTTTGAAGGTTAGAGTACAAAAATCAGAATTGAATATTCTGATGTTACCAGGGATGAGGAACTTCAGTTATGAGGAGAGGTTGGAAAAGTTAGGACTGTTCCCCTTGGAACAGAGAAGGTTAAGAGGTGACCTAATAGAGGTTTTCAAGATGATGAGAGGTTTGGATAGAGTAAATAGGGAAACATTATTCCCTCTGGCGAGTGGGTCAATAACTGGAGGTCAAAGATTCAAAATCATTGGCATACGATCTAGAGGGAGATGAGGAGAAATTTTTTCCACTCAGAGTTGTCAGGATCTGGAAAGCTCGAGCTGAAAAGGTGGTGGATCCATGAATAATTTTAAATGGGCGTTGGACAGGTACTTGAGGATGAGGAACTCAGACAGAAAAGGGCGGGGGTGGGGGAGGGCGGTGGGATGAAGCACAACAGCTCTTTCAAAGAGCCAGCACAGGTACAATGGGCCGAATGGCCCCCTTCTGTGCTGTAAGTTTCTATGATTCTATATATATCTGCAGCAACGTAACGGGTTAAAGAATTTAGTAAGACTTGGACATTAGCTCCACTCCAGAGCTGTACCAAGCATATAATGAGGTATTCGGTGAGTTCGTTAGATAAACTAACAGATATGTAGTCGCAAAAGGCAAGACAGGATCATTAATCTTTTGGGCTGCAGAGCAACAATACATTGGAAAGACACAAGAAGATAACCCTCACTACTGTATCCTATATAATTAAATGGATATGGGTGCATTTATGCTGCAACTTCACTGAAAGGCTTTGCAGCTAAAGTGAAAAATACAGCATAAATCTGAACTCGAGACCTGACCGGACTCCAGATAGAAGCAATGGGAGACACTCAGCAAAGGCAGTCTCACAACACTTGGGTTTAACACTGCATGAAATAGAACTCTGGAACGGTGTTAAACTGGGATTAAAAAGTGCTCAGGGGGGTCATTTTAAACCCACTTGGCGTTCATTTTAAATGTTTACAGGGTGCCTGCTGCTAACAGTGCTCTCTATACACTTAAATTTGAACCACTGGGAGAGGGGTATCGGTGCACGTTTGTGTGCCCAGAGCTGGGCAAAGGAACTGCAAGTTCCAGCCAACGAGGGTACTACCTGGCTGCAAGCTATACCGACGGCTGCAGCGCAAATGCATCAGATCCAGATTTCTCCAGCAAATTCTCAAGCTGTTGTCGAGGGTAATCAATGAAGAAACTGCTGCAGAAGGATGGGAATAGGCTATGGAAGGATGGGAGCAAGTGGGGAACCAACCATTTCTTTAGCCCTGCCTCACCTGTGCACCAATCCTCACACATTTGATAAAGCAACATTCAAGTTATTGCCAGCATGTTAAAATTTTAGCAATGTTGTCAAGCCCATGCACCCCTTTAATAAACTGTCCAGCTGGCTTCAGTTATTCTTCCATCTTCTCCACTTGTTTGCACAATTCCTTTCATGTATTTTAGATTTTGGGTTCATTGTGTTGTATAACATCACACTTTTGAAAAAGTAGATTTTGCTTAATTCAAATTTTCTGATGATTGATATCTTTTAACACCACAAATTCAGACATTGCTGCGTTATTTAAACTGTGCAATTTAAATGACCGGATAATTCACATTTTTTAAGCAAAAGAAACAAGTAAGATGGCCATCCTGTTAAAAATCAAAACCAGGAATTGGACTTTTGGTTGCCTTAGGTTACAATATAAATCCACTTAGAATAAAGAGCAGATTTGGAGATGAACAAAACAAGCATCATGCTCGTAAACTCTCCGGAAATGGTCTTTGAATCCTTATCTGAAAGTAAGCAGAGGTGAGCGTCAAACACAATCTAGATACAAATAACAACAGAAAATGCTGGAAACACTCAACAGGCCAGGCAGCATCCGTGGAGAGAGAAACAGAGTTAACGTTTCAGGTCTGGGACCCTTCGTCAGAACTGGAAAAAGCTGGAGATGGAACAGATTTTAAGCAGGTGCAGAGACAGGGAGTAGTGGGGGGGGGGGGGGGGGAGGGGGGAGGGGAGGAAGGAATTGAGGGAATATTCTGTGCTAAGGTAAAAGGCAGGAAAGATAAAATGTGGCAAATGGGGATGACAAAAATCATACAGCATGAAAAATGGGAGCAGGGGTTATCGTCTGAAATTGTTGAACAGCTTGTTCCAGTTCTGATGAAGGGTCCCAGACCTGAAACGTTAACTCTGTTTCTCTCTTCACGGATGCTGCCTGGCCTGCTGAGTGTTTCCAGCATTTTCTGTTGTTATTTCAGATTTCCAGCATCCGCAGTATTTTGCTACAATCTAGATACTATCGATTCAGCCAGGGCTAGAGTGTGTATGGGCCAAAATTTACTGTAAAAATAACGTTGACGCTAACCGCGCTCACCGTTATTTACGCGCAAATCGGATAGCAACTCGAGCACAGATGCGCAGTTAAACGTGAAAATTCAGAAGTTGCTGTCCGAGATGCTCCGCTCCGCTGTATGCTGCACGAAAACGGCATTTCACCGTCTGGATTAAACAGCGTGAAGTTCCTGTACTGACATCGTAGATACGGACTAAACTCGCCACAAAAAGTTAGGGCTTATCGATTTCAGTCCAAGTACCCTTTTTAAGAGCACAATAAATCTTGATTGTCAAACAACTTTCCTGGCACTGAAAATTAACTTTTACAAGTGGAGAACCTCATTCCTTCAGCTTTTAATTGTTTGAGATTTTTTTTTAATTAAATTATTTTTTCACTTTTTTTTCGGTCTCTTTTTTTTCCTCTCTTTCTTAATCTGTACCTGATTTGACATTGAACTTACACTTCCTGGTTCAAACTCTGTGCTGCTCATTAACAATTCTTTAATCTGATCGGTTAAGGAGAGGCACAGTCGCTTTCCCTGTTTACACAAGTCCCAGATCCCCTGTAGAGGGCGCCGCGCCGTTTCCATCTCCCACTAGCAGCAACCAGCCGTGTAAACACTCGTGACAATTTAACAGGCAAGGGCAAGTCGAACAAACGGCAGTTGCAGTAAATCGTGGCCCATTATTTCATCGTGAGGTGTCATCGTGCACACTGCACAGATTGTGTTAGAGAGACAATCCCTGCACTAGGATTTACCCAATTCTGCGCGGACAATAATATGGGCAATGTCACTGGACACTTCTCTACAGTCCACTGTCTATAGAATTGATGGGCAGGACTCTCCTGTAACTGCAGTTAGTGTGAAGACAGTCCTTGCAGTGAAGTGCACGGTGTATTAAGACAAGGAGGTTACAATCGGTGGAACCATTGGGGGAATCCCAAGTTCTTATGAAACTTATTACAACCACCTTTGGACTGCTGTACTGATGGGGTTAGATGAAGAGGGATGGGAGGAGGTTAGTATGGAGCATATACACCGGGATGGACCTGTTGGGCCAAATGGCCTGTTTCTGTGCTGTAAATACTTTAAATACATTACTCTTTTGAAAAGTAGATCTTCCTCACCCGGTTCCTCCAAAAAATTAGCCAGTTGAAGCAGGGAAGGATTTTATTCCTTTCTCCCCCCGCACCCCGTTTTCCCCCTTTATCTCATCTGAACAGGGAAACTAACAGCAAGATACAAATTCATAAGGCAACAGCCATTTGGCATTCCAGCCAAGGAACCACTCTTCATGCACGAACCTGCACGATGAATGCCAGCGGGCTATTTGCGAGATATCATAGCCAACCCTAATCCCGCGCACACAGAGCCAGGGACACCGAGGCCAACTGCAGCACCATAAAAACAAGGATTGAACAAGAAACAAGTGCCGTAACACACTTATCTGGAGAAACAGAAAGAAATCTTGAGAGTCAGAGGTCATGCAACAGTACAGATGTTGGCATATCATTTCTCTGTTGGACACGATTCTCCTTTTGCACTCACTCACACTGTTGACTTACTTAAGTACAGTACCACTTATATTGGAGCAAGACAACCTTTAATAATAAAAATACTAGAATTCTTTGCTATTCGGCCTCATAATGGAGGGCAGGCAAGCAACTTATTCCCAGCGTTCTTAGAGCACCTTTATACTGTTGGGAGTGCCCTCAGCCACTGATGGACAGTTTTCCCACTATTGATGGTATTCTGTAATAGGATCGGGAAGCACTGGAAACCCACATTGCTGCCAGCCGTCTTTGGTCTACACTTAAAACTGAACTCCCCATTTACCTATGAGAATCTCGGGACTCTGACCTCAGGAGGAGGAGCAGCACCAGCTAAAGTAAACAGGGGAGAACAGTGTATGAAGGTTGCTGATCTTTCCTGGAGTGCCACTCCTCTAGGACTCCTTATATGGTTGTTAAAAAAAAGTCTTCATATTGCTCTGGAACTCAGTCACTAGGACATGCAGCTTCAAGATGTCTCATCCTCCCATCACCCCATCCTCCACTCTACAGCTTCTCAGTATGACCCTGCCTTGATCGGGAACTGGTCATAAGGAAACAGAGGGTTTGACTCCACATCCTGCACTACAGTATATGCACTATATGTTCAGGGTTAATTCCCCTCCCATACACACATCTGAGGGAAGAAAATCTTGATTCATATACTGTTTCTAGTTGGGCACAAACATTTTGGCTTGTATGTGGTTCCGGTATCTAAGCAGTTGCTATTTGCTGTATTAATTCTGGCTGACTAGTCTCAGCTCAGCAGTTGGTATATTAAATGCCACACAATGTATTAGGAGAAAACCATCACAATGATTTACAAGAGAAATTCAGAAGCGTCTTCCAAGAAAAAAAAATACAAAGTGAAGGAAATCAGTGTGAACTTTTAGGGGTAAATTTCCATATTCTTTTCTCATTTGAATATCTCTCACATGCACACCCACTCCAAAAAAGCAATCTATGCAAATATTATCTCCAGTACCAGCAACTGACAACTAAAGTTAACACACGCGCACAACCTAGACATGCAATGAAGAGTTCAGAACTTGCTCGATAACACTGCTCTGTTATCTTATCTGCTGTGTTCATAGCACTGAAACAGGAACTGGCATCTGAGGATCATTACAATGTCAAATAAAGAGCACCAATACCTGGCTAGTCATGACCCATAGAATTTTTTTTACCTTTGACCTTGAGAGGCCATTTTAACATCCTGGTTCAAAGCTTTAAATGAAACCAATAGGTAGCCTCAGCAGTTCTTGCTATCATTATACATCATGACCCCATAAACCGCACTGCATGACCAGAACCAGCAAGAACTCACGTCAAAAAGGCTGCTAAATTTATCTGACAATGTCAATATTTGAGAGTTAAAATGTTTCAGAAGGGAACACTGACCCTTTGACTCTGCTCCTATCCTCATCCCCTGTACTATCAAACATTAATCAAGCACTTCAGAAACCAAGAGTAAATCCAGTTCAGAAAAGTCAGGAACCTCCTACAGACAAGAAGCTTTTAAGAAGCTCTTTTTAGGAAAGCAGTTATATAAAAAAAATTGGAACACTGCTTCTCCTCTTACTTCTGGGATTGGGGTTCAAATTCAGCCCAGGCTGACAATAATGAAGTATCCCTCCCCTCTATTAACTGTAAAGGTCCCAGATTGTATGAGTTTGTAGTGCATGTGAGTTTACAATATGACAATTTAGTATGAAATAGTCGCTAGTGTGCATTGTGAACTCACACTAGTCACTATTTCATACTAAATTGTCATATCTCTGAGGCCAATTGGGAGAAAGGAATACTTCATTCTGCTTCACTGTCTTACCTAGTCTGAAGAGGCTTAATGTGGACATTGGATGGGAAGACGACAAAACTGTTCCATCCCTCAATTTGTTGAGCACAAAATTAATCCTAAGCAACCTCCAGCCCCGACTTGTAGGGTGCCACAGTGCATGCGTCTGCCAATACACTGGTGAGAAAGAGAGAGGGAGAGAGCAAAAAGAGCAAGAAACAAAAACGGATAACAAGTCCACCTGGCTTCATCCCATGCAGCTCCCCGTATTAGAGGCTTGCACTCACAACTTTACTCCCCTCTTGGCCATAAAATGCTGCAATCCTTACAGGATCTTTGAGTGGGAGCAAGGACAAAGGAAAGAGAAAGTGAAAACACAACAACACTCCTGTTTAGAATGATATATTATATAAAAAAAACATATTTTTAAGTGGAGGTAGCTGAATGTGAGGTTTTCTTGTTTATGCATCACACTTTTCTAGAAGGTACAAGAACCAAGTACATGGAAGTTCAGCAAAAGACCTTAAAAGCTAAATGATCCCTTATCCTGCTCAAAGAATGCTATAGGGCTGTTACAGTAAAACCAGGAACAAATGTTTTAGGAGTTAATTAAGAATGTTCAAACTTCCATTTTCTCTCCTCCTCCACTGTTCCTTAACCGAGAGCATAGATAGACGACCTGCTCTCAGCTTTTTACCAGCAGTGCTTAGTAACAAGTTGCCATCTGGTGTGCTAAAGCAGCCAAGCCTAACTATCTGACTTGATTTTCCTTCACAACTTCTGGCAAACAATTTAGCTCCAACTGCAAGCCTAACAACTCAGGTGGATGTAAAAGATCACATTGCACTCTCTACAGTGTCCTGGCTAACATTTATCCCTCAACGAACATCACTAATAACATTACCTGGTCATTTCTCTCAGTGTGAGATCTTGCTGTGTGCAATTTGGCTGCCTCATGTCCCTACATCACAACAGTGACTAGACTTCAAAAGTACTTCATTGGCTGTGAAGCATTTTGGGATGTTTTGAGGTTGTGAAAGGTGCTATATAAATGTAAGATTGTTCTTTCTTTCTATGTAGTGATACGGGGCCATACAAAGCAGGATGGTCTTTCCTCTATCAGCGAGGGGTAACTTTTCCCAGCCAGTGATAGGGGAATAATAATTGCCATGAGAATGGTTGGTGGGAGAGAGGAGGGTTCAGGCATGGATCTCTCTCAGGTTCACCATCCATTCCTTGTTGGTGATAATAATTGCCATGAGAATGGTTGGTGGGAGAGAGGAGGGTTCAGGCATGGATCTCTCTCAGGATCACCATCCATTCCTTGCTGGTGATATCAGGTGAAGAGAAGATCAGGCTCCACTATAATGGCCTTCTCAGTCAAACACCTTGTTGACAGTCACCATCTAGCTCACACAGGGAGAACAACCACTTTGCCAAGATAGCTGGAAGGCAGCGATTTATTTCCTATGAAACAATATAGTCAAGCGAGTTGCCTTACTGGAGAAAGAGAATAGGTTGAAAGTTGGAGGGATCCTAAGCCAGTTTCCAAAAACACTGAATTAATGCTTTACCATTTAATCCCACTTATCTCTTAAAAGCAGGCGTGTTAATTGACTGGACAAAATGTAATTAGAAATTATAGTTCACATTCTGTGTGGCACCAAAAGCATCTAATCCATTCGGTTGTTCAGTGCTGCCCTTCCACAATTGAAAAATGGGATGTGCATTTTATCACCTATAGAAGACAGCACAAAAAAGAAATGAGAGAAGCAAAGCAGCCAAAGAGAAAAAGCTAGAGGGCACGAGTTTACACCTGGTGAAAGCTCATCCCAGCCATTAATTTGGGACATAAGTTAGACAGAGATGCTGATTATATCTGTCATTTGGGAGAAGGCCAGGTGCAATTTCTGATTTACAAGTCTGCTTTCCATGTTACAACAAGCACTGAATGGCACTACATCTTGCATTTTACCAGTATTTTGAATAACTTTGATGTTGGGTTCATTTCTTTTCTCTATTTCTGTGCTGAGACACACGAGAGGCAATGGATCCTGTTTTCTGACACACACAGGCAACAAAGTCCTTTCCCTCTGGTCTGGATTGAAACCCAGGTCTCCCAACTGTTTGTTGAATGATTCCAGGGTTTATGCTTCCACTGCTTTATCTGAAACCCGCTCCATGTGTTGATCACTGTGTGTAAAGCTCTTCTTCCTGGCATCATCGCAAATTTACCTTTTACTAGTTTTTACCTGCGTCTTCTTGTCCTACCCTCACAATTTACTTAAAAGTAATATTTCATTCCCTCAATTATATTATATACCTCTAATTGCCTCTAAAGACACCTCCTTTCCAGGCTGGAAAGTTCACATGTCTTTCCTCATAACTCAGACCATGAAGATTAGGGATCAGTTTTGTGGCTGTTCTTTACACTGCCTCTGGTGCTTGAATGTTTCCCTTGTCTCACAGCGATCAGGTCTGCATGCTGTATTCAAGGTGCGATGCACCATCTGAGATATTGGAAGGCTGCCAGCACCCATGAGAAAAATTGGAGGAGGAAAGGTTAGAGGAAAATTGCAATTTTCAACATGCAAAGGAAACCACATAAGCTGCTCAAACACAGGATCATCAAACCAACACCACTCAACCGCCTTGTCAAGACACACATCAGTAGTCTGGGAGTTAACTGTACAGAGACATACTTCCCCATGTGTCTGGTCATAGATCAAGCACCCCTGTACCAGATACATCATAATCAATCTGATCACTGAAACCGCATGACTATAATACATTGGCTAGGTTAAGCATTTAGCATTGTTTCCATAGTAACAGTGTAGTGCTACTGACAAAAAAAAACATTGAGCGATGAGACTTCCACAATATCAAGCACCCATCCTTGTTCCTGTATGTAGCCATTTGTCAATAAGACACCACCTAGAGCATTGTATTTGGAGGAATGTAATTTTTCTGTTGCAACTTGCAGGCACAAGGCAACTTCAATGTGTCAAGCTGGGAGTTGAGAGATCCTCAGGAGAAGGAAATACATATGTATTCAGGAACAGCCTACAAGAATAGTGGACTCCAATTAACGATTGCACTTGACATTAACTGAATAATTGGGATCTCCAAGAGTAGTTGCTACTTTAGGCATTTCAAGCTTTCCTGTGCTCATTGCTCAAGGACATATTGATTATCTAAAAAAGCCAAATGGCTCAAGTAAGCAAGTGCAAACAATTCTGGATTGACAGCAATTAAGCTTGCCGACTGTGGACGATTCTTTTTAAATAAAATAATTCAGGGAGCTTTTCGAAGCCATTGACAAGAGTTTGGTGACTCATTATAAAAAAATTGTGTATCTTCTCTCACTGCTTTCCGTGGCACCATCCTCTCACCAGGAGAGCAGGGAGATAACTTGTATGCAGGCTATTTGGTTATTTGTTTTATGACATACTTTTTCCTCGGTTCTTCCTCAACACACTGTGTGCAGAAACATTTTTTAACTTGTAAGTTCAATTTACATTTAAGAAACATATTTTGAAAATCAGCTAACACAACTCTGTTTCTGTACAGCAGTCTTTGGTCTGAAATGGAGAACTGTTAGCATCACATATTTGACACTCCAACTCAATCTGGTGTAGTACACTTCTGGTGCAAAAGTGTTTGGGAATGGGAATAATTCCCTTGTACAATCAAAAGCCACATACTAGACCTGAACCAGGAATAATTCATCACTCCCTCTATGCTTTCCGGACAATGTGGCTTAGCATTAACGATTGAAGAATATCCACGGTTACATCAGTACATATTTCTCACATTCCCTTTTCAAGCCAAGTCCAATTGTAGTTTTACCACTTTGGAATTGTGCCCACTTAGGATGCTGAGCCATAAAGAATCCCACTTGAAATAAATCTTGCAGAGTACAGAATGTGTGGAAAGAACTCAACTGCACCCTCGGATTACAATCGCAACTGTGATTAAGTCAAATGTAGATGCATGCTTAAATAAGATAGGATAATGCTCCGGACCAAATTACAACTGTCCTGCCATAGATGCCAGCTCAAACATTCTGCTCCAGAAAACCAACAAATACCACGGTGACAGCTCACCTCAGCTTCACTGGCACTGCCTCCAATTTCTATTAATCTGCAACATATTATCATCACAGCAATCCCATACCGTACTTACACTGAACGTATGAAACACAATCAAGGTAAAACAAACTCCACAGATAACAGAATACAAAATATGTCTCTTGAAGCGATACTGACCTTACTTTAGTTGGGGGGGGGGGGGGGGGGAAAAGAGAGGGCAAAACTAGGGACCATAAATACAAGAGTCATCAATAAATCCAATAGGGAATTCAGGAGAAACATCTTTAAACAGAGAGTGGTTAGAATGTGGAACTTGCTACCACGGGGAGTAGTTGAGGCGAATCGCATCGATACATTTAAGGGGAAGCTAGATAAGCAGATGAGGGAGAAAGGAATAGAAGGATATGCTTATAGGGTTAGATGAAGGGAGGTGGGAGGAGGCTCGTGTACAAAGGCCGGCAGAGACCAGTTGTGCTGAATGGCCTGCTTCTATGCTGTAGACTCTATGTAACTCAATGTACTTTCTGAAGTCCAAATGAAGGGTAGGGTCTGCTGACTCACTAGTATTGTCCACAGACTCTGTGCCGCCAATTATGGATAAGTAACTACAACCAAATAATGACCAATATTTTCTGCTCATGAAGCACTGATGCTCAGTTTACAGGAGTGTGTAATAATTCCCAAAGCTTTCAATTAGATATTACAGGACTGCAGACAAATTCTGTGATCCTTGGCCTGAGGATAATCTTTCACCATTATAGCCTTCAAAAGTAGTCAGTAATTGTAAATGTTAGAACGAGGCAGATTACATCAAATTCAGATACATCACGTAGGCCAGGCAGATTGGTTAGTGAAACCCAACCATAATGCATCAGTCAAAAAGCAGTGAAAGGGAGCCAAGCTACCGTGCAATAAAATACAGCAAAATGCTCAGAGTGACTTGTAGATTGGCTCTCGGATAGCGCAAAAAACATCTGACAGCTCCAGTGTTGTGGAATCAGTTGATGGATGATGGTTGAAGTGATAACTTGCCAGCAGAATTCTACAGGTTCTGTCAGGCCTGGTACTCAGGCATAGATTAGTCTAGCCCAGCATCAAACAGGCAGGTCCTCTGATCCTCTATGTAGCAGACATAATATCTGTTGGCGAGTCCAAATATGACGAGAAAGCTCAGTATGTAAAAAAAGATGCTTTAAGAGAATTGTAACTGCATATTTTGTTAACCACAAAAATGAAGTTGCTCAGAAAAAATGTAATGACTGGAGGGTTCCAAAATCTATGGAGTTTTAGGACCTAGCTATCGCAGCTGCAAGAGGAGGACACAGCCGTTTAAAGTTATGTTTAACAGAGATTTTTTATCCTTGTGGGGGAGGGAGCGAGAGGAAGCAGAATGTCATTATACTTGACAAAAAGCCATGACTGTAGGGCTGAAGAGCTGCATTTTTCCTTCAAGAACCCTTTGCCCATGAACGGATGAAGGTCTGCAAATCTTTGCTTCCAAAATAATTTTTAAAAGTGCAATTGTAACAATCTGAACTAAAAACGGAGGAAGAGCTAAAATATGGCAACTGCGCCTTACTCGTTTTGTCAGAAGTGTCAGTGGTTCAGGCTCCTCTTTCAATCTACATTTATACAACTGCCAACCTACAGCCTGGACCACCCTGCCCTCCCAAGGTGCTGTTATATTATGCAAGACCCACGCTAGTGCTGCCAGCTTCCCCTGGCGCGGGTCATGTGCAACGGACAGAACTCACTAAGACCCCAGCTTTAGCAGGTCTAGAGGGCCCATTTTTAGCAGGTCTTCTGGGCCGGGCTACTAGTCATAGCAAGTTTCAACAGTTTTACACCAGGCTTGCAGTGACACAGGACGCTCCAGTTGAAGAATCTGGTGGCATTAGTGCGGTCCAACAAAAAAAGGGAGGCAGGCCTTGTTTTAGGTAAGGGAGGAATTCTTTAAGCGAGCAGTAATGGGCCAGAAATTCGGCTGTTGCCGGGTGAGTACGCACTGTGTACTCACCCACAAGGCCTCCTGAAGTGCCGGTTTCCTGCATGCACTGCGCATGCGCGGGAAACCGGAACTTCCGGTCTTGTGAAGGGAGCGGTTCAGAGGTGAACCGTGTGCGCGGTATAGGCTGCGCGCACGCAGCAAACTTAGGGTTTTTTTCAGGTTTCTCCGGGAGGGTAAGTATTGAAGAACCTGCACTTTTAAAAAGGAGGCGCAGGACCCGTTTTCAACAAGGTAAGTGGTTAATTAATTATAATTTAAAAATCTTTTCAACAGGTTTATCTTTTTTAGATACTTTAAAGAAAGGTAAGTTTATTTTTAGCACTGTTAAAAAGTATTTTAATTTTTTCAAAAATTTAAATTTTTGTTTAAAGTAGTTAATTTATTTAACTTATAGTTATTTTAAAAATGTGATGTTTTTTAAAAAATTTATTTGAAATTTAGCTGTTCTTTTGGGGCCGATTTCAATTCATAGATTTGACAGGTCTTCCTGTCAAATCTATGAATGAAAGATGGTCTGCTGCCATTGGCTCTCCATGGCCCACGTGATCCCAGGGGACGCATCGCACTAACTACGCCCCTGGGACACGCAAGCACTGCGCGCCGGCTCTTGGAGCAGGCCCAGGAGCTGAAGTCACCGTGGGCCCAGAGGTCAACGGCAGGCGCGGTAGGTAAGTGCGCGCGCGATCCTTACCCCCGCGGCAAGCCGGAGGGGTGAATTTCTAGGCCATTATTTCAACAGTTATTATTAAAAAGAGATGCCCAAGAAACGTGTGTTCTAGCAGATCTCAGCTCTAAATCAGTACAGATCGAGGTGGGGTGGAAGGGTGCTACAACTGACTGCAACCATGGGGTTGGGAGGGGGAAAGAAAAAAAATAATTGGCAAGTGTTTCTGGTCCTTGATCACTATTTAACAATCCCTACCTAAAGTGCACATGCATCAATGCAAGGGCGAGGACAGGACTGGGCTCAGCTGCAACATGCCAACATTCACCGTCATGGGTGACACATGAATATTGCCCACTTGGGTGTGGTGCTGGAGAGTAAACAGTGCTCATGGAACCAGTCGCCACATCCCAATGCCTGTCTGTTACAGTCACCTCCTTCAAATTATCTTCTGCATTTCTCTTCCTCTACCAGATCTATACTGTTAAAGAATTAAAATTCACCATTGTGATATATCGAGTGTTCGTGTAATAGTAACCTCCCTGTAATCTTGCAAAATGTAATGGCCATTATAATTGGTCCTAGATTCAAGAAGGGAAGGGAGAGGAAATAAGCCCGTTGAAGGTCATTTTGTTGCTGAAGCTGGTTAACATTTTAAAATTCTTTAACAGGAGTGACTTTGCAATGCAATGAAAGACACTCAGGAATTCAAAATGCCGCAACACTAAAATTTAAAGCGCTGAGTGGTGAAGAGAGATTACTGCTTTGCAACATTTTGGACAACTGTAGCAAAATCCAGGTACAAAGGAGTTCCTGTATGTCATGATTTAAACAACCATAAATATACAGTATTAATCAGTACCTCGTCACAGTGAAGTCTATAGAAAGCTCAAGTTGCCAGGCTTGCGGGAATTGTATTTTTCAACTAAAACTCGGCTCACTCGCACAAATGTACTCATCAGCCGATCACAGACTCCAGCCACCGAGATAGCCAACCCAAGACTGTCCTCCCATTTTCTCTGGAAGAGGCATGCAGTTTGCAGTGTGGTGAAGGGCTGAAGGAACAAATCGAAATAGTCCTACTGATCTAATTTCATTGGGAAAAATCTCACTTAAGTAGGAGGTCAAAATGACTGCCAAATACATCCGTAAGTCAACAATGGTGGACAAATATTTGCAGTAGAATTAGAAACGCATATTTCTTCAGGCTCGTACAATCATGTTCCATGACGCCACTTGTGATTTTCTGCTTTGCTGAGACAAAAATAGTTCCTCAGCATCCAGAAGGCAGAATGCGCTTGTTTTATTCACTTGCTAGAATCAACAATTGCAGCAACTGTCATTCATTGGCTACCCTAATGCTAAGCAAAGCCTGGACTATAGTACTGGTACTTTGCTGTAATAACAGGTAAAGCACCTGGAGAAAAGTTTCTCTTTTAAACTACCATAGAGAGCTGCAAGAAACCCGAGGTGCCACAGAAGGACTGAAACAAGGCAAGTTTAGGAAGGTTAATCTGAAATGCATACACCAGATGGGATACTGCCAGAAACGATCAAAAGAATGAAAACACAGAACAGAACACTTAGTGATTCATAATTAAGAAGGAACCAGTCTAGACTGGGTGGGGGACACGAAAGAAGAGGACTAAGAATTTTTCTTATTCTGGATCCCAGTTATATGGCAAAGAACTGCAGACCAAAGCAAACATGAGGCTGCAGAATGACATTGGGCCATTTAGAATAGCCATTACAAGATTACAGGGAGGTTAACATTACACATACACTCGATATATCACAAAGGTGAATTTTAATTCTTTGACACTACAGATCTAGTAGAGGAAGAGAAATATAGAAGATAATTTGAACAAGGTGACAGTTACAGACAGCCATTGGGATGTGGCGACTAATTAGCCTGAATGACAAGAACAGGAGATACAGACAGTCCTTTCAGGCAATGGCTAGGTAAATCCTGACCATACCTATAGTCTGCCAGGATCGCTGCAGTCTGCCTTGTGGTCTGCAGAACTTCAAAATTATTAGGCAAAAAAAAAGCAAGCAAGAGGAAATAATATAATTTTCCACTTCTCCCCCCTCCAAAACTCCAATTCTTTCCAGCTTAGGCAATATGCTTAAGCTCATTGTGCCCCTTTACCTTTAGGTCACATTTACTCACACAAAACATGGTAATTCAGTAATACACTAGGCCCCATTGTTAGCAATGCTTCAGCAGACTGCCTCAGCTGCATAACATCAGAAGTCAGCTGTCTGAAAGGCATCAGTGCATTCACTTAAACCAGACGTACTCTGGGAGCTGGACTGGAGCCAGCAGCGACGCATTTTGATGCATAACTTCAGTTCAACCAATCATGGCATGATAAGTCGGTCCACTAAAGGCAAAAATCCAGTCATTAATGTTTTTATTCTGATATATAGAGGGCCTGCTGAAACTCAATACTGACAGAGCTTTTCTTGTTGTTTTAAACCTAAATTCCTCCCCTTCTTGATATATTTTCCAGCCTGCATTTTAAGACGCCCCTTTGATGCACGCTAGTTCCCAATATCTCAATACAAAGAAACCTTTAACATTACTCCTGGTTAGAGCTCCAAGACTCGTTTGCACTTCAGGTGGATTTTGGTACAAAAATGCTTCTCCTCCCTCAAAATGGGGACTTTTATGTAAACCTCTACTTTTCCCACACAGTAACTTGCAACAATGTAACATTGATCCAACCATACTGTAAATGCAAGTTGACTTTATAAAAAAGTGATCAAGCGTAACTCTGTGGCCACATTGCACTGTACAGGGTCAACCTCAGTCTTACACAACAGGAAGATCCCAGGCTTTCCTCTCCGGTCTGATTTGAGTTAGTTCTTAGCCAGAGTGCAATGGTTCCCTACCATTAGACGCAGTGGAAGGAGGAAATATAAATGAACACAAAAAATGACCAGGGTTCCTACCCCTGATCGTTACCTAGTAATCCCTCCTGCAACAGGTACATGGTTAGACTCAGTCGCGAGAGCCCGAGTGCTCCAATTAGCCTGCCAACACTCAGTGCCCAACTCACACATGAAGAACCACCACCACTTGGGCAACACACCACAGGTCTGCTGCCACCTGCAAAACCGCACATCAGAATTAATTTGTTTTTATACCAATGTTTATGATGAGCAATGTTTAAGGATGGGATCTGTCCACAGGTTACAATTTCCCAGGTTTCTGCTGTCCAGCTGGCGTTCTACTGGTTACAGACAGTTACACTGAACAGATGATCAGATTTCTGTCCGTCTATCATCACATATCTGATTGCTTCTAAATTTGCTAACTTAGTAGCACATTATTACTGTTGCTTGGCACCGTTGCCAGCTTGTAGTGTGAATGCACCCAAAGCTCAATTTTCTAATATTGCAACTCGTATTAGTAAACTTCAAAGAGATCTCGTGATGAGGGATTCAATTTAAATTATAACTCGGAGAGCGAGGAGGGAGGTTGGGAGACATTTCTTCATGCAGCGAGTTGTTAGTGCGTGGAATGTTTTGGCACATGGAGTGGTTGAGGCAGAGACCATTGCAACTTTTAACGGGAGAATTGGATAAATATTTGAAGCAGAGGAATACAGAGCTGCAGGAGAGTGAGCCAGTGGGGTTAGTTCTGAATTGCTATTATCATAGAGCTGGTACAGATATGCTTAGCCAGTTGGCCCCCTTCTGTGTTGTAAACATGCATGGCTCTACATCAGGAGTGAAAATTGATAATTGAGCTCTCGGGAGTGTTGGTGTGCGTGTGTTAATGCGAAGAAGTCACATGCGAGTTCCTGATCCTTGCAGTGGTGTTAGAAGGGCTGCAAAGAATTTTGCCTTCTAGCAGTGTGACAAAATCAGAAGATAAAATGGACATCGACAGACCCTTGGGAGAAGATCACTTGAGTGTCACCTTGTTTGTAGAATGGCACAAGAGGAGAGAGATAGAGTAGCCCATGTCTTACGATCTAGTCCTTTCCTGCTTGAAATAACCAAAACGCATAATCGCACAACTGCTCAATTGGTGTTTAGATCCTAGTGAAGGAGTCAAGTTACTCCTTGTTGAGCATCTCTGCACCCATCCATGGGTATGGTAAAAAAGAAATGCAACTCGTCATTCATTTCATTGTAGTTTGTAAAATGTTACTGGCCCAGATTAGCTGTGCTTTGAGATGTTTTGACGTAATTAAGTGCTTGTTACAAGTTTAGGATTGCGGTCAACAGCTTGTCGGGTTCTGTGACATCAAGTCACTTCCATGGGAGGATCCTATGCTTCTTGTGTGCTGGAGTTGGCTCACACTGCCCAATATCTACTTACACAATAGAAGGGGATGTAACAATGCATCCCCCTCGACATATGAACTGGATATTGTGTTTTTCACAAGTGCATGCTTCTTGAAATTTTTTTGAAGAGTAAACGAGAAACCACTTGACAGGATGAGGCCAGATACAAATTGTTAAGCTGCGTTATAACACAGTAAGTGAACATAAGAGCAACATTTATGATCGGATTCACTTTGTTCAATCAGTACAACTTGTCTTCACATAACACAAAATAATGCATATGCTATGCTTCCCCACATCAGTGTGATCATTCTACTTGATCATTACAAGTGACTACACTTCAAAAAAAAGTACTTAATTGGCTGTAAAGCGCTTTGAGATGTTCGGTGGTCGTGAAAGGCGCTATATAAATGCAAGTCTTTCAAGTCTTTCTTTTTGATTTGAACTACCCTTCTGCATTCTAGACTTCTGAGCCTGGCCAAAGCTCGTCTTCGCAGCTTTCTGAATTAAGACCAAACTGACTTCACGCTGGACCTGACTGACCGCCTGTGTCTCTGTCTCTTCTTTTGTCCTGGTGCTCGCAGCCAGAAGGGACACAGCACCCTTGCGAAGCATCTGGGACAGAGACTGCCCAACACCCTAACAAAACCTTCTCTCTGGGACACTTTATCAAATATCTTCTGAAAATCCAGATACACTGGATAGATAAAGCGAAAGTAGCAGTCGGTCACTTCTTCAAAAAGCTCTACTTAATGAGTCAAACACATGACTGTCGTATGAGGAGAGATTGGGTCGACTAGGCCTGTATTCACTAGAGTTTAGAAGAATGAGAGGGGATCTCATTGAAACGTATAACATTCTGACAGGGCTAGACAGACTGGATGCAGGGAGGATGTTTCCCCTGGCTCAGTCTCAGGATATGGGGTAGGTCATTTAGGACTGAGATGAGGAGAAATTTCTTCACCCAGAGGGTGGTGAACCTGTGGAATTCTCTACCACAGAAGGCTGTGGAGGCCAAGTCACTGAATATATTTAAGAAGGAGATAGATAGATTTCTAGACACAAAAGGCATCAAGGGGTATGGGGAGAGAGCGGGAATATGGTATTGAGATCGAGGATCAGCCATGATCATATTGAATGGCGGAGCAGGCTCGAAGGGCCGAATGGCCTACTCCTGCTCCTATTTTTCTATATTTCTAACACAGTTTGCCCACAACAAATTTATGCTGTCTGTACACAATTGTCTAAATGGTTACTAATTGATCTTGAATTATTATGGATTCTGAAAGTTTCCCCCAACTGACATTAGACTAACTGGTCTCCAGTTACCCGATTTATTGTTCGCTTCCTTCCAGAGCAACTTGCATATCTAAAGAGGATTGAAACATATTGGTCTTTCATCATTAAGGTGCATGCTGTCGGTCCAGTGACTTGTCCACCTCCAGTTTTGCTATTCTTGTCAGAACCAATTCCTTTTCCACAGTTTTCTCCAACGATGGTGCAACATCCTCCTCTAGTACACCTACATTCTTACTCCGCCATCATTTGTAAACAGTGACACAAAATACCATATCGTCATCCTCCACAACTAGATTCCCCCTTCATCCCCGAGTAGTTATACTCTAATTATTCTTTTACATCTAATATGCTTATAAAAAAAAACACTTACTGTTCCCTTTTGCAATTATCTGCTTTTTTTTAATATTTCCGTTTTGTCCTTCTAATCTCCCTTTACACCTCCCCATTACACTTCCTTAATTCCTAATGATTTCCTTTAGTATTGTTAACCCTAGTTTTATTATATGCTTCCATTTTAAATTTCACTTCAGTTTTAATCTCTATTTATCCACAGAATCCTTTGATGCATCCTTGTTGTTTTATATAGAAATATATGTAGTTCGTACATGCAGTCTCATATCAAACTCATATTTGAAGAATTCTCACAGCTGATCTGTCGTCTTGCTTGCTAACTTTTCTGCCAGATCCTTTCTTATCTCAATTAACTTGGCATTTTCCAGTCCAGCTCCCATATCTTTGACTCAGTTACTCTTTTCTATTCTTATATTGAACTATCTTGCGGTCGCTATTTCCCAATTGTTCTCCTACTCTCTCATCAGTTATTGTTCTACTTCATTTCCCAGACCTTGAACAATACTTTTCTTTATGGACAAGAAGCATACTGGTTTAGGAAGCAGTCTTGGATGGTTCAAAAAAAATGTTGGAATGCAAAAAGCATTCAAAACAAAATTAGAGATTTAGAAGCTTTACAAACTATGGAAGGGGTATAATATAATAGCAATAACAGTGGGGTTTGATCACACACATTACCTTCATTTTACCCCAGTCTATTGTGGAATAGTTACAGCCAATATTATTGCCTTGTTGTTCTTATATGTCTCTCTAAATGGTCTACAAATTTCCCATCTATCATGACTGTTTGGTGGCCTGTAATGTACAGAGAGACTGGTACCATTTCCCTTCCTGCTCCTTAACCTTATCCATATAGACACTATCTTAATAATCACACAAAACATCCTGGGCGAAAAATTCAGTATCACCCCGTTTGGGGCGTAATTATCGGCTGGGCGCAAAGATTAGCGCCTGGCGCTAATTATCGCCTCCGACTGCAAACTTGACTTTTATCGCCCCTGGAGTTGATTGGAGCGCTAAATCAGGCGCTACACATCTGTCTTAAGGCGCAAAGGCCGAGGAGCGAGGCGCTAACTCAGAGCGCTGGCGAAGCTCATGTGATGTCAGTCAGCAATGGAACACACACACAATGGCACGGGCCAGTTCTTAAAGGGGAGGGTTGATCTTGCTTTCCATCCACATCCTGCTCATTGCAGCCTTGAATCTCGGCCTGGAGAGACCTGTACATCAAATCTGCTGGAAAGAACAATGAGAGGCCCAGGGAAAGAGCTCAGAGTGCAGCCCCCACAGTCTCTTCTAAATCGATACAAGGAAGGGCAAATCAAAATGAACCTGCAAAGTGCTGCTCAGTACCCAAAACTCCTTCACACAGCGTTGAATCTCTCCAGAAGTCTCTCTCTCTCTCTGAATGCGTGGTTCAAAAATGTCGCCAACAAAAAAAGGCAGGAAGCGGTCGCCTTTAAATAGCACTCCCCCAGTCCCTTCCTGACAGCAAAACGCTCCCCTCAACCTGTCGTTGCTAGCGGCAGGCGGTAAGGCAGGGGGCGCCACTCAATATCCGCTCCGGGGCGCTACCGGGGCGTTGCACGCTCGACTGACGTCACGATCTGCTGGCGCAGGAGATCGTGGCGGTAGTGTTTAGCACCGCCGCAAAATGTCTAGTTAATTTCGCGAGCGGCGCAAACATCGCCGCGCCCGGGCGCTAGTTGCTTTGCGCCCCATTAGCGCCCTCTTAAGGCGCTAACGGGAGGCGCAACCAACTGAATTTTTTCCCCCCTATGCTCTAATGTTGTGATAGAATTCGTTGTTAATATTGCTACTCCACAACCCTTTCTCTCTCTCTATCATTCTTGAACAAGTTAAAACCAAAAATATTAAGTTCCCAGGTCTGACCAAAGCTGAACCACCCCACTGTTATTGCTACTATATTATACCCTCCCATAGTTAGTAAAGCTTCCAAATCTCCAATTTGGTTTTGAATTCTTTCAGCGCTTAATCCTGACTCCAATTTTATGGCAATCTTACTCTTTTTGCCTACATTATAACAGTGACTATAATTCAATAGTACTTTATTGGTTGTGAAGCACTTTGGGACATGAGGGGCTATAGAAATGCAAGTTCTTTCTATTTTTCCTTTTTAATTCTTCCTCCTGCATTAAAAAAAATTTTAATTTCCTGTTTTCTCTTTTCCTTTCATACACCCCCTTTCCCCTTCCACTTTCGACTTCATGTTTTTACCTTCCCCCTGCCATACAGGTTTAAACCCTCCCCACAGCAATATTTACTTCCCCGTTGAGGACATTGGTCCCAACCCTGTTCAAAGTCCACCCATACTCTACAAGCTACTCTTTTCCTAGAAAGGACCCCAATGTCCCAGGAGTCTGAGCCCTTCCCTCCAACAACAAGGCAATAATATTGGCTGTAACTATTCCACAATAGACTGGGGTAAAATGAAGTCACCTCCCTTATCTTGCTATTCATATGCGAACAAGCATGAAGTAATGCCGAGGTTATTACACTTAAGATTCTGCTCTTTAATCGACCCCCAATTCTGAAGTTCTTTTTGCAGACCTCAATTCGATCTCTTCCTATGTCATTGATTCGAACAAGAAGCACAACTTCTGCCGATTCCCCTTTTCTCTCCAATCTTTTCTGTCCTTTACCTTGGTATCTGGGAGGCAACCCAATGTTCCGGTCTATGAAATCCCCATTACTACTGAGTTTCTGCAATTCAGTTCCTCATCTTTGGCAATCACTTGCTCTCCACAGTGCCGTGGTTTTGCTCGTGGTTCTCCTCCTCAGAGGAGAAGTCGGTCAGAAATACTGAACACCCGTTTCTCAAGTGAACCCCCTCAGGGGATACGATAGCAAAATACTGCGGATGCTGGAAATCCAAAATAACAACAGAAAACGCTGGAAAAACTCAGCAGGCCAGGCAGCATCCGTGGAGAGAGAAACAGAGTTAACGTTTCAGGTCGAAGACCTTTCGTCAGAACTGGAAAAAAGCAGAAAATGAAATAGATTTAAAGCAAGTATAATGCTGGGAAAAGGGGGAGGGGATGAAAGAACAAAAGGGAAGGCCAGTGGTAGTATAGAATGCAGGAGAGATTAAGAGACATTGAGAGACATTAAGAACAAGGTTGAAGAGACAAACGGAAGTCCCGTCGAAGAGAAGAGCAGAACTTCTTCAAGGTAGGCATTCCTAGAAGAGAGGTGGCAGTGGACCAAACACTAATACGATAGCAAAATACTGCGGATGCTGGAAATCCGAAACAACAACAGAAAACGTTGGAAAAACTCAGCAGGCCAGGCAGCATCCGTGGAGAGAGAAACAGAGTTAACGTTTCAGGTCGAAGACCTTTCGTCAGAACTGGAAAAAAGCAGAAAATGAAATAGATTTAAAGCAAGTATACTGCTGGGAAAAGGGGGAGGGGATGAAAGAACAAAAGGGAAGGTCAGTGGTAGTATAGAATGCAGGAGAGATTAAGAGACAGGGGATCCCTGCACTGCCCAGTCTCCTCTTCCTACCCCAATGGATAATCACCCACTTCCATTCCTCATGATCTTGTTCTGCCTGTGGGATGACCATCTCCTTGAATTTACATTCCAGGAACCTTTCAGCTCCCTGTACGTGACAGATTGCCCCAGAGCTCCTCAAACTCAAACCCTGAGCCAGAGACACATTCTGCAAGTGCGGGCGTGTGCGTTTTATCTGTAACTGGTTTCAGAGCCTTTGTTTGGTGTGGCGGAAGGGAGAGAAGCCAGGGTTCCCACTCCTCCTTCTAGTGGCCCCAGCTGCAAAGTGCACATCTGGGAAGGATGGAACGTAGCTGTGGTGCCCCACCATGGTCAAATAGCCCGACAACACACTCGGGTAAGGCTTGCACTTGAAGAATGGCCACTTATGCAAAGGAGGGTAACTGCCACCCATGTGATTGTGCCCTAGAACGAGCTAGCAATTTCAGGAGAATTGGGAGTAAACTGGAGGGGGTGAAATAATAATCAATGCAATCTGACACAGGGCACTGAATTACAACATCCCTAAAACAAACCCAAAATGTTGCGACTCAGCTGAATGTTCTATATTAAATGTACAGCAACCCAAAAGAATTAAAGTTGACGGTGACTGACAATTGTGAAGTGCGAGTTTTAAATTGAGATACAGCCTAAACCTTGCACATTTCGCCACACATTACCACTGCAAGTTCTCCAAGAAATTTTTTGTTTTTCTTCAATTTACATTCGAGACCAATCACAGCAGATTCTTTAAAGCAGCTCAGTATGGAACACTTCATCCTGAAACGCTCCCCCGACCTACTGCATTCATTTTATGGAGTGAAGTCAAAGTCTCGAGGGCATCCAGAAAAGTAATTGCTGCATACTAGGTGGAAGAGCAATAAGCCTGTATTCGCACTTTATGAAGCAGCCATCAGGCGAGGAGCCCCCGAGAAGTCTTGTGAATTAGACACTGCGCCAGCTTTGTATTAACATATTGAGCTAGAGATATTTCAGCTGCAATGCGTTAGTACAACATTCAAGGCTTCAAACCGTCCGTCAAAAGAACTCCTCTTGCCATAGCACATATGTAGATTGCACTATATGTAGATTGTTCTCATTTTTAAAAAAAAACAGGCTGTTGAGATCCAAATCCTACGTCTTGTTCAATTCCTTGTGCTTACACTAGAATAAACACAGATTTCTTGGCAGATGCTCATCTGGGGGCCAGTGAGCCTGGACAGTGTGCTGCCAACAATTCAGGCTATTCAGGGAAACATATGACTCACCAGTGAAAGTGTTTAATTGGTCATCAAGCAGAATTTCTATTTACAATTACAATTAAATGCTGACAATTATCAAATTTGAACCATTAATGTTTCAATTTGCTCCCTCAGTATGCATGTGGCTACTTCCCTGCTGAGGTTGCTGGAAGCAATGCTGGCAACTAAACTCACAGTCGTGAATGTGAGTGTGGTTCTCCCACCTCGGGTACTGTTCCCTTCCCTTTCAAAAATCACAGTCATCAACCCCTCCTTAAAAAGCCACCCTTGACCCCTCTACCCTTGCAAACTACCACCATATCTCCAACCTCTCTTTCTTCACCAAAGTTCTTGAACGTGTTGACATCTCCCAAATCTGTGCCCACCTTTCCCGCAATTTCATGTTTGAATCCTTCCAGTCGGGTTTCCGCCCCTGCCACAGCACCGAAACGGTCCTAATCAGTCACAAATGACATTCTCTGTGACTGTGATGCATTACCCCTCTTTGTTCTCCTTGACCTCTCTGCAGACTTTGGCATGGTCGACCACACCATCCTCCTCCAATGCCTCTCCTTCGCTGTCCAGCTCAGTTGGACTGCCCTCACTTGGTTCCACTCTTACCTATCCAATTGTAGCCACAGCACCTCCTGTAATGGATTCTCTTCCCACCCCCATACTGTTACCTCTGGAGCCCCTCAAGGATTTATTGTTGACCCTCCTCCTCTTCCTCATCTACATGCTGCCCTTTCGTGACATCATCCTAGACACGGGATCAGTTCTACATGTATGCTGACGACACCCAACTCCAACTCTCCCGACCGCTCCACTGCCTTTGTTTTGTCAGACTGCTTATCGGATATCCAGGTGAGCCCCAATTTGCTCCAGTTAAACAATGACAAAATCAAAGCCATCGTCTTCAACCCCACCAAACACTCTGTACCCTCACCACTAATTCCATCCCCGTTCCCAGCCACTGCCTCAGGCTCAACCAGACTGTTGACCTATTGACCCTGAGCTGAGCTTCCGATCCCATATCCTCTTCATCACAAAGATCACCTACTTCCACTTCTGTAACATCGACCGCCTCAGTTCCTGCTCAGTCCATCTGCTGCTGAAACTCAGATCTATGCCTGTCACCTCCAGACTTGATTATACCCTCCATAGACTTCAGCTCATCCAAATCCCGTGACCTATCCTGCACATCCATCACCTCTGTCCTTGCTAACCTACATTGGCGCCTGATCCTCCAATGACTCAAATTTAAAATTCCCATTTTTTTGGTCAAATTACTTCATGGACTTCCCTGTCCTGCCTCTGTAACCTCCTCTAAACCTACAACTCCCCACCTGAACTCTCAGTTTATCTGACTCTGGCCTCTTATGCATCTCACCCCTTCACCCTACCATTGGCATCTGTCCCTTCAATCACCTAGGGCCCACACTCTGGAATTCCCTCCATAAACCCCTCCCCATCCACCTTCCTCACATCCTTAAAACCCACCTTTTTTTGACCAAGCTTTTGGTTCTCTCTCAATATTTCCTTCTTGCTGTTCAATTTTTTCTTAGGCCCATGAAGTGCCTTGGGGCATTTATTTATTAAAAATGCTATCTAAATCCATGGTGTGTGTGTGTGTGTGTGTGTGTGTGTGTGTGTGTGTGTGTGTGTGTGTGTGTGTGTGTGTGTGTGTGTGAGTGAGAGAGAGAGCGAGAGGCACAGTTAGGCAATGTGAAAACATACAGGTGATTATTTCTGTCAATTTACAGTTTGATGTGCAATAACTGATATTAGGAATACTGCAATAATCCTCCTCCTCCCCCCTCTAGATGTACAACACTCACAGAAGAGGTATCGCTGCAGGATTACGGAGAACCGATCAACAGTTAAAGAAACAGGAAAGTGTACAGTGCCGTTTCAGACAAAAGGTTTGCAGTGTTATTGGGAGTTCCAAGGATACATCTGACCTGCCTTTAGCACTTGCAGTTCAAACCACGTGCACCTTGACAGCACCAATACCCTCAAAAGATCCCAGCAGCCGACACCAAACTGAGCTGCAGATTGCAATTGCAGCGTACAGCCATGGTGCATCGCCTCCATCACTAACCTCACAAATATGACATGGGAAAACTGAAGAAATAAAAAGACTGCAAATGCAGAACTGAAAAGAAGCCACCCCAAACACCAACCTGGCTTTCCCTTTCCGCCACTGATCAACTTGCTATGTAGTGCCAGAATTCTCCATATTTTTTCATGGAAAAACTGGAATGGGTGATCTCAGCTGCCTCCTATCCCAATGAAATGTAAGTGTGGCTATGTTGGTGGAACTCTCACCTGTAAGTCGTGGGCTCAAGTCCCGCTCCAAGACTTGGAACATGTGCAGTTCTGAGGGAGTGCTGTTTGTGATGCTATCCTTCAGGGAGACTTCAAATGAGGCCCAATCTGCCTGTTCCAGTGGTTAGGTGGACGTTAACGATCCCATCCCAATGAATGAGTTCTGCAAACCTACTTGACAATTCCCCCCCGTCACCCTTCCCCTCGGGAAAATAAGGAACTGCAGGGAAGGGAAAGGAGGAAGTGAAAGCAGAGAAAACGGTCTTTGTGTGGTTTTGTACAACACAAATCAAAATTCTACTTTCCCAGAGACAACTGAAGGAAAATACACAAACACATACACAATCACACAGCTGCACTTTGGATGTGTAAGGCACACACATTTAAGTTTGGGACTAAGGGAAGCGGTGCTTTAATGGAGACCAGTGACCACCGTGCTGTACTTTCCCCATTTATCTTCATGGTGCCTCTCTAATCATTGCCCACAGTTTATTGGTAAAAGGAAGAAAATATAGCTCCACACATTTAGTTGTTTTTTTTTAAAAGTGTACACCTGACTGCAGCTGGCGAGGCCCATGAACATCCGAGTCTGGCCTCCAAAGTTTCCCCACGTCATACTAGCGTGTCGCTGACAGTGAGAAAGCAAAACATCTGCCACCGACTGCACTCTCCTACGGTAAATTCACCCCCCATCAGTAGCAAGCGTGACAAGTCTCTGACGTTAAGAAATCTTTTTAAGTCACACCGAACATCTTGTTACCACAACCAGCTCCCCCTCCCCCATCCCTTTCCCAGAAGAAATGCAGTGAAAGCTAAATGCTGCACCTTCTGACTCCATGTATCATCAATGAGTGAGGGGATCCCAACTGCCAGGCTGGAACTAATATCTATGTATGCATGACTCCATTTTAGTCTTTCTATAACTGGCTCTTGTCGGCACGGTATTGCAAAACAAACAGCAAGGGCTGCAAGTATTTATAATTATAGCTCTATAGGGGTATTCAAGGGCTCCTTCTGTTAGCTCAACCTTAAGTGCTTGCAGAAGGGTACAAACAAGACTGTACAGTCTGAACAAGACAATCCACAGGTGTGTTATACATCTAGGCTAAAAGAGCTGTTAAACACCTTCTCTTGGCGGAATTAAATGGAGGGGAAGGGAAGGGGGGGCGGGAAGCTACACTATGTTACACAAGAGCTCTCAATGGATTCCACCAAGACCCCAAGTGCTGTTGAGAAGGCCGTTGAGATATGCGTAAAGAGGCAGTGGTCCAAGCTTTATTCGTTTTAAGTGAACACATTTTGGGCAGCCCATGGAGGAGGACGACAAAGGAACTTCTCTACATAATATACCCACACGTTGATCTCAGCCATGACACACCTTTGGAAGCAGGGGTTAGAAAGAAGATGCTTTGAAAGGAAACATTTATTTACATTTTTACACACACAGCAGCAAATTAACCCACTTCTTCACTTCCTTGGGGCTGGTTTAAGAGCAGTACAAGCCTATCTATTGCTCAGAATCTGGTGCACAGCACTGGAGGCCATTCCAAGGAATCAAAAGAAGATCAGTTAGTGAGGGGTGGAAGGAAGAAAAAAAGAATCAAATGCATTTTAGTAACAACAAAATGTGGCCAATTAGCAAGTATTTAACTCAACAGAACGTGCACTCACTCCATTGGGCATTTACACCTCATGTAAAAAATACAACTAGACGGAGTTGGAGAGCATCTCTGACACAGATACCACATCAAAAGGTCAGCTGGAACTGCAACCTTACAGTCTGATTGTATTAGACAGGTTATTATAGCTCAAGATGCAGGCCCTGCTTGCACTGAAGCAGAAAGTAGTTTAATTATACAAACACAAAATGTTTATTTTACGAAATATTTGAAACTTCCAGCGTTTGTAGCTAGACTTTACTCAAGGGAGTCGTTGGAGACCAAGGTTTTCGGGAGATTTGACAGTTCTGTTTACACGGAACACCAAGTCGCTGTAACGTTGACCGGTTACACATTAACGGAAATAAAGCAACACAGCCATTAAGTGCCGGCCAACAGTGTTTTGGGGAATTCAGTCTTAATCTGTAGAAAAGATTCGCGCCAGGGCAAGGGTTAAGACAGGCAGTCCATGTGCACGCACGCAACACTAACGCAATCAATGGCCATTCACACTGCCCAGCTCTTTCAACAAGTGCATGTGAAAAGCAACAGAAGGGAATTCAAATTAAAGTACTGTACACTGCATTTATTTTAAAAAGTGAACTCATGTTCTGAATGCTGCTCTTATGACAAGTAGCCCTTTGTGCCAGAGGCTCAGGTCTGGAAGAGGTAATTGTGTATAGAATGCAAACAATACAGTAGTGTGAATAGTTTTATTCTTCGAGGGAGGGATTAGGTTCGAGGGGGGGGGGGGGGGGGGGGGGGAGAAGAGAAAAGAGGGTAGGAAACAAAAAAAATGACTAAGCTTTTTGCCTGCCCAGTCAAATGATTGATGAATTGATGTAAGCATATGTCATTTGGCTGATAACATCCATTCACCAATGTCAAGGTCACTCTTATTAAGAAAGTCAGTTTGTTTTTTATATGGCTCCAGATAATTATGGCAAGAAAATGATAACTTGCACAATTGAGCCAGTCTATATTAAACTCCAGTTCGGACTGTATGGTACATGCACTTGCTCGGGACATCGGAGCTGCTCAGAAGTCAGTCATAGCTGACTGTTTGCTGGTGCGGAAGCCAATTAGTTTTCAGCCGTAAGTACAAGTACAAAACCTAAAAGTAATGGTCGTCTTTAGCTCAAAACAATTTGTGAGCGACAGAGGGAGAGAAATTACAAGTTAATCAGACTGCACATTCTAATCTGAGGGCACTGAAATACAGCAGTAGTCCCTGTCCTGTTCTCCCTCTCACAGCCAAGCACTAAACCGTACCCAAGATACAAATGCACCAAAAACACACCACACATTCTTTCGTGGAGTATCCATAACCAAAGAGTGATGGAAACCACATTTAGTTTGTATTAAAGTGGACAGAATACAGTTCAAAATCAATACCTGAAGTCTTCATCAGGTGGTAAGGAAGACTTCATGCAATTCCCAGTGATATTTAGTTATTTCAGTTAAATCGAAACTGCAGAGGTGACCCAAACAGTTTGTGTTCCAAAATCCCATTCTCCTCTGACCCTGCCTCTTATTTTCTCCATCACAGATCGAAGGATCGAATGATCTGGGAAACAGCCTTTCCTCCTTTTCACAAAAATGCCCCTGAATGTCTGCAGTGAATTCTGACAATTTCTACTGTCTGAATCTTACACTGCATGAGGGGAAATTCTTCTTCAAGCCAGTATCAAGTAAGGAGCTGCACAAAAAACCATGTTATACAGGGAGTCTGAATGATTTGGGTAAAGCAGGGGTCACAGTAAACAAAGCCAGTCACTGTACCACACAAACCTTCAGCCCAACCTTTCAAACCATTTGGTTTCTGCAGGTTTTGGCACAGATATTAAGACGACTCATGCTGCTGTAGCTCCATGCAGTCACTCCCCCCCCCCACCTGAAGAAAGATGAATCAAGCATGGTAAAATATAACTAATAATTTTCCACGCCTATTTGTTTCTATTCCCTTTTCATAAGTTAGCATTTTTCCAAATTACTTTGTTTTATAAAAAAATTCGCCCCCGAGATTAGTTAGTCACCTATAAAAAGCGCACAGCCTCAATCTTCACCCCTGTTTACACCAAATCTCTGCCTCTGTCCAAAGATGGGAGGGCGGTTAGTTTGGTTCGATCCTGCCAACACCCACTTTGGGCTGGCTGCCACAAGGTGCATGGCAGTAACCCCTCAAAACCCCGTCATCTGATTTTTTCCCTGCCCCACTCTAAACAGGTACAGCGGGGAATGGGGGAAATCTTACCTGCACATTGAGCAACTGAATTTGAACATCGCCATTCTACTGCTTCTACATCTTCCTAAAGATCCCAATATTCCTTTGAAACTCAGGGCATCACAAATTTGGGATCAGAATTTTTTTTTAATGTATAAATAAAACACACACACACACATCAGTGTTAACCTTGGAAAATAAGCAGATGGCTGTTCCACAACACCATCTACTTAACAGAATCAAGGGAGCATCACCAAATTTGCCTTAAAAGGGAAACCTTCCATGTTTTACACATTTTACAAAAAAGGACATAACACATGAAAGAACATTTTCCTTGTGGCAGATAGGCTTCCGACTATATACACAATCTTAAATCAGTGACATCCTACTATAAACTACGGCAAGAGTATCAATAAATTAAATCAATCACAAGTGCACTTTTCACCTTCACTTAGCTTAACGCCATCCTGGATGGCTCAGGTAAATGTGGGGCATAGTGGGACCAAGGTCTTTCAATTAAATTGTGTCTTTTCACTTAATTCTGCATTCTTGAATAAAATGCAGCTTTGGGGTAGGGAAATAAAGGTGCGTCTTTTAGAGAGCAGCATGCACTCCGATTATGAAATGCCTCCAGTAAATTGGGGAAAAAAAGCAGCTTAAAACGGTGCCCAGTTGTTTGATACAGTAATTATAATTGCCTACAGCTGCTTTGATCCTGCCAGTGACCCAAGGACACACTTCCCCTGCAGTATCAAAATATCAATAGTGAACATGATACCAGCAAGTTGTTTTACAAGAACCCTTTCATCAGGCCATAGGATTTACCAGCGCATTTATAAACACAGCCCTCTCCTCTTCTGTCTTCCTCCGCTCAGTTCCAAAGCTAATACAGTTTCCAGCAAACTGTTAGAAGAGAACCAGTTCCCATTTTAAAAGACTCAATCTGTAATAATTACAATTAGTATTTGTGTGGGCCATCTCTATTGATGAAATGTCTATTCACACAGTCAAGCTCTCTTTTTGGAGGGGGAAGGACATGCATCATAGAAAATGCCTTCGAGGAGGGTCTTGTAGTTCAATGACACAGTTTCCAGTTTAATTTCCCTCGTCCCAATTTTGCCCTGTTCTTTTCTGAAATGGCATCTGCCCTCCAGTCCATTACGCAAGAGCCATTCACCATGTGTAAGCTTAGTCAACAACTATCACCCGGCTATTCCACCACACAGGGCATCACCACTAAACCAATCTCATCTTGACTGATCACCCACATTTCCCACATTGGCAATGGAAACCAATCCCTGGTTGATTTTCCCCTCCTTCACTCAGGGCACTGTGATCCAAGGCAACACTACCACCCTTCCTGGCCGAGATCAGCTAGTTTAACACTGACCAAGGATTGGATACAAGACCTTCTAGTCTTGGAAGGAAGGATATACTTGCATTGGAGGCAGTTCAGAGACGATTCACTAGGTTAATTCCAGAGATGAGGGGGTTGATTAATGAAGAAAGGTTGAGCCTATACTCATTGGAATTTAGAAGAATGAGAGGTGATCTTATTGAAACATATAAGATACTGAGGGGGCTCGACAAGGTAGGTGCGGAGAGGATGTTTCCCCTCGTGGGGAAATCTAGAACTTGGGGGCATAGTTTCAGAACTGAGATGAGGAGGAATTTCTTCTCTCAGAGGGTCGTAAATCTGTGGAATTCTCTGCCCCAGAGAGCTGTGGAGGCTGGGTCATTGAATATATTTAAGGTGGAGATAGACAGATTTTTGCAAGATAAGGGAGTGAAGGTTTATGGGGAGTGGGCAGGGAAGTGGCTTTGAGCCCAAGATCAGCCATGATCTTATTGAATGGCGGAGCAGGCTCGAGGGGCCAAGTGGCCTATTCCTGCTCCTATTTCTTATGTTCTTATATGATGTACCAGATCAGCCACTCAACCATCAGTCTAATGAAGCGTATCTTTGGAAATTGCATCGACAGGAGCCACAGAGAAGCCAACATTTGAAGATTCTGCTCCCCTGGGTAGAAGGGTGCAATCAGAAGGAAAATGGCTTTGGTAAACTGAAGTTTATATCGGCGACACTTCTCCATTGTAATGGCATTTATTACAGCCTACATGCACTCTTACTGCAGGTCCAATAAAAGGCTTACTTGTACAAATAATGAAGTATTTTTATTTTTTATTTTTGTAAAAAACAAGTATGTTTTAAGTCCCACTGTGCCCGACAGCAAGGGCAGCCAGGTAACACCCTCCCAGGACCACAGTCAGGTTATGCCCCCAAGATATGCTGCTCAAAACAAGTCAATGCAAAGGATATAGCACCTTTCAACAAATAAGACACATTTCTGCTTTCTTATAGAGTAACTCCTGTTGTGCTCTGGTGTGATTTTTTTCCAAACAGCTTCTCAAGATCAGAATGCAGCACAACTATTTATGGAACAACTGGAAATTTGTGTGAGAAAATGCTTGTGTTTGCAATAAAAATAGCTCCTGAAATAGGAAAGGCTATACTGAGAGGCCTTCAACTTTAGTAAATATTCAAGATTTTTTTAAATGTATAGACTCAATTCTGATCTACTCTCATCTGGTTACTATATATGATCAAATGGTCAGTTTATCTAAAGTTACAATCCTTTTGCGCAAGAAAGAAAGACTTGCATTTCTATAGCGCCTTTCACGACCACCGGACGTCTCAAAGCGCTTCACAGCCAATGGAGTACTTTTGAAGTGTAGTCACTGTTGTAATGTGGGAAACACGGCAGCCAATTTGCACACAGCAAACTCCCACAAACAGCAATGTGATAATGACCAGGTAATCTGTTTTTGTTATGTTGGTTGAGGGATAAATATTGGCCAGGACACCAGGGATAACTCCCCTGCTCTTCTTCGAAATAGTGCCATGGGATCTTTTACGTCCACCTGAGAGCGCAGACGGGGCCTCGGTTTAACGTTTCATCCGAAAGACGGCACCTCCGACAGTGCAACAGTCCCTCAGCACTGTACTGGAGTATCAGCCTAGCTTTATGTGCTCAAGTCCCTGGAGTGGGACCTGAACCCACAACCTTCTGACTCAGAGGCGAGTGTGCTACCCACTGACCCACAGCTGTCATGAAATGGACAATGGACAACAATCACAAATTCTGCAACTCCGTAAGTATGAAATTTGCATGCAGCCATGGAAAAAAAAGCTAACATTTTCTAAATATTACTTAATTCCATCAGGAAACACTTCAATGTACAACTAATCACATTTAACACCTTATTTTATGCAATTGATAAGCCCATTGTTCATTTTAATTAAAAAAAATGACATTTAAACCTGTATAGACAAGCAACTTAAGCATTCAGCCTGATGCATTCCAAAGAACATTCACAAGAGAATTACAGGCTGTAAGAAATACTTAAGAATAAGCTGTGTAAAACAGAGAGGAATTAGTGAGCTCTTTAGCAATATACAGTATCACCTGTCTGATCTTTTCTCTTTTCACACAGCGGGGGAGACTATCACCTGATCAATAACCAGTTAAAATAAAAATGTTAGCCTCTATGGAGCATCTCCTCATGCTAAAATGGCTCAAAGTACTTTTGGAGCGCTGGGACTGTTATATAGGCAAATGCGACAGTTCTGTGCCAGCAACATCCCACAAACAACATGGAGCTGCATGGCCAGTTAATCTGGTTTTTTTTTTGGTGGTACTGGTTGAGAGACTTAGTCACCAGGTCATTGGGACAACTCGCTGCTCTTAGCTGCCATGGGATCTTCACTAGCCACTTGAACGGGCAAAACAGGCAAACGGAATATTTCTATGTGCTCAGGATTCCTTGCTGATGGGAGGTGGGGAGAAGAGGGGAGGGGAGGGAGGCGAGGGAACATTCAGCAAGCAAGTGTATTCTCCAAGATACTGCTTTATGCCTCCTAGCTGCATTGACGTGGACTGTAAAGAGTTTGCAGTCCGTCCACCCTCTCAACTGCAAGGAATACACGGCTCGCAAAGAAAGAATCTATACCACAATTCATGGTCAGGGCTCTGTCTTAGCCTGTAGATTAACAGCTCCCCATAGCTGTACAATGTGACAGAACACTCTTACTATATCTGTATTTGTACAGTCTTGCAAACCTGCCTGCAATCATGTAAATAATTTCAGTTTGTCCACCATTCAAACACTACATTCATAACAAATTGTTACTCTGTTTATTCACAGTCCATCCAAGCAGCTAATTGTGGCTTTATATCAATATTCAATGTATCTAAAAATGAGTCAATCATACAGAAAATGAGCAATGCTTCTGCAGAATAGATTTTATCTAACTCTGCCTTAAGAAAGGCAATAGGACATTCTTTCCATTAAACACTGGGCAACAGCAAATGCTCCTTTTTACAAATATTCCACTCCCATGTCCCACGTTATCAGAGCTTTACAAGATTATTTGTTTTTACCACGACACAGAATAGGGCATAATTCATTAGGTTAATATAATTCAGTTGGAACAAGGATGTAGTGGAACCATGTTCACAACCCCTTGTAAACCCATTTGCTGTCAGCTTCACTATGTACTATAACCCATCAGTGCTAAATTCTGACTAATACCAGATAAAATAAAAAAATGTGGTTTTAAAAATACTTTTGACATTACTAGTCGATTTATCATGGCATTGCACATGGGGAGTCGAGACCAAGTGTAGTCTTTAAGTGAAGCGAGGTTAGAGACTAGGAGATAATTTGACGAGGATGCACACACAGGATTCATCTATTCTATCCTTATTTTTATATAATACTTGGATTTTATATTATTTATTGTTAAATAGAAAAACGAACAGCAATTTGGGAATCAGAGATGTAGAGTTGGTTGGAGCACAAGAGTTTCTCTACAACACAGGCTAAGGGGCTGGAAAAAGAAAAATTGAAGCGCTGCAGCACCATCATTGGTGGGAGGGTGTAATTACAGTGTAACAAGTTTACATAGGCAGTTGCCAATATAAATGCGGTCACAGAATCATACAGCTCAGGAGGCCATTCGGCCCATCATGTCTGTGCCGGCTCCTTGAAAGATCTATACAATCACAGTAGTGCCACTCCCCTGCTCTTTCCCCATGGCCCTGCAAATCTCTCCTTTCCATATATACACCCTTTTGAAAGTTACTATTGAATCTGCTTCCACCACCCTTTCCAAGTAATGCATTCCAGATTGTAACAACTTGCTGCCTAAAACAAATTCTCATCTCCACCTGGATAATTTTGACAATTATCTTAAATCTGTCTCCTCTGGTTAGCGACCCTCCTGCCAGTGGCACCAGTTTCTCCCCATCTACTCGATCAAAACCCCTCATAATTCTGAACACCTCTATTATATCTCCCCTGAATTTTCTCTGCACTAACGAGAACAATCCCAGCTTCTCTAGTCTCTCTATATAACTCAAGCTTCTCAACCACACTACCATTCTAGTAAAACTCCTCTGCACCATCTCCAAGGCCTTGACAGGGTACGGTCACATAGTGGTTATGTTACTGGACTAGTAATCCAGAGGCCTGGACTAATGATCCAGAGAACTTGAGTTCAAATCCCACCACGGCAGCTGGGGAATTTAAATTCAGTTAATTAAAAAAATCTGGAATAAAAAGCTAGGATCAGTAATGGTGACCAGTGTTGTAAAAACCCATCTGGCTCACTGATGCCCTTTAGGGAAGGAAATCTGCCGTCCTTATCCGGTCTGGCCTATATGTGACTCCAGACCCACAGCAATGTGGTTGACTTTTAACTGTCCTCTCAAATGGCCTAGCGAGACACTCGGTTGTACCAAACCGCTACAAAGAAGTATCACCACACAGACTGCAGCGGTTCAAGAAGGCGGCTCACCACCACCTTCTCAAGGGCAATTAGGGATGGGCAATAAATGCTGGCCTTGCCAGAGATGCCCACATCCCATGAACGAATAATAAAAAATCCCTTCCTAAAGTGTGGTGCCCAGAATTGGACAATACTCCAGCGGAGGCCTAACCAAAGATTTATAAAGGTTGATCATCACTTCCTCGTTTTTGTACTCTATGCCTCTATTTATAAAGCCAAGGATCCCATATGCTTTTTAACAGCCTTATCAACTTGTCCTGCCACTTTCAAAGATTTGTGTAAGTGAACCCCAGGTTTCACTGCTCCTGCACCTACTTTAAAATGGTACCATTTAATTTATATTGCCTTCCCTCATTCTTCCTTCCAAAATGCATCACTTCACACTTCTCTGCATTAAATTTCATCTACCATGTGTCTGCCCAGTTCACCAATCTCTTTATATCCTCCTGAAGTCTGCTACTATCCTTCTCACTGCTTATTACATTTCCAAGCTTTGTATCATCTGCAAACTTTGAAATTATGCCCTGTATACCCAAGTCCAGGTCATTACATAGGAATTTATAAATGGAAAAAATTGACAGAAGCTACACACCGACAGAAGATGTTTAATATACTATTGTCAATCTCCCATATCCTTGTATACAGCAAGTGAAGAAATAATCTTCAGATGAAGCAGGATGAGAGGTCAGGGAATAAATGTCCAGGGTGTGCAGATGTAATTCAGTCCCCCATTTTAAAGTCCTTATTTTTATATTTCCATTTTAAATTCCAATGTCCACATTTATAATAGAAACTGTCTATGTAAATTTGCCGTGTTGTAATTACCACCAGTGGTGGCGCTGCATCACCTCCGCTGGAGGGAGAGTGTTATTACAGTGTGACCAGTTGACATAGGCAGTCGCCATTTTAAATATGGACATAGGAATTTATAAAAAGGAAAAATATGACAAGAAGCAAGCAGATGCAAGATTTTTAATAGATTTAACTGTTAGATTTATGCACATTCCATTCATAAGAAAGATTGTCCAACTGTAGATTTAAATTTTCTACAGCGAAGTTAAGTTCGCAGGCTAAGCTGAAATGTTTCTGGTGCGCTAAAGCCCAGAGGAATTTTCTTCAAACAGAAGTTTATGTTGGTGAATTACAGGATGCATTACTGTGGGGGGCGAAACTACCAAATACCAAGAGCATTTGACAGAGATCACAAGACAGCATAACCCATGAGCAATTAACAGTTCGCCCACATAAGACAAGACTATTTCCAGTACACAGCTTGCCAATCACTTCATATGCCTTTTATGCTTTTGAAAGATCCAGCACGCAAGACAGCTTTTTAATGTCAACTTCATGTGGGTATTCATTGATGAAGTTACAGCAACAACTAGTCAGGTGGTGGTGGAGGCAGATTCAATCGTGGCTTTCAAAAGGGAACTGGATAAGTACCTGAAGGAAAAAAAATTGCATGGCCAGGGGGAAAGGGCGGGGGAGTGGGACTCGCTGAAGTGCTCGCGCAGAGAGCCGGCACGGGCTCGACAGGCCAAATGGCCTCCTTCTGTGCTGTAACCATTCTATGATTCTAGGTGATGCAGTCACAGTCTGGCCTGTTCTAAGTTATAATCAATACCAACTCAAAGCAGTTCAATAGATGAGGTATCCAAATTAGATTTTTTATTTTATGAACTAAGTATGCACTGCTTTCAGCAGTCCCGGATAACCTTTCATGTTCAACAACGTTACCTTCAGTGACAGAGAACTGGGCCTGTTCTTCCAGCTGGAGGCAGCCGGCTTAAAAGAGAGGGCGAATGATTAGGTACAACTCAACAGGGCACTGCAGCGAATCTGGGTTTCTGTACAAGGACTTGCAACCATAGAATCATAGCAATTTACAGCACAGAAGGAGGCCATTCGGCCCATCGTGTCTGCGCTGGTTGAAAAAGAGCTATCCAGCCTAATCCCACTTTCCAGCTCTTGGTCCGTAGCCTTGCAGGTTACAGTACTTCAAGTGCATATTCAAGTAATTTTTAAATGTGTGGAGGGTCTCTGCCTCTACCACCCTTTCAGGCAGTGAGTTCCAGACTCCCACCACCCTCTGGGTGAAAAAAGTTCTCCTCAACTCCCCTCTAATCCTTCTACCAATGACTTTCAATCTATGCCCCCTGGTTATTGACCCCTCTGCTATGGGAAATAGGTCCTTCCTATCCACTCTATCTAGGCCCCTCATAATTTTATACACTTCAATCAAGTCTCCCATCAGCCTCCTCTGTTCCGAAGAGAACAACTCCCAGCCTCGCCAAGCTTTCCTCATAGATGATTGCAGCATGCAAATATAGAGGCTTCACTGAGGTAAAAATGTCTTACAAGATGTCTGTGCCAACTAAAGGGGAGATGGCAGCCCATTGGGTGGACAGTTCAGATTTTGGATGGGAAAAGTATGTCAAACACTTGGACAGGAGACCACCATTTCTGGAGCCTTTATTGCAACAATATTGCCTTGAGATTTGTTGAAATGACGGAAGCCAAAACCACATACAAAGTCAGCTTTGTAATGGAGCGTTACATACCACAACACTGAGCTGCCAGGAAACTGGTCTGTATTTGCTTTAGTATAATTTCTGGGGTCTCCGTTGCTTCAGTGCTTTTAGTTCACTCCACACCTTGAGATGGTAATGCAGCCTTTTTACTAAACTAACACTACATTGTATTTGAATAAAACATTCTAAATTTTAAAACCAGGCGAGCAGTTAAGAAAATTGTGTTCAACTCTCCAACCCACGCCAGAGACTTGAGCACAAAAATCTAGGCTGACACTCCAGTGCAGTGCTGCACTGTCGGAGGTGCCGTATTTCGGATGAGACGTTAAACTGAGGCCCGTCTGCTCTCTCAGGTGGACGTGAAAGATCCTACGAGACTATTTCAAAGAGCAGGGGATTTATCCCCAGTGTCCTGACCAATATTCAGCCCTCAATTAATATAATGAAAAGAGATTATCTTGTCTTTATCACATTGCTGTTTGTGGGAGCTTGCTGTACGCAAATTGGCTGTAGTGTTTCCTACTTTACAACAGTGACTACATTCAAAAGTACTTCATTGGCTGTAAGGCACTTTGGGACATCCTGAGGTTGTGAAAGGCGCTATATAAATGCAAGTCTTTCTTTCTTTAACCCTAAAACTACAACAAACTTAAAATGCCAGGTTTCAGCATTGCAAGGCAGTTAACTGCTTAGTACTTGGGCAGCAAAGCACAAAATGGAACTAAACCAGGGGGAGATTTTTTTCTCAAGAGCTAAAATTTATTCCAGAGAGAGAGACAAAATATAAGAATAAAAGACACTGGACCCAGCTAATTGTAAGCTTTCTCTAAGCTACTGGTGGATTATGCACTGTCAACAGATACAGTAAAGGTTGTAACAAGACCTTTATTCTGCTTTCTCGACTTCTACTATCTGATGTTATCTGCTAACCAATACACCACTCATCTGTTCTACACAACAACTTCATATTGGTAGCACATAACCCGCCTGGCCTCCTCTCACATTATTTTTACACAGCCATCATTCACATAGCCAAGCAAGCACTCTGAACTGTCACCTAAAATGACAAATGCCTCCACCGGTGTATTCTGGAACTCAGACAACGTGAAGCCTTGGGCTGCGTTCTATCTCACTTACTACTCCTCTAATCTTTCACATTTTTCTTACTACCTTGCAACTCAACAGCTTTTCTTTTTTGGCAGTGTCCCTTGTTCCCAACTTGTGAAAAGTTATTAATCACACTCTGACATACGATACAACATAGACTGAGTTTATAGTCCATTGTGAGGTTTGTAGACTTCATTTCCCTTCATTCTTCATGTGCAAAACATTTCTATCAATTTATCTTCATCCAGGTACATTCATTAGGAGAAAGAACCAACCCCACTCAATACATCTGCAGAACAGTGCCGTGTTCCTACTCCCTTCTGACATTATTTTGTCTGTACGGCATAAGCAGTACACATACACATAGGTATAACAAAGTTTCATCACGGCAACCAGCCACAGAAAACTGAACGTATTTTCTCCATTTCAAAACGAGAATGTACGGTGTGTTAAGCTGAACATTGAAGATTCACTGTGACTATCACGTTGAGGTATCTTTTTCCACGGTCTCTATTGAGGACCACTCAACCGGCAAGCTTCATTCGCTTACCAAATGCTGCTGCCTTCCGTGTATGGGCTGTTTGAACAAGCTAAATAAAAACCATTGTTAAACTGTTTTTAGCGATTAGTAACGCAAACAAGCTTCATCCTAGCCTGAACCCACCTTGAAACACTATATAGACATTACAGGAGCAGTCTTTGGGAACACAATGTTGCAATGGCAGGGAGGAGGGAAAGAGAATGGGCAAGAAGACGGATATAAAATGGGCATTTTGTATGGCTCTTCCGATAATGATGGAGGTTTTAAGTAATCTATACATCAGAAATGATGACGCTCTAATGTTTACAAGGATTTAACGTTTACAAGGATTGCTGGAGCTAAGAAACAAAAACCTCCAAATACTGGACATCTGGAAAAAAATTAATAGAAATGTTGTTAATACATAACAGGTCCATCAGCATCTGCAGAGAGAAACAACAGGTTAATATTTCAGAGTAAAATCATCATAATTGAATACGTCTGAAACATTAACCTGTCTTTTCTCCTTCAAATTTGTCTGACTGCTGTATATTTCTAGTATTTTCCATTTTTTTTGTTTTCGGAAGAACAGCTTTCTTGGAAGGGAGGAGAAGACACGAATGGATTGTTCAACTTCTATGTCCCCCAACAAAAATACACACACACACACACACATACAAACATCCCTATTCTGCTGGCTAGTCTCAAGTCAATGTAGACCTTTGCTCAGCCCCATTTAAGAGCCTGTCAAGAATCTGTCCAATTGGCTGAAAACAGGCACGAATGAGTGGCAAGAAACCACAATCTGTGAACGAGCTACATAATTAAATTTTATCCACTGCAGCAGATTTCATGCTCAAATAGTTCTTCAACCTGCTTCCGAGACTCCAAATCCAACACCACACATGCCGACCATAATAAACTACTTCCGTAAACAGAACTGTGAAGGAGAACAGTGGCAAAGATTGAATAACTTCAGGAATTCATCGCACTCATATTTATACAGGTTGAACGTCCCGAATCCGGCAACCTCGGAACCGAGGCCGAGCCGGTTTTCATGTTTTTCCGGACTTTGGAACGGGTTTCTGATGTCCAAAGTCCGGAAATGCCCGAGCCCAGGTTGCGATATTTCCGGTTTTTGGTAAGCCTCCCTCAGGGTGTCCAGATTCCGGAACATTTTACGGATTCCGGACTACCCTGCCACCAATCGTCCAGGATTCCGGAACTCCGGATTTTGGACGCTCAACCTGTATTATGCCTTTCAGATAATGAGCTATGCCAAGGTCCCTTACAGGAGAATGGTTGACACAGAGTGGGAAGCAAGAAAAGTTAGGGACGGTGATCAAAAGCAAGGTTGAGACGACAGGTTTTGAGGAGGCTTTTGAAGGATAGATGGCAGCAATGGGTAAAAAAAGTCAGGGAGAGTTCCAGAGTGCAGGGCACTGGGACTGAAGGCTCGGTTACTAGTGGTGGGCTGGGCAGGAACATACATTAGGGCAGCATCAGAAAAACAGAGGATGCCCCTGGTAAGTATGGCTGGAAACACTTCTGAAACAGAAAGATCTATACTGCCCTGGTCTGATGCCTACAACAAGGGGTAGGGCATAAGGAAGGGTGTCAGAAGGCAAAGGAAATACATAGTGAGAGATATGAAGCTGAACAGGATGATTTTGAAATCAATGGATGGAGATCATGTGAAGGTTGGTGAGGACATGGGCAATGAGTCTGCAGGACTTGGGATCGGATGGAATGCAGGTTAGAGTCCTGAATAAGCTGAAATGCATGTAGGTTGAAGCTGGGGAGACCAGCAAAGACAGTACTGGAAATATGAAGGGAAATTTTCCAGTGGGTGATCTTTTGGTGCAAGCACTTTAAGCCCTCGTACCAAAAGATCACCTACCAGAAAATTTCCCCTATAGAGCCTTGAGGTGACAGAGACCATGGACCTTTAGTGACCCCACAGCTCAAGCAATGCCATTTATAACTGCAAGGGTTTGAAATCTCCTCTGTTTTTGCCTGGAAGTTCCGCTCGATCAGCGAGCGGACTAGGGCTGCTCACTGCTACAACATAACTAATTGCCTTAATGCAATTATTTTAGGTATTGTTCAGCTAACTCATTAGATGAAACCCATATGGAGATGAGATGTTCAGTGACTGAGACAGGGGAAATATACTATCCTGGTCTGGTGCCCATAGAAAGAGGAGGACATGAGGGAGAGGATAGAGGAGGAGGGCATGAGGGAGAGAGGAGAAAAGAGCATTAAAATGCTGAGAGCCATGTGCCAGTGATATTGATGTGGAAAATAAATTTTAAATTCTGTGAATTTCTATATTGGTTTAATTTATTTTAAAAAATTAGGTCCATAAAAAAAAACTGTACCACCGAGACTGTCAGCAGTTATAACACACTCATTGTATCTTGGAAGTCTGAATGAATGTAGAAATTTCAGGAAAAATTTCTGGGATATTTCTGCATTCATATAAAACCACTGGGTCAGCTTCCATTTGTATATCATTGACAGCCAGCTCTACCCCTCCAGCATCTCGCTGGACGGACCTCTCTACTACCTCCGTGCTGTCAGACTGTTTCTCGAACATCCAGCCTTGAATGATCTGTAACTTTCTCCACCTGAACATTGGAAAGACCAAAGTCATCATCTTCGGACCCTGTAACAAACTCTGTACCCTTGCCAATGACTCCTTCTCGGGCTAAAATAAAATGTTTACAACCCCAAGCTGAGCTTCCAACCCAATATCCACCCTACTTCCATCAACGTAACTGCCCGCCTCCCTTCCTATCTCAGCCGAAAGCCTCACTCATGCCTTTGTCAGCTCCAGACTCAATTACTCCAATACTCTACTGGCCAGTCTCCCATCTTCCACCCTCTTTAAACTTCATTACATCCAAAACTCTGCTGCCAGTATCTTGTTTGACACCAAGTCACACTTGCCCATCACTGGTCTACATAGGCTCCTATTTTCCCCAACACCTCAAATTTAAAATGCTCTTCCTTATATTTAAATCCCTCAATAGCCTAACCCATCTGTAACGTTCTCCAATGCTACAATCTGCTCCCCAAACACTCTTTCCTCTGACTCCAGCCCCTTGTACATTCTCCCTCCCTTCACCACACCATTGACAGCCACGTCATCAGCTGCCTCACTTTCTGGAATTCCTTCCCTAAATCCATCCACTGCTCTCTCTCCAAGTTCCTCCTTAAAATCCACCTCTTTCACCAAGATATGGGTCACCCCTCAATCTCTCCTTCACTTTGGCATCTGTTTTCCTTATGTGAAGTGCTTTGGCACATCTTTCCACATTATAGGTGCCATATAAATGCAACTTGTTACTGTTCTTTAAAAAGTTGTTTGTTTTACACAGTGTTATACTTTTCCCCCCAATGTTAAGTAAAATACAGCAAAGGCTTTCAATACACACTTGTCCACCAAACTATAATGATTTTGTTTAAGTTAAATATAAAAGAAAATTTTAAAGAAACACTGCACATGAAACAATAAAAACACCACAAGAGGGGTTTGCTTTTCTAAGAGATGAGGCTAATGAATTATTGACCTGCTGAGAAAATTAGCAGGAAATTCCCAGCCCAGTTCTGTATGAAGATGTTCTGGTGCAATAAGCAGGGGTGTTTAAACCACAGGCACACATGGTTCTTCCGGTACCAGTTTATTTCTCGCATGAGCTACTCATACCTACATTGTAAGCATCGCAAGCCACAGGTTCAAACCCTACTTGCTATCCAGGGGTTTTGTTTTTCAACAGTTGAAATGATAACGTGTGGTTACTGACACAACGTTCAACAGTCAAAAGTCCATGGTTCAAAGGAAGCATCCAACATAAAACCCTACTAAACTACAAACAAACCTTTTAAATGTGACATTGTTTTCATCAACTCCAAACCTCCGCAGTTCAGATCTTGCATTAAACAATAAGCATCTCAATCTTGTGCCTTCGTCCCTTCCAGCTGTACCATTCAGGTTAATCTCATTGAAGATGATTCATCCATACCAACCTACAGTTTCGCACTCTTTTGGCAAGTCAATATTTCGCCCACAGCTTCAATACCACTTTTTCCTGCTCTCTTCCCCGGCCTATAAATTATTCTTTCACTACGCTTGATCCTGTTATACTTGGCATTCCATTTTCCTCTCAGTCCCATTATAGTTCATGCTCACTCATGCGCAGGCTGCACAACAGTAGGGCTGACTACATCATAACATAAAAAGGCCAAAAGATACTCTTTTTATATTCTAAAACTTAGAGACCACATTGAGATACAAGACCTGCTTCTAAGCCTCTGCTGCTTTTTATTCAGAGAGTCCAGGAGCTGTGTCCGTGTGACCAACGGTGACAGGTTCCTTGGTTCTGAACAGTCGAGATCATGAGCTGTGCAAACAAAGAATCCGGTCCTCACACTGCACGACACCCGCATTTAAAAAAAATCTATTCAAATCAGAGCTTCAACGTGCAACACAGACAAATCTAGATACAGTTTGGTAGGGGTTCACTAGGCTAAGTATGGTGTCCGTAAGTATTCCGTGTTACAGTATCGAGGAAGTGTTCATTAGTAAATTCTTTAAACTCCACTCCATGACGTAATCATGATGCACTGCAGCAATTCGCCAAGGCTTCTTCGGCAGCACCTCCCAAACCCGCGACCTCTATCGCCTACAAGGACAAGGGCAGATGGCTCATGGGAACACCACCACCTCCAAGTTTTCCTCCAAGTCACACACCATCCTGACTTGGAAATATATCGCCCATCCTTCATCGTCGCTGGGTCAAAATGCTGGAACTCCCTACCTAACAGCACTGTGGGAGTACCTTCACCACACGGACTGCAGCGGTTCAAGAAGACGGCTCACCACCACCTTCTCAAGGGCAATTAGGGATGGGCAATAAATGACACCCACATCCTGTGAATGGAAAACAAAAATTGTGGCTGGCATTTAGTGCAGTACTGAGGGAGTGCTGTATTGTCAGAGGTGCCATCTTGCAGACGAGTCATTAAACCGAAGTCCAGTCTGCTCTCAGGTGGATGTGAAGGATCCTGTGGCACTTGTTCCAAAAAGAGAACAGAATTCTCCTGGTGTTTGAGTCAATAGTTATCCCTTAACCAACAGCACCAAAAACAGATTCACTGGTCAATCACCTCAGTGCAGTTGGCAGGACCTTGCTCTGTGCAAGTTGCCTGCTTTATTTGCCTACAAATAAAAAGCAAATCATTGGTTGTGAATTGCTTTGGGCCATCCTAAGGATATGAAAGGCTCTATATAAAAGTAAGTCTTACTTTGAACACAGCACCAAGTTCAAAACACTTTCAGGAACAATCTGCAACATTTTTAAGCAGCTGCGAATGGGCAAAGTGAACATCATGTGCAGTTAAATAAAAAACAAGAACTGTCCATGAATGAAACGAGTGAGGGGATATTGGAGGGCCAAGCTGCTATTAGCACACCTTTGGTTTTTCCTCGATGCTCACTTCTAATGAGACTGGAAGTGAATAAGTGAGGTGTATGCAGCTGAAGGAGGTTTGGACTGGGACAGTCTGGTAATAAGGAAACCTCACGGTGCGAACATGCTGGACCTTTAGCTGGATAAGGAAGTTACTCTGTATGTTCTTCCACCCCTTTCTCTATTCACTCTTCTCAGAACCGTGCCGTATTTCTCAGCCGAAAAGACAAACTCGCAGTCTGTTCCAAGTCCAAAGCAATCCAGCCCTGTATCCTTGTGCTTGGAGCTGTACAAGAGTGGCCAACCAAACTTTAACTCCGTGCCCGGGTGGGAAGTCAAATGGACTCAACTTAGGACCATCTCGAAGGGCACAGCCACAATCAATAATTGATCAGGTAGTTTGGACAGTGATTGCAAACCTGCATCGCACCACTAACTGGCACCACTTCATTGCAAATAGGAATTTAAAACATCTGCAATACTCGGAAATTTTCAAAAACGGAAAGGACATCTTCCATGGCATTGCTCACAGTAATCTGAACACTAAGCTGTTTTATTCAAAGTAACATACAATGCATATTACTACATAATGGGAAGAGGAGTGTTTATGTTTTGTTAGCCCTGTCCTAATGGGGGGTAAAGGGACGGCCTGAGGAGTGCTGTCGGCTGCTACAGTGGAATGGTGTTGAATCCAGCATGTCCCTTTAAGGCTGCTAAGTGTAACTAGAGCAGAGGAAAATATGACCTTGTCCCCCACTCAACTGGTCACTGTTGGGAAGTATTTTAAATCGGCACAATCGGAGGTCAATTAGAGTCTGGGGGGTTTGTCTCGAGCGGGCCAGGTTAGCAAGATTGGTACCTCACATGATGACGGGCACAGATCAAGTTAAAATCTTAAACCTTCTACTTGCAGTCCTGTGACTGGGACTCATCCTGTGCGCAGTTCCCATTTTTGCAATCCTGGTGCAGCGAGGATCTTAACTTCGATTTTAAAACAGTTCTCTTGATCCAGAGGAATTATATTCAAGTTATAAGCACACAAACAAAAACACTTCCAAATGGATTTATTGGTAACCAGTAGTAGTTCCTATACGGTTATTGAACTATTCTGGTAGTTGGCTCCCCAGTATCTGGTCCAAACAGCCAATCAAATGCAAGCCTAGATGGTCATGGCTGTGTTCAACCCTGATGTCGACACACTTTCAGAAAGAGTCACTGGATCGCGACGGGGAGCGGGAATCCTTGTTGGTTTCTCTCCTGCATAGCAAGGATGCTAGTGCCCAATTGATGTAACCCTGCTGTCATTCTGTCTCAAAGCAGCTAACTTAGACCAGGCACTGAACTCAAGACCTTCCAGATGTGTATCATGTGTACTCTGGTCTTTTGAACATCCCCGATTTTAATTGCTCCACCATTGGCAGCCATGCCTTCAGCTGCCCAGGTCCTAAGCTCTGGAATTCCCTCCCTAAATCGCTCCGCCTCTCCACCAATGTTCCCTCTAATTTATTTTTTGCGCGCGGTCCCTTTAAATTTGCTAGCAGCCGCGCCTGTGCGGGATCTTCCAGCGGCAGCAGCTGGTGAGCGGCATGCGAGGGACCGCCCGATTGATGCGCGGCTGCATGCCTTGGGGGAACATTGCTCTCCACTGCTCTTTCCGCCTGAAGATGCTCCTTAAATAAATATATTGTGCGATATAATGAGCAAAAGTGAAATGAAAGCCAATCATTTCTACAATTATAAATAGCAGTCCACTGACAAAGTTTTTTTCATATACACACACACACATGGGCACATCTGGCACCCATTCAAAGAGCTGGGCCACATTGTACGAAGAGCTGTATAGGTGACATCTGAAACAGTGGCGGTCAACTCAAGGTATTCCTTCATTCATACCAAAGGTTGTTACAGCAAACTCAAACCCGCAGCACTCGAGCTTTCGGACTCAGACTCGTTGAGGAGCTGCAATAATTGCCCACACCATGCTCGATCCCCAGCGTGAAAAAAGGAGAACCACTCATTTCATCAAATGTGTGAAAGTCATTTTATTAGTCCACTGAAGTTCATCAATGGCAGAACATGCAAAAACTAAATTACTAAATTGTCTCAGCAGAACCACGGTGCCATGCAAGAATAGGCCCGTTAGCTTATCGGCCATCCAAATCGGTCATTATTTTCACTGCAATGTAAACAGTAGTTGAGGTGGGGTGCAATGTTCCATTAACTTTTATGCACAGAAAATGTTGTCGAAGTTTTAATGGTAAAACGCTGGCGAGAAACCATCAGAACTTTACTTTTGTAAAAATAAAATGGAGATTATATACAAACACTGGGCATGCTTCTGTTCCTCACCACCTGGCCAACTATTCTTGTGTGAAATAAGAACAGAAAATGCTGAAAATGCTCAGCAGGTCAGGCAGCATCTGTGGAGAGAGAAACAGAGTTCATGGCTGAAACGTTAACTCTGTTTCTCTCTCCACAGATGCTGCCTGACCTGCTGAGTATTTCCAGCATTTTCTGTTTTTTATTTCAGATTTCCAACACCCACAGTATTTTGTTTTTGTATTCTTGTGTGAACCTAGATAGCAAATTGAAACAAGTTTTGACTATGGGGGGGAGCGGTCAATGGTTTAAGAGAAAAGCCATCAAAACCGAGCCTGGCTTGGTCTCAACTGGACATCCACACAAGCATGTTTTTTCAGCAGGACTGACTGGATAGCAATCAGGATCAGAACCGGAGGTGATTTTTCCCCTATTGCCCAGTCCAGGCCATTATATACAATGCTTTACATTCTGCAGTGTTCTTTTTTTTTTTAAAAAGAGCAGATATTTGGCCTACAATTTTTTCAAGAGTTGTCATATTATCAACTGCTTTCAATTTCAGTATCTATGTCATATGACATATCCAAGTCGGTCTGAGTTGGAGATCTGGGGGTGATCCTTTGATACCTCGTCTTATTTGAGATTTTGATGCGGAGATGCCGGCATTGGACTGGGGTGGACAAAAATGAGAAGTCGCACAACACCAGGTTATAGTCCAACAGATTTATTTAAAATTACGAGCTTTCGGAGCTGTTGCCCCTTCGTCAGGTAAAGGTACAATGAGGGAATCTATTACACAGTATATAAACGCAGAAAGCAATTTGTCTGCAGAGATACAATCTTTTAGGGAGGCATTACATCAAAGACACATCAGAGTACAGCTAAGACAATGAGATGGGTCACAGGGGGTCCAACGTGTCAAATCCTGCCGTCTGCAGTTGAGCTTTTAACCTTTTTTTGTGTGTTTTTTTGTGGTGTTTTTTTGAAAAAAAAAGTTAAAAGCTCAACTGCAGACGGCAGGATTTGACACATTGGACCCCCTGTGACCCATCTCATTGTCTTAGCTGTACTCTGATGTGTCTTTGATGTAATGCCTCCCTAAAAGATTGTATCTCTGCAGACAAATTGCTTTCTGTGTTTATATACTGTGTAATAGATTCCCTCATTGTACCTTTACCTGACGAAGGGGCAACAGCTCCGAAAGCTCGTAATTTTAAATAAAACTGTTGGACTATAACCTGGTGTTATGCGACTTCTCATATTTGAGATTTAACATTTGTTTAAGATAACTAACACTGTTCTGTGACGTTGAGCTCATTGTTGTCTATGTGTGCATTGGCCCAAGAATTGCGGCCCGCGGTGTAGCTCCGGAGTACGCCGCGGACCTGTGAAAAGAATACGCACCTACCTGATGGGGGCCCTCCTGCGTGAACCTGCGCTCTGACGCTGCGAGCAGCGTAACGGCCCAGGGATCCCAGGGGGCGCAGCCTGTGCGGAAGCGTACCTGGGATCACGTGGGTCTGGTCCTCCAATCAGGAAACAGAACTAGATTTTACACCATTTCAAAGGCGGTATGACGGCGTACTCCAGAGTACGCCATCGTACCCACCGCAAATTCCGGCCCATGCTGGCTAGTTCCCTGCAGGTAGGCAAAGTACACTGCTCTGCGTTGAATTGCTAATGTCTTTGGAGAGGGTGGTCTGAATGTAGAATTCTCTGCCACAAACTGTTGTTGAAGCAGAAACAATAAATTCTTTTTAAAAGGCATTTAGCTGCTTGAAGAAGAGGAATATTAAAAAAAGGACACGGGCAGCAAGCAGGAGAATGGGATTAGACTAGGTGGCTCATATGGCAAAAAGACCACAAGAGACTTGACGGCCTCAATATTAACGGAGAGGCGGGAAGGGTGCAGGGGAGTGTGGGGAAAAACCCGGCAAGGCCAGGGACGTGGAGGCCCTGCCGATCTTAATGGCAGAGCCTCACTTAGATAATCTGCTGCAGACTCCTGCCCTATGGGCAGCCAAATTAGCAGCCTGGCCAGTGGGTGGGAGCACATACAAGCACCAGGAGGTCGCAGTCGGGGTCCCGTGGGGACATTACCCGGCAGTCAGTACAGGATGGAAGCTCCAGGCCACTATCGGGAGGGGAGAGGAACAACAATAGGGCCGCCATTGGACCATTAGGAGGGGTAACGTGAACATCAGGGCTGTCATCAGGGATATGGCGGGGGTATGGAAGAGTGGGAGAAGAGAATATCGGGGCCCCGCATCCAAGCTAGGGAGGCCGAAGGCTTCCTTGTGAGGCCTGCGGAAACACTCCTGCTCCACCTGGTCCACAAGGATTGCTAAAAGGAGCAGATCTTCAGCATCTACCTTGGCCAGTTAGCACCTCCTGCCTTGGATCTGCTGCTGGGAATCCCACAATGTGGGCCTCCCCCTCATTCACTGTTAAATTTAAGTCGCGGCGCCAATTATGTCACCAGGCCACAGCTTCTGAATGTTAATTAGGCCCTCGCCTGCCTATTGCGGAAGCCTCAAAGAAAGCCTGATTTGTCTTTGTTAAATTTTAACTAGCGGAAATGGGGTCGGGTTGCTCGATCCTGATATTTTACCCCCCGACCCTCACCCGCCCATTGGGGAGGGGGTTAAAAACGAGGCCGATGTGTCAAACATTGTATGATTCTACGAGCTTCCAATTCAACCCAGGAATCAAATACCTCCACAATAAATAGATTTTGCTTTACTTGTCCTGCAGGCCTTTGCCCAAGTATGTGACAGGAATTTCAACCCTGTGTGGATGATCAGTAAGTTGTGTGCGGTGGCTAGTGTCCCCATAAATACAGAGCACATGGGCTGCAACCACCTCATGGCCCACAAAGTAGCCACAGAAATTTTAAAAATGAAGTGACAGAGGAGATAAACAAAAAGAAATAAAAGGGCCCCCTTCATCACGGTAGTATTGTACAATGAAGCTCAATGCGCCCAATTCTTTCTAATGCAGCGAGTTATGATGACCTGGAATGCACGATCTGAGAGGGTGGTGGAAGCAGATTGAATAATAACTTTCAAAAGGGAATTGGATATGTACAGGAAAAGCAAAATTTTGCAGGGCTAAGGGAAAAGAGGGGACGAATTGGACAGTTTTTTCAAAGAGTCGGCTTTGGCACGATTAGCCGAATGGCCTCCTTCTGAGCTCCAAATTTACCACTGGGGATTTTAAAAAAAGAATGACTGAAGAAAACCACCAATTGCAACAAGATAATATGCTCCAAGCAACATTTGCAGAGAGAGGTCAGAGCAGAGCACAGCACCCACGCTGGACTTTGAGAAATGGAAGATAGAACTCAAAGTTCAACACTGATCGAGCTTTACTGCTGCAAGAGCAGAAATAAAGCACTTGTAATAACTGTACTGAGACATGTGTCATTATGAAGGCTCAAAGCTTTTAGCACTTGCTCATGGGAAGTTGAAAGCCTTGTGTGTGCAGTATTTCCTACATGCTCAAATTAAATTATGTTCACTTCTAACTATACAATTTGACAGCTTGTGTACTTCTTCCAAGGTCCATTCTTTTCAGCTGACTCCTGACACACACGATAGATAACAAGCACCATCCCTATCTATGCCCATTACTTCTCTACCAGTCCAGCCCTTACACAGCAACTGCTGCCTATGACAATAGTATACCATGAAGATAATTTGCCACTCTACTCCGTGCCCTTACCCTGCTCCAAACATTGGAGCTCTTTGGTTCAATCCAGATGAACAGAAGCAGCTTCACTCGGTTTGGGTCCAGAAGGATCAAACTGGCTTCCGTTGCACTCCGCACACTCCCAAAAATGACAGCATGGAAACCCTGCAAAGTCATCGCTGAACCAAGCTCTTATCTTACCGCTGAATAACAGAGGAACCACCCTTAAGCTGATTTGATTAGGCTCTGGTTGAACAGAACCAAGCTGGTTCTGGGAGGTTGTTTGTTCCTCTTCCACTGCAGCAGGCCTGATATTACTGTACTGGAATCCGCCTGATAATTTTATGCTTCGAAATCCGCAGCCTGTACTTAGAGAATCTGTACTTCTCTGCTTTACAAACCACTTTCCATGTAACAGATGTACATTTATCACTCGTGACAACAGTCGTTACATGGATAGAAGTCTGTAACAAACAATTTAAAAAAAAGAGAACACTTCAACTGAAGAAATGCTGACTGATTCACAGTAAATTTAGGCCCGCTTAAAATTTCCCATTGGCATCTATAGCAGTGGAACGAGACAAATAAACAGCAGCAACACAACCAGGGGCACCCTGCATCTTTAACAGGCACCACATTCAAACTTGTCCATGTTTCAAACACGACCTTAAGAGAAAAGGTAGGGTTTCCCCTGATAGTTCGGTGGGTGAATGTGGCTTGTAGTAACGAGCATACACATCAGGAAGGTTTGACGCTCAATTATCAGATCTGAGGCATGGTGCGGATGGGGAGGGACCACATTGCCAGTGGCTGCGTCCATGGGCTTTGGGGAGATAGGGTAGGGGAGGGGCCAGTTATGTATTCATAATAAAAACAGAAAATGCTGGAAATACTCAGCAGGTCAGGCAGGATCTGTGGAGAGAGAAAAACTGAGTTAACATTTCAGGCCGACCATCGACCTGAAGCTGCCTGACATGCTGAGTATTTCCAGCATTATCTGCTTTTATTTCAGATTTCCAGCAGCTTGCTTTTGTAGTTATGTATTCATTACTCTTTCAGAGTTCAAGGACTGACCGTGCATTGACACAATCTTCACATAACACACGTAAAACTGCCCATGACACACGTAAAACTGCCCATGTGTAGAATTCTGTTATGTATTCCAGAGTGTATCTCATTTTACAAATTGTCAAATAACAAAACACACAATCCACGTAAATTCAAGCTGCACTGGAATGAATAAAAGGTAAAAATTCCTCGCTAAATAATCTGAATGGGTTATTTTGGGTTAATTTACCAACTTCTGAATTTTGGCTTAAAAGCCCCAGTACACACAGGCAAGTATGCCTCTTGGTTTGTGTGCCACTGTTATGTGAAGATTATTTTCCTACTCCAATAGCCTATGGAAGAGGAGCACCAAGAAAAGTACTTTTTATCCTCTCGCTACCCGAAGGCCTACTGTTCAATAGCTCACTGCAATCTCCAGCATCTCTCCAGTTCTTCATATCTGGTTCGTGTCAATTGCCTATTCAACAACAGAAGGCATCAGTCCCGAGTCTGACAATGTTCTTACCCGATATTCATATACATGCACTTCTAACAGGATGGAGAAAACACTGGCGATTTTCCCCCCCCACCACCTATCCCTCCCATGAGGCAATACGACCAATTATAATGCCCCAAGCACAACCTCAAATAAAACCAACTAACTAAGCACAGACTGGGAATCAAACCTGGGCCTTTCTGGTGTGTATAGCTTAGTGCCAACCCAGATGATGCCGTTACCCACTAGGCCAGAATAAATTTTTAAAAAACAAAGCACTTTTTGCCACTTTTTTTCCCCCTGTGCAGACTGTGGGAATCATCCAATTTCCACTGGTAATTGTGCACCTGTAGTCAGCCAAAACGTATCACTTGAAGCAAGCAGTTGTCTCTATTCAGCCCCAAACAACATCAACAGTCAACTTTTGGCGGCACCATCGTTGCCTTTTTTGAGATAGGGTGCGCAAGTGCAGAAGAGATACATTTACATTTCACAGCAGTTCAGGGGAAACGCACCAGGGTCACACCTTCAGCCATACAAACTCCTATTTTGTTCCCCAAACAGATCCTCCCTCCAGTATCTGAATGAAGTGTTACTGGACTAGCGATCGAGGGATCTACACTAATAATCGAGGCTTGAACTCATAATCCAGAGAATACTAGTTCAAATCCCACCATGGCAGTTGAGAATTTGAATTCAGTTTTTAAAAATCTGAAAATAAAACCGCTGGCAAGAGTAAAAGTGACAATGAAGCTGTCAGATTGTTGTAAAAACCCAACTTGCTCAACTAAAGTCCTTCGCCTACACGCGACTCCAATCCCACACCAATGTGGTGAATGCTTCACCGCTCCCTGAAATTGCCGGGAAGCCCAGCACCATCTTCTCAGGGCAACCAGGGATGGGCAATAAATGCCAGCCTTGCCAAAGACACCCATATGCTGAGAATGAATTAAATAAATGAGGAAGAAGATGCTCATCCTAATGTGCTGAATTAAATATCTATCCCTCCTTTTTCTGTCCAATTACTTAACGTCCACATTATTTTCCAAAGAAATCCCAGAAAAGGGACACAGATCAGGCTCACTGTTAACAGATCTCATTGGCGCCTGTATTCCTCTTCATATTCGAGTTAGACAAACATGTGGAGGATAATGCAAGCAACAACAACAGAGCATTTCAACATCCAACACCTGCATTTATGTAGCACCTTTTAAATGTAGACAAATCGCCAATATGTTTCACAGGGGGTAAGGAAAAACATAACGGCAAGCCAAAGGAGGAGAGGTGACCAAAACCTTAGTCAAATTAGGTGGGTTTAATGAGGGTCTTAAAGGAAGAGCGGGAGGCAGAGAGGTTTACTGAGGGAATTCTAGAGCATTAAGCCTAGGCAGCTGAATGCACGGCCGCCAATGGTAGGGTAAAGGAAGTGGGGGGGGGGGGGGGGCGGGGGGGTGCACAAGAGTCCAGAGTCAAAGGAATGGAGAGTTTGGGGGGAGTGGGGGGACATAGTGCTGGAGAAAATTATAGATAGGGAGGTGCAAGGCCCTGGAGGAATTTAAATAAAATGATAAGAATTTAAAATTTGAGGCACTGGGGACTGGGAGCCAATGGAGGACAGGGGTGTTTGGCAAATGTGACTTGTTGTGGGATAGGATAAGGGCAGCAGAGTATCGGATGAGCTGAAGTTTAGAGGAAAGAGGATGGGAGGCAAGTCAGACAGAGTCTGGAGGTGATAAAAGCACGGATGAGGATTTCAACGACAAATGGGTCTGATGCAGGGGAGGAGGCGGGCAATATTATGGAGGTGGAAGTAGGCAATCATTCTGATGGATAGGATAGCGGGTTGGAAACTCATCGCAGAGTTGATTGAACAGGAAGCCAAAGTAGTGAGCAGTCATGTTCAGCCGGAGACAGTTGCGGAGATAGGGGATGGAATCGGTGGTGAGGGTGAAGACAATGGCTTCAGTTTTCCCAATTTTTAGCTAGAGGATATTCAGCTCAGGCAAGGCCAGATGCACACTCCCAACCAGTGTTATTTTTTGTGAGGGAGGGGGGGGGTGAAAAAGGAGACGGAAGGAATGGATAAAATGCCCATTTTCTATTTACACACAAAAGGGAAGGAAAATTCAGTGTCTTACATTACAAAGCCACAAAACAATCAATCACCCTTAATAAGCCACATTGTTATTTACAATTCCATATTGTAATCTTGGGAATGATGACAGAGCATTCCATCCTCTCAGCTGAAGTTCAAAGTTGCTACAAATTTTCCAGTAGCTTCTTTGAACATGACAAACATTTCTTCAGGAAATACCTCCTACAAGTGCACCAGCAATACTCAACACCTCAAAAAGGACAACATTTTCAATACAATGATTTCTCCTTCAATGAATCTCCCAGTTCAGATGCAGTTGTGCCGATCACTCCCTTGATCGTATATCAGCCAATCCTAAAAGTACCCGCATCATTTTTTATTCATTCTTGGAATGTGGGCATCGCTGGCAAGGCTGGCATTTATTGCCCATCCGTAGTTGCCCTGAGAAGGTGGAGGTGGGCCTTCTTGAACCGCTGCAGTCTGTATTCTTTGCAGCTGGTTCATGCAACTCAGTAACTTGCCAGATCACTTCAGAGGGCAGTTAAGAGTCAACCACATTGGTATGGGACTGGAGTCACATATAGGTCAGACCGGGTAATGATGGCAGGTTTCCTTCCCTAAAGTACATCTGCGTCACACCTATTCAGACTCCTCTCCCACAGTTGGTGCTTCAAATAGAAACTTTCAACAAAAGGGGCAGGGTATTCAAGTACATATTCTGTATATTTTATTTTCAGCCCCCATTGTTTGTCTCCCTGGTCAGATGCCTAGAGCCAAGAGAATAGTAGAGACACAGACAGCCCCTACGCCTTGATTTGAGGGGGAAAATAAAAAGGGCAACTCATGTTTGAGTGGCTTCCTGCAAACATGAGTTGCCCTTTTTATTTTCCCTCCCAAATCAAGGCTCACACCTGTGTCAGTTCCCACAGCACAGCACCAGAGGTTAGCAAGCTGACGTCCAGTGTCATTGCACTGCCCCAACAGTAACCAAATAGGTAGATTGGTAACAGACATTTTTTTTTAAATGTATGAGCCACCATAATTTTCCACTACCTCAGGTAATGAAAAGGCAAGCATAAAATCTGATAGCATCACTTGATATTCTTGGCAACAGCACAAAAGAAATCGTGGTGTGAAAATTGTGTTAAGATTTTGGCTCGCAAGCACTTTCTAACGTTATCCATTCAAATTACGTTACTCAAAAGGATTAAAAGAGAGATCCAAGGATTCAGCTGCACAGTGTTTCATAGTAAAAAGAAAGGAAACTTACATTTATATTGCACCTTTAAAATTCAGAGGACATCCCAAAGCGCTTTACAGCAAATGAATTACTTTTGGAGTGTAGGCATTGTTGTTATGTAGTCAAACGCAGCAACTAATATGTGCACAAGATCTCACAAACAACTATGAGATAAATGACCGGTTAGGCTACTTTTTGGTGGTGTTGCTTGAGGGATAAATGTTGGCCGTGACACCGGGAGAACTCCCCTGCTCTTTTTATAGAGCAATGGAATTTATTACGTCCACAGAAACAGGCAGATGGGGACTAGGTTTAACATCTCATCCAAAAGGCAGCATCTCCGACAATGCAGCACTTCCTCAGGGCTGCACTCAAGTGAAATGATATCCATGCACCTGTGCAGTGCATCTCTAAGTGCAGTTTTAGGATTTCCAATATTAATGGCTCAGAGAATAGACTCCAACTTGGGCGAGATGCAGACCAGGAAGGCCCCAGGTTCAATCCCAGTCTGTTGAGCTAGCTAATCTCAGCCCTGGCAGCAGTAGGAGTGTCACATTGTCCACAGTGCCCCTGGCTTAGGGAAGGGTAATCTACTTTTGATTGCTTCAAGGCAACCCCTACTGTTTACGGGCTACCAGAGGAGGACAGGATTATGCTCAGCTGTGATGCTCTCCACTGTCTAACAGATTGTTACATTTGCCATCGCAGCTCGCACATGAATAGCTACTTGGGAAAAGTACCAGAGGGTCACCAACACCTGTGAAACCATACCCCAGTGTCAACACCTTTGGGAAAGATTGGGAGAAAATTTAAGGGGAAAATGAGTCCTAAATTGTCAATATCTGTTTGTCTCACAAAACAAGAAATCGCACTGATGGTGCAGTACCAGCCAAACATGCAGTTGTGTCCTCTATAAATCGTTTCTCCCACCTTCAGTGCTTTGAATATCTTATCTCTGGGTTGATGAAGCGTTTACTTAACAGTAAATCTTTTATTTTAAACATTAATGTTCCATTTTAAAACCTCTTCCATATTTTTGCCTATAGTTAATAAATGCCATCTGCTTTCACATTCTCAACATCTGCTGCCATTGCAAGGATAACAGTGTCCATCCGGTTAGCTGTTATTCACCAAAATCTACTAGTAGCCATTGTCTACCAGGGGCCAGTGGTGGCACCGTGTGTTTTTGAGGTGGAACATGTAGGAAATGAATAAAAGTGAGTAAAACCTCCCTACATGGTTCAGTAGGCAAATGCAGCATCTGATATGGTACTAAACTGTGCAGGCCAAGAAGTCCCCAGGTTCGATCCCCAATTTGTGCTAAGTTAGCTAATCTCAGAGACGACTACAATTGGGCTCAATATCACTGGGTTGGTGGGTTGAGGGGGAAGGGGAGAATGAAAAGGAAATTAGCTGGAGTTCTTGCTCCTGATCATTATCCAGAAAGTGCTGAGTGGCTATCAGGTGAGGACAGATCAGATGAGGACAGTCCCGTCTGAAGATGGGCCACTTGGGTGAAATATGGTAGGCTGCTGGCATTTGTGGAGCCATATCGCAGCATGAGTCACAACAGGGAAGGGGAGAAAACTGGAGGGAAAAAGGTCTGATGGTGCAAGGGCAGAGAAGGATGAGTTGCACCATTAACCCGACTGGAGATCCCGGATCAAAATCCCCACCGTTTCACTCCTCCATTTCACTATGCAGATAGTGCAAGTTTCACCTGACCTGAGGCACCCGTGAAAGTATTTAAAACCTTGAAGTGGCAGGTCATTGATGACCTGAAAGTTGATGCCAGTCACAGCGATCACAGTAGAGTGACAACAATCAGCACTCCGACAACCCTTTGAAACACTGCAGTGACCTTCCATTGACAAAAGCATCAAAACTAAAAGCTACACAGCAGCACTGCTGCTTTTAACCTTTTGAAAACTATAAGTAGGACCGAGCCAACAATTTAAATTAAAAAAATTGGATGTTAGTTTCACAATTCCTTCCATTACTGTAACTGAGTGGTTCAGGCAACTGAAGCCAAATAGTTGGGGAAGGGAAGAAGGAATTATAGTGAGTTAGAACCCACACAACTCTGAATAGGGGAGGGAAAAATATCGAGGTGTAGGAACCATTAACTTGTCCAGATTTGTGTGTGCAACCAAAATAAAGCAGACATATTAATTCAAGATTAATCTGTTATAAAATGAACATTTTTTTAAACAAACAGCTAATCCTGTAATGTTAGTAGAGCACCTAGGCCCAACTCCAAAGTTCTGGGTGGGAGTGGTAGGAAGAGAGGGAGGTCAAGCCGCAATGACTTATTAGAATAAAGATTCTCAAAAACACACACCATTGCCAAAGTCTCAGTTCTCCATCCATTATCTTAACATAAACAGGTAATACGTCCCACAATTCACCGTACCAGCGAGCAAATAACACTCTAAACTCGTTGAAGACATCGAACATGCACAGCAGCAGAAACTGCTTTTAAACAGGACATTTTCAAATGTAAGGCGATAGGTCTTTTACTAAGTCTGCGCTCAAGGGTTGAGTACCCTCTTATATGAACAAAAATGGGATAAACAAAAAAGTTCTTCCATCTCAGGTTTGTCCCAATATAGTAGAGAGAAACTTATCAGCTGTATAGGCGTACAGCAAGTGGTCTGCTAATATAGTCTCAAATCTTCAAACAACCAGCAACTGAAATTAGCTGGTTTCTCCCACTCAATATAAATAGAGAGACATACACAATTTCTCTCAGTACAAAATTGTTATTGATCATGCTGTGTATTCCTTCTGGATTGGTACATTCCTGATGTTTTGTGTTTTTGTAAATTGATAAAGCTATATGTTTAAAAACTTCAATAAAAATGTTAGCAATTTGATACTTGGTGTGTGTGGGGGCGGGGGGAAGGGGAGTCCTTACTATGCAGGCATATAAAATTATAGGAGAAATAAAGAGAAAGGAGAAGACTCAAGAATTGTAAAAACATGATAAATGCCTTCTGAAATGCACAAACACAGACAGATTTTGTGATAAAGTATATGACCCCTGCCTTTATGGTTTGCTAAGGGCAGCTATTGATTTTTTAAAAAAAAAATAAACACTGTTCAGTCCTGGAAGTTAGCTTTTAAGAATCCCATAAGGAATCCCGTTTCCATACGGGGGGAGGTCAAATTTTTTTTCATTATGGAGATGACAGATCAAAGTACAACACTAATAAGCCACATAGCCCATAACTCAACAAAACAAATCCCAAATCAGACAGACAATCAGTTACTAACTACCAAAATCACAGCACGGCAAACACCAGATTGAGCTGGAATAACCTTTGAACAGAAAAGTGGGAATCACAAAACACACCCATCAAGCCAGTAGTTTCATTTGTGGAAACAACACACAACTAAGAGTTTCTCATTAATAGAATGAAGCTGTTGTCTTAAAAGCAGTACGACTGGGCTCAGTAAAGCTAGCAGGAGCGTTACATAAATGGGGACGAACAAACCAACACAGCAGGCAGGCCTGGATCCTCTAACTAATTAGAAAACTGGATCTGGTCTTCAAAATTATAGGAGACGTGTTCCCTTCGCACTTCTGCCCCTCCTTAGAAATAAAAGATCTCTGCCCAACCTTTGATTAATGACTCAGGAAGGAATGGAAAAAAGTAAAACCTTTCCTATAGGACCCCTGGCAGGCTAGACCCAGCACACACCCTATATATCTGATTCCTACAGCACTGTTTGCACCCGTTAGCTTATTTTTATGCTCCGTCTCTTAACATTTCAATCTGGGGCATCTACAAACATTTTCTTAAGAAGTTAAGCTTCTTTCTTCAAACATTTTAGTCCATTCCTTAGGCCTGATAACAAGAGGGAAGCAGGAGATTAAGAGAAAAGCCACAGTCACCTTCACTCTGCAACAATGACAAGAGAATTTACAACGAGCACACGCTAATCTGAAGGAAAAAAGTACAACAATGTCACTTCTTTGGTATGTCAAAGAAATTCAGACATTTAAAATGATATATACCTAATACAGTGAGATGACCTAATGCATAAAACCTCTGGCCAAGACAAATCAAACACTTGCATCGAAAGACTGACTGTTACCATTTTTGGACATGGCTGTACAGTACTAACCCAACCCTCATCCTTCCCAAACTCTTACCAGCTCTAAAATATTTTCCAACATTGTCTGAAAATCATCAAAACGTTTTATAGCACCTAAATCTCCCTATTTTTTTTTTAAAAAGAACAATTCGCTGACTTAGATCAGGGGGAAAAGAAACTGTGGCCAGTGTTTGAGAAAAGGCTCAGAGAAATATAAAGCACAGTATGTTTCACTTTAAAACAATAGGATCCAGGCAGTAAATCTAAGGATTACCTGCTTCCTATTAACAAGCTTCCCCACTGACAGCTTGTTCGTTCTATCCTGTTTTCAATACCACTCACAGAAAGGAAGGGGAAGAATTAGTTATGAGAGACTTCAAATAAATAATAATGGTACCTTCTACCCACGGTCTCAGTCCTTTAAAATAACCCCCTTAGCCACAGCACAGAGTGTGATTTCAAGATGAACCTCTACTTGGTTTCTGCTTCGTGTGTGACATTGAAACAGGTCGGAGTGGTGTGGAGGACTCTCCCAGCCCCTGTAATACCAGGTGAGAGAGCGACAGCTTCGGCCATCAGCATCACAAACTGCTCAGTGTGCTGAACCCCATCATTTCAGTGTGTGACCAGACCTGGTGAACACTCAGTCCCTGGGACTCAACCACATCGCTCGACTTCAAATTCTCCCTTTCAAAAAAAATACGAGTGCTTGCAACAGTCGATGGAGGAATTAACACCGAGACTAAACTCATTCGGCCAGTTTCAAAATGGTCCTAGTTAGATTCGCATTTAAATGACCAGCGGAGCTTTATGGTAGAGTATTCTGAAATCTGGACAACCACAAAAACTCTCATGGGGCGGTGGGGGGAATCGAACTGTGTCTGTGCTAAACATGGAGACTACCTGCAGAACGCCAGGGCTACACCCAGGTCACCTAGGTGTGTCTGTGCGCCCCTGCTTTGGTCAGGGAGGAGGAAAGGGGGAATTTCTCCCGCGTTAAAAGCTTTAGTGTTCATCATCTTTTTCTCCCCCCCTTCAGGGTTCCAGGAGCAATGTCCGGGTCTAACTGTTTGCAAACCCGGGCAGATACTGGGCGCTGTGTTGCTGAACATACAGAGAGACTCATCCAGCGACCATCTGTTGCATTCAGAACTTCAGCACTCCAGTCCGCCAGAGCCCAGCTACAAACCTCAGCCTCAACTCTTCTCCCATCTCCGTGCAACAGTGACAAATTCAAAAAAAGTGAACCATTTTCAACAACGATTTTTTTTTAAAAAGACATCACGAACAAGCTGCAGCTTTCACAATCACTGCCTGCACTTTTCCCAGTAAAACAGCATTAATTTCAAAAAGGAGGGGGGGGGGGTGTAAACAGAACTAGATCTGCGCTTTTGTTAAATTTATAATAATTCATCGGATATCAGTTGATCACTAAATGATTTCCGTCTAACCGAACTGGAAAGCAAGCAAGGGAGATAACGCTTTGATCCTCTAGGTGGATACAGCCGGCTTGCTGAAAAATAAAAGCACCCACACAGCCCACTTGCCTTTCTCTGCTGTTTTTCCCAGGCTGGGTCCAACAGGAGGTCTCTGTCCCAATCATCCTCTGGCTGCATGTAGTCTTCGGTCTGCGAGTGGTTGGAATCGTAGTGATCCATGATTTCCTTTCCCTCTCGCGTGTTGCTACAGCCCGGGTTACAAGGTAACACGGACAGGCTGGACCCAGCGGCGCTCCCCTCTCACTCGCTCTGCAGCTCTCGGCTCCACACACAGGCGCCCAGCGCCGCACCTCCGCCGCGGAAATCCCGCCCCCCTCCCCGGCGCCCATTGAGCGCAGCGCGCCGCCCGCACACACTCCCATTGCTGGAGCCGCACGCCTGTCACCCCCGCCGCTCTTCCAGCAATGCATTAGGAGGAGGGAGGAATCTGTCCATGTGACGGGCAGTTTAGCATCTGACTGTGCCTGAGCAGTGGTGACCTTTGTAGTTTTTAATCCTTACAGCCCGGCGCATTCAGACGGACAAGTTAGCAAATGCAGCAAATAGGGAATTGCTAAATTCTGAAATGTTATGCTCTGGAACCTGTTATTGGAGCCGCAGTTGGTTTCAGGCGGATCGATAACACGGAATCTCAGCTCTCCCCACAAAGGTGATGACGGTTGGAAGGTGTGACTCCTCTCTCTGTGAATGCAGCATTTTAATCGAGGTAAAGGACTAAGGATACAGAGTCACATTCCCAAAAATAAATTAGTAGCATATAGATATAGTTATAATTATTGTCATAATCATAATATCAAGGTGGAACTATATATATATATATATAACAAATACAGTTAGAATCATAATCATCTGAACATGGAACTATATATATATACAGTAATGACAATGATTCTAACTATAATATAAATATATAGTTATAATCATAATCATCTCTACGTGGAAATATATATATATAAGTTCCACGTTGGTATTATGATTTTAACAATGATCCAACACCCATTAAATCTATTAACATAATCTATGCATCAGATGCCACATGGGTGATGCCACTGAGGCGGGGGCAGCATCTCACAGTTGCTGTGGCTGTGGAGTCTGACTCAGTAAAGTAAAGCTAGACACTTAGATACCAGCCGGGGAGGAAGTGGAGTATCATTCTCAGGTTTCTCATTTGACCGGAGTTGACGATAAAAATGTAGAAGATTTAAGAAAAAAAAACCCCGCAAACGTTCTTTGTCATCGGGATGAGCATACATGAGGGAGAAGGGATTGGAGGGGTCTGTGGCCGGGTGGGAAGAGCTGGTTAGAGTGGGAGTGGGAAGGATAAACACCCGCACAGAGCAGTTGGTCTGTTTCCGTGCTGTAGATTCTGTCATTCTATGTTTTAATATGTGAACTATGCAGGATAGTCATAGCCTGCTCAGATCCATTCAGTGTGCTGTTGAAAAATAAATATATATTTATAATGTGACTTGCCTTTGAAAAGTCTGAGCGAATAGAAGGACGTGAAATGGGCATGTAACGGTCGCTAAAAGCATAATCCTCAACTTCCCTGATCTTTTATTACAGATAAATTGCTTTCTGGTGGTTTGGGGGACGGGACAAAACTTCCCTTTTGTCCACAGCCCTCCAACTCCCAACTTGTGCCATGAACTCCCTTGAAAAGCAGTTTACGTTGCGAAGGAAGTACTTCAGTGGGATCTCACGATCCTTTTGCACAGTAACCAGCTCTCAGTAGGTGTTAATCCCACTCCCCCCGCCCCCCCTCTATTATTCATGTTCTTATATATAAAGCCGTCTTTGCGTTTCTAACTGAATTTCAGGGGGGGGGTGAGGAGTGGATTTACATAATCACATTTCTCCTTCCAAAATCAGAAATTCTTTTCGTGTGGAGTAAACATCCCGAATTAGATTCATTTTTTTTCTTCTCTGGAACCGAGCACTCACATTCCACAGATTGCTGGCAAACTTCTCCCTCTCGCTGGCAATGAAAAGTTGCCTGAAAATATGCAGAGGCAGGACGAGGAGAGAGGATCGGACATTTCCTCGGGCGGAATTTTCTTTGCCATCTAAGGTAGTCTCTCAGTTCTTAACACACACAGAAAAACCCGCCCCCAGAATACTAGGGGAAAAAGGCGCAGAAACTCGCTACCATATAAGGGAAAAGTTAAAAAGGGCTGGAGGTGACGTTAAGCAGCCCAAGGATTGAGCCAGGACACAGAGGCAACGACGTTGATGCAGCCTTCGGTCTCACTCACTGTGCAGCGCAGGCCGATCCGAAAGCACACTTGACAATATTTTATGACCAGCTATTAAACAGGCAGACTCCAACAACCAGCATCATTTTCAGCCGGGCAGTTCAGTTTTATTTACAGTGGCCGTTAAAAGGTTCCAGGGCAGCTACAGATCGTAAAGTTTTAACAGGACTGTACAGGCAATTTTATACTTAGAGTGTAAATCTCATTTATTTTCTTTTAACTGTGGCTCCCTCTCTGGGCTCAGTGAGTAAAATGCACCACCTTCTTGTGGTACTCAGTGGATTGAAGCAGGAAAGTGATGTACAAACAGAAAATGAGGGAAACATTCAGCAGGTCAGGCTGCATCGGTGGAGAGAGAAACAGAGTTAACCTTTCAGGCCGATTACCTTTCATCAGATGTGTTTGACCCCTGATCTGTGCTCAGTTATCTGATCTCAACCCCTGTGACATTGGGCCCATTAAAATGTGAGCTTTATGTCCCCAGCCCTTGGGGGAGGGGCCAGGGAAGGCGTAAGCAGCCAGTGTTCCTGTTACTGAGTGCGAACCAGTCGCCCCTGTTGAAAACGATATGGTTGCTATGAGTCTGATGAAGGGTGCACACCCAAAACGTCATATGTGTCTGCCCTGTTGTGTATTTCCAGCATTTTCTGTTTTCGCTTCAGATATTCGGCATGTGCAGCCTTCCCTTTTTATGTTGGTGGTTATGAGTGTTGGGCTGGGGCAGAAGTTAGACTTGGATTATGGTGTCCCCCACACTTAACTGGCTGTTGATACTTATTGACCAGACTGATGCATGTAAAATGGCTCCTCAAGATTGTTCCTAATTTCAAGCACAAAGCGTGAAATGACAAAAAGGTGTTCAACCCATCAAAACTGGGCCTCAACAAGAGCATGTGCAGTCACAGACTCTGTCCACTCACTACCCACCAGGAAGCATCCAAGCGCATAGAAACATAGAAGATAGGAGCAGGAGTAGGCCATTCGGCCCCTCGAGCCTGCTCCGCCATTCGATAAGATCATGGCTGATCATCTAAACTCAGTACCCTGTACCTGCCTTCTCCCCATATCCCTTGATACCTTTAGCTTTAAGAAATATATCTAACTCATCCTTGAATATATTTAATGACTTCGCCTCAACTACCTTCTGTGGTAGAGAATTCCACAGGTTCACCACTCTCTGGGTGAAGAAATTCTTCCTCATTTCTGTCCTAAATGGTTTACCCGTTATCCGTAGATTATGACCCCTGGTTCTGGACTCTCCGACCATCGGGAACATTCTTCCTGCATCCAATTTGTCCAGACCTGTCAGAATTTTATATGTTTCGATGAGATCCCCTCTCATTCTTCTATACTCCAGTGAGTATAAGCCCAATCGACCCAATCTCTCCTCATATGTCATTCCTGCCATCCCAGGTATCAGCCTTGTCAATCTTCGCTGAACTCCTTCCATGGCAAGAACATCCTTCCTCAGATAAGGCGACCAAAACTGCACACAGTACTCAAGGTGTGGTCTCACCAAGGCCCTGTACAACTGCAGCAGGACATCCCTGTTCCTATGCTCAAACCCTTTCGCTATGAAGGCCAACTTCACCACCTGCTGCACCTGCATGCTTACTTTCAGCGACTGGTGCACAAGGACACCCAGGTCTCGTTGCATTTCCCCTTCTCCCAATCTATTGCCATTCAGATAATAGTCTGCCTTTCTGTTTTTGACACCAAAGTGGATAACCTCGCACTTATCCACGTTATATTGCATCTGCCACGCTTCTGCCCACTCACCCAACCTGTCCAGATCATCCTGGAGTTTCTCGGTATCCTCCTCGCAGCACACACTCCCACCCAGCTTTGTGTCATCTGCAAACTTGGAGATATTACATTTAATTCCCTTATCTAGATCATTAATGTATATTGTGAATAGCTGGGGTCCAAGGACCGATCCCTGCGGTACCCCAGTAGTCACTGCTTGCCACTCGGAAAAAGACCCATTAATTCCTACTCTCTGCTTTCTGTCCGCCAACCAGTTCTCTATCCAAGTCAATACCTTGCCCCCAATCCCATGTGCCTTAACTTTACACGCTAATCTCTTATGCGGGACCTTATCGAAAGCCTTTTGAAAGTCCAAATACACCACATCTACTGGTTCTCCCTTATCTATTTTCCCAGTTACATCCTCAAAAAATTCCAGTAGATTAGTCAAGCACGATTTACCTTTTGTAAATCCATGTTGACTTTGTCCGATCCTGTCACTGTTTTTCAAGTGCTCAGCTATTACATCCTTTACAATGGACTCTAGCATTTTCCCCACTACCGATGTCAGGCTTACCGGTCTGTAATTCCCCGCTTTCTCTCTACCACCCTTTTTGAATAGTGGGGTAACATTAGCTACCCTCCAATCCATGGGTACAGTTCCAGATTCCATCGAATGTTGGAAGATGATCAGCAATGCATCTACTATTTCTAGGGCCACTTCCTTAAGTACCCTAGGATGTAGATTATCAGGCCCTGGGGATTTATCGGCCTTCAATACCGTCAATTTCCCTAACACCATTACCCTGCAAATGCCTAAGGCTAATCAAGCAAACCTGCAGAACTGTAATCTGACTTTATAAGCCAATCCCCCTCACAGAGCCATGGTTCCATCATCATCATCGGAGCTCCTCTAATAGTCCTTCACATCACTTATGGCCAGGAGTTGAACCCTGGTGTTTTATTTCGAACTGTTCATGATTGCTTTGATCTTTGGGTCCTCACTGTCCACGGGGATGGTGCCAGAGGACTGGAGAGTGGCGAATGTTGTTCCTCTCTTCAAGAAAGGAAATAGGAATGACCCTGGTAATTATAGGCCGGTTAGTCTTACTTCGGTGGTTGGTAAGATAATGGAAAAGGTCCTGAGGGATAGGATTTATGACCATTTGGAAAGGGGCAACTTAATCAGGGATAGTCAACACGGATTCGTGAAGGGTAAGTCTTGCCTAACAAATTTGATTGAATTCTTTGAGGAGGTAACTAAGTGTGTAGATGAAGGTAGAGCAGTTGATGTCGTATACATGGATTTTAGTAAGGCGTTTGATAAGGTTCCCCATGGTCGTCTCATGAAGAAAGTAAGGAGTTGTGGGATAGAGGGAAATTTGGCCGATTGGATAAGTAACTGGCTATCTCATAGAAGGCAGAGGGTGGTGGTGGATGGAACATTTTCGGACTGGAGACCAGTTACCAGCGGTGTGCCACAGGGGTCGGTGCTGGGTCCTTTGCTGTTTGTGATTTTTATCAATGACTTGGAGGAGGGGACTGAAGGGTGGATCAGTAAATTTGCTGATGACACCAAGATTGAAGGTGGAGCAGTGGATGAGGTGGAGGGCAGTTGTAGGCTGCAAAGAGACATTGATAGGATGCAGAGCTGGGCCGAAAAATGGCAGATGGAATTTAACCCTGATAAGTGCGAGGTGATTCATTTTGGTAGGGCAAATTTGAATAAGGATTACAGGGTCAACGGCAGGGTTCTGAGGAACGTGGAGGAGCAGAGGGATCTGGGGGTTCATATCCACAGATCTCTGAAGGTTGCCACTCAAGTGGATAGAGCAGTAAAGAAGGCCTATGGTGTGTTGGCGTTTATTAACAGAGGGTTTGAGTTTAAGAACCGTGAGGTTATGCTGCAACTGTACAGGACCTTGGTGAGACCACATTTGGAATATTGTGTGCAGTTCTGGTCACCTCACTATAGGAAGGACGTGGAAGCATTGGAAAGAGTGCAAAGGAGATTTACCAGGATGCTGCCTGGTTTGGGGGGGAGGTCTTATGAGGAAAGATTGAGGGAGTTGGGGCTTTTCTCTTTAGAGCGGAGGAGGATGAGAGGCGACTTAATAGAGGTTTATAAGATGATGAGGGGGATAGATAGAGTGGATGTTCAGAGACTATTTCCTCGGGTAGAGGCAGCTGTTACAAGGGGGCATAACTATAAGGTGCATGGGGGGAGATATAGAAGGGATGTCCGAGGTAGATTCTTTACTCAGAGAGTGGTTGGTGTGTGGAATGGACTGCCTGCTGTGATAGTGGAGTCGGACACTTTAGGAACTTTCAAGCGGTTATTGGATAAGCACATGGAGCACACCAGAGTGATAGGGAGTGTGATAGCTTGATCTTGGTCTCGGACAATGCTCGGCACAACATCGAGGGCCGAAGGGCCTGTACTGTGCTGTACTGTTCTATGTTCTATTGCTCCTCCATTGACTTGTTATGTACTGCAACTGTGTTACAGGTTGCGGATGCCTTTGGCTAAGTCAAGGATTAGCTCATCCACCTTTTGATGGCATTTCCTCCATCAAGGGTCCCACTCCAGACGCTCATTTGCCCAAAGCGATTGGCACTTTCTGGAAGTGGTCAGGTTAATAAACCGCCACCCAGCACTTGACATTGACCAGTCACAGGTAGTACTGTCTACTGTCATTACGTAGCAGCTTTTAACACCTGACCTCATTCCAATGGTTCCCTCCAAAAAGGTTTATTTCCAGTTGCAGTGAACATAAAGTAGAACTCCTCAGATTTTTTTCCATCCTTCAGCAACTTTCTCCCTCTCCTAAGATGCTAACTCCTTGCTGGGGTAGAGTTCTACATGTAGCCATTGCTCATATATGAGCCTCAAAAGTGAGTGTTGGCTACTGTTTGCCCTGGAGAGATCAGCTAATTCAGCATTGAAAAAGGATCAAACCTGGACTTTCCTTCTCAGTATCATTAAATTACACCCAGGTAAAGCCACTGAATCATTGGGGACATATTCTTACTGGCTTCAACTTCATTCATACCTGAGTAAGATCAGGCACAAAATCCCAGCTTGGATTGTTAATCTAAACAGTAAGAAATCTGAGATCTCAATTAATCCTAGCATGAACTAAACCCATCACTATGGCCAGTTTCATTCTGACACGAGCTTTGAGCTAGTGATATTTTTTTATTCGTTCCTGGGATGTGGGCGTCACTGGTGAAGCCAGCATTTATTGCCCATCCCTACTTGCCCTTGAGAAGGTCATGGTGAGCTGCCTTCTTCAACCGCCGCATTCCTGTGGTGAAGGTACTCCCACAGTGCTGTCAGGGAGGGAGTTCTAGGATTTGGACCCAGCGCTGATGAAATGCCGATATATTTTCAAGTCAGGATGATGTGTATCTTGGAGAGGAACTTGCAGGTGATGGTGTTCCCATGTGGCTGCTGCCCTTGTCCTTCTAGGTGGTAGAGGTCGTAGGTTTGGGAGGTGCTACTGAAGAAGCCTCGGCAAGTTGCTGCAGTGCATCCTGTAGATGGTATACACTGCAGCCATGGTACGCCGGTGGTGGAGGGAGTGAATGTTTAGGGTGGTGGATGGGGTGCCAATCAAGCAGGCTGCTTTGTCCTGGATGGTGTCGAGCTTCTTGAGTGTTGTTGGAGCTGTACTCATCCAGACAAGTGGAGAGTATTCCATCACACTCCTGACTTGTGCCTTGTAGATGATGGAAACATTTTGGGGAGTCAAGAGGTGAATACCGGCAGAATACCCAGCCTCTGACCCGCTCTTGTAGCCACAGTATTTTTGTGGCTGGTCCAGTTAAGTTTCATGTCAATGGTGACCCCCAGGATGTTGATGGTGGGGGATTCGGCGATGGTAATGCCATTGAATGTCAAGGGGCGGTGGTTAGACTCTCGCTTGTTGGAGATGGTCATTGCCTGGCACTTGTGTGGTGCAAATGTTACTTGCCACTTATCAGCCCAAGCCTCAATGTCATCCAGATCTTGCTGCATGCGGGCATGGACTGCTTCATTATCTGAGGAGTTGTGAATGGAACTGAATACTCTGCAATCATCAGCGAACATCCCCACTTCTGACCTTATGATGGAGGGAAGGTCATTAATGAAGCAGCTGAAGATGGTTGGGCCTAGAATACTGCCCTGAGGAACTCCTGCAGTGATGTCCTGGGGCTGAGATGATTGACCTCCAACAACCACAACCATCTTCCTTTGTGCTCGGTATGACTCCAGCCAGTGGAGAATTTTTCCCCTGCTTCCCATTGACTTCAATTTTACTAGGGCTCCTTGATGCCACACTTGGTCAAATGCTGCCTTGATGTCAAGGGCAGTCACTCTCACCTCATCTCTGGCATTCAGCTCTTTTGTCCATGTTTGGACCAAGGCTGTAATGAGGTCTGGAGCCAAGTGATCCTGGCGGAACCCAAATTGGGCATCGGTGATCAGTTTATTGGTGAGTAAGTGCCACTTGATAGCACTGTCGATGACACCTTCCATCACTTTGCTGATGATTGAGAGTAGACTGATGGGGCGGAAATTGGCCGGATTGGATTTATCTTGCTTTTTGTGGACAGGACATACCTGGACAGTTTTCCACATTGTCTGGTAGAAGCCAGTGTTGTAGCTGTACTGGAACAGCTTGGCTAGAGGCGCAGCTAGTTCTGGAGCACAAGTCTTCAGCACGACAGCCGGGATGTTGTCGGGGCCCACAGCCTTTGCTGTATCCAATGCGCTCAGCCATTTCTTGATATCACATGGAGTGAATCGAATTGGCTGAAGACTGGCTTCTGTGATGGTGGGGACCTCAGGAGTAGGCCGAGATGGATCATCCATTCGGCCCTTCTGGCTGAAGATGGTTGCAAGCGCTTCAGCCTTGTCTTTTGCACTCACGTGCTGGGCTCCGCCATCATTGAGGATGGGGATATTCATGGAGCCTCCTCCTTCCATTAGTTGTTTAATTGTCCACCACCATTCACGACTAAATGTGGCAGGACTGCAGGGCTTTGATCTGATCTGTTGATTGTGGGATCGCTTAGCTCTGTCTGTAGCATGTTGCTTCTGCTGTTTAGCATGTATGTAGTCCGGTGTTGCAGCTTCCCCGGGTTGGCACCTCATTTTTAGGTACGCCTGGTGCTGCTCCTGGCATGCTCTTCTACACTCCTTATTGAACCAGGGTTGGTCCCCTGGCTTGATGGTAATGGTAGAGTGAGGGATATGCCGGGCCATGAGGTTACAGATTGTGGTGGAATACATTTCTGCTGCATACAATATAATACAATAGCTTTCTCCTCCTCCCCCAAGTATATTCATTGCTATGTATAAAACAAGGCAGCTCCATTCCTGAATTAATTCAGTGTCAGTAAAAGCATAGTTGGTGGGAAACTGAAATACATTGTGTGATGCCAGTCTTAAAAGGGAATTCCAACATCACAGCCACTTAAAAAAACAATTAATGAGAATTTTGAATTTTAACATTTTTTGCTGCTGATTCTTAGTTATGATTGTTTAACAACTGACAAAAATCAGGTATTATGGTCCAGTTTTAGTTCAATGGTTGTTCCTTTAATCCTGTTACAGCATGTAAGCAGTTTAAAAACCAATAGATTCATGAACCAAGCTTATTTTGATGCATTGTTGCAAGTGTTGTCAGTTACAGGCTGAAGAATAATTCTTTTTTCGAGTGGTGAAATATTCAAAATCCCCAATGTCCCAGTAACTCTTATGAGTGATATAAAAGACCAATTCAGTCTGAAGCTGGAAGCTTGGGGGGTGGGGACAGGGGTTGAAAATTTCAGACAAGTCTAAAACTCCTGAAAGAAAGAAAAAAAGAGTTTAGATTAAGATAGACTCCCACAATGCTAAGAAATTCATATGGAGGCATTAGTTAATTCCAGTCGCTAAAAGCAATTAGGAGACCAAAAAAAGAGACTTGCATTTATGTAGAGCTTTTCATGACCTCAGGACTTCCCAAAGCGCTTTACAGCCAATGAAGTACTTTTGAAGTGTAGTCATTGTTGCAATGTAGGAAACGCGGCAACCAATTTGCACACAGCAAGCTCCCACAAACAGAAATATAATAATGACCAGATAATCTGTTTTATTGATGTTGGTTAAGGGATAAATATTGGCCAGGACACCGGGGAGAACTCCCCAGCTCTTCTTCGAAATAGTGCAATGGGATCTTTTACGTCCACCTGAGAGGACAGACAGGGCCTCGGTTTAACATCTCACCCGAAAGATGCCACCACCGACAGTGCAGTGCTCCCTCAGTACTGCACTGAAGTTTCAACCTAGACTTTCTGTTTGTTTTCCGGATACATTACTAAAAGCGTACCTCAATCTAAGGCTAGGATCTCAAAGGTATGGGGAATCGAAACTCATCCATGAGACTGAACCAAAATATGAGAACCAAAATAATCCAGAGTAAGAAGGTTGGAAACGACCCAAAAACATAATGACATCATGGGAGGGAGGCAGGGGGAACAAATATTGTTCCTGAGGCCAATAATGTGAAGAGATTTGGGGGTAGATTTCAAACTTGTCGCCCACTGGTAGTGCAGATCAGCCACCAGTATAGAAACCGCCCGATTTCCATTTTGATTATAAGTGGTGGCCAATCTGCAAAGCCAGTTTTACACGCGCATTGGCAAGTTGAAAATCTACACCTTAATTCTTTTTTATGGTTAAATTAAAAATATATATATATTATTTATCAACTCCTGCTGGAAGCCTATATGTGTGTATACCGGGTGAGGACAGCATCACGCTCAACTGTGACGCACCCACATTTGAATAGCCTGTCAATAGTCACCGAGAAGGCTCACACACAAATAATGTCCAATTGTGCATAATACCAGAGGGCACCTAAAAACCATGAGCCCATAACCTAAAGAGCCAATGCTTCCAGGAGAAATGGGGAACAAGAGGAAATTTGCATTAAAAAGGTAATAAGGTTGCTATTAGTGAGTCTGCAGACATTGATTATGTTGGGAAATGGGAACACGAGTGCTGGGATTGCAGATAAACCAGATCTTGTGCTCACCAGACATCCACATTTTAGCACGTTCCAATAGGCATCATTGGATAGCAATCAGTAGCCAGAACTCTGACCAATTCTTCTGTTCCTTAGGCAAGGGACACAGACACCAACTGTAAAATCTCTCCTGCCACCTTGTAGGAAGTTAGGTAACTCAGGGCTCGTAGGGGACTAAACCTGGCCGGGGTGGGGTCCACCTAGTTTATATGGCTCATACCACACAAGGCAGTGCACTAATTCACTGAGCCATTTGGGTCATTTTAAAGGTTCGGCCCCAGCTGGAGTACTGTGTCCAATTCTGGGCACCACACTTTAGGAAGGACATGAAGGTTTTGGAGAGGGTACAGAAGAGATTTACTGGAATGGTTCCAGGGATGAGGGATTACAAGTTACGTGGATAGACTGGAGAAGCTGGGGTTGTTCTCCTTAGAGCAGAGAAGGTTGAGATGAGATTTGATAGAGGTGTTGAAAATCATGAAGGGCTTAGGCAGAGTAACTAAAGAGAACCTGTTCCCATTGGCGGAAGGGTCAATAACCAGAGGGCACAGATTTAAGGTGATTGGCAAAAGAACCAGAGACATGAGAAAAAATGTTTTTAATGCAATGAGTGGTTAGGATTTAGAATTCTTATCCTTGTTTTCAAATCCCTCCATGGCCTCGCCCCTCCCTATCTCTGTAATCTCCTCCAGTCCCACAACCCCGCCCCCCCCCACCGCCGAGATATCTGCGCTCCTCTAATTCTGCCCTCTTGAGCATCCCTGATTATAATCACTCAACCTTTGGTGGCCGTGCCTTCTGTTGCCTAGGCCCTAAGTTCTGGAATTCCCTGCTGAAACTTCTCCGCCTCGCTACCTCTCTTTCCTCCTTTAAGACGCTCCTTAAAACCTACCTCTTTGACCAAGCTTTTGGTCACCTACCCTAATTTATCCTTATGTGGCTCAGTGTCAATTTTTTTGTCTTAAAATACTCCTGTGCAGCGCCTTGGGATGTTTTACTACGTTAAAGGTGCTATATAAATACAAGTTGTTGTTGTAGAATGCACTGCCTGATAGGGTGGTGGATACAGATTCAATAGCAGCTTTCAAAAGGGAATTGGATAAATACTTGAAGGAGAAAAAAATTGCAGGGATATGGGGAAAGTGCGGGGGTGTGGGACAAACTGGATTGCTCTTCGAAAGAGCCGGCGCAGACTTGATGGGCTAAGTTACCTCCTTCTATGCTGTACTATTCTATGATTTTAAGATTATCCTCATGCAAATGACCAATAAACATAGGTCCCAACCACAAACAAATCTGACTCAAACTGCTATTGGAAAGATTGCAATAGCCCCCTCAAATCTACCTCCCCAGTCTACAAAGGTCACCCAAAGGCAGCCTCAAAGGTGATCATTTGGAAATGGAGCTCACTGTTGTCCTTTGCTAATTCATTCTAAAACATGCCAGTCTTTGAAGCTAGGCATATCTCACAGGGGCAAAACCTTGAGGAATGTATGCCGCTAATTAAGTTAATCAAAGTCATCTCTATTCTCACAAGTCAGGAAGAATCTATTGTCATTTTTCAATTGTATTATTAAACAATATGCAGCACTGTTTGGTGTAAAACAAATCGGCAATGTATTCCCACAAGTATGCTTTTTAACTCCGTGCAGATAGAAAACTGAAGAGACACAACAGAGCGGGCAGTACACTTCTCCAAGCAAGTAGTACTGTTTGCAGAAATAGACCGACACTTCAAATGGATTACACACAGTTAGGTTTCCTTTTTAAGTTCTACATGAAATTGTACTGCATTGGTGCTTTGGGGAAAGTGGGGAGTAAAGAGACAATGCAAAGAACAGAGCAGAAAAGGTAGTGGTTGTGAGCTCTGGATAACAGCTGTTCCTTTACATGTCTGGGTTTATTTGAGTTGAGTCCCTTTACACTAAAGAGGGAAGGGATTTTACATGTAAACTCATCTAAAATGTTGCTTCTGTAATATTAGTTAAAGAGCACACCGGCATAAACTCAGGGACCTTGTTAGGAATATGTAACCGCACAGGGCCCCAGGCGGATCCAGTGAAAGGACACCTGCACAATGATAATAGCCGATCACTGATCATTTTACTAACTATTATTACCTATTGCAAACATGCCTGTTCACGATCATGTGTGCAGCTTAATTTTAGTCAAAACAATCGGGGAAGGATGAATCAATTATGTGGCAATTCTGAGGAGTTCCTATTTCTTTGACAGTGCGTCATACACACACACACAGACACACACACACACAATGGGTTGACTTTGGTACCACTGATGGAAATGAGTGCTGCCTACACGACGGGTGGGAAAGTGATGAAAGTAATGAGAAGAAGGGAAAACCAGTCTTTTGAACTTGGGTTAAGCAAAATTGTTTCAAAGAGCAGCCTGAGATGAGAAGGAACTACTTCACTCAGAGGGTGGTAGGTCCATGGAATATGCTGCCCCAAAAAGCTGTAGAAGCTACATCATTACATAAATTTAAAACAGAAATAGACAGTTTCCTAAAGGGAATTAAGGGTTACGGGGAGCGGGCAGGAATTTGGACATGAGTCTAGGTTCGGATCGGTCATGGCCCTGTGGGTAGCGTAGCGGGCCCAGGGGCCGTGTAGCCTGATCCTGCTCCTATTTCGTGTGTCCAATTCTGTTAGGTTCAGGAGCTGGTTCTGTGATAGTAGATTGGCGGTTAGGATCAGATCAGCCATGATCTTATTGAATGGCGGAGCAGGCTCGAGGGGCCAATTGGCCTACTCCTGCTCCTATTTCTTATGTTCTTATGTAATGCGAATGAAACCCCAACTTGTCCAGAATGCAAATTAGAGCTAATCTTTGTCATAAATTGCTTTTTCCTTCTCTCTTCCCCTTTCTCACGAGTACAGTTGAGAGTCAGGTACACCTTTTTGTAAATCAGTATCATTGAAGCCAGAAGTCTTATTAAAATGACAAGATTCCACAACTTGTGTCATCTCGCTCAAGAATACTCATTAAAGTAATGAGATGCTGAAAAAATAAATTATGAATAAATATTTGTTTTGCCTTTGAAGGTGCAAAAGTATTGGATTAAGTATACCCTGGATTACAGATATAGGGCCTAAAGTATTTTGAATTTAGAGGGACCACACCTTACCTTGAACACTTTAAGCAACAGTATCCATTATATCTAAAATGAAATGATTTTGGATGATTCTGTAATTCAATTCTTGGGCTGAGCTTTCTTTTGCAGCTGTGCTCCAACACACTAGTCTGATGTGTTGAGATATTATGGTAAGGATATAAGCACTCTACAGCCACAACCTTCCAACTCAGAGGAAAGAGTGTGCTACCACTAAGCCAAGGATGACACAGAGTCAAGGGCTGATTGATCATGCTTAGGATCAAAGAATGCAAGAAATTGTGACCATACTACACATCAAGAGTCAATGGAATGAAAATCGGGCAAGTTCTATAAAGGGCGTCTGATCTGCTCTCCCAGATGAAAATCTACCAATTATCTTTACAACCAACGTGTGTTGGGTAACCCTTTTTCTGTAAACTCTACTCTAGGATCATCTCAGAAGAGAAAAGATAACCCACTACTAACCAGTTCCATAAACCTCTCTCCCCTACCCATTCCACCCTTACAAGTGCAAGTAGCTCATGTATTTCTGTGTCACCAAGATAGAGACCATCCATTTAGCTGCCTCTGCTGCTTCCCCTTGCCCACCAAGCAACACTTCCCACAACCTCCATCTTAACTCTGAACCCCCATCTCTTTCTCTCTAGTTTCTATCCCCATCTCCCACAAGCTCATTATATCGATGCGACCCACCTCCTGCTCACTTGACCCCATTCCCACTAAACCGCTGACTGCCAACTATCCTTCCTGGCCACTATGTTTGCTTACATAGTAAATGGTTCCTTCTTCTCAGGCACTGTCCCCCCTCCCTTTCAAAATCACTATCATCCAGTCTTCATCAACTGCACCCTCGACCTCCCTGTCATCGCAAACTACCACCCTATGTACATCCTTCATTTCCTCTTCAAAGTTCTTTGAACATGTTGTTAGCTCCCAAGTCTGTGCCCATCTCTCCCGCAACTCCATGATTGAATCCCTCCAATTAGGCGTCCACTCCTCCCACTGAAATGGTCCTAACTAGTCACAAATGACATTCTCTGTAACTGTGCTACATTATCCCTCCTCATCTTCACTGCAGCCTTTGACATGGTTGCCAATAAGATCCTCTTCCATGCGTGTCCCACCGTTGCCTAACTCAGTGGTTTCACTGCAAGAGCATCTCTACCAATGGCTTCTCTTTCCACCCCACACCATCACCTTCGGATCCATCGTTTATACATAGATACATAGATACATAGAAGATAGGAGCAGGAGTAGGCCATCCGGCCCTTCGAGCCTGCTCCGCCATTTAATGAGATCATGGCTGATCCTCCAATTCAGTATCCCGTCCCCGCCTTCTCTCCGTAACCCTTAACCCCTTTTGCCTGTAGAAATATATCTAATTCCCTCTTAAATATATTTAATGAGCTGGCGTACACTGCCCTCTGTGGCAATGAGTTCCACAGGTTCACCACCCTCTGAGTGAAGAAATTCCCCCTCATTTCTGTCCTAAATGGTTTAGCCCTTATCCTTAAATTATGTCCTCTAGTTCTGTTCTCACCCGCCAAGGGAAACATCCCTTCTGCATCTAGTCTGTCTAGACCTGTCAGAATTTTATACACTTCTATGAGGTCCCCTCTCAATCTTCTAAACTCCAGTGTGTACATCCCTAAACTACATAGTCTCTCCTCATAGGTCAATCCCGCCATTCCTGGTATCAGCCTGGTGAATCGCCGCTGCACCCCCTCCATGGCAAGAACATCTTTCCTCAGATGAGGCGACCAAAACTGTACACAGTACTCGAGGTGTGGTCTCACCAGTGCCCTGTACAGCTGCAGCAAGGTATCCCTGTTCCTGTATTCCAACCCTTTTGCTATGAAGGCCAGCATACCGTTTGCCTTCTTGATCGCCTGTTGCACCTGCATGCTCGCCTTCAGTGACTGGTGTACAAGAACACCCAGGTCTCTCTGTACTTCCCCCTCTCCCAATTTATTGCCATTTAAATAATAATTTGCCCTCCCGTTCCTGCACCCAAGGTGGATAACTTCGCACTTGTCCACATTATAGTGCATCTGCCATTTATCCGCCCAATCACCCAGTCTGTCCAAATCGCTCTGGAGCTTCCTGGTCTCCTCCTCTGAGCCCACCCCCCCTCCTAGTTTAGTGTCGTCTGCAAATTTGGAAATGCTGCATCCGACTCCCTGATCCAGGTCATTAATGTAAATTGTGAACAGCTGGGGACCCAGGACAGATCCCTGTGGTACCCCACTTGTTACTGCCTGCCATTCAGAAAATGAGCCGTTTATTCCAACTCTCTGTTTTCTATCTGACAGCCAGTTCTCTATCCACGTCAATACTTTCCCCTTTATCCCATGAGCTTCAATTTTCCCTGCTAATCTTTTATGTGGGACCTTATCGAAGGCCTTTTGGAAGTCCAGGTACACCACATCTACTGGCTCTCCCCCATCTATTTTACCAGTTACTCCCTCAAAAAATTCCAATAGATTAGTCAAGCACGATTTACCCTTTGTAAATCCATGTTGACTCTGTCCTATCCTGTCCCCATTTGCTAAGTGCTCCGCTATTTCATCCTTAATGATGGACTCCAGCATTTTGCCCACAACTGATGTAAGGCTTACAGGTCTGTAATTACCTGCTTTTTCCCTACTCCCCTTTTTGAATAGTGGGGTAACGTTAGCTACCCTCCAATCCATGGGCACTGTTCCCGAGTCTAATGAATTCTGAAAAATCATACTTAGTGCATCCGCTATCTCTAGGGCCACCTCCTTCAGCTCCCTAGGATGCATGTTATCAGGCCCTGGGGATTTGTCCGCCTTCAATCCCTTTAGCTTCCTTAACACCATATCCTTAGAGATATTGACTTGCGTCAGTTCCTCCTTTGCAAATGTCCCTATTTTTCCCGATATCCCAGGGAGGTTTTTTGTGTCTTCCTTCGTAAAGACTGACCCAAAGTATGCATTTAGTTGGTCTGCCATTTCTTTATTTCCCGTTATATATTCCCCCGTATCTGACTGCAATGGGCCAACTTTGGTTTTCACCAGTCTTTTCCTCTTGATATACTTATAAAAGCTTTTGGATTTAGTTTTTATATTTTCCGCCAGCTTGCTTTCGTAAGCTATTTTGCCCCTCTTGATTAAGCCCTTTGTCCTCCTTTGCTCTATCTTAAACTGTTCCCAATCTTCCGCACTGGCGCTTTTTTTGGCTATTTTATACGCCCTATCTTTGGATTTTATGCTGTCTCTAATTTCCCCTGTTATCCACGGTTGAGTCACCTTTTTAGATTTCCTTTTATGCCAGATTGGTATAAACAATTTTTGCAATTTTGTCATTCTATCTTTAAATGCTTGCCATTGTTTATCTACCTCCAGTCCTCCCAGGAACGTTGTCCAATCAGACCTGTCCTCTTGCTCATCTATATGTTGCCCCTTGGTGACATCATCTGAAGACAAGAGTCAGCTTCCACATGTATGATGATTACCCCCAGCTTGAAATCACCAAAAGCTCTCTCGATCTCTCCACTGCCATTAGACTGCTTGTCCAACATTGAGTTTTAGATAAGTTACAATTTTCTTCATCTAAACGTTGGGAAGACCAAACCCATCATAAACATTGTATGCTCAGCAGAGACACCATCCCCCATTCCAGCCATTGTCTTAGGTTGAACTAGACTGTTCGCAGCCTTGGTGTCCTATTCAACCCCAAGCTGAGCTTCCAACCGTGTATCTTTTCCATTACAAAGAATGACTATTTCCATCTGCTGCTGAAATTATCATTCATGTCTTACAGTGCCAACTTAGCTCAGTGATGGCACTTTCACCCGAGTCAGAAGGTCATGGGTTCAAGTCCCACTGCAAGGACGTGAGCACATAATCAAGGCTGACGGTTGAAAGCAGTACTGAGGAAGTGCTGCATTGTTGGAAGTGCAATTTTTCAGATGAGACATTAAACTGAGGCCCTGTCTATCTGCTTGAGTGCACATAAAAGATTGCATGGGAACATCTGAAAAAGAGAAGGGAAATTCCGCCCCCCCCGCTGCCCATGGCATAGCCAACATTTATTTTGCTAACAATACCAAAAAGCAGATTAACTGGTCATTATCTCATTGAGGTTTGTGTGACCTTGCTGTGCACAAATTGGTTGTCACATTTGCCTACATAACAGCAGAGACTAATCTTCAAAATAATGAATGGCTGTAAAGCACTGAGATTTCCTGAGCAGGTGAAAGGCACTATATAATTACAAATTCTTTTCTTTTTCTCCCCCCCCCTGGCAACCTGCAGACTCGACTATTCTGATGCTATCCTGGCCACTCGACTATTCCGATGCTATACTAGCCACTCGACTATTCCAATGCTATCCTGGCTACTCGACTATTCCGATGCTATCCTGGCCACTCGACTATTCCGATGCTATCCTGGCCACTCGACTATTCCAATGCTATCCTGGCCACTCGACTATTCCAATGCTATCCTGGCTGGCCTTCCATCCTTCGCCCTCCATAAACTTCAGCTCATCCAAAACACTGTTACCTGTATCCTATCCTGGACCAAGTCCTGCTTACTCTTCATCTTTGTCCTGGTTCACCTACATTGGCACCCGGTCCCCATTGCCTCAAATATTAAATTCTCATCCTTGTGTTTAAACCTCTTCATGACCTCACCCCTCACTATCTCTGTAGCCTCCTCCAGTGCTGCAACACCACCCCGCCCTGAAAACTGCATTCCTCTGACTCCGACCTCTGACTCGGACATTCTCTCTCCCTTGGCCCTACCATTGGCAGCTTTGCCTGCAGCCACGAAGGCCTCACACTCTAGAATTCCCTCCCAAAACCCCTCACCTTTCAAACTCCCTCTTGTATTTTAAGACTCTCCTTGTGACCTTTGGTCACCCCTCCTAATATCACCTTCTCTGGCTCAGCATCCATCGTTTATCCTTACACCTCTGTGAAGCAACATGGGCTGGTTTTCTATGTTAAAGGTGCTGTATTAAATGTAGGTTGTTGTTGACTCTCTCTATCTCTCACACACAATAAATTGACACAAGTTACTCTGAAATGCAGTTATGCCACTTACACATGACATCATCGTGGCAAGAACCACTGGTCACTCTTCTCCCTCCCCAACACCAAAAAAGTTTGCCAAACATTTAGAAATCTCCAGGAAGAGAGCCAATCTCTAAGATGGTGGTTCGGTATTTTTTAATAAAACCTCTGGCCTTGAACATTGTTCACCGTGGAAAGGCAAGATTCTGCTTACAATCCAATCTCTATTATTGCACTCATCGAGAAAACAATACTTCTTATAAACTTGAAGTGAAACCTGTGAAAATTATATTTTTTTTAATAAAAGAGAGGAAACATTGTTCAGACCATAGCAGTGAGTGTAAGGAAACATCTATTTAGTGCAGGACAGAAAGAGCCGAGTTACAGATTTATTAAAGGATTCCTTTATAAGTAGTTTGACAAGTGGCCTCTGCTGGGAATAGGAGAGTTCATATTTCATCTGAGGCTAGGCTTTGAACCCAGATCTATCAGGGGAGTTGAGTGCACTGCCACAAGATTGATGTCCTGGACATTCTCTTTTGTTTAAAAAATGACTAAAATATAACTTTTTACACTTCCTGAAATAATTCTTCAGTCTGGGATTTTGTACTTAGTGTCAGCCTTGGCTCAGCGGTAGCACTCTTGTCTGAGTCAGAAGGTTGTGGATTCAAGACACACTCCTGAGATGTGAGCACATGATCCAGGCCAACACTTCAGTGCAGTATTGAGGGGGTGCTGCACTGTCGGAGGTGCCGTCTTTTGGATGAGACCTTATAGCTGCCCTCTCAGGTGAGCATAAAAGATCCCATGGCCCTATTTTTAAGAAGAGCAGGGGAGTTCTTCCCAGGTGTCCAGACCAATATTAATCCCTCAACCAACAACTGCAACTTGCAACTGATACAGTACAATGTACAACAGTATAGTCTACATTTCTAACAGTGATACAAGCAGGCAACTATGCTTATAATGCCCATTCACAATGCCTCTAAGTATAGAGATAACAGAGCTCCTTGTGCACCGCTGATGAACACTCTAAACGTGTGCACAGACCACTGAATACTGACTTCAAACCTCTTCAGCTCTTTTCAATCAATACAAACCAAATGGTGATACAGCGGGCTTTCCAAAGTTTTAAAAAAATACTTTTCAAAAGGCCCCCCTCATCGCTGAAATGTATAGTGTCTGATCCAAGTCAAACAAGCCAGAAAGATCCCACGTTTGATGCCTCGTCTATTCTAACAGATGATCTCAGATAGCAGTGATAGGGGTGTTAGGATTGGGTCAAAGTCCGTGTGCTGGAGAAGGGAAAACCAACCAAGGTCCCCACTCTTGATCTGTATGTAGTAACCCCTGGTAGGGTTGGTTGGAGACAGAGATTGTCTGTGTGAATGGGGAGGGGGTGGAAATGAGGTTTAACCTTTGGTGAAGTTGTTTGGTTTTTCTGTTGAAACGTACAAATCCAAATATCACCTATTTAAAAAAAATAAAAATCTATCGATTGTGAAGTAAGAAAAAAGTGCTTAAAATGAAGCAGAAGGTAAATTTAATATAAAAATTCAAAAATGTGCACTAGTAGGGAGAGAGAAGAACACTGAACAATTTTCACTTTTATTGCCTACACTTCTGATAATGAAAGGCTGTAACGTTGTTTACATGAGGTACTCGAAGATGACCGGTGCTTATGGGATTTTACCCTAGCAAACGAATTAACACCTCCAGGAGAGAACATGAATTTAAAAATAACAAAATTGAAAAAGTTGGTTGTTCTGATGGCCAAGTGGATAAATACACTTCCCCGTGTGGTATTTAAGCCACGTACACCAGAAGGTTTGATGTCCAATTTGTATCGTGTGGTCATCTCAAGTTAGGGCGGTAGCTGGCCTCACTGTCCTTTGGCCACAACCACAAGAACAAAAAATGCCCGGGTTCTCGCTCCAGACTATAATCCAATGGCCCTGCTGGGAACTGTGCAACGATGTTGGCACGCTGTTATATAAAGACCGAACTTGACCTTGGCTTTGATGCCCCTCCCCCACTGACAAACAGCCCGCTGACTCTCTCACTTCAGGAAATCCCGTTTGGGTGTGGCACTAGAGCATTGCTGACAGCCGACAGTCAGCCTTCAGGAAAAGAGAGGAGAAAACAGTTTTGTTAGGTAAGGGTATCAAGGGATATGGAGCCAAGGCAGGTAAATGGAGTTGAGATACAGATCAGACATGATCTAATTGAATGGTGGAACAGGCTCGAGGGGCTGAATGGCCTACTCCTGTTCCTAAAACTGAGTGTATTCGCTCTTATAGCAGTGTAGATTCAGCTCACATTGCCAGCCCATATCTTCAGATGTGTCAGCCACGGCTCAGTGGTAGCACTCCCGCCTCCGAGTCAGAGACTGGAGCACAAAATCGAGGTTGACACTTCAGTGCAGTGCTGAGGGAGTGCTGCACTGTTGGAGCTGTCAGCTACATAAATGCAAGTTCTTTCTTTCTTGAAAATGAGCTTACTCCTTTGATGAGCCTGTTTCTACAAAATCAGCAATGTTCTACCAAGGTTCGTCAAATTAAATTAAACTTCAGCATCAACGCCAGTCAGGTAACGTCACTAAAGAACTCTTGGTTCATCAGCTCTTGGTGTTTGTGCTGTACATAGCCAAGGCTATTGTCTACAGAACTGAGCAACCCTCACCATGCTCCTGGGATACGAAAGGAAAGATCATATTCAATTCCAGTCATCATGACCCAAGATGAATGGGATTTTAAGGTTACATGTGTTAAAACTCAGCAGAGCTGGGGAAGGGGAAACAGGGGGAAAGAGTCAAGTAAAACCAACACTTAAAAATATTCTCAAATGCTGCCTTAAAATAAGTACATTAGAATTTTATGCCAATATCAAATCAAACTAGCAAAAACAAGTGCACTAGGAATTCATTCTGCATCATTTCCTATCGGTCTGTCTACATACAGTAAATCTGGCAGTAAAACTTACTGTTGCAAGAAAATGTTGGTACATTTTCAGTGATTTCCCGTCCCCCACACAAACATTTCAGCGACAGATTCACACATCTCCTGCTATCTCTGCTTTACTGGGAGAGAGCACCTTTGATAATGAGAATGATGGGACTCTTCCCTGCTGCAGGACATAAAGGATAATAACCAGCTTGGAATTTAATATAACATAAGAAGAGGTTCACACTGACTGGACTTTTTATTTTTTACATGAAGTGGCTGGCCACATTTGTAATGGAAGCACTCACAGTGAGACAGCGTCACATTATGAGATAGGACATTGTGTGCTGAAAAGAAATTGATGATGTGTACTTAGTAAGCATATGTTAATCACACATTTCTGATTGTCACCACCTTGGAATTACTTGACGCAACCACGAGGGATTCAACCAAGCAGATGTGTTCAGCAAACAAGCCCAAACACTGCAATTAAATTATCTTTATAATTCAATAGCAATAATGAAAGAAAAGATAATTATTAGCTCCATTAGTTAATGAAAGGGGAAAAAAAAGAGGGATCACTCATAAATATACACTATATTCAATACATTTCCACTCATGCTTAAATTGATTTGCTTGGCTGAAACCATAGGTGTTACAAGTTTCAGAGTACTCAGTCAGTCTGCTTCACATGTCGGCATTCCTTTTCACATGGTTTATACACTATTCCAATGATGAAAGATATGACAGAATACTTTACGGAAATAAGCAGAATTATACTCAGGCTATTAAGAATAAGAACACACACACCTCTGTATGCTTAAGAGTCAGAAGCCTGCTCTGTTGATCCTACAATTGATGTTATGCTGTATATTCCTACTAAATGTCACACTGGCATTTGTGGAGAACCTAATCACAACAAAATGCCTCAAAGTGTTGCACAGTGAGTTGCTTTTTGAATTGCAGTGACTTAAATAGGCAAATACAACAGCAATGTCTCACAAACAACAATGAGGTGCATGACCAGTTCATTGATTCTGTTTTGCTGGTGTTGGTGGAGGGAGAACTGTTAGCTGGGACTGGGAGAATTCTTCAACGATGCAGCACTCCCTCAGCACTGCACTGGAGCGTCAAGTCTACATTATGAGCTGAAACCCTGATCCAGACTCAAATCCACAACTTTCTGAGCCAAAGGCGAGAGTGCTACCAACTGAAGCAAGCCGATACGGGTGGGCTCCGTACTTGGCTCAATTCTGATGTATTTGCCTAGCTTGCTAAAAACTCAATCTGTTGGTGTGAAATACTGTCTAAAAGTTAACAAAGCAGAAGTAGACTCAGAGGCAGACAAACCTTTCATCAGATTCAAGCTAACTGGCTGGATCAAGAAAACATCAACCAAAAACAGCTGGCATTGGATTATTTATTGCAATATTTCAAACAAAAAGTTAAGCACAGGGAGGCAGAGAAAGAGAAAGGAACTGTTCAGGTGTTGGTAAATTCTCCACCAGATGGGAAATCTTATTTTGGTTGCAATCTGGGCTTTGTCTGAACTTCAACCTGCCCTATTGTAAACTGGCTGAAATAATCCTGTCATAAAACCCATCAATTCTTTAGAAAGATCCAGATCATCTACCAAGATCAAAGTCTTCCACTGGTGTGTGTCCTTAGACTGACTCAGGAGTAGGTTTAACAATTGTAGTGTCTGCAAGGTAAAACAGAAATAGCTGTCTTCTCACAAACAGAAGAGTCAACATATAATACACAGCACAACTGTTTTTATCATCAATACTTGTGTGGTACACCAATGACTCACCAGATGGAAAGTTGTTATAATATAAAGATTGCAATAAGGGTTTATTTATGTTATTAAAAAAACCTCTGATCATTACTCTGGAGCACAGCTTAGTCTGTATGCCAAAGCATAATTGGCAACTGCACAAATTCCATCTAAGTGTTCGCAGCTCAATTTATTCTCTCAGTCTAGACCCTGGTTTCACCAACAGGAAATGTTGCTTGTTTTGATCAATCAGTTTTATTTAGAAAGATTTGCATTTATATAGCGCCTTTCATGGCCTCACAGGGTCCCAAAGTACTTTTGAAGTTTTGTCACTATTGTAATGTAGGAAATGCGGCAGCCAATTTGCACATAGCAAGCTCTCGCAAACAATAATGAAATACATGACCAGGTCATCTGTTTTAGGTGTTGGTTGAGGGATAAATATTGGCTAGGACACCAGGGAGAACTCCCCTGTTCTTCTTCGATTAGTGCCACGGGATCTTTTATGTCCACTTTTACAAAGGCAGATGTTTAACGTCTTATCCAAAAAGCGGAGTGGAATTTGAACCCACAACCTCTGTCTCCAAGGTGAGAGTGCTACCGCTCAGCCAAGGCCGACATTAAAATCATCAGCAGGAGCTTGATCATCGGGTCGATTGGTATATCTGAGCACTGTGCTATGGATTTCAATTAAGACAACAGAAAGATTTGGACAAAAGCACAATAGCTATAGGTAACATATGGTGTGGTATTAAGTTATAAAGACCAGGAAAGTCTGAGTTTCATTTGCAGTAAAGACACTGGGGCCAAAATTCGATTAGGCCCGAAAACGGGCGCGGGGATCACGATACGTGATCTGGCCGCACCCATTGAAAGTAGTGCAGGCAGCTCGCGAAATTCATGCTGCCTGCTCATTACCATGATTGCAACGCTGAGCCCAGCACACTGCTGGTTGGCTCAGCGCTCAACAGGGGGCCCAATATCCTGTGCAGTCTGCTGTCTGTATAAAGGTTGCCTGCAAAGTCAAAGGCTGTTCTGCACTTCTTAAAGGGGAGGTGCTCCGATACAGAAGTACGTCATAGTGGCTGGAGCTGGAGCAATATGTCATGACAGGAGAGAGAGCGGCACCTCGGTTCGCAGGTGCAGCACTGGAGGTGTTGGTGCAGGGGGTGTACAGAAGGAGACAGGTCCTCTACCTGCAGGGGAGCAGGAGGCTTTCCAGACATACTGTGCAAAGGCAGTGGGAGGAAAGCGCAGAAGCCATCAGTGCCAACAGTCTTGGCCCCAGGACATGGATCCAGTGCCGCAAGAAGTTTAATGACCTCATGCGAATGGTTAAGGTGAGTGAATGCATCAAATGCCATATCCCACCAACTGCACCACTAGCCTCACACACTGCTCAATGCATCACACCCCCACCAACAATCTCTAGCTGTCACGACTCATAGCTTCACCTCACCCTCACACACTTACCACTGCTGCAAGCCTTACACCCACATCTCACACCTTGCACACAATGCCAGCTATTCAACCATGACAGGCATATCACTCAAACACATTGCACCACACTCACTGATGCACTTCCCTTTCTCTTGCAGGCCAAGGTGGTTCATAACAGGATAGAGTAAGAACAAACAGGTGGGGGGGTGGGGCCAAGCACGACTGTGCTGGAGATCATTGGAGGGGCCATCACTGAGGCCGTGGCACTGGGCAAGGCTGAAAGCATTGATGATAATGATGGTACGCTCATACCTAATCCTTCTTCTCACATCCCACTTTCCCCATATCCCACAACCTCTTCTCATTTACAAGCTGCTGATGGTGTATGCATGGACATCTGGCTTCCCCCCCCCCCACCCCCGCTCTCACCACAAACCAACCCTTGTGCCTTTTTCCTTTCAGATACCCAAGAACTGCCAGCAGCCCAGCGTGTGCAGCAAGAAGTAAAGGAGAATGATGGAGAAGAGGCACCGTCACTCAATCCGACACTCCCAGGCAGCAGCTCAGAAAATGGCACTACTTGCACTTTAGAAGGTAGTATAGAGGGGGGACCTGCACATGGAGAGTCACCGGGCACGAGTGGGCTGCAGCCAGGCCAGGGGGAAAAGGTTAGCACAGCTGCAAGCTTCCCGGAGGGCAAGGTTGCACACGAGTTCTGCTGCACAGGACTCAATGAGGACCTCGGTGGGGTGATGGGCTTGCACACAGAAATGCTTTGTGTAAGGCATTAAGCTCCAGCATTGAGGATGAAAATGCCAGTGCTGGCGACAAATCTTGACGTCATGATCTGCCCCATTTGATTTCTTCTGGCGCAGGCAGGCAACGACCGCGCTATCGCCCTTCCCAAGATGTGCCGCGCCGGAAGTCTGAGGAAGTGTGCCGCACGTCATTTTTTCCTTCAAAGCTACCATAACAGCCGGCACGAAGGTGGCGAATTTCACGGCCACTATCTTCCAGCTACACCATGTGGGGTGCCCATCTCAGCAATCGAGCTCTGGATGATATTCATTGTGTATTTCTTTGGCCTATTGTCTGTCAGCCAACTTGAGCATTAGCTGCAATATGCCTCTCTGGAAAGCAGACCATCTCTATATAGGACAGAAAGATTGTGAATATTATTTCACACCAGCGCATGTACAGCTGTTGAGTTACCATGGAGTCTCACTGAGGTAAGTGACTGTTATTGGATAAATGCACCACCTGGTGAATTGTTTGGGGGCCTACAATTGGCTAAGTTGGGAGGGGGGGGGGGGGGGGGGGGGCCTGAAATTAGCCAGGACTCCTGCTGCTGATCACTATCCAGTGACTTCTGCTGAAATTACATATGTATGGATAAGGATTAGGCTCAGTTTTGATGGTATCTATAGTCAAATAGTCGGCTAGCATTCATCGTTTAAGCTCGCGTATGTAGCCACTTGAACCAGGGACTGGAGTTTTAATAGAAACAGTGGAAGCACACCAACAAATCACCACCTTCAGGAGAGGCGAGAAGATGGGGGGAGGGCAAATGGGAGAGAAGACTGCATTATTGGCCCATCATTGTTCCATTCACCTGACCCAAATCTGCCATGAAATCTCAGGTGCTGGAATCTTGAGTACACACTTAATGGCCGGATGCCCTCACCATAAACAATTTATTAATAATTTTGTAGTCTGAGAGAGATTTTTCTTGGTATAATAGGATTTCTTCAATGGCACATTACCTGACAAGCTTTCTCATTCCTGTACCACTATGTAGCAAAACCTAATCACTTTTGAGAATAGAGTACTATGCCCTGGAAAGCCTGAACCTGGATCCATGTCCACATTCAACAGAGTTCCCCATCTTTTCCAAGATCTCGCAGTGTCACAGAGCGAGCAACTGCTTCCCCACAGGGAGGAAAGTCAGACAAGCAATTTACTTGAGGCTGCTCCTGAGGCCAAAGAGCATTAAGACCAAGAATCAGGTCCTGTGCCTGCAGCCCATGCCAGAGAATTGGCACATGGAAACCTAAAGAAGGGAATCAAGAAGTATTATTTGAACAGGAATCATTTGCAGCATATTTCTTCAAGGAAAGCATGAAGAGCAAAAAAAAACTTTTATTCCTGCATTTTTAGTACTCAATTCTGAACACATTAAGAATTTTTGCCAGGTCAGTTTATAATTTTTTTTGTTGCAAACTAAAGCACAATGAATTGCTAGATCAACATTGATTGTACTCAATCCCCTCCACCCATATCTTCCCTTTACATTTCCTGAATTAGAGTAATTACATTAGAGCAGCTAACTGATAAAATGTATCCTTTCTCAACATCGAATTTACATGCACATCCAATTATACAGCTTATACACAGCAGGGCCCTATACCAGCTACTAAATTGATTATCAATATTTCATTGGTAGCTAGTCAGCAAAGTTTCTTCTCAAATTCCAAGAAAAGTTCTTATAATCTAGATTTTTTTTTGTTACCTCAACACTAACCTCTGTGCTGAACACACTGGCCGGTTTCCAAATGTAGAGCTTCTACTCCAGTGCCTCATACATTGGGCCGTATTTTCCGATCGGAGGCCTCCTTGCGTGCGGAGGCCTGCAATCTGGAAAAATCTACGCCCTTACCTGAGGGCTCCCGGGACGCACATGCTTCCGCTCCTGGGCCTCTCCAACTCCAAGTGCGCAGAGCCCATGTATCCCAGGGGCGCATGTAGTTCGCAGCGTCTCTGGGACCACGTCAACCATGGGGAGCCAATCAAAGAAGGGAATCTCCCTTCATACACTTGACAGATAGACCTGTCAAATATATGAATGGAGATCACCCCAAAAACATAGTAAAACTTTAAATAAATTTAAAAAAAACCACCACCTTTTTAAAATTAGTTGAAATTACAATAAATTAAATATTTTAAACAAAAATGTAATTTTTTGAAAAATATAATTAAAGTTTTTTTACGGGGCTAAAAATAAACTTATTTATCATTTAAAAATACTTTTTTTTAAAAAGTGAGTGAAATTTAAAAAAAAATTTTTTTTTCAACTCTTATCCTGGTAAAAGCAGGCGTAAGATTTCTAAGGGTTTTCAGCGGGTGGAGGTTCTCCAGAAAGCGGAGCTATCTGCCAGCAGAGGCCCTTCTCCAGGGCAGGCGACCGATCTATCAAGAGCATTCTTGACTGATCGGAAATGCCGGTTGTCAGCACATGCTCTTCGCATGCCTGAAACCGGCATTTCCGATGTCCCTACGGGTGTGTACACAGCGCTTAGATACCCGTAGGGATCGGAATATACGGCCCAATGTTTCTGACTTGCTTTTGCTAGCATGCCTCATGCATGTTTTATTGTTGGTCAGGCCATACCACTTCTTCACCGAACAAAACTAAATTAAACAGCCTGACACACTGAATACGCACATTTTTGGCAACAAAATAAAAGCACTTTCCTAATAAAAATACAGCAACGTCGGACATCAAAACTAGCTGCATCCAATGCCTACGACATTAAAAGACTTCAACAACTTGCACTTGTATAGCGCCTTTAACATAGTAAAACATCCCAAGGCGCTTCAAAGGAGCGATTATCAAACAAAATGTGACACCGAGCCATATCTTGCACGAAATGCACGTCAGTTTAAATGTGTCAGTAGCACTAAAAAAAGTCACGCTTATAAACTCAAATTTCAACGCAACTAATCAAAGAAACACTTCCTCTCCTCACACCCTTCTTCCTGTCAAAAAAAGTTACAGTTTAGGACTTTCCATATCCTTTAACTCACTGTGAGCAACGCCACAAGGGTCACACTAGTCATTTATATGAAAGCAATACATTCAGCATAAGTTTTCAATACTAACAGATGACAATGTTTAGGAAAATATCAGTAAAATTGTGAAAAAATATTCTTGTCCTTAAAAGATAAGGCAGATATACCACAAAATCATATACATCTGGGCATCACACATCAACCATTTTATAAAAGGCACGGAGGAGCAGACATCTTCCTGAAAGAGATTTGAAATCACCAATTGCGTCAAACATTTATAGTTGGTTTCTGTATGTGTTTAGATTTCAAAACTATCCAGTAATTTGTCACAATAACTTAAAAAAAAATCATTCTTGCGATGTGGGCATTACTGGGCAGGCTGGCATTTATTGCCCATCCTAGTACAATGTAATGGCTTGCTAGGCCACTTCAGAGGGCAGTTAAGAGTCAATCACATTGGTGTGGGACTGGAGTCACATATAGGTCAGACCAGGTAAGGATGGCAGGTTTTCTTCCCTGAAAGGATATTAGTGAACCAGTTGGGTTTTTTAACTTCACGGTCACTTTTAAGGATACCAGTTTTTTATTTCCCAATTTATATTTAAACTGAATCAAATTCTCATACTGCTATGGTGGGATTTGTACTCGTGTTCCCTGGATTATTAGCCCAGTAACAAAACCACTACACAACTGCACTTGCAGTGTATGTATTCTGGTTTCTTTTAATAAGACTTCAGAAATGTTCAAATATCCTTCTGTGCTCAAAAACATTTTAACGTATAGCGAATGCAGTGCAATCTTGCAAGCTGTGCTAAGAATGCAGGCAACTTGAACTTCAACATAGTTTGACAGTCTGCTGTGAAGTTGACAGGAACTGAGAATGTCACAGTTTGGTGGGACACTTTTATACAGGAGCCTCATTCACAATGTTTTTCAATATTTAGTCAGAGGCTAGGTTTTCTGCAACGAGTGTCTCACCTCCTGACTCCCCAAAGCCTTTCCATCATCTACAAGGCACAAGTCAGGAGTGTGAGAGAATACTCTCCACTTTCCTGGATCAGTCCAGCTCCAACAATACTCAAGAAGCGCGACACTATCCAGGACAAAGTAGCCTGCTGGATTGGCACGGAATCCACCACCGTAAACATTCACACCCGTCACCACCGACACACCATGGCTGCAGTATGAACCATCTACAAGATGCACTGCAGCAACTCACCAAGGCTTCTTCGACAGCACCTCCCAAACCCGCGACCTCTACCACCTAGAAGGACAAGGGCAGCAGGCGCATGGGAACACCACCACCTGCAAGTCACACACCATTCTGACTTGGAAATATATCGCTGTACCTTCAATGTCGCTGGGTCAAAATCCAGGAATTCCCCATCTAACAGCACTGTGGGAGTACCTTCACCACGCAGACTGCAGCGGTTCAAGAAGGCAGCTCACCACCACCACCTTCTCGAGGGCAATTAGGAATGGGCAATAAATGCTGGCCTCGCCAGCAACTCCCATATCCCATGAACGAATAAAAAAACTCTTAAATTCTGTTCATTCGCCATGAGGAAGGGTTATGAAACTGTACAATACTAATTCAAGACTATTACCTTTTTTTTTGGGGGGGGGGGGGGAGGTGCGAATGGGGGGTGGGAAGACAGTCTGAAGGAGAGTGCAGGCATTGAATTTTTTTTGGGTTTCAAATAAAATTAACTTCCTGTCTAGATTTGCTCGGTTTACAAAAGCACTTGGACCAACATGCAATCGGATTATAGGAACAGGAGTAGGCCATGCAGCCCCTCGAGCCTGTGCTCTCATTCAATTAGATCATGGCTGATCTGTACCTTAACTCCATTTACCCACCTTTGCTCCATATCCCTTGATACCCTTATCCAACAAAAATCAATCGAGCTCAGTCTGAAAAATTCCAATTGCAATGTCGTATCACTTCAGGAACCAAATGTCCCCACTGCCTGCATGTGGCAGCTGTACATCGAAACTAGGCAGTGTTACCATAGGGCTGTTCTTGTATGTCATTTTGGAAGACTTATTTACAGTATGCACAATGTGGTATTGTTTTCTATGTACCTGGTAATGAAGCTGTATGATCAGACCGTGCCCAGTTACCAGCATTCAACAATGCACCTTTTCACTAAGAGTGACAGCAAGTGTGGAATAGCTCAGACAGGATGTGTTGCAGCACACAGAAGCCAGAGAAAAACATAATGCTGCATTGATTTCATACTCCCTGAACATTTAGACAGATAGCAAACTCAGAACTGAGCAGGTATGTTTTAATACCAGCAGCAGCAGAAGCAGGGTAGAGTTTAAACAATCCATTGTATACAAGAATGGAATTAGCAGTATTCCCAATTTAAAGTAACAGAATGAACACAGCCTCAAATAGGTGAATTTTCATGCCAAAGAAAATGTTGAGTCAGTTACTTCACTTTATGCTACTTATGTGGATGGTTTGAGCAATGTTTTACGTGTATTGTTTCCACTGTTGTAATTTTTACAGCAGGGAGATCAGGCAAGGGAAACACCATCATTAGAATCAGCAAGAGTGTCCTGAAAGCAGAATTCTAAGTTGGAACACAACAAAAACACAAGACAAATAAGAGGCATTTCCCCCACACATCATGTACAAACGGCCCTATCCTGGATTCTTCCTGAACAATCTAACCTGCTTAAAATGGTTCGGCACATTTCTCTGGCTCCATAATTGAGCAAAACTCTATCATACCTTGGTAACTTTAAATCCTTGATGAATTGCCTTCCTTTATATGCGATTCTTTGTTAAAAAAAGTCAATGAAAAGTTGCCCCTACAGTATGAAACAATGGCCCAGAATTTGCTGGAGAAAGAACAATGAATTTAATGCGCACGCCATTATTGGTGTGTAAATAACCCAGCAATTTGTGGTGAGGAAGAGACGCAGTGAATTGTGAAACACCACAATTGCTGGACAATTTCCACCGTTAGCCTCGCAAAAACCGGAGCTCGCTGTCAACTTCCCGAGTTTCAAGAAATTGCTGCATTTGCACTGTAAATACAAATTAAACTCGCCGCAGAAAGGTAGGGCTAGTACTTAATGACACAAGGACCCTTTTAATGACAAGGTTTTATGTTCCTGCAATGCCAGTTAATCTCTCCGGCCCAGAAAGGGAACAATTGAAACTGTGGCATCTCATTCCTGCAGCTAGTAAATTGATCCTAGGAGTTTTTTTAAATTAAAATGTTCTCCTCCTTTCTCTTCTTTTTCCTCTCTCTTAATCCAATCTTTCTTTCCCTCTCATTAATTCTCTTTTAGTATCTGACTCTAATTCACCTCCTTTCCGTCTCTGTTGTTTCTTTCTCTATCCTTAAATTTTATTGGTTAAGGTGATAGACTGTTGGTCCCATCTTTTACCAAGGTCCCAGATACCCCGTTGACCTCATCTTGCTGTTATGAAGTTGCATTGCCAGCAATTTGTGGAGCAACATTTTTTTGAGCTGAATGGTGAGGGGGAACAAAAAATCTAACAAATGGGGCAAAGCACGAGATGCCCCGCTCCAGCAAATTCCGGGCCAAGAATGCAGTATAAAACTTCAATTACATAATCACTGCAGTAAATTTTAATGGCATCCAGTCCTTGCTTGGCCAAGAAAAGCATAGCACACTTCACTGAAAAATGAATACTATGTGAATAATTGTTTTGAGATTATAATTTTTTTTTAAATCTACATTTCCTCCCTGTCCAAATTTTCTTCTCTTCCAAAGTACTAACTAATATTGGATTATTGTTCCACAAGCACAACAGCTATCTGGCACCTTGCCCTAGTGCCTATTCTTCAAGCAAAATAGGACAGCTTGACAGGCTAGTCAGCCACAAAGCGCGACACAGCAGAGTCTGCTCCCTTTCTCACCTGAAGCACATACACTTAACATGCACACACTTTCCAATAGAAGTCAGTAGATAGTGATCAGGAGTGGGAATCTTGTTCATTTTTCCTTTTGCTAGTCAATGGAGTGCAGAGACCAGTTATACCACTCCTACTAATGCCCCAGACAAAATCAGCTCATTCAGCAAACCACCAGGAATTGAACCCGAGACACTTGGTCGGTATGAATTAGTATCACCTGTCAGGAAGTGGCTTTACCAACTGGGTCATCGGAAGAGCTGATGTAAATTTTATCAGGTATTTCAGAAGTGTCCGATGTAAACTGAGACACAGATCAAACTGGAGTGACAATATCTGGCGAGGAATACGTCTCTTCGGATCTATAATTTTCAGCACAGCTTGGCAGCAGAGTGGATTCTTCAACTTTTTTTTAAATTTAAAAACAAAAAGCCAATAATACAACTACAATGTTTTTGGATGAAACATGCTGATTAATTGCTGTTATTCAGTGTTGAACAGCATTTATGGAGGAACCGCACTACATAATTACCAATTTCCAAGATTTTACAAGGATTTCAGAAGATAAACAATGGTGGCAGTCAAGTGGATCACAGGAGTTAACCATCAATATATTTTCTATTTGTTTAGGACCCATAGTAATTTAGTACCATTGAGACATTTTTACCAAAAACATTGCAATATTCTTAAAGAAACAATTTTCACCACAGGAATAGCTCCCCTTTTTCAAGTGTTGTAAACAGAACATTTATGCACTCACCTCAGGCAGTTTCAGCAAATCGATCACAGTGTGTAGCGCTTTATATCCTTTTTGTTGTGTCTGTCATACAGTTTACCATTATATTGATTTTTTTTACTCCCTTCTGTGTCAAAGTGAGGGATGTTCATGCTGGGGCATATCAGCATCAAACAAGTATTGCATAGGCTGAATGCTGGATAAAGGAACTTTTTATTCTGCCCAAGAGGTGTGTCTTAACCCAAACCTCAGACAAACATCTCCTACTGCACCAGTGTATTTTTCCATTTCCCACACCAGCTATCCTTAAACCTTTCTAAATGAGATTGCTAACTTAGCTTGACTTTGTGCTGAACCAAGAGCTCTATGTTCATTCAGAACGTAGCTAATAATGTCCAAACTCATTTCACATCTGGGCTGGATTCAAACCCAAGTCCCAGTATTGAAAGGACATGGTGCCAACCCACTGTTACTCATTCCTAAAGGACAATTACAAGATTAGTTTCATTACTATTGTATTTGTTTGCTGTGTTCTGCAGCTTAAAATTTAAAATATCCTAAGGTAACTCTAAGGTAGTCCCTATCTACTTAGTTCTCTCACCTGATCATTAAACTTTGCTTCCATCAATAGTGGGCTGGAGAATGAAGGACCTTAACCTCCAAGATATGTAGGTTGGCAGAGAAACCTTCCCTACTGTGCCAGGATATGCATCCTGCCAACACAGAAGAGCAGTTGTGGAGATATTTATTGCTCAATCTATACTGTCCATTTGGCTGAAAGAAGACATCATGGAACTAGACCACGGGTTAATCATTTCCCTTCTTTCCTCCCTCCAAATAAAAACACTCCAAAATCTCACCTCCATGATGGGGATTGTGGTTCAAATTAACATTCAAAGATCTACCTGTGCCTGTAAAATACTACTTTATCTTCTCAGCTGGAGGAGAACAGTGTGGATGCAGGAATGCAGCAAGACACAAAAGGGATTGCAAATGGCAATGTTTATTTCTCGTCAGTTGAGGAAAGCGATAGCTGACCATGTACCCACTAGAAGTGTTGTGCTTCAAATAATTCTCATTAAGAAATTAAACGCAAAACACAAAACTTTATTCCTGACCATTGTTTAAGTCTAACTCTCTTCTTCATCAACAGATCACGGTGTTCCACGTACACAACCAACATGTTAAACATTTTTCCTTAAGAATCTAACTGTACCCCTCGCATGAATAAAAGGCTACCATACAAAGGTGGCAATTTAAAATAAGACAAAAAAACTCTCAAGAACTATAAAGTGTTAGATTTCAAAAAGTCTTCATCTGTTCGATTATTGTTATTCCATGGGCTTGAATATTTGAAATTCAATACCTGCGCACGCAAATAAATTTGCTCATCTTTTCCAAGTTGATATTAGGGGAAGCTTTGTAATAATATGACCTATTTGAGAGACCAAATGCACCATAAACCCTTGCTTGGCATAATGAATACTTAAACAGAAGAATTACAAACCTTCCGAGACAAACTGGATATCTGAATCCAAAGTTAGAATCACTCCAAATAATTTGTATTTTATATACCATTATCATACACATTCTACAAATTTCTGTATTAGCATTTCTTCAAGAAATTGACTTATTTACATAATTGTTAACAAAAACTCTCACTTTTTCAGACCAGCGTCTTGTGGAGTTCTAGTTAAATGCTTTCATCAGTGACATTATGAGGCACTGGTTTGGGACAAGTGCAAATCAAATCATGTCTTCTGTTTCTTCTCAGCTGGCGAGTAGTCTGGATCCAGCTCTTTTCGCAACCTTTTTAACCATCCAGAAGGCTGGCCAGTCTCAGCTGGTGACAGGGTCCCTTGGGGACAATCAAAAATGTTTTGTTTGGCTGCTATGCCATTCTTAGTACATTCTGAATGCTCATTTATCCCAGACTGGGAACAGTCTTCCTTGTGGTGCAATGAGGCTACCTGTACATAGTTACCAGCTTCAGACTTGGAAGCTACTGCTGAATCCTCCTGTTCTGGGCAAGTCTGTTCACAGTGCCCTGCGTATTGCTTATCAAAAAGCCCACTGTTGTGATTGTTGCAGGAAGCCTCTGAACACCTTTCTTCCACATCACAAGTCCTGGTTTTGGATTTATCAATGTGGTCTCTGTAACAATCGTCAGAATTACTTCTTGCTCCAGCTGAATGGATTTCTGGAAAAGGGATTGTTGGAGATAGCGCGGATTTAATAAATTCCTGACCAGGTTCTTCTCTGGCTATCTGCTGTACATTTTGGGTATTCACACATTCCAACACCTGTGTGTGACCACACAGTTCTTGTGCCTGGCTGCCAAATGTTTGACACTGGTTAGTTAGGTTACTGTTGTTTCCTACACAGACTGATTTGCCATTAACCTTTTTGGCCTCATAACAATGCTCAGTACAGCTAGTGGGGACATCTTCGACAGCATGTTCCTGCTCTCCAGATGTCATTTCCTTCACAGGTGTTACAGTACTGCATTCATGACTGAGCAAGACTGAATGCTTGCTCTTTGCCTGTATGTGCGTATAACCGGCTGAGCTGGTGCTTTCACCATTATGTTCATCTAAACATCTTTCCTCTCTAAGTCTGTGATGAGATACCGCTGCACCTTTTCTTGCAGCGTCATTTTCTTGGGCTAAAGTACTTAATGAACAGCCTCTCTCACTTGTGTCCGGCATATCCGCCAGTGACAAAAACATCATGGAGCCCCCTTTTGATTTCAATTGTGACTTGAAGGTATTTTGGATCTTGCTGTAGGCCTTATAAACCTTTCTGACCTCAGACTCGCTGCCTGAGCAAGGAGACACTCTTCCTCTACGATTATCAAACTCAGTACTGCTTCTTTCTGGTGAAGATGAAGCTGAAGAAGAATGGTCACCACCATGTACTTGAGAATAGTTGCTATTATCCTCAGTACTACATTGTTTTACTTTTTTGAGTTGTGAAGTATTTCTTTTTTCCCTACGGAGCTTTTGCTTGGCTCTTGAAGCATTTCTTTGGCGTGTAGATACGCGCCGCCTACCATTGCTACTGGAACTACTGGAATCATTTGCCTCTGGGCTCGGAGATCGAGGCCTCGTCACAGGATCTGTATCCGAGTCTGTATTTACTTGTTGATAGCTGTTTTCTGAGGAATCAGAGTCATTAGAAAGAGTTAGAAGCCGCTCGTCTTGGTAGCGCCTGAGTGCAGACAACCTCTGCTGACGAGACCGTAGGTCTTCCCTGGTTGTAGAAGTATTGGACAGCTTCTGTCGGTCCAGGGTGTAGGTTGCCTCATCTGAATCATCACCTTGCTGGGGTGACAGTGGTAAGGAAGCAGAAGATTCAGAATCGCTGTATCCTGATCGTTCACTAGCCCCTGCATGTAGCTGAAGAATTGTACTCTCACTCAGGTCACTGTCAGAGTCAGAACTCCAACCCTCAATCTCACGCCGTACAAGAGAATCGAAGAAAGCCATCATTCTTGGATCTTCCTGAACTGACTGGTTAGCATAATCATGAGACAAACCACTCCCACTGTTTAAGACCAGGCTGATGTACTCTTCGTGAGTATAAAGATTGCGGGTGTCATCTTCCACATCTCCTTCCAGGTCTCCAGCACAATCTGGTTGAAGGTATGGACTCCATACCTGCATTAAGAAAACACAAAAACATTTAGTGTTTGCAGTTACATCAATTTTCCTGAAAGGGTATTTTTTGAACCAGATTAAAAGTACAAAAACATAAATCAGCCATAACTATTTTCAGATTTTCTAATTTAATGCTCTGAAGTTAAAATTTATAGCTCTCATGCAGCCTTGTCAAAACAAATATAAATAATCCTTATGGAATTTGAGACTAAAGGTGGGTGAATTTTAAACCAAACTTTAAAACTGAGCTTTGCATTTATACTGCAATAGTCTAGGTCATCTTCAGTGAACAATGTACAAGAACCTGTCTTGTGATAAAATATATCTGATTAAAACCAAACTGAAGGTCTTTTCTATTAGTGCTCAGTTTTGTCACAATCTTGCTGGAGCATTTCAACAGCACCAACACCATCATCAACTTGCTTTAATATAGCACCTTTAACATAAAGAATGTACGAAGACCCTTTGAAAATTGAAAGAATTTAGGGAACAAATGCTGAGCCTTGGAGGGAGAGGTTAGGAGGGTTGGTTGAAGGCTTGGTCCAAAACATGGGTCCAGAGAAGATTTTTTAAAGATGGAGAGAGAAACGGAGGGAATTCCAGTGAGTAGAGCAGAGGCAGCCTGCATTGCTGCTGAGATAGCAGGGAAAGCACAAGTTTCACAAATTCTTTAGATTCTCAATGGTTATTATAGTACAATTTCATTGTAGTGGATTTTATTGATACTTTAACTTTTCTAGTCACATATACAGTAGTGTATTACGTTTCTGGTTTCAAAGATTACACGCTGCTGTGCACGCATGGATTGAAAAAACAGACTATATTCTTTGAAATAGTTATAACAAAATATTTTTTTTTGAGTAATGGAATATAGAATCTAAAAATGTAATATTGGTTTGTCTATAAGTTTATCACAAACATTATTGGAAAAAGAAAACTGGTTCAATTTTGTTTTCATCAAAGTGAGGGATCTTTACTCTAGAGAATGGAGCATCTTACCATTTCAGATATTCAATATCTGCAGTAAGCAATCCCAGGTCAGACAGAACAGAACTAGTTACAGAGTGAAACTCTGGCCCAACAAAATGTTCACCCCAAACTCAAAAGAGGATCTTGGGTCTACAGTTACAACAAGCACACATATAGCAGTCAGGTCTTTGCTTTGCCACTATCAATCACCAGCTCAACATAGGGGCCAGAAATTCGGCTCTTGTCGGGTGAGTACGCGCTGTGTACTCACCCGTAAGGCCACCTGAAGTGCCGGTTTCCTGCATGCACTGCGCATGCGCGGGAAACCGGAACTTCCGTTCCCCTGAAGGGGTTCAGAAGTCGAACGCGTGCGCGGGAGAAGCAGCACGCACGCAGCGAACTTCGTTTTTTTTTTCCAGGTTTCTCCAGGAGGGTAAGTATGGAGAAGCTGCACTTTTAAAAAGGAGGCGCAAGGCCTGTTTTTAACAAGGTAAGTGGTTAATTAATTACAATTTAAACATTTTTTCAACAGGTTTATCTTTTTACATACTTTAAAGAAAGGTAAGTTTATTTTTAGCACCGTTAAAAAGTATAATTATTTTTTTCAAAAATTAAAATTTTTGTTTAAAGTACTTAATTTATGTAACTTAGTTATTTTAAAAATGTTGTTATTTTTTTTATTTATTTTATTTATTTGAAGTTTAAGTGTGGTTTTGGGGCCGATCTCTATTCATAGATTTGACAGGTCTTCCTGTCAAATCTATGAATGAAAATGCCCTGTTAGGATTGGCTCTCCATGGCCCACGTGATCCAAGGGGACGCTTCGAACTAACTGCGCCCCTGGGATACGCAAGCACTGCGCGCCGGCAGCTGGAGGAGGCCCAGGAGCCGAAGTCCTCGTGGGCCCAAAGCACAACGGCAGGTGCGGTAGGCAAGTACGTGTGCGATGCTTGCACCCGCAGGAAGCCTGAAAGCTGAATTTCTGGCCCATCTCTCTCGTCCACCTACAGGCAACACCTGGCATTGCATGGAACAAAAGAGGAAGAACTCGCATTTATTTAGTATCCTTCATGTCCTCCAAACATTCCATGGCGCTTTACTTTTCAAGTGCAGTCATTGTTGTTCTGTAGGCAGTTATTCTGTATTTTTTAAATGTAATTAAAAATACACCAAGTGATTGTTATTCAGAATCAGGAACTACAAAATACATCACACGTATCAGCTATCTTTGTGGACTCTTTTGAGCAAGATTGACAATTTAATGCCAGCTTTGTACCGTCAGCCAATACCCACCAGGAACTGACTAATTTCCTGTAGGACATCTCCAGACAGCCTCGCTGGATTTAAACCCAGTTCTCAAAGGTCAAATGCCAGCATTCTAAACCACTGTGCCACCCAATCTCTCACACACCAGAGGCAGTCAAGCTTTTAAGGTTCATGAGGAATTTATGACCAAAGACACTGTGACCTTGTAAAGAAAGTTGAATTTAAGTGCATTCCATGAGTCACAGACCACACCTGCAGTAGAATGTTTATACTGTATAATGCCAACATTAACTCCGTAAATGTAGTGGTGTCTGAGCTGTGTGGTAAACTCATGATTTCCTGTATCACTGTGTAATCAATATTTTACTACAATAATGATGAGCTAGTATAGCTTGGGAAGGTTTAGTTCTTTGGGTTGGTTCAGAACCCATAACACAAAACAAAAAACAATCCCCTTGAAGAGCACAAACCATTGACTATGGCTGTAAAAATAAAATAGAAATTTATTAAAAGTGTCTCACCATCTCAGCCCCATTGAGAAATTAATGATGTTGAATGATTAAATATCCAATGGATTTGTTTGTATAATACTTTGTGTTTCAAGGAATGCTAACAATATTCTCTTTGAATATTGTTTTAAAGGGTAATTGAGGCAGACAATGAGTGAGCTGTAATTGGTTGATACTGGGTTAAACAACCATTAAATGGTTGGGTTCAGTGTCAGCTTGGCTCAGTGTTAGCACCTTCGAGTGAGTGTGGGTTCAAGCCACAGCACAGGACTTCAGCACATAATCTACAACAACGACTTGCATCTATATAGCTCCTTTAATGTAGAATACCGTCCCAAGGCACTTCACAGTCGTATTTAGACAAAAATCGACACTGAGCCAAAGGAGGAGCTATTAGGAGGGAATTCTATATTGTTGGAGGTACCACTATTTGGATGAGATATGAAACTGATGACCCATTCAAAGAAGAGATGGGGCGTTCTCCCAGTGTCCTGGTTCGAACATTCATCACTCAACCAACAACACCATGAAGCACCTTGGGTTGTCTGGAGGATTTAAAAGTTACTGCATAAATGCAAGTTCTTTCTATCATATTAGAAGTTTTGTTTACAGCATTTCCTTCAAGCATCCACTCGGACACTGTGCAGTCACAGGAGAAGTCTGCTAGCATACTGTAAGTCATAGATCTCTGCACACTTCCTAATTTTTTTTTGCTTTAAAGATTTAAAAAAAAAACAAGGCCTCCAAATTCCTGCCTCAATCAGATGCTGGCGCTGACACCACTGTGGGTCACTCCCACATTGACACAGCCTGCTGCCACCACCATCTGGCCCTTCTCTCCAGACTGGCTATGTTTGTGGGAGCACTTCTTTTCGTTAGAATGGTGATGAGCCAAAGATTCCCTGTGTCCTTTCCTAACAATGGAGGTGAACACACAGCTTCTTGTTGATGTCCAGCACTCTTTCAAGTTCATTTCTCCATCGTATCGGGTGTATTCACTTGAATCTTCACAAAGCAGCAAGGTAAAATTCTCTAAGATAGAACATGTTGAAGGCACCAAATAGCAGTCATAGCTATCAGGACTCCAAGGAGACTCAGTGGCTCACTGAAAATACTGTATCGCCTTGTGGAAATACTGACAATGATGCAAAATACAAGCGTCAAGCTTGGAACCTCAAATAGCATTTCTCAAAACAGAAAAGAAACTTAAGAGATCAGCTACCTGAAAATGTAGCAGTAGACAAAGTCCAAATGCTAAATTTCACTGCTTTCTCCAATGCAGAGCAACAGAAACTGGAGCTTCTGCTGACAGGAGAATGAACTAATGGGGCAGCCCAAAGAAGCAGCTTGTATACAGTACTGTCATGGCATCAAGAATATGCTGAACAAGCAGGTCTCCTGCAATTTTTCTTCCCTATTAACTACTCTGCGGTATAGGAAAGAGGAGAGCAAAAGATCAATCATTTAATTTCATCGGCATTACGTAAACACTAAAGTGCAAATTCTTTAAGAACAGATTTTACTCGCAAACTAGAGACACACATAAACATAGACAAGATGGTTACGTTGTTGGACTGCATGCTCAGAAGATACATGCCGAACTGCACAAAGATTAAAATAAATTGCTGTAGGAATAGGAAGAGTGTCGCTGAATAAACTGCCTACGATGATGTACATACTGATAAATCTGGACCCCAGAACGGTTTTGTCCATTGAGATGTGTAAAATAAAACACAAGTATATTTACCTTGAACTGGGCAAGTGCCAGTACCAACAAAGTTTATTGTCCAAGATACCAGCTTTATTAGGGATTTTCTGTTTTTCTTTTAAAATGGTAATTGTTATGGACATCTTCAAACGATGTAGTCTCAGCATATAGGGCTCAGTGTACACAGATGGCCAAGTGGCTGAAGTCTAAATGCAGCGAGTGTCAAACTCCTGCTGGTGGTACAACATACCTTGATAATCTTTTCCACTCCTGATGAGCAGATCATGTATGAATGAGGGTTGAAGCGCACTTGATTTACGATGGAGCGATGACCCTTCAGTACCATGAACGCACCATTCACAATCCTTGCGGGGCCTCCTGCAAACCAGAAATGACTACACATCATCTGTTTTTTAAATACATTAAAAAGTAACCATTTTCTTTATTTTTTTTAACAAATACACGTTTGATTCCAGTATACATTCGACCACATATTATATTTTGTGATAAGTTAATTCTGTCGACCAATCTCTTCATATGCTTATTTTGTCAAAATTACTAAAGTCCACTACTGCAATCAACAACCCAACTATGAAAGGAATTTAGATTTATCCAACTGCTTGAAGCTTTGCTCAGTTTCCTGAAGGCTATATCCAAATCCACAATTAAGTCTTCATTTCTCTTGTTGTTGACCAGTTTCCCCAATAATGTTTATCCACTGTTTCCCCCCAAAAAGGGCTGTGCCAACTTTCTTGTTGTGCTTCAAGCAAGTATTAAACAACTTTAACACATAAACAATGACCATGGGGACTATACCATACATTGGGGTGGATATTCGCTCCCCAAATGGACTTTGGTTGGCTGGCTGGTGGAACGTAGGCTGGTAACCTGGTTGTCCTGGCGGAAGGCCCAGTCCATCAGGATGGCAGGCTGCGGCTGAAGTGTGAGCGTTCCGGGGCAGACAGCCGGTGGGACTCTGGACCCAAAGAAGGTGGACAGCAGCTGGGTTAGCAGCAGTCCAGGCTGGATGTCTAACCTGGAGGCGCACGCCTGGCCCCATAAAAGTAAAGTCCAACTTACCTTTAAGCTCCACCCAGTTCAGCCCGAGATTGGTATCGGGGTCCTATTTTGATGTCACAGGACCCCGATTTAGATACTGCAATCAGCTGGGTGTCTTCTTCAGGCAGCTGCTTGGGCCGCCTACTTAGAGGACCCCAGTAAAAAAAAAGGCAAAGAAAACGGCGCATTCAATTTTCAGGTCACTACCGCCCCATTTCCAGTGGGCGAGAGGCCTGAAAATTCAGCCCAATGGATTCATACCTCGTTTTTAAATTCTGAAATTGCAGTTTGAACTCACTTGAAACTTGTGATGACAGTCTCCACTGGTTCCCATATAAAATGAGTTTGGACAGTTTGAAGGCAGGGCACAAATTCACAACAGAAATCTACCAGAGTTTGCTACAAATGAGCAATCTCAGCCAGAAAGGCCATAAAAAATTGTTTGTGTGGGGACAACATTTAAAAAAAAAAATCATAGGAACCTTAGAAGGCATTTTCAAATATGCTTTCTTTATTCATTATTTAAAGAGCACAAAATCCCTCTAATTCATCCACCCTCCCCTATCCTCCTGCAACCAAGACATCTGCGACTGCTGTTCTCCAACCAATCACAACTATAGACTCTCCCTCAGATTTCTCTACCTACCCACCCCTCTGGCGAGCGAGGCACTTTCCCAGAGCAGTGTGACCGAGACTGCAAATGCAGGGATGGGGAAGTGGAGGAGAAAACTAAATCTACATCCCTCCATTCTGTGGTGCTATTCATTTACGATCCAATGAACCACCGTTTAAATTTCATTTTGTATGTCAAATTACTCCATTATGGAATTCATATTATTTGAGAGAAAAATCCCGAATATTGGTGGCACTTTTTTTTGGGGGGGCGGGAAAGAGGGGGAAGTTAACTTCCATTACATTTTGCATTGCAGCTATCAAACTATGGCCATTAGCACTGGTCATCGCAGCATTTCCTTGGCATTTCCTGTTAGCAATATGGAATTCCTGTTTGCTTAGCAAAGTGAGGGTGACAATAAAATGTAGTCAATTAAACAGTATGCAACACATTTTGCTATAAACAAAGAATCCTTAACAGCAAACCAAACATCTCAGAGGGAGTGCCCACTGCTTTAATTTTACTCTCAATTTTGTGGACTTCAGACTTAAAAAAAACAAGAAAGCAAAAAAATGATAATCTGCAAACATGCGCTATCTTTAATTTTAATAGCATATGCTGCACTTTAAATAGTACAAAGTTAACCCTTCAGCACAGGGGCTTCCCCCACCTAAGAAATATTGTGTGTTGGGGGTGGGGGGGAATGGTGGGGAGTTTTTATTAAACCTGATAACCATATGTGATCACATTGGGGAAATTCACCTAAATCCTTGAGAAAATACTTGTGACAAGCCTCAGCACACTTTACAACTGTAATAAATTTGCACTGAACAGTTCGCTGAGTCAGGCCAATTTCACAAAAGGGCCCTACAACAAACGTAGGACCCTTATTTAAATATGGTAATGACATTTTTGAATGCTTTTAGCACTCGCCCGAGATGACCATGATCCAATATGGCAGGTGGTGCATTTCTGGCACGGGACAAGCATACGTGCACTGCTTACCATACGTGGACCCTTACGCACCTTTTTCTTATCTGAAAAACGGGCAATTAAATTTCTAGGCCAAGGTGCTTTAAGTTGGATAAAGGAATAAAAGTTGGGAAAGTAGAATTGAGAAATATTTTAGGGAGAGAAATCAAGAAAGCAAGAATCAGAACATCATTACAGTACAGGAGGCCATTCGGCCCGTTGAGCCTGTGCCGGCTCTCTGCAAGAGCACTTCAGCTAGTCCCACTCCTCCACCCTTACCCCGCAGCCCTGCAATTTTTTTTCCTTCAGGTACTTATCCAATTCCCTTTTGAAAGCGATTATTGAATCTGCCTCCAACACCGTTTCGGGGTTACATTGAAGGTGACCTGCTCTCATTCTCCACTAATGTGCTTTTCCTTCCCTCCAATGGCCCACCCAGAGCAAAACTTGCTGTTTGAGGAAGTGTAGAGGCAAATCCATTTCCCACTACTCAGTGACACAATACCTTGGTACACCAACATGGCAGGTCACAAAATTGACTACAGGAACATTCATGGTTAAATAAAGTAACAACAAACGAATCATAAAAATGTACATAAAGATTAATGCACTGCCCCCCAAATAATGGGGAACAGAAAGTTGTATGAAACAGAGCGGGTTATGGTGACTGAGACACAGTACTACATAACCCAACACTCGGCAAGTATACAGTTTGAATTCCAGCTCAATGATGGCCTTACATTTTAGTTCATAGAAAATCAACTACGTGCATTTAAGACTGAGGAGACAATTCTCACCATGTTAAGCCTCATTCACCAAGCAACTTTCTATGAATCTTCTTTAGCTCGTAAAACGGAATAGTCCCAGGTGTTGTTTGACATTACTGTCAACACCAGTTGCATTTCTGCAATCATGGAAAATAGACACTGCCAAGCAGCATAATTTTTCACTGAAAACTCATCAGTCTCCTGTGGTATTGCACAGAGAGAGTCAAGACCAAGTGTAGTCTTTTAGGTGAAGTGGTTAGGTGGCAAGGAATAACTGGACCAGGATGCACAGACATAATTCAGTTCCCATATCATAATTAGGTCCTTATTTTTATATTTCCATTATAAATTCTTGTGTCCACATTTACAATAGAAACTGCCAATGGAAAGTTGTCATACTGTAAATACGCCCTCCTGCCGATGATGTAGTGTCTCCATTGGCAAGAAAGTGTAATTACAGCATGACAAGTTTACATAAACAGTTCTATTATACATGTGGACATTGACATCAGTAATGGAAAAAATTGGCAGCAAATACATACAAACACAAAATTTTGAATTACAGTTGTATATAATTTTATATTATTCAAAGGCTATCAGAGAGAGACTACACGCAGTGACAAGGCACTACCATAAGAAAAAACATCATGGGCCGGATCTTGCTGGAGCGGGGCATCTCGCAGCGTGCCCTGTTAAGACATTTTCCTGGACCCTTCACCTCAAAAATATTTTACAACATAACTTGCTGGAAGTCTATCTCCTTAACCAATGAGATTTAAGGATCGAGAAAGAAACAGAGGGTGAATTAAGAGTCAAATCAGGTACAGAAAGAGAAATGGAGGGAAAGAAAGATTGGATTAAGAGAGAGAGAGAGAAAAGAGACAGAATGGAAAGGAAAAGTGAAAAAAGAATTAAAAATTTTAAATTTGAGTTTAATGGCAAGTAATGTGTAAATCCAGCAAGTTCTTAAAAATAATGGGGAGGCTAAGGGCGAGATATCGTTTGCGCAAAGGAAACAGCAGAGTGACGTAAATCGACCAGCAACTCACGGCGTATCTCTTAATTTCCTGAACTTGCTGGCCGATTTGCACATTAATAACGGCCTGTGTTGTTAACATGGTGCTATTTTTCCAGCACCATCCGGCCCAATATGAGGCTAGGCTAATACAGGCTGCTCTCAAGCACATTACGGGATGCTAGGCCCGAGCAAAAGTATCCAATTACCAATCTTCCTTACCAGTTGGTACCTATCATAGTGACAACACCCCTTTAAATAACAAATTTCAAAAGCTTAATGCTCAAAACACCACTAGATAAAATCAAATATAATCGGTTTCTGCAACACTGACACTTCAAATGCCATGGCCTTTATCTCACGCTTGTAAAACATTAGAGGCTTCTCCATCTGCACAGCTGAAATAAACATGATTAGAAAAACCAAACGTTCACATCATAAAACTGCTTTAGGACAAGAACCAACTAGAGCCCCAACAGTAATGTCACACTGCCACTTGCAGCAGTTAAGTTCAAAGCTATAATCAGCAAACAAAATATGTTGGCAAAACAGATATTTTAAAATATCTAGAGAGCAATCTTAACATTTAAATTATGGTAAACTTAAGTCAGTCAATCAGTTTTAAATCTCTCAAGGAGCTAAATATATATATATTATTTGACTGCTTTGTTTCAGATTAAAAAAAACTTCGACAATATATATTTATTTGGAATTGTCACTTGCCAGTATTATAACAATTTTAAAATAATAATCTATCTGTTTTCCAGGAAATCCATCTGTATTTCTTTCTATGCGGAGAAGATGGGAAATACATAAACCTATCGACGATGCAAAGAAAAAGAAAGAATGTGGTTGCATTTATAGCACGCCTTTCACAACCTCAGGACATCCCAAAGTGTCTGTTGTAATGTAGGGAAATGCAACAGCCAAACTGTGCGCAGCAAGGTCCCACCAACATCATAAAAATGATAAATGATCAGATAATCTGTTTTAGTGAAATAAAAACAGAAATACTCAGCAGGTCAGGCAGCATCTGTGGAGAGAAAAACAGAGTTAACGATTCAGGTCGATGACCTTTCTGACAAAGAGTTCTGACGAAAGGTCATCGGCCTGAAACGTTAACTCGGTTTCTCTCTCCACAGAGGCTGCCTGACCTGCTGAGTATTTCCAGCATTTTCTGTTTTTATTTCAGATTTCCAGCAGCCGCAGTATTTTGCTTTTGTATCTGTTTTAGTGATGTTGGTTGAGGGATAAATTTTGGCCAGAACACCGGGGAGAACTCCCCTTCTTCAAATAGTGCAATGGGACCGTTCACATCCACTTGAGAGAACAGACGGGGCCCAGGTTTAACATCTCATCCAAAACACAGCACCTCCGACATTGCAGCACTTCCTCAGTACTGCACTGAAGTGTCAGCCTAGATTAAGTACTTACATTTCTGGAGTAAATTTCAGAAGCTACGATTGAGCCAAGACTAACGTGCAGGTGATTGCACCTCCGTTTATGTTAAAGGATGCAAGCCAACCAAGGTGACAGAAATAATCAATATTGATCACCAAGCTATCATCTGCATTTACTTGGGCTGTGACCTTTGCAATTGTTCCATTAGGGTGTCAAGCAAACAGCATTTTCAATTTTGCTTTGTCCTGAATACGTGTGAATTGTTGGTCAGGATTCTGAGAGGATACCCTGATGCCGTTGAAATCTATTTTTGATTGACAGTTTTAATTAATTGTGAAGGCGTCATTTTTAATCCTCCTTTTGTACCAGTTTATCTTCAAAAGGAAAGAGAAGCATATAATCAGACCAGCAGTCCAGATTCTCCAGTTCTGATGAAAGGTCATTGACCTGAAACGTTAACTCTGTTTCTCTCTCCACAGATGTTGCCTGACCTGCTGAGTTTTTCCAGCATTTTCTGTTTTTATTTCAGATTTCCAGCATCCGCAGTCTTTTGCTTCTCCAGTTCCCTTCTCGCTACATAGGTCAGAGTTTATTGGGACTCCGAATTGTCTTTCTCATAAAAAGTTTTTCATCAAGGACATGTGGTCCAAAAAGGTTACTGCAGAGTATTCAAGGAGTTTAGTAACTTCAATTACTTTGCAACAGTTTCAAAGTATTGGCAAGAATTGCTGTACTGGTTCAGCTGAGAAAATTGGGCAATGCTAGCAAGGCTGCATTTATTGCCCAGTCCTAGTTGTTTTGAGAAGATGGTGGAGGCCTTCAGAGAGCATTAGAAGTCAACCACATATTGTGGAACTGGCGTCATGTGTAGGCCAGCCCAGGTAGGGGAGGTGGGTTCCCGGAAGGACATTAGTGAATCAGTTGGGTTTTTACAACAATCTGACAGTTTTCATGATCACTTTTCATGAATTTATTGAATTTAATTTCACAACTTGCTATGGTGAGATTTAAAGAAAGACCGACCACTGGACATCCCAAAGCACTTTACAGCCAATTAAGTACTTTTTGAAGTGCAATCACTGTTGTAATGTAGGAAACGCAGCAGCCAATTTGGGCACAGTGCAAACTCCCGCAAACAGTAATGTGATACTGACCAGATAATCTGTTTTTGTTATGTTGATTGAAGGATAAATACTGGCCGGGACATCGGGGTTAACTCCTTTGCTCTGCTTTGAAATAGTGCAATGGGTTCTTTTATGTCCACCTGATAGAGCAGGCGGGGCCTTGGTTTAATGCCTCATCTGAAGACGGCACCTCTGACAGTGCAGCACTCCCTCAGGACCGCACTGGAGTGTCAACCTAGATTTTTATGCTCAAGTCTCTGGAGTGGGACTTGAACCCAAAAACCTTCTGACTCCGAGGCGAGGGTGCTACCAACTGAGCCACAGCTAACACTAATGACCTCTTGGTTGCTAGTCCAGTACCATAGCTTCGAGGCTACCATATGCTATTCTTGTTTCAATCACCTTCAGTCTGACCCATTTGATCTGTCATTATTTTCTGCCAATTTTACAGAGATCAGAAGTTACAGGGTGTAACCCATAAGGTTTCTAATGTATATATCATGGGCATGCTGCATTCAACATACCTTGTGCCCAAGGCCAAGATTACATAGGGAGCTCAGACTCGCCTATGGAAGCTGGCTTGTACATGAAACACAAAAGGAATCTATTGGAAGAAAACACAAGTTGAAACATGTTTATCTGAAGGCTAACTCAACATGCTCTTTGCTGTGTATTAATGGAGTTCCAGTGTTTGTATCCCATTTCTTGCTTCTTGAAGTTGACCATGAAGTTGTTCAAGCCTCCTATGCTCTACTGCGCTAGTTCTGCTTTCAACTTGGGCAGAGTTTCTATAAACGGGGCTCATTTCAATGTAAAAAGAAATTAGACCAGGTAGCAAAACAAATACGCCCGAGTGGAATTTTGTTTTGCGAGGATGAGAGGGGTAGAGGAAGGTGATATTTAAGTTCCTCAAGGTAGATTAGAGAATAGAACAGTTCTCCATTTGTGATAAATTGTTAACTTCTAAAAATTGCTAAATCTGGCATTAGTCAGAGCAAGGTCAAGGTTTCCTCACCCAAAAAGATCCAAAAATGTACCTTATCCCTAAACCTAGAAGAGCACCCCCTACTGGATTAGAGTGATTTTTTAAATTTCCCACAGCTAGAGTGAGACTGCCAAGCTAGTGTTAAACAATGGGCAGTTTTGTGCTTTTAACCAACACCACTAGGAGACTGTCTAAATTCACTTCACATGAGACCCTTACAGCTGGAAGACCAAGGAGACTTATCTCATCAGTCCAGACTTAAAAAAAAACTTTGAAGTCAAATTTTAAAACAAAGCAAATTAGTTCTGGTAATTAGGCATCGGAAAAGTGTTATGTCCATTATAACACAGTTATTTGGAGCCTGTGATTTCTCTTCGAAGAGGTATTGGTCAGTGCATTTGTATATTCCTTATTTACCATAAAAGGATAGATAAAAACATCAGTATAAATCAGGACAGGCTACATGATAACTCACCTGTCTCTAAATTGGAAGGAATGCGCCACATGTACAGATTAAAGTCATCTGAGCCAGATAGGACGAACTGGAACAAAAGAAAAAGCATCCATTATTCATGCAGGTTTCCACCAGGTGTTTATTTTATAAAGATTAAGATTATTAGAAAACTTGCAGACTGGGCAGTTAAGTAGCAAATTAACTTTAACATGTGAGGCGATGCACAACAGACTAGTTGGGCCGAATGGCCTGTTTCTGTGCTGTATATTCGATGTAATTTCTGTTACATTGCTTAAAAACCATCCAGCAGTTTTCAGGTTTCCCTCCCACATATTGGTTATATCCAAAATGTTGTTGGCTATTAATGTTCCTTTAGCAGAAAGTCTTGCACAATCAGTTGAAACAATTGAACTGGTTTCAGTGGTCAAAGATTAATAATATACAGAAAACTGGATTAGTAGCAGCTCAGCTCTGCTGTTTTCCCATCACGAACAAAAAAAGCACCAATACTAGCATTCAGGTTTGTTAAAGCGACTCTGCCTTATAACCTACATGCTTATTTGCAAATTATTGAAGTATTTGCATTGCACCTCCAAATCAGGAATTTTACAAAGCCAATTCCTGACTTCTGAAATAAAGTATAAACTTCCTTTACAGAACTAGCCTGCCAAATCAGTGCAATATCACAAATGGGTTTTATTAAGTATAGGAGCGATTCTCACTTTCTATTTGGCAATACTGAGGGTAATTAAAGAGATGAACCTTGCCAAACACAGCCTACGCTTATGTGGGCACACAAGAGAATTAAAATGAGAGAAGGAATCTGTGCAAATGGCATTAGTGGGGCGAATCTCTGCTTCAGTATGGAAATGGTGAGTTTGTAACGATGCAGAAGGGCAAGCCTTTCAAAGCCTTTAAATGCAGATTACGCTAACACACAGACCAAACAACAGGCAAAGATCCAAAACCAAAAGCATGTAAAATGAGAGACAACTTGTGAAGCTGGTAAAATGATAGCTAATTATGGCAGATAAGTCCAACAACTTGTTTTTCCAAATGAAAATTGTAATCCCTTGAATCCTTTCGAGATTTCGTGAAAGAGCAGTGAGCTTACAGAGTTGCATAAATATACTTATTAAAAAAAATAATCCTGTTCTATTCCTGAAATAGTTCCTGTTTCAAAAGTATCACAAAGAAAATGGACAAAGATTTTCAACTGTGCCAAACATGATGCAAGTTAATTGTGTTGAGGAAAAAATTCAAACTGAAAAATATTTTCAACAGTAGACTGTGATTACTGTAAACTAAACTGCTTGACCCAGTATACATACATTCCAGAGTGTATTTCATTACTTAACATAAATTAGCAATTAGGTGAAACTACAAAAACTTACATTTATATAGCGCCTTTAACATAGAAAAACAACACAAGGCGCTTCAGAGAGGTGTAATCAGACAAAAATGGACATTGGGCTAAAGATGGGGATATTAGGACAGATGACCAAAAGCTTAGTTAAAGAAGTGGGTTATCAGGAGATTCTTAAAGGAGGAAAGAGAGATGGAGAGGTTTAGGAAGGGAATTCCAGAGCGTGGGGCATAGGCCATTGAAGACACAGCCACCAATGGTAAGGCAAAGGGAGGAATACACAAGAGGCCAGAATTGAAGGAACTGAGATTTCGAGGAAAGGTTGTAGGGCTGGTGAAGGTTACAGAAATAGGGAGGGGCCAGGCCACAAAGGGATTTAAACACAAGGATAAGAATTTAAAATTGGAGGTCTTGGAGCCAAAGTAGCATAGCAAGGACAGGACTGATGGGTGAGCGGGACTTGGTGCGAGATAGAATACGGGTAGCAGAGTTTTGGATGAGCTGAAGTTTAAAGAACATGGAGGATGGGGAGCTGGCCAGCAGAACGTTGGAATAATCAAATTTGGAGATAAGGGCATAAATGAGAGGTTCAGAAGCAGATGGACTGAGTCAGTGGCAGAGACAGGCGATGTTACGAAGGTGGAAGTAGGTGGTCTTATTTGGTAATGGAGAGTATATGGGGTCAGAGGAGGATCGTTGGGGAACTCCTGAGCTAATGGTGTGGGGACGGGATGAGAAGCCATTGCTGGAGATGCTCTGGCTACAATTTGATAGGCAAGAGAGGAACCAAGAAAGGGCAATCCCACCCAGCTGGATAAGAGGAGGGGGGTCAGGCAATGATATCAGGGTTGTTCATATCAAAGGCAACAGACGTTAAGGAAAATGAGGAGTGAAAATGCACCATGGTGACAGTCACAGAGGATATCATTTGTAACTTTGATTAAGGCCGTTTCAGTGCAGTGGATTGGAAAGATTCAAACATGGAATTGGGGGAAAAGATGACTCTGGATTTGGGATGCAACAACACATTCAAGGACTTTGGAGAGGAAAGGGAGGTTGGTAATGGTACATTATTTTGCAAGGACTGAGGGGGTGATGATGACTGTTTTGAAAGAGAGGGGGACAGTATGAGAGGTGAAGGGACCTTTAACAATATCAGTTAACATGGGTGGCTTTTAGAACAGTCCCCAAGGATTGGAAGGTAGCAAACATAACCCCGCTATTTAAGAAAGGAGGAAGAGAAAAAACGGGGAACTATAGGCCAGCTAGCCCGACATCAGTAGTAGGCAAAATGCTAGAATTTATTATTAGGGATGGGGTAACAGGGCACTTAGAAAATCATAATATGATTAGGCACAGTCAATATGGTTTTATGAAAGGGAAATTGTGTTTGACAAATCTGTTAGAGTTTTTTGAAGATGTAACAAGTAGGATGGATAAGGGGGAACCAGTGGATGTAGTGTATTTGGATTTTCAAAAAGTATTCCATAGGTTATTACACAAAATTAGGACTCATGGTAATGGGGATAATATATTAGCATGGATTGAGGATTGGTTAATGGACAGAAAACAGAGTAGGAATAAATGGGACTTTTTCAGGTTGGCAAGCTGTAAACTAGGGGGGTACCACAAGGATCAGAGCTTGGGCCTCAGCTATTTACAATCTATATTAATGACTTAGATGAAGGGGCTGAGTGTAATGTATCCAAGTTTGCTGATGATACAAAGTTAGGTGGGAAAGTAAGCTGTGAGGAGGACGCAAAGAAGCTGCAGAGAGATATAGACATGTTGACTGAGTGGGTAAGAACATGACAAATGGAATACAATGTGGGGAAGTGTGAAGTTATCCACTTTGGTAGGAAAAACAAAAAAGCAGAATATTTTTTGAATGGTGACAGACTGGGAAATGTTTGCACTCAGGAGGGACCTGGGTGACCTTGTATATGAATCAGAGAAATTTAACATGCAGGTACAGCAAGCAATTAGGAAAGCAAATGGTATGTTAGCTTTTGTTGCAAAGGAGTTAGAGTATAAGAGTGACGAAGTCTTCATACAATTATACAGGGCATTGGTGAGGCCATACCAGGAGCAGTGTACACAGTTCTGGTCTCCTTACCTAAGGAAAGACATACTTGCCTTAGAGGGAGTGCAGCGAAGGTTCACTAGACTGGTTCCTGGGATGAGGGGATTGCCCTATGAGGAGAGATTGAGTAGACTAGGCCTATATTCCTGGAGGAGATTACAGAGATGAGGAGAAGTGAAGCTATGAAGAGATTTCAACATGAGGATGAGAATTTTCATTTGGAGGTGCTGGGGGACTAGGAGCCAATGTAGGTGAACAAGAACATGGATGATGGGTGAACTAGGCATGATAGGGCCAATGTTCCTTTTAATTTTTTGAATGGGTGTTCGGCCCCTTTAAGGGGCTGCGTGGCCCATTCAAAATTCTGCGCATGCGCAGTTTTTGCTATTTAAAAGCCTGCGATCCGGCTGCGCGGGAGCTGCAGAGCACTGTGCGGCCGCACAGCTTAAAGGGAACAAACATTGCACAGGGCAGCAGAGTTTTAGATGAGCTGACATTTATGGAGGCTGGAGGATGGAAGTTTGGCCAGGAAAGCACTGAAATAGTCGAGTGTGGAGGTGACAGTCATGGATGGGGGTTCCAGTATTTGAGATGGAGAGGATGCGAGGTTGGAAGCTTAGCTTGGGGTCGCTTAGGATGCCAAGGCTCAAAATATTGGGCCAGATTTTCCGACCCCCACGGGTTTTACTGTTCTTTTATAAGTGATTCCCCATTCATTCTTTTGACAGATCTATGCATAGAGACCTGTCAAAAGTGTGAGGGGGATTCCCTTCTTTGATGGGATCACGTGGGCCATGGGGAACCAAAGGGCGCTTGCGAACCGCATGCGCCCCTGCGCATTTCGTAGAGCAGAGGCCCAGGATCGCAAGTCTCGGGACCTACGGAGCCAGCAGGTAAGCGCGTAGATTTTTTCCGATCGGAGGCATCCGCACGCAGGAAGCCTCCGCTCGGAAATTCAGGGCCATTATCGAGTTAAAGCAGATTCAACATTTGCCCAAGTTCTCAAGCAAGTAAGATTTAATTGTTATTTAAATATGCAGCAACTTGTATAACCAATTAGAAATCAGGCATCAACCGTACAAACTTACAATCTCAATACAGTGTTAAAACTGATCCTTAAGTACAGTAGATCACAGGGACGCATTTTCTACTTTACTAAAGATTACAGATTGCCAGAAAATAAACTTATTTTTCTACTCTACTCTCAGGACTACTGGCTCAGGTAACATTCTGAAATAAATTCTGCTTTTCAAATGTAGAGTAAAACTCCTGGCCACAGCAAACTCAAAAGATATTAAAAAACAGAAAAGTAATTACATTTAATGCTAATGTAAGTCATTGCAAGCTGCAGTTAGAGAGCAAGTGACAAAATGTTACACTGCATACAGAATGCGGAGATGCCGGTGTTGGACTGGGGTGGACAAAAATGAGAAGTCGCACAACACCAGGTTATAGTCCAACAGTTTTATTTGAAATCACGAGCTTTCGGAGCGCTGCTCCTTCATCAGGTACAGTGAGGGAATACAAATCAGCAAATGCAGCATGTATACAAATGCTTTGCTGATTTGTATTCCCTCACTTTACCTGACGAAGGAGCAGCGCTCCGAAAGCTCATGATTTCAAATAAAACTGTAGGACTATAACCTGGTGTTGTGCGACTTCTCATTTTTGCATACAGAATAGTAATTGCAGTGAAAAAACTTCACAGCAATGCTAGTCTTGCGTGCTCCAGTATAACTGCAGGTCCAGATTCAATGTGTGAGCCATTTAGAGTGATGTCACAAAACCAGTACTTCACCCAAGCACACTGGCCAGTGATAGCCAGTCTGCACATGCAGAGATGCCCAGATTAAATTCACAGCCAGTCTACATGCAGAGTGGCCCACTGTAAACGTGAGAAAGCAGCACCCATAATGTTGCTCTCCCATAAGCTTCTTGGACCACAAAAGGTAAAAGCAGCCATTAGCCACCCAAGCAGAGATGGGATCAAACCAGATTCCTTCCTGATCTGTATGACTCAAAACCACACGCAATTTTCCCATTGGAGGAACTCCATCCAAGTTTTACATAGCACACTGACTATAACCATTGCGTTTAAATGATAAGCTAGTCACATGGGCATCCCATGTACTCAGATTGTACACAGTAGCTCTAACTTAAGTCAAACATTCGTGAACAAGCTGTCGACCCCGGGGGAACAAGTAGTGGAAACCTCATTCCAACAGCAAAATTAGCATGGAACTCACGAATAAATTCCAGGCTTTTACCAACATTGTCTCCAGGTTTATCTATATCAAAAGGAATGTGCCCAAGTGTTTTACCCTCCCTCAGCAATCCAGATAGAAAAAGGCTTGCACATCATTGATAAAAAAAAACAGGGTTTATTTTCAACTGAAAAATGTAAGTAGTGATTCGGTTTTCCTGTTGAAACTTTAATTAATTTGGTTGTTATGAAGAAGAAAACAAGATCAGGATTATAGATCTAATGCCAATTTTTTACCACTGTAATGAGTGCTGTGCAGTGAAACTTAAACAGTAAGTATTTGATGAAACTAATTCAGCTCCCAGGAAATGGGCATCACTGACAGAGTCACAGGCATCACTGACAGAGTCCTCCGCATGCTCAGTGACAGGAGAGCAAAAAACAGCCGCGAGCCAGTTTTCTCCATCCAAGTACTGAGCTTGTTTTTATTAAGCTTCTGAGATCAGACACAAGGGCGTTGGGGCCACAGGTCAAAGATTAAATTTGATGACAATATCAAATATAACTTCTTGCAGGAGCAATTTATCACTATCGATGCACGTACTAACACTTCCAGTCAGCCATGCTTTAAGACCAGACAGATACTAGGAAACACAAATGGTTCTCGCCATGTCATTTTAAGCTGGAATCAGCATGTAATGATGGTAGCAGTTGTTGGTGGGAGGGGAGGGAGATAACTAACTAAGGTGGTCGCAAGTTTTAAAGATAGCAAGTGGGCCTTTTCTTGCACTGTCTGAAATTAAACTACTCCTCTGTGAAAAACAATGACATGAACTTGAAGCAGTAGAATCTAAACCCAGAAAGAGGAATAAAATATCCCATTGGTTTAGACAAGAAACTAATCCGTGAGGTAGAGAAAAGTTCCAACAAGAGCAAAGGATAAGGATTAAGGAGGGAGGGAAAGCGGCAGGAGGAGGAAATATTTTGGTTTGATAAATAAGATTGTTTAAAATGAATTGTGTTCATTGAGCAATAGTGCTAGAACATAAGTTTCCTCCTCTCCAGAATGTTATTCCAGCGGGGGAGGCAGACGAAGGAGGATGGAGAAACATTTTAATTTAATATATAAGCATTATTTAACATAAGCAGGCATTAATGATGATAATATATTTGATCGAAGAATATACAAGATTCGACTGCTATTTGTCTACTTAAAACCTTAACAATTTTAGATTCTAGGTTCCTGACTCTTGTCAGTGATGCCTGCGACCCAAACACTAGCATTTACTGGCAGCTGAATTAGTTTCATCAAATTCTTACTGTTTAAGTTTCATCACTCATGACAGTGGTAAAAATGGCATTCCTTTTGATATAGATAAACCTGGAGACAATGTTGGTAAAAGCCTGGAATTTATTCATAAGTTCCATGCTAATTTTGCTGTTCGACTGAGGTTTCCACTACTTGTTCCCCAGGGGCCGACTTGTAAACAATGTCGAGTCTATTTTCTTGACCATGACCCATACCCATAAAGAGAAAGTACATTTAAAAAATAATTTGTGAAAGTCTGGTGTACATCAATTAAAAGAACATGCACATTGGCCACTACATTTCAAACTGAACCATGTAGTAAATAATTGTGCTTTTCATCAGCATCAAAATAAGTTGTGCAGAAATAATCAAGTAAATTGTCACTTGCCTATTGTAATTTGGTACAAGAGCATCTAGTTATAAAACCTAATAAAAAATAAGCAGCAAGATTTAAATTATTTTCTCCCTGATAGTCACCAAACCACACACAACTGAGGTTGGCTCTGAATATTGAACTATGTCTTCTAGCAAGACCTTTATTTGAAGAGAACTAATTTGCAGGGCTATGGAGAAAAAGCTGGAGTGTGGGACTAAATTGGACAGCTCTTTCAAAGAGCCGGCACAGCCACAACGGGCTGAATGGCCTCATTCTGTGCTGTAAGATTCTATGATTCTACTCGGCCCGCCACAAGCTCCATACCCTTGCCACCCACTCCATTCCCCTCCCGGCCATTGTCTCAGGCTGAACCAGACTGTTTACAATTTTGGTGTCCTAAGCTTCCGTCCTCCATCACAAAGACTGCCTACTTCCACCTGTTTAAGATCACCCGGCTCAGCCCCTACCTCAATCCATCTGCTGCCAAAACCCTCATTTATGCCTCGGTCACATCCAGACTCAACTATTCCAATGCTCAGCTGGCCTGCATCCCACACCCTGCCTCCATAAGCTTCCCGTACCAAGTCCCGCTCACTTATCACTCCTGTCCTTCATAACATATACTGGCAACCAACCCCTCAACACCTCCAATTTAAAATTCTCATGATTGTGTTTCAATCCCTTCATGGTCTCACCCCTCCTTCAGCCCTACAACCCTCATCCAAAATCTCCTTTCCTCAGACACTGGCCTCTTGTACATTTCCCCACCATTGGCATCACCTAGGACCCACGCTCCTTCCCTAAACCCCTCCGCCTCGCCAACTCCTTGAAGACCCTTCCTAAAACCCACCTCTTTCGCCAAGCTTCGGGTCACTCCATCTTCCTTATTATGGTGTCCATTTCTGATTACACCTCTATAAAGAGCTTTGGGACATTTTTCTATACTAAAGATGATATATAAATGCAAGTAGTTGTTTTTACAAAACGTGGTTTCTGTTTTGTCTTTTCTTTTCAAAAAAACATTTCCTAAACCCCCCCCAAGTAATTTCCTCTTCCTTATATATGGCATAATAAATCATTTTGGAATGTGGATGCTTTACTCCTTTGCTCTCAGTGTTGTCCGTAAAGTGTAATTACGTCAGGATGTTATTTCCATTCGTGATTTTGGGCCTTTATCAGTAGTAACAAAAATTTAACTGTTGAACTGGTAGGAACCTAGCCAGTTTCAGCAATCACATCCCCTTCTCCAATAGCAAAAGGTTCAACTAAACACACCCTATTGGAACAAACTCCTGTACTTGTCAAAAGAAGGACTTACTCAAAACTCTGGGGAAGGCATTTAAGCTGAAAACTTAAACCAGACAGCATTTTTAGCAGGGGTGCAGTGGAGGGTGTACTTTTCTGTTTTTATTTCAGATTTCCAGCATCCGCAGTGCTATGCTTTTGTTTTAGTATATTACTTTGTGAATAGATTACCACAATATACATGATTCACCTTTAGTTTTCGGTCCAGCTTAGTTCCATCAAATAGTAAACAAATATATAAATGTCTACTCCTGAAGGCTGGCCAATACCAATTTGAATATTTTAGTCCCTAAGTTTCTGTGAAAGTGGAGACTATGTGCAATGACTGCAACTCAGTCATCCCATGCTCCAGGGAATGGGCTTTTGACTGGTTGGAAAGATTTAATTTTAGACTGGCTTTCAGCCCAGAAAACACTTTTTTTTAGTTTCATGAATAGAAATGGAGAGAGAACAGGAGGAAAATGAGCCAACAGCATAGTTGAAAGCTCAAATTTTATTTTTAATTAAAAATGTTTCCCTGAACCTGCCAGCAACCTTATGGTTAAAGTGGTTTCATTAGTATAGTGGTTCTCAAACTGGGTTGCGCGGAGATTTCTACGGGTTCGCGAACTAAACTGCCTCCATCACAAGTTTCACTGATTTGAGGCTATTAAAAAAACTCTAATCGGTGATGGAGACAAGCCGGTGCAGAGTGGCCGGGCTCTGCTGAACGGGTCAGTGTATGGTTACCATGGCGACGGCGGCAGCAGCGGCTGTGCGCTGCAGTAAGAAGAGGAGGAGGAGGAGGAGGGGGAGGAGGGAGGGAAAAAGACTGCAGGCCAGCAGCGGCTGCAATGCCACCGCCAGCAATAGGAGTCGGAGGCAGAAAAGCGCAGGGCCAGCTGTTCGGAACCAACCATCTGTAAACAAAGATCCCGTCCCGACTACCAGCCGGTTGCAGCAGCGCCGGGATACGGCCAAAAGCAACAGGCCCCGTAAGTCAGACATGGATTACATTAGATCTGTCTGTCCACGGTCAAGGGCTGGCCAAGGAGCAAATCTGACTTAATAACCTGGGCAGCACTTGAATACACTGAATAATCAATGCATCTGTAATTTAAAAAAAAAAATCAATGCTTTAAAATCACTATCATTTTATACATACATACATACTTGAGGGAATTCCCTCTTTGTTAATGTCACCATAGCTATATTGCAATCCATTGCCAGAAGATCCTGGTAGAGTATCAATACAATGGAGCAATACAACCATATGCAAAGACTGCAACATTTAGGAACAAAATTGAGATTTGGAAAACTAGACATCACACCAAGGATCGACAGACTCTGCAGTGAGAAGCAGACACACGCATCTCACTAATATCTGGAACATGCAGCACTTTCATATTATGAGTATGATATAGTATTATAATTTAGATGGGGGGTCTGTGATTACAAATCCATTTGAAAAGGGGTCCTTCAACCGAAAAAGTTTGGAGAACCACTGCTTTAGTGAATCTAATGCAGTGCCACAATCTCTCCCCTGCTATGTACCTCTTGCTGTCAAGAAAGAGGAAGGGCAGGAGATCTCCTCTCAGACTTTCACTCAAGCCTATAGTGCTGGTAACAGTGGCATAGCAACAGTTTTCCCTCTGATTCTGGCACTTGACCAAGACTGCGTACTCTGCAAAATAGGTGCAATTGAATCGGTCTGTGTTCCTCACTGCTACGGCTCTGCATCACACTACAAAACGGCTATTCGGACTCAAATTTCTGATATTCCTGCAAACCCATGTTTGTGTATACTGCAGAGAACAACAGGCAGCAATAGCATATAGCATTCCACCTTATGTCAAGAGATGCAATGTTAAAATCGTAGCCCTAACATTAGGGGAGGTGGAATTTTAAAAAAGTTGGTACATTTAGCTAGCTTTCAATTAGCTGGGAATAAACTGTGGGCCGGGAGAACACACGCTCCTTTTCAATCATAAACAAGTTTAAAAAGTAACTACACAATGTTATGTGACAATGTCGCCATGGAATGGCAAGTAAGGAGTCTTATTTATCAAAGTGTTTCTTTAAACAGAAAATTGTATTCACTTAACAACTGAATCAACAGTACCGATCCACTGGTTACAGAATATTCACATTAATAAGTCTGCATTCCCATCAGTCTGGGATAAAAAATTGGTTAAAGTAGAGTTTATGGTTGTAACTTCATGGTAGCTTACAAAAGATGGATGTGTTAGAAAGGAATCCAAAAACTAGATTTCATCAGGTACAGTAATCAGTAGGCCATGAGGCAGGTTGCATGGATTAAAATTATGGAAAGCAATTTTGAAACACAACAGGCTATTTCAGTAAATATTAATGTTGTTAAACACACATTTGTTCACTTTCATTACTCTGTGGGACTCAGGGGTCCCATGAGATTAAAGGAAGTTGAACCCAGAACCCACCATGTCAAATGTAACAGTTACTTGCAGGCTTGTGAGGCCATCAGTGAAGCTACTATGATAACTTTCACAAAGAACTCCCAAATATGTGACAGTGTGCTGTTTAAAAAAAATATATATATACTAGCTCCCAGGGCCACTCCTTCCTGTCTGTATACCACTGTGCCGCCACCCCTGGTGGGTCTGCCCTGCCGGTGGGACAGGACATGCCCAGGGATGGTGGTGGAGGTGTTTGGGACATAGTCATACTCACAGAATCATACCTTTCAGCCTATGTCAGGCTGTTGCTTGACTAGTCTGTGGGACAGCTCTCCCAATTTTGGCACAAGTCCCCAGATGTTGGTGAGGAGGACTTTGCAGGGTTGACTGGGCTGGGTGTGTCGTTGGCGTGTCCGTAGCCGGTGCCGAGGTCGATGTGCCGGGTGGTCCATCTGGTTTTATTGTTCTTTTTGTTTTTCGCAGCAGTTTGTTACAACTGAGTGGCTTGCTCGGCCATTTCAGAGGGCAGTTAAGAGTCAACCACATTGCTGTGGGTCTGGGGTCACATACAGGCCAGACCAGGTAAGGACGGCAGATTTCCTTCCCTAAAGGACATTAGTGAACCAGATGGGTTTTTATGACAATTCGATAGTTTCATGGTCACCATTACTGACACACTAGCTTTTTATTCCAGATTTATTTAATTAACTGAATTTAAATTCCCCAGCTGCTATGGTGAGATTGGAACTCACGTCTCTGGATCACTAGTCCAGTAACATAACCACTATGCTACTGTTCCCGATATCAAAGCTCTGCAGTCCTGCCACATCCAGTCGCGAATGGTGGTGGACCATTAAACAACCAACGGGAGGAGGAGGCTCCAAGAATATCCCCATCCTTAATGATGGTGGAGCCCAGCACGTGAGTGCAAAAGACAAGGCTGAAGCATTTGCAACCATCTTCAGCCAGAAGTGCCGAGTGGATGATCCATATCGGCCTCCTCCTGAGGTCCCCACCATCACAGAAGCCAGTCTTCAGCCAATTCGATTCACTCCATGTGCTATCAAGAAACAGCTGAGCGCACTGGATACAGCAAAGGCTATGGGCCCCAACAACATCCTGGCTGTTGTGCTGAAGACTTGTGCTCCAGAACTAGCCACGCCTCCAGCCAAGCTGTTCCAGTACAGCTACAACACTGGCATCCATCCGACAATGTGGAAAACTGCCTGTCGTAAGAATGAGCCTTACGCGTGGTGAACTTAAAGTAAGCTTTAATCAACTAAAAAGGTGCTACATACAAAAGAGGTCTTACTCTATGCCTCTCCAGGATCCAACTGATCAGTCCAGTATTTATCCTGGACTAATCACAGGAAGTGATGCAATAAAGTTCGAGTCACAGGAAGCTGTATTGTGTTACCACATTCTCCCCCCCCAAAAGATTAGGAGGCCGGGATGCTCCCTCCATTTCGTAGCCGCTGAACGAGGGAGAGCCGCACCCGTTTGGGTTCTCGCAGCGGTAGAGGGCCCCTAGCCCGTTTACCCGCCGCGGGCCGTGGACCAGAGTCCGAGTGATCCAGCCCGCTCTGTGAGGGGTGAGAACGATCCTGACTGTGTACTGGTGCCCGAACGGGTGTCGGGCAGGGCTGTGGCAGATCCGTTTCCGAGCGTACGGTACGGGGTGGATCGTGGCTGCGCGTGCGAGCCCCGACGGGCTCATAGTCAGTCTGCCCCAGGTCGGCACGCTGGAGTGAGGTACCAGCCGGCGTCAGATCCAGATCGTGATGAGAGGCACCTGGCGAGCCCAGAGATGTGCCTGGTACAATATCATCCCCTGGTGTCCCTCTATGTTTCGGTGGGCAGGGAGCCAGATCCCGCAATGACACGGTAGATTCCCGACCGTCAGGATACCGAATATAGGCGTAGGTAGGGTTGACGTCAGTGAGCTCAACTTCATCTACCAGGGGGTCATTCTTAGACGCCCGGACATATCTTCGGAGTAGCACTGGTCCCGGTGTAGTCAGCCACGACGGGAGAGATATCCCATAGGATGAGCGACGCTGAAATCGGAAGAACCGTTCATGAGGCGTCGTATTTGTGGCGGTCGAAAGGAGGGACCGTGTGGAGTGTAATGCGTCTGGAAGTACTGCTTCCCATTGCTGGTTGGGTAGGCCCCGAGATCTCAAAGCCAGACGTACCGCATTCCAGATGATAGCATTAAAACGCTCGACTTGCCCATTCCCGACCGGATGATAAGGCGTCGTTCTGCTGGCAGCAATACCCCATTCCGAGAGATAGGCCTTGAGTTCTCCTGACATAAAAGAAGGGCCCCGATCCGAATGAACATAGGATGCCATGCCACAGAAAGCAAATACCTGCTCAAGGCAGCTGATAACCGTGGTCGTAAGCATATTGGGGCAGGGAAAGGCAAACGGAAAACGGGAATACTCATCGACCATGGTCAACAGATAAGTGTTGCGAGTTGAAGAGGGCAACGGCCCCTTAAAATCGATGCTAAGCCGTTGCATTGGCTGGGTCGCATGTCTGAGTATACCACCCGAGGGGCGGAAAAACTGAGGTTTCAATTCCGCACAGACTCTGCAGTCCGAGCACATCTTCTTTACATCCCCGGTAGAGAATGGGAGATTTCGGGACCGCACGAAGTGTAGCATGCGAGTAACGCCCGGATGACACAACCCATCATGGATGTCTACGAGCGTAGAGGGTGCCATGGCGGAGCAGAATGCTCGTGTGAGGGTATCCGGAGCCACATTCTCCTTGCCAGGTCGATAGTGGATGGTGTAACCAAAAGAGGCCAATTCCAGCCGCCAAAGCTGGATTTTATTATTTTTAATTTTGGTCCGTTTTCGATTATCGAGCATGAAGGCGACCGATCGCTGGTCCGTGATTAAGGTAAAGTGCTGGCGAGCTAGGAGATGACTCCACTTCCGTACTGCCTCTATGATGGCTGTAGCTTCTTTCTCGACTGGAGGATAATGTAGCTCAGCCCCTTGAAAAGTCCTGGACAAAAATGCCACCGGACGACCTTCCTGATTCAGAGTGGCCGAGATCGCCACCTCCGAGACATCACACTCAACAACAAAAGGAAGACTCTCATCGATGGAGTGAAGAGCCACTTTCCCCAACTGTTTTTTCAGGAGGTTAAAGGCTGCAACAGCCGCTGTGTCTAGTGGGAATGTGCTGGCCTTCAGTAGAGGTTGGATTCGGTCCAAGAAGTTAGGAATCCATTTAGCATAGTATGCAAACAGGCCGAGGGCCCGGCGCAAGGAGGCCGGATTCTTAGGTGGCGGGAGTTCTTGGAGTGGGCGAAGCCTTTCAGGGTCAGGTTTAATGATGCCATTGCCCACACAATAGCCAAGGATGTTGATGGTTGGTTGTGACTCAATGGATTTAGCCGCATTTAATGTCAAATTACAGTGCTGGAGTGCATCCCAAAATCGTTGGAGATTGGCGTCATGTTCCCGCTGATTGCGACCTGCGACAGTAATATTGTCCAGATAAGGAAACGTATCCTTCAAGTCTTCCTGTTTGACCAGGTCATCCATTGCTCGCTGGAAGACAGCCACTCCATTAGTGACCCCAAAGGGGAGGCGACAAAATTGATACAGCCGTCCATTGGCTTCAAAGGCCGTATACTGCTTGTCTGAGACCTTCAAGGGTACCTGATGATAGGCACTTTTCAGATCATATGTTGAGAACACCGTGTACTCAGCCAGTTTATTAACCATATCATCGATGCGCGGCAATGGGTATGCGTCCAAGTCCGTATATTGATTGATGGTCTGAATAGTCAATGCACAGCCGTTTCTTGTGAGGTTGTAGAGGGTTCTTAACAAGAACGACCTGGGCGCGCCATGGCGATGTACAAGGCTCGATGATATCCTCTGCTAAAAGCCGAGAAATCTCAGCCGCAATAAAAGACTGGTCTTCCTGACTGAAACGTCGTGACTTTGTTATAATCGGTTTGCATCGAGGAGGGATACTTGTAAACAGTGAGGGTTCATCCAGTGAAGCTGCTGACAATGCACAGAACGGTAATCGAGGTCGTATATTAGAAATAGTGAGTTCAGGTTTGGGTCCGCCGAACTCAATGGTGAGCTTCTTATGCTGCTTTTGAAAATCCAGCCCTAAGATAAGATCACTACATAAGTCCTTGAGCACCGAAAGCCGGGTGGAGGGATACCTGTGACCATTAAGGGTTATTTCAACCATACAAAAGCCAGAAATTCTGGTATTAAGTGATGACTGAGCCATCGCAATTGCCTGGTCCGATGGGAAAACATGTAGCTTTAACTCTGCAACAATCTGTTCCCTAATGAAACTATCAGTGCTACCTGAGTCAATTAAGGCATCTAAAGTATGTCCATTAATTGATGCTTTTGTAGCTGCATGGAATAGGTTCGGAGGACAAGCAGCTGTAATTGGTGTCGTTGCACAAAGAGTGGCTGAAACTCTAGGTGTGTTTCTTCGAGAGGAAACCCAAGAGGAAGCACGATAGATTTTAGCCGGAACATCTTGATAGGCCCTTACCGGGGCAGTTCGGTAGGACTTAGCTTGATAAGCCCTCGTAGAGGCTCTTGATAGGCAAACCTTTGCAAAATGACCCTTTTTGTTGCAATGACTGCAAAACGCATTGCGAGCAGGGCAGAATTTCCGAGGGTGAAACTCATCACCACAAAAGAAGCATTTCTTAGATTGCCAAGAGGCTGCCACAGTGGGGTCATCATCCTCTTCATCAGTGAAGTCATCAGATGGATCGTCAGGGATAAAGACCTCCCTAATAGAGTTCACCTGTGGCCTCTTAAATTGCCTGACTGTAGTTAAGGCAGTAGACCGAGGTCTGGGCACTGTATAAAGGTCTGCATTTCTTTTTGCCAGATCTAGAGAGCAAGCCATGTCATAAGCTCTCTGAAGCTCAAGTGTCTTACTTTCCAGTAGACGCTGGCGTATAAATGGGGAGGCAAGCCCGCAGATGAAAGCATCACGGATCATCTCTTCACGGTACAGCTCAGCCGAGGCCGCCCGAAAGTTACAGTCCATACTAAGTCTGCGAAGCTCTTGGAGGAATTTATCAATGGATTCCTCCGGCCCTTGTTGGGCTGTAGCTAGTAGATGTCTGGCATAGACCTCATTCGGTGTCTTAGTATATAGTCTCTTAAGCTTCCGAATTGCCTCCTCGTAACTGTCCCATTCCTCCACATACTGAAATACATTCGGGGTGACACAGTTGATGAGTATCCGCAACTTTGAGTCATCATCAGCCTTGCAATACTCAAGGAAATTGTCAAACGTGCGATACCAGTGTTTCCACACCTTACCGGCTGCTGGGGTGTTTGGGTCAAAATCAAGACGCGATGGTTTAAGGATGTTTTCCATGATGGGTGATTCCCTGGATCCTTAGTTCCGAGTTCGTCCAAAAAGTTTGAGTGCGAAGTTTTTCAAAGTTGATTAAATTGTCGTAAGAATGAGCCTTACATGTGGTGAACTTAAAGTAAGCTTTAATCAACTAAAAAGGTGCTACATACAAAAGAGGTCTTACTCTATGCCTCTCCAGGATCCAACTGATCAGTCCAGTATTTATCCTGGACTAATCACAGGAAGTGATGCAATAAAGTTCGAGTCACAGGAAGCTGTATTGTGTTACCACACTGCCCAGGTATGTCCTGTCCACAAAAAGCAGGACAAATCCAATCCTGCCCCATCAGTCTACTCTCAATCATCAGCAAAGTGATGGAAGGTGTCGTCGACAGTGCTTCAAGCGGCACTTACTCACCAATAACCTGCTCACGCCAGGACCACTTGGCTCCAGACCTCATTACAGCCTTGGCCCAAACATGGACAAAGGAGCTGAATTCCAGAGGTGAAGTGAGAGTGACTGCCCTCGACATCAAGGCAGCATTTGACAGTGTGGGGCATCAAGGAGCCTGAGTAGAACTGAAGTCAATGGGAATTGGGGGGAAATGCTCCACTGGCTGGAGTCATACCTAGCACAAAGGAAGATGGTTGTGGTGGTTGAAGGTCAATCATCACAGCCCCAGGACATCGCTGCAGGAGTTCCTCAGGGCAGTGTCCTAGGCCCAATCATCTTCAGCTGCTTCATCAATGACCTTCCCTCCAACATAAGGTCAGAAATAGGGATGTTCGCACATGACTGTAGTGTTCAGTGCCATTCACAACTCCTCAGATAATGAAGCAGTCCATGCCCGCATGCAGCAAGACCTGGATTACATTCAGGCTTGGACTGATAAATGGCAGGTAACCTTCGAGCCACACAAGTGCCAGGCAATGTCTATCTCCAACAAGCGAGAGTTTAACCACCTCCCCTTGACATTCAACGGCATTACCATCGCCGAATCCCCCACCATCAACATCCTGGGGGTCACCATTGACCAGAAACTTAACTGGACCAGCCACATAAATACTGTGGCAACAAGAGCAGGTTAGAGGCTCGGCATTCTGCGGCGAGTGTCTCGCCTCCTGACTCCCCAAAGCCTTTCCACCATCTACAAGGCACAACTCAGAAGTGTGATGGAATATTCTCCACTTGCTTGGATGAGTGCAGCTCCAACAACACTCAAGAAGCTCGACACTATCCATGACAAAGCAGCCCGCTTGATTGGCACCCCATCCACCACCTTAAACATTCACTCCCTCAACCACCGGCGTACTGTGGCTGCAGTGTGTACCATCTACAAGATGCACTGCAGCAATTCGCCAAGACTTCAGCAGCACCTCCCAAACCCCCGACCTCTTCCATCTAGAAGGACAAAGGCAGCAGGTGCATGGGAACACCACCACCTCCAAGTTCCCCTCCAACTCACACACCATCCTGACTTGGAAGTATATCGCCGCTCCTTCATTGTCACTGGGGCAAAATCCTGGAACTCCCTCCCTAACAGCACTGTGGGAGCACCTTCACCACACGGACTGCAGCAGTTCAAGAAGGTGGCTCACCACCACCTTCTCAAAGGCAATTAGGGATGGGCAATAAATGCTGGCCTTACCAGCAACGCCCACATCCCATAAACGAATAAAAAAAAATGCTAATCTCATTGCTCACAGGTAGTCTGGGGTTTGAAGCGTCATTATGTTTACCTGCTCATCTTTAAGCCCACTGCTCAGGTACTCCGTGCGAGGAAGTGGTCTAAATAGATCTTGCAGTGAATTAGAGTTAATTATTGCTGTTGGAAGCTTCTCTAGAGTGGCAGCTACTTGGCTCCTTTCTTTGTTATTCGAACAACCACTCCAGGTTTCTTTTTTTTTGTATTTAAACAAAAATTGTTGAACTATGGTTTGTTAGTGTTACACAAAAAATGCGACACTCTCAAAACTTATAAATAAATATATGTGGAAACTTAAGTCAACAAAATTACAACTTTACCAGTACTTGAGATGTTTAATGCTATACACAAAGCAGATAATTAGCCCCTTTAGGCAAGGGAATAGGTTTCATCATTATACAATTTAAATTTAGTGTCTAAGTGAACTTAAGACTGAAATTCAGAATTAGTAATAATGCAACAGATAATTTATTACTCAAATTAACACAGGAGACATCAATTATTTTTCCTTAAAAAGAGAAAGGGAGCAGCCACTGATTCAGTGAGTAAATGAACTTCATACTGCAGCACAGAGTCACATAGGCCAGAAACACAAGAACAGTCAAGGATAAGGACCACATTCACTCCCTAGTCAAGGGTGTTGCATCTGCTTCAATATCCCATAACCGGTTGGGAATAGGAGAGCTTCTAATTAATATCTAGCAACTGCTTAATGTGCATACATCTGGATGCTGGGTGAGGACAGAGGCTCATACATAAGAAATCGTGGAATAGAATCATAGAATTTTACTGCATATGAGGTCTTTTGGCCCATCGTGCCTGTACTGGCTTTCTGAAAGATCTGCTCACTTAGTCCCATTCCCCTGCCCGTTTCCCCACACCTTTGTATTTTTTTATTTTTCAAATTTGTATCCACTTCCCTTTTAAAAGCCATTATGGGTTCTGCTTCTACCACTATTTCTGGTATGGTATTCCCCATCTTAACAACCCATCTGTGTAAAAGAATTTGTTCCTAACCTCTCCCTTCACTTTTTTGGTAATTATATTTTATCTACTTCCCTTTTAAAAACCACTATTTCTGGTATGGTATTCCACATTTTAACAACCCTCTGTGCAAAGCAAAAATTTGCTCCTAACTTCGCCTTTCACTTTTTTGATGATTGCATTAAATTTCTGTCTCATCGACCAATGGAAATAGTTTCTTTTTTATTCACCTTATCAAGACCCTTGCTAATTTTGAACACCTCCATAAGATTCTTTGAAGAAGTAACTGAAAGGGTAGATAAGGGTAATGCAGTAGACACAATATATTTGGATTTCCAAAAGGCCTTTGATAAGGTACTGCATAGTAGACTCATTACTAAGCTCAGAACATGTGGAGTCAGGGGAGAAGTAGCAGAATGGATAGCAAACTGGCTACAAAACAGGAAAGAGAGAGTAAGGGTTAAAGGTAGTTACTCAGACTGGCAAAAGGTGGGAAGTGGTGTTCCACAAGGATCGGTGCTGGGACCACTGTTGTTTACTATTTACATAAATGATTTGGACTTGGGAATCGGAAGTACAATTTCAAAATTTGCGGATGACACCAAAATGAGGGGTGTAGTTAATACAGAGGAGGACTGCAACAAAATACAGGAAGATATGAATAAACTTGCAGAATAGGCGTGTAATTGTCAAATTAACTTCAATATAGATAAGTATGAGGTAGTAAATTTTGGTAGGAAAAATAAGGAGGTCACATACTCCTTGGAAAATAAGTGTCTAAGAAGGGTAGTAACAGGCATCTGGGGGTACAGATTCACAAATCTCTAAAAGTAGTGACACAGATTAATAAGGCCATAAATAAAAAGCAAACAAAGCACTGGGGTTCATTTCTAGAGGGATAGAAGGGAAAAGCAGAGAAGCTATGTTTAAAAAAGATTTACTGGAATGATACCAGAACTGAGTGGTTATACCTATCAGGAAAGGTTGAACATGCTGGGGCTCTTTTCTCTAGAAAAAAGACTGAGCGGTGACCTGATAGAGGTCTTTAAGATTATGAATGGGTTTGAAAGGGTAGACGTAGAGAAGATGTTTCCATTTGCGGGAGCAACCAGAACTAGGGGCCGTAAATCTAAGATAGTCACTAATAAATCCAGCAGGGAATTCAGGAGAAACTTCTTTACCCAGAGAGTGGTTAGAATGTGGAACTCGCTACCACAAGGTGTAGTTCAGGTGAATAGCATAGATGCACTTGAGGGGAAGTTAGATAAACACATGAGGGAGAAAGGAATAGAAGGATATGTTGATGGGATTAGATGAAGTGTGGGAGGAGGCTGGTGTGGAGCATAAACACCGGCATGGACCTGTTGGGCCGAATGGCCTGTTTCTGTGCTGTAAATACTATGTAAGATCTCTTAACTTCTCTGCTAGTCTCTCCTCATAAATCTTCTCAAATCTCATGTATGCTCTCGCTCTGGTCTTAGAACGCTTCCTGAAGTAGGGCACTGAAAACTGGACACAATATTCTAACTACGACATAACCAATGACTTGTATAGGTTCTCCTATAGCGTTCTCCAAGGCGGCCTTCGGGATACACGACAGCGCAAAATCATAGAGCAGAAACTGATAGCCAAGTTCCGCACTCACGAGGATGGCCTCAATCGCGATATTGGGTTCATGTCACGATACAGAACGTGACTTGACATCATGGCTGGTCTTTCCAGCCTTTTTAAAAAAAAACTAACACAAGAACCAAAGTCAACTGCAGAGGATATGCAGCCAGCAGGTGTTTTGACATGTTGGACCCCCTGGGACACATCTCATTGTCTTGGCTGTGCTCTTAGTGTGTCTTTGATGTAGGGAAAGATTTGAATACATTTTTTCTGTGTTTATATTGTGAATTCTGGGAGATTCTCTCACAGCTACTCTACCTGAGGAAGGGGCGACAGCTCCGAAAGCTTGTAATTTTAAATAAATCTGTTGGACTATAACCTGGTGTTGTGCGACTTCTCATTTTTGTCCACCCCAGTCCAACGCCGGCATCTCCACATCTTGTATAGGTTTAACAGTACCTCTTTGCTTTTGTACTCTGCATCCCTATTTATAAAACCTAGGATTCTATGTAATTTTAAAAAAAAGACAACTTTATTAACCTGTACTCCCACTTTTAAGGATCTGAACTGTTATGCACATCTACTCCTTTTAAAAAGTTATACCATTTGGTCTATATTTTCTCTCCTCCTTCCTCCCAAAAACTTTCACCTCATATTTCTCTGCATTAAATTTCTGGGTCAGAGCGATCATAACATGATCGATTTCTCACTCGAAATGGAGAGCGAAGAAATTGACTCAGATACTAAGGTCCTGAATTTAAACAAGGGGAATTATGATGCCATTAGACGGGAACTGAGTAGGTCTGATTGGACAACGTTCCTGGGAGGACTGGAGGTAGATAAACAATGGCAAGCATTTAAAGATAGAATGACAAAATTGCAAAAATTGTTTATACCAATCTGGCATAAAAGGAAATCTAAAAAGGTGACTCAACCGTGGATAACAGGGGAAATTAGAGACAGCATAAAATCCAAAGATAGGGCGTATAAAATAGCCAAAAAAAGCGCCAGAGCAGAAGATTGGGAACAGTTTAAGATAGAGCAAAGGAGGACAAAGGGCTTAATCAAGAGGGGCAAAATAGCTTACGAAAGCAAGCTGGCGGAAAATATAAAAACTAACTCCAAAAGCTTTTATAAGTATATCAAGAGGAAAAGACTGGTGAAAACCAAAGTTGGCCCATTGCAGTCAGATACGGGGGAATATATAACGGGAAATAAAGAAATGGCAGACCAACTAAATGCATACTTTGGGTCAGTCTTTACGAAGGAAGACACAAAAAACCTCCCTGGGATATCGGGAAAAATAGGGACATTTGCAAAGGAGGAACTGACGCAAGTCAATATCTCTAAGGATATGGTGTTAAGGAAGCTAAAGGGATTGAAGGCGGACAAATCCCCAGGGCCTGATAACATGCATCCTAGGGTGCTGAAGGAGGTGGCCCGAGAGATAGCGGATGCACTAAGTATGATTTTTCAGAATTCATTAGACTCGGGAACAGTGCCCATGGATTGGAGGGTAGCTAACGTTACCCCACTATTCAAAAAGGGGGGTAGGGAAAAAGCAGGTAATTACAGACCTGTAAGCCTTACATCAGTTGTGGGCAAAATGCTGGAGTCCATCATTAAGGATGAAATAGCGGAGCACTTAGCAAATGGGGACAGGATAGGACAGAGTCAACATGGATTTACAAAGGGTAAATCGTGCTTGACTAATCTATTGGAATTTTTTGAGGGAGTAACTGGTAAAATAGATGGGGGAGAGCCAGTAGATGTGGTGTACCTGGACTTCCAAAAGGCCTTCGATAAGGTCCCACATAAAAGATTAGCAGGGAAAATTGAAGCTCATGGGATAAAGGGGAAATTATTGACGTGGATAGAGAACTGGCTGTCAGATAGAAAACAGAGAGTTGGAATAAACGGCTCATTTTCTGAATGGCAGGCAGTAACAAGTGGGGTACCACAGGGATCTGTCCTGGGTCCCCAGCTGTTCACAATTTACATTAATGACCTGGATCAGGGAGTCGGATGCAGCATTTCCAAATTTGCAGACGACACTAAACTAGGAGGGGGGGTGGGCTCAGAGGAGGAGACCAGGAAGCTCCAGAGCGATTTGGACAGACTGGGTGATTGGGCGGATAAATGGCAGATGCACTATAATGTGGACAAGTGCGAAGTTATCCACCTTGGGTGCAGGAACGGGAGGGCAAATTATTATTTAAATGGCAATAAATTGGGAGAGGGGGAAGTACAGAGAGACCTGGGTGTTCTTGTACACCAGTCACTGAAGGCGAGCATGCAGGTGCAACAGGCGATCAAGAAGGCAAACGGTATGCTGGCCTTCATAGCAAAAGGGTTGGAATACAGGAACAGGGATACCTTGCTGCAGCTGTACAGGGCACTGGTGAGACCACACCTCGAGTACTGTGTACAGTTTTGGTCGCCTCATCTGAGGAAAGATGTTCTTGCCATGGAGGGGGTGCAGCGGCGATTCACCAGGCTGATACCAGGAATGGCGGGATTGACCTATGAGGAGAGACTATGTAGTTTAGGGATGTACACACTGGAGTTTAGAAGATTGAGAGGGGACCTCATAGAAGTGTATAAAATTCTGACAGGTCTAGACAGACTAGATGCAGAAGGAATGTTTCCCTTGGCGGGTGAGAACAGAACTAGAGGACATAATTTAAGGATAAGGGCTAAACCATTTAGGACAGAAATGAGGGGGAATTTCTTCACTCAGAGGGTGGTGAACCTGTGGAACTCATTGCCACAGAGGGCAGTGTACGCCAGCTCATTAAATATATTTAAGAGGGAATTAGATATATTTCTACAGGCAAAAGGGGTTAAGGGTTACGGAGAGAAGGCGGGGACGGGATACTGAATTGGAGGATCAGCCATGATCTCATTAAATGGCGGAGCAGGCTCGAAGGGCCGGATGGCCTACTCCTGCTCCTATCTTCTATGTATCTATGTATCTATGTATGTAGCATCGATCGATCCAAGAATAGCCTCTTGGGTGAGTTACCAAAGGAGTACGGTCAGCCACGGAACCTCACCCCAGCATGAATCGCTAACCTGGGGTGGTGGAATGGAATGGCATGGCAAAAAGAGTCCCCACATGTTTAGATTAGACAGCTGAAATGCAAATTATCTATTTTATTTAGAATTTAATTCCAGAAAACAAACCAAAGAGAAAACACATTCGGACATCAAAGAGTTAAGTATAGCCAGTTCTCTGACTTACGATTCATAACTGAAGTTATAGTACTTAAAAGGATAGATTTAAACTATTAACCAACATGTACAAGGAAAGGTTCAATTAAGAGAATCTTTGAGAGATTATTGATTTTTGAAAGTTAATTTGTGCTACTTGCTTTTCATCAAACTTAGTATCTTCCGCACCCCCACGGAAAATAACCGTGGTGCTATGCTGACTGGTACTTCCGGTTTGAATCACTGATATTAGTTTGTCTCTGTCTTTAAGGCACCAAGATATAAATTCAAAATAATTATCCAAATGTCATGTGTATACCTCAAATCAGGCCTCTACACGAGATACAAATCAGTGAAACACAAGATCAAGTTCAAACCAACAACTACTTCAAATTCTTGAGAGTTTCAGGTCAAGTTCCTAAATTTAAATCCCAGCCAAAGATCTCAGCAATCTTGCGGAATTGAAAAATAAAATCAAGAAAGATGGAACACGATCGGAATTTGTTTTGGGTGGCGGGAGGAAGTAAAACTATTACTCAGGACGCAAGTTCTACAGAGGATGGGATCAATCAGAAGCAGTCGCGACTGTTTTCCTCTACCTGTCGTCTTGTGAAATCACTCAGTAACCAAGACAGTTTAATAATAAAGAATGACAGGTTTATCTGATTACAAACACAACAAACAGGATATCACTCACTCCCCATCGCTTGGTTACCTACAAGTACAAAGTTCAAAGCTATCTCAATTTTTACATGGAGGTGTTTTAACTGTAGGAAAAGTAGAGCTGGCTGGCCCTTGCTCAAGGAAGCTAAAAACACTCCTTGCAGCCCTCTTTCAAACTGAATTCACACTGCATCTCAGAAATATATACCATGTGCAAGCAAAACTACCTGTGAAACTGCAGTAAGCAACGTTTTCAACATGGTTAAAAAACCTTAGGATTCTCTACGTGGTGAAATGATTAAAAGGGCTTGGAGATGAGTTTTATTATTTTGGTTAGAACAGCAGGCAAAAAAGAGGGGGGAGAAATCATATAGTACTTTAGTATAGTTTAAAATGCCAAAATAGCACTGTTACAATTTTGATCATGAATCACGCACAACATTTGAAAGATCACTCAACATTTGAACTTGTACAATGGAAAAAGAGGAATGAAATTCTGTAATCGAATCCAGAGCTCACATTCATGCTTCACAAGCACGCTTATGAAAAAGTGCAACAAAAAGATGTTAGACAATAAAAACAGAAAATGCTGAAAATACTCAGCAGGTCGGGCAGCATCTGTGGAGAGAGAAAGAGAGTTAACGTTTCAGGTCGATGACCATGAAAGGTTATCAACCTGAAACGCCAACTCTGTTTCTCTCTCCACAGATGTAGCCTGACCTCCTGAGTATTTCCAGCATTCTCGGTTTTTATTTCAGATTTCCAACATTCGCAGTATTTTGCTTTTGTACAAGATGTTAGACAACTTCTAAGCAGATTTACATTGCCATTCGTCTTTTAATCTTACGCATTCATGAGGCAGCCAATGTTTTATACCAAGATGTAAAACAATTATATACTCAGTTAATAGCAAACCAAATTCCCCACAAAGTAAATTTACATTTCTTACCAAATGTGCAGATTTATTTGCAGGAAATTTCTGAAATTGACACTTTTGATTCCCAAATTCCACAATGCATCACATTACACACATATACAGTGCTGTAGACTGTTCTCAAACCATGCCAACTTGTTACATATATTCTAATTATTTTCCACATGATGAAAATGACTCTTATAATAACAAAGATTTGATCACCTCTAGGCACAACTTCTCTAATACTCTTGTGCTGGCCTCCCCCGCTCCACCCTTCATCAACTGCAACTCATCCCAAATTCGATAAAAGACATTCTACCTTCTATCAAGTCCTGTTAAACCTACCATCTCTATACTCACCATCCTCGCTGGCTTCCCATCCCCAGCATATTGATTCTAAAATCCTCTTCTTCAAATCCCTCCATGTACCACCCAATTCTGCATCTCAGTTTGCATCATATACTTCTCAGACTCCAACCGATTGTGTTCGTGCCCTCCCTCCACAACTGCTCTGTCACTAGTAGGAGCGTCTTCAACCATCACACATCTACACTCTGCAATTCCCTTCTCAAATCCATCTACACTGCAACAATTCTCCTCACACCTTCAAAAATCCCCCGTTGTGTCAGTCTGGCTCAGTTGGTAACACTCTCACCCCCAAATGAGAAGGTTGCGAGTCCAAGCCCCACTGAAGATTGGAGCACAAAATTTAGGCTAACAATCCAGTACAATACTGAATGAGTGCTGCATTGTTGTAAGTGCCATCTTTCAGACTAGACATTAAATTGGGTTCCTGTCTGCACAGTCAGTTGGACATAAAAGATCCCATGGCATTAATCGAAGAGGAACACTTATGCTCAATACATCACTGAATGCACCCCTCTTCTAAGTCACTGACTAAATCGGGCAAGATGCCAATTTCTGAACTGGTGATTGGCCTGTAAGAGCAAGTGACAGTGCATCCAGATCAAGCCCTTTCTCTTCACTCTGCCCGACAGTCAAATCCAAGTACTCTCAGGCCTAGAGAAGTGAAGAGGAACAAAAGGTTAGGATGTAGTTTGGATGGCAAGCACGTCAGATCGCTGTCAGCACTTGGCACAGCAGGTTGCCGTGTTCAACAGGTAAGCCAGGGCAGCTTATTTGAAGGAATGAAGCATCAAGAGAAGAGATGGGAAAGTTGTTCACAAACCCTCCTGTGGTAACAGTCCTCCACCTTTGCCATTACCAACTGCCCCTGTCCAAGACCTTGTTGTCTCTTTAAAAGGGGGGGGAGGGGGGGGGGGGGGGGAGAGGAGGGGTGACAGTCTGCAGCTTGGGGGGGCCCTCCCCCATGCAGCTTGCCTCCTTGTTATATGCAAGCTTCTCCTGCGAGAACAGTAGAAGAGGGTAAATTATTTGCCTCCAGTAAAAAAAGGCTTTCAGCCGTCACCATGCGTCAGCCTGCTCACCATCGTGAGCATGATAACACTATTTGTGAGGGAATGAGCAGCTTTTCAGAGTGTGATTAAAATGCAGAAAGGTGGTACAGCAAATTCTTCCCTTCAGAATTATGGGTAAATATGGGGGTGGGGGCGGTAGAAACAAGCAAATGACAAGATTGTGTCGAGATGAAGGTAGGGGTCATGCGGCACAGAGCAGAAACAATGAGGGATGCGAGGAGGGATTCCTACCGTGGCAACCCTGGGGAGTTCAAAAATGTAGCGATCTCAGTCTTGAAAATTTCAATTGACCCAACATTCATGGCCTTTTGAGAGAGAGAGAGAAAATTTCAGATTTCTACTACCCGTTGTGTGAAAATGTGCTCCGCCACCAGAGGAAATAGCTTCTCTGTATCTAGCCTATTGAATCCTTTTATCATTTTAAACACCTCAATTAAATCACCCCTCAACCTTCAAAAGTCAAGGAAACACAACCCAAGTTTATGTAACTTGTCCTCATAACTTAATCCTTTAAGCCCTGGTAAATCTGCACTGTATCCCCTCCAAGGCCAATATATCTTTCCTGAGGTGCAGTGTCCAAAACTGAACACAGTACTCCAGATGGGGTCTGACTAAGGCTCGGTGCAATTGAAGCAGGACTTTATCCCCTTTATATTCCAGCACTCTGGAGATAAAGGTCAACATTCCATGAGTTTTTCGATTACTTTTTGTACCAGTTCACCAGCATTTAGTGTCGTCTACCTGGACACTCAAAACCCTTTGCTCCTCCACAGTTCCGAGCCTCTCACCATTAAGAAAATATTCTGATGTGTCTTTCCTGGATCCAAAGTGGATGACTTCACACTTCCCCACATTGAACTCAAATCAGCCATATTTTTGGCCACTCATCTAATCTGTCTATGTCCCTTTGTAACTTCCCGCTCCCATCTACACAATTTACTGCGCCTGCTAACTTAGTGTTATCTGCAAACGTGGATATACAACTCTCCTTCATCCAACTCATTGATATGCATGGTGAAAAGCCGAGTCCCCAGTACAGATCCCTGGGGAACGGCATTTGTCACATTCTGCCAATCAGAGTACATTCCTTTTATTCCTACCCTCGGTCTCCTACCTCCCAACCAATTACCAATCCATGTCACAAGGTTAACTGCAATTCAGTGTGCTTTTATTTTTGTTAATAATCTCGTGCGAAACCTTATCAAAACCCTCTGGAAGTCCATACAGAGAAGGAGCTACAACAGCAGGAGACCTTTTGTCCACGAGGTACAAGGCCAAAGGAAACAAACTTACAGCATTCCATACTATCGCCTGCAGTGCGAGTATCACCAACCTGTGCCATCTACCTGGAGTGAGAAAAATTATTTTTGTACACTGCCTTTTTGTTGCCTACACTCCTGGTTAGGCATTGTCAATTCCCAATATAGGGCTAAACATAGAAACATAGAAAAATAGCAGCAGGAGTAGGCCATTCGGCCCTTCGAGCCTGCTCCGCCATTCAATATGATCATGGCTGATCGTCTATCTCAATACCATATTCCCGCTCTCTCCCCATACCCTTTGATGCCTTTTGTGTCTAGAAATCTATCTATCTCCTTCTTAAATATATTCAGTGACTTGGCCTCCACAGCCTTCTGTGGTAGAGAATTCCACCGGTTCACCACCCTGAAGAAATTTCTCCTCATCTCAGTCCTAAATGTCCTACCCAGTATCCTGAGACTGTGACCCCTCGTTCTAGACCCCCCAGCCAGGGGAAACATCCTCCTTGCATCCAGTCTGTCTAGCCCTGTCAGAATTTTATACGTTTCAATGAGATCCCCTCTCATTCTTCTAAACTCTAGTGAATACAGGCCTAGTCGACCCAATCTCTCCTCATACGACAGTCCTGCCATCCCAGGAATCAGTCTGATGAACCTTCGCTGCATTCCCTCTATGGCAAGTATATCCTTTCTTAGGTAAGGAGACCAAAACTGCACACAGTACTCCAGGTGTGGTCTCACCAAGGCCCTGTGCAACTGTAGTAAGACATCCTTGCTCCTGTACTGAAATCCTCTTGCAATGAAGACCAACATACCATTTGCCTTCCTAACTGCTAGCTGCACCTGCATGTTTGCTTTCAGTGACTGGTGTACAAGGACACCCAGGTCCCTTTGTACATCAGCATTTCCCAATCTATCACCATTTAAATAATACTCTACCTTTCTGTTTTTCTTACCGAAGTGGATAACTTCACATTTATCCACGTTATACTGCATCTGCCATGTATTTGCCCACTCACTCAACTTGTCTAAATCGCCTTGAAGCCTCTTTGCATCCTCCTCACAACCCCACCTAGTTTTGTGTCGTCAGCAAACTTGGAAATATTACATAGAAACATAGAAGATAGGAGCAGGAGTAGGCCATTCGGCCCCTCAAGCCTACTCCGCCATTCAATGAGATCATGGCTGATCATCCAAATTCAGTACCCTGTCCCTGCCTTTTCCCCATTTACATTTGCTTCCCTCATTCAAATCATTGATATATATTGTGAATAGTTGGTGCCCAAGCACTGATCCCTGCGGTACCCCAGTAGTCATCGCCTGCCACCCCGAAAAAGACCCATTTATTCCTACTCTCGCTTTCCTGTCTGTTAACCAATTTTCAATCCATGCCAGTATATTACCCCCAATCCCATGTGTTTTAATTTTGCACACTAACCTCTTATGTGGGACTTTATCAAAGGCCTTCTGAAAATCCAAATACACCACATCCACGAGTTCTCCCTTATCTATTCTACCAGTTACATCCTCAAAAAACTCCAGTAGGTTTGTCAAACACGATTTCCCTTTCATAAATCCATGTTGACTCTGTCTAATGCCATTGATATTTTCTAAGTGTCCTGTTATCACATCCTTTATACAGGAAACTCTTGTTTAACCGGCACCTAAATATCCGGAATTCTCTCTTAACCGGCAAAAATCATACTCCGAAAACTCTTCTCAAATAACCGGCAATGTTGCCGAGTCCGAGTCTCCCGCGAACGCCGAGTACTCCGAAAACTCCTCTCAAATAACCGGCAATGTTGCAGAGTCCGAGTCCGAGTCTCCCGCGAACGCCGAGTTAGTCAGTGGGGGTAGTTCTCCAAAGTGCCACTACTCGGCCTCCTGGCGCTGTCGGAAGTCCGAACACTGCAGTAACAGGAGTCTGATTCTCCCGCGCTGCCGGGAGTCTCTTCTGATCGGCCATTTTACTGTGTGTAAGTTTTGTTTTACTGTTAAGTAATTAAAGAGTTATGGATTACCCTCAACTGGCAGTACTGTACTTAATCAAGCATCTGCCACCATCCATTTAACACAACATTCTGTAGGTGAGTACCCAAATACTGTATACTGCACATTTCTTGATTTTTTTATTTTTGTTTGTTAAAAATAGCCTCGGTAGATATAACTCTCCGTTATCCGGAACTTTTGATCAACCGGCACCACGCCGGTCCCGTCGGTGCCGGATACCAAAGAGTTTCCTGTAATAGACTCTAGCATTTTCCCTACTACTGAGGTTAGGCTAACCAGTCTGTAGTTCCCTGTTTTCTCTCTCCCTCCTTTTTTAAATAGTGGGGTTACATTTGCCACCCTCCAATCTGCAGGAACTGTTCCAAAATCTATAGAATTTTGGAAGATGACAACCAATGCATCCACTATTTCCATGGCTACCTCTTTTAGTATATATCTCATTTGGTAGTTAAACTAACTTCCAAATGAGATAAGTTTATATGAATTTACCCGAGGCTGGTGGATTATTCAAGATCAGAATTCCATTGTATTTCTAACCTTGGGACTGTAAATTACAAGCACTGATTAAAGGATAAATAAAAGTCTGAATGATTGTTAGTTACTTTGTTCTGTGTTTGTCAGAAAACTGCCTAATTAATCCCTCTGGAAAAGGTGCAAAAACAGCTAATGAGCTGCAATAGATACTTAATTCTTTCCATTCAATGCACATATCGGCTCTATTCATGCTGGCAGAGCTGTGAAATTGATCACGGGGCGTTAGGTGGAGTTTAGGTCAACAATGTTCAAATCATTAACTGTTACAAGGCTAAATCCTCAGAGCCGGGGAACAGAACAGTTGGCTGCGGCTCTGTTTGCATAGCAGTTAAACAAGCAGAGAAACACAGCTGGTAGAAATGCTAAGCGATTGCAGATTCAGCTGATATAAACAGTCAGGTGCGAGATTCAGCTCTGAAACCCTCATCCCTGCCTTGGTCACCCATGGATTTGACTATTCCAGAGTCCTATTCTTCCCTCCTTCCATAAACTTCAGCTCATCCAAAACTCTACTGCCCATATTCCACTCACCTATCACCCCTGTTCTTGCTGGACAGTGCTGGCTCCTGGTCCCCCAGCACCTCCAATTTAAAATCATCAACTAGGCGTTCAATTCCCCCAATAGCCTCACCCCTTTCAGTCTCTGTAACCTCCTCCAGCCCTACAACCCCACCACCCACAAGCTCCTGGTTCCTTTTTTACGCAACGAGTTGTTAGGATTTGGAATGCACTGCCTGATAGGGTGGTGGATACAGATTCAATAGTAGCTTTCAAAAAGGGAGTTGGATAAATGCTTGAAGGAGAAAAAAATTGCAGGGTTATGGGGAAAGAGCTGGGGAGAGAGACTAACTGGATTGCTCTTCCAAAGACCCGGCACACTCGATGGACCGAATGGCCTCCTTCTATGATGCTGCAAAATTCTGATCCTGCAGCCATCTGAACAGTATTCTCAGTGGAAGTGAAAATGACTACCGCAATCAACTTCTGCATTACACACAAATCAATATGCAGTTCAACATTGCATCACCGAGGTAACAGAATCCCTCTTCTGCGATGCAGCAGCATACATCAAGTTCAATAGCATCATGCAGCACCAGCTGGGAAAGCAGTCCCAATTTTACCAGTCCTGCAGCATTCCTGAGTAAAGTAGCATTGGTCGCTCTTCCATTGTCATTTATGAAGCTGCAGGTAGTGCCTCACTCCCTACAAAAACCAAAAGGATTGCTGCTTCCCTGACATTCAGATGGTATGTATGACCACAAACAAAAGAAAATGATGCAACCTGATGCTGGCTTTCCATGGAGTGTTCACAATGCGCAGATCTTGACAGAATCAAGGGTTCTCAACTGTTCAAGATTGAAGACAGAATGCAAGGTCTGCTTCTGTGAAATGCTCCAAATATGGTTGATGACATTTGAAAATAATAATAAAACAAGAAAATGCTGGACATACTCAGCATCTGTGGAGAGAAACAGAGTTAACGTTTCAGGTCGATGACCCTTCGTCAGAACTGGAAAAAGCTGGAGATGGAACAGGTTTTTAAGCAAGTGTAGGGGCCGGGAAAGGGGGGAGGGGAGGAAAGAACAAAAGGGAAGGTCTGTGATAGGATGGAAGGCAGCAGAGATTAAGAGACAAAAGGGATGATGCTGCAAGGCAAAGGGAGATGGTAATGGAATAAGTTAAGAAACAAAAGATGGCTCTAGATGAAGTGTAAATGGCACTGGCAGAATGAAAGTCAGCTGCCATGTGAGAGAGAAAAAAAATGGGAAAAAAAGGTAGGGGCAGAGGTTAATAATAAGATTTTGCTTTTGTATTAATAGTAAGATAGGTTTGGATGAAGAAGGCACTTCAGCCCGTTTGATCTCATCCTTGAGAAGTTGGATGTGTCATTTTTTCTCCCCATCTCACCCGAAGGCATCAACTTCTTATTGAGGTACTTTCCAACAAGTGCTGGCCATTCTCCAGTACAATGGCCCAGTGGTCAGTAGTCATTTGCGAGCTTTGACAGTGCATGGTGGTAGACTACAAACCAGGGAGGCTGGAGAAAATAGATGGGGTCACTGTCATAACCATCCTGTCCTTGACAGACTTTCAAACACATACGCACTTCCAACAAGGATTGTTAGATAGTGATCAGGAGCAGGAACCTTGGGTGCTTTTTACCCCCCCTATATCAGTAGCACTGAAAGCAGCTGTTGCTAACTCAGTACAGACTAGGAATTGAACCCGAGGTCTTTGGGTCTGCATGGTTCAGCTATACACTGGATAAACTTGCTCAACTGTCAGGGCAGGTTGTATAGTTTAAACATGCCAGACAAGATTACAATGGGTTTAAGACAATAATATTTGCATTTTCAGGGCAAAGGGCAGTGCAGTTTTATGTTTGGCAATGCATTGCAGTGTACTATAGAAATTACCACTGGAGAGTTACATATAGCGTTTACTTTGCTGCTATTCAGAGAAGGTAAACAAGATCATCAATTTAAATACATATTTTACATATATAAATCCAAAAAGTTCTCTATAAATAATTAAACAACAGACGGCATCATAGGTATCTGGCACTGCATTCCACAAGGAGCTTCTTCTTAATTTCTGATCCACTACAGGGCACCAACCCGCAACAAATATTTCACAAGATTCTGTACTTTAAAGACGGGGCTTTAAAAGCAACAGGAAATTAAAGTTCGCTGTTATTAGAAATCCACTATTTGGCTTCACTATGCTGTAGCTACTATTTGGTAAAACCATATAACTTCATTTCTCAAAAACAATGTCAGGCTTTTTTGAGAATGTGAAAATAATAAAATCAGCTTAAGCAAATCCACACATTTTCAGTTGTGCAACTTCTTGCAAGATTTTTCTAATGGAACATTTTTACAAGGAAAAGTTCTTTAAATAGGCTTTACCCTAAACTATCTGCAGCTATGTACACTGTTGAAGTCATAGAGTTATACAGCACAGAAAGAAGCCCTTCGGCCCATCGTGTCCGCGCCGGCCATCAAGCCCTATCTATTCTAATCCCATTTTCCAGCACTTGGTCCATAGCCTTGTATGCTATGGCGTTTCAAGTGCTCATCTAAATGCTTGAATGTTGTGAGGGTTCCTGCCTCCACCACCCTTTCAGGCAGTGAGTTCCAGATTCCAACCACCCTCTGGGTGAAAAAGTTTTTCCTCAAATCCCCTCTAAACCTCCTGCCCCTTACCTTGAAACTATGCCCCCTGGTTATTGACCCCTCTACTAAGGGGAAAAGTTCCTCTCTATCGACACTATCCATGCCCCTCATAATCTTGTACACCTCAATCAGGTCCCCCCTCAGCCCTCTCCACTCTAAGGAAAACAACCCCAGCCTGTCCAGTCTCTCTTCATAGCTGAAGCGCTCCAGCCCAGGTAACATCCTGGTGAATCTCCTCTGCACCCTCTCCAATGCAATCACATCCTTCCTATAGTGTGGCGACCAGAACTGCACACAGTACTCCAGCTGTGGCCTAACCAGCGTTTTGTACAGCTCCATCATAACCTCCCTGCTCTTATATTCTATGCCTCGGCTAATGAAGGCAAGTATCCCATATGCCTTTTTAACCACCCTATCTACCTGTCCTGCTGCCTTCAGGGATCTATGTACATGCACACCAAGGTCCCTCTGATCCTCTGTCCTTCCTAGGGTCCTACCATTCATTGTGTATTCCCTTGCCTTGTTAGTCCTCCCAAAATGCATCACCTCACACTTTTCAGGGTTAAATTCCATTTGCCACTGTTCTGCCCAACCCGTCTATATCGTCCTGCAGCCTGAGGCTTCCCTCCTCGCTATTTACCACTCCACCAACTTTCGTGTCATCTGCGAACTTACTGATCATACCTCCTACATTCATATCTAATTTATTAATGTACACTACAAACAGCAAAGGACCCAGCACCGATCCTTGCGATACACCACTGGACACAGGATTCCAGTCACAAAAACAACCTTCGACCATCACCCTCTACCTCCTGCCACTAAGCCAATTTTGGATCCAATATGCCAAATTGCCCTGGATCCCATGGGCTCTTACCTTCTTGACCAGTCCTGTGATAGGTATGAATGTGTGAACACAGTAAATGTGTAATCCAAACATAAGAGAAGCATTTACTAACAAAAATTAAAAGATTAAAATTATTCATTTAGCAAAAATTGAATGCATCGGATGAAGACACAAAATAATTTACTGATTTGTCTGAGCATGATATTTAAGTCAAGAAAAAACTAGTGATGAGGAAAATTAAAATACTAGACACAAATCTTTATTAAACATTGCTGTAATTTACATGCTGAACTGCTACACCCTCTAGTGTCCAAGTCACAATATTACATCTACTGCTACGTCACTGAACCCCCTAATCCACTACTTACATTTTCATTATATTTTGAGCAAGTCCAGCAGAATTGCAAACTGTTGCATAGTTTCAATAAACGTGGTCTCACAGATAGTATATATGAATGTCTATTTGAAGAGCACATTTCTAAATCTCACCACCTGAAGTGTGAAGTCTTCCCAGGGTGAGGATTTGTAGTTGTAAGCCATAACACTCGACAATGAACATACTTTATCACTTCACCAAATATTAATGACTGTGTTGGCAATGCCCTTACAACCACAGCTGAAGTACTACCATCCTTTATTGATATGCACTTCCCAAATGTACTATTACAGGTATAGGCTTCTGAATAAACACATTGGCCCTGAATTTGCAGTCGGTATGAACGGTCAGAGTACGCGGTCATGCCGCCTTTGAAACTGACCACAAGTTCGGGATTTCCGCATGCGTTAAATCCCGAACTTGCGATCTGTCAAGTTACGACTACACAGAGGCTTTGCTGCATCTTTCACCTCCTGATAGGAATCAACGTGCTGGTGAAAAGTTGAGCTAATTGCCCAGCTAATCTGCATTAATTATGCCGAAAATTTTCAAGTCTTGTGCACACAGGCGCAGGAAGCCTGTTGCACAGCTTAAGGGGACTGGAACAGACTTTTTTTTTTAAAGAACAGAGTGCTGGAAATCTTGCATTAAAAAAAGAACAGGAAATATTGGAAATGCACAGCAGGATATGTTCCATTTAATTTTAATTTGTAAAATGGCAAAAATGGCAAGTGTATTGCATATTGGCTCACCTACATTTTTACTTCTTCGCCAGCAATAGACATCGATTAAAAAGACAGCCGACAAGCGTGACCTTTCCTTCATCCCTGCTAAAAGATTGCGCCATTGTGCTGTGTTCGTGGTTGCAAGGATGGAATTAACTTGAAATGAGGAATTTCAGATTCTTGCAGGGAAAGGGGCCGCCACTAAGTCGGACATTGCAAACGTTTATTGCTTTCGGGCTGCCTCTGAATCTCTTCCTCTGTTTTTTTAAAAAAGATCAACTGTAATCTGAAAGGGCTCGGCTGTTTCCCTCGGGTCAATCATGAAAATAAATAGATTACCATTCAATCCAATTAGGGACCCCTTTGTAATGGGTCAGCTTTTAAAGATCCAGGCTCAAATTAGTTTCAAAACTGTCTTAAATATGAGTGGAATTAAATGCAATTTAGATGCGAAAATTTAGAACTCTTGAAATTAGGATGGAATTTAAAAGTATTCGTTTTGTCTTTTGTTACTGTTATTTTATAAAGGGAGGATTTCCACGCAAAAAGTGAAAGTAGAGAAAGAAAAGGAGCCCACCTTCAATATTAATAATCTTCTAGTTATCTCGTGCTTTCATTTCCATTCTTATCCTATATCAGTGAATCCCTCCTCTTGTCACTTCGCACTTAAGGGCTCAGCTGTAGCTTGTAGGCTAAGAATCAGGAAGTAAAAGGAGCAGCGCCCACGTGATCCCAGGCTCGCCGCACAACGGTGCGCTCTTGGGCTCCGTGGGGGAGTATGCTGCACGGATCTCCGCAGTGTTTTAAAGTAAGTTCTCGCAGGGAGGATTGCACAAGGTAGTTGCGGATTTACCTACAATGTTGGCGGTGTACACCTTAGCTTCGCTGTTGACTGCAAATTCAGGCTGATTAAGGATTTCATGAAGTTTACTCACAGAGCTCAATTTCACTTCCAAATGGCCAAGAAGAACATGAGAATGATGTATAGTCACTTGGCCAAATGGTTTTTGGTTTAATACACCATTAGGAAGCAACCACACATTATAAAAAGGGCCATCTCCTGGAAAGGATCACTTGCTCCTATAAATCAAGACTGGAGGTGCATGGGAAAAAAGAAAAAGAGGGCACAGGAACTAAAATTTAGCGGTGATGTAGCAAGTTCTTATTTCAGGCAGTTTCTTGGTTTCTGGAAAATAGTGCATGGCATGTGGGAGCTGAGACTAAAAGTGACCTTTTCAAAAGAGTTTAGAAACACTAAAGGGACATTTATAATTATTGCAACATTTATTTCCCTTTAAAACCGCAAAAGAAAACACTTCAAAGTCATTACTCTCTTACCACTACATCTTTGAAAATGGAATACTTTTCTACCAATGATTAACATCCATCACAGAGCACACTTCTGGCAATTGTACAATAATCCCTAGCCTGACCACCTACCTGGAAGTTACATGGTGAGGAATAGTCCACGGGAAAAATCTGATATTTTCAACAATGGTGGGGTGGGGGGGTGCGGGGGTGGAAGAAAGGATCCAAATACAAAGTTGAAATATCCTAAATCAGTGCAGTTCTCAAATGGCAGGTTTTACTTTCAAGCTGTATAAATAGAACCAAGGCACTTACTGTGAGGAGGAGTGACCCAGTGTGCCACAACTAAGATAACCCAAAAATCCTTCCTACCCACTGGGACTTGGAGGGTCTCACCATCAGAGCCCCCTTTTTAAAATTCAGTGTCAAACTATTCAAAATAATTAAGGGAAAATTGCAAAGAAACATTATGCATAACTTCTATGAGCTTGACTTTGCAACAACAATTAATTGACATCTTTTGATTACTTTGCCTCCTTACCCCTCCCCGCTTATTTTGGTAGAGTTTACAAAAAAATTGAATCCCAGAAATATGAGGAAATTAAATATGCACAATTGAAAAAACAGGACTGCTGAACTGCTCTGGCCTTAAGACTGCACTTGTACTGATTTTTAGAATGGGGTCCTCATGATGAAACCCCATCTTTAATGTTGATTAGTTTTATTATTTTGTTAGGGGTGGTCTTAAAAGACAAAATAAAATATATACAGTACCTGCATCTGCAGCAACAAGAGCATGAAGTGACGGCCCCATCACAATATTACCAGAACATTAATACTATTAATTACCCCCTCTGGACTTGACATCTGTAGGTACTCTGACTGACCACCAGTTTCAACAACAACAACTTGCATTTATATAGTGCCTTTAATGTAGCAAAACGTCCCAAGGTGCTTCACAAGAGCGTTATCAACAAAAACATTTTTGACACTGAGCCACAGAAAGAGACATCAGGACAGATGACCAAACGTTGATTAAAGAAGTAGGTTTTAAGGAGCATCTTAGAGGAGAGAGGCAGAGAGCTTAGGGCCAAGGCAGCTGAAGAGATGGTCGCCAACGGTGGAAAATTGGGGATGCGCAAGAGGCCAGAATTGGAGGAACGCAGAGGAGGTTACAGAGATAGTGAGGGGCGCGGCCATGGAGGGATTTGAAAACAAGGATGAGGATTTTAAAACTGAGGCATTGTTGGACAGGGAGCCAGTGTCGGTCAGCAAGTAAACAGGCTTAAATGGATGAACGAAACTTGGTATGAGTTAAGATACGGGTAGCAGAGTTTTGGAGGAGCACGTGCTGATGTAGGGTGGAAGATGAGAGGCCGGCCAGGAGAGCATTGGAATAGTCAAGACTTATTAAAGACTAGAGGTAACAAAAGCATGGATGAGGGTTTCAGCAGCAGATGAGCTGAGGCAGGGATGGAGTCGGGCGCCGTTACGGAGGTGGAAGTAGGCAGTCTTGGTGATGGAGTGGATATGTGGTCGGAAGCTCATCTCAGGGTTAAACACAACGCTAAGTTTGTGAACGGTCTGGCTCAGCTTCAGACAGTTGCCAGGGATGGAAATGGTGGTCAGGGAACGGAGTTTGTGGCGGGGACCAAAGACAATGGCTTCAGTCTTCCCAATATTTAGTTGGAGGAAATTTCTGCTCATCCAATATTGGATGTCGGACAAGCAGTGTGACAAATCAGAGACAGTGGCGGAGTCCAGAGAGGTGGTGGTGAGAGAGAGCTGAGTGTCGTCAGTGTACATGTGGAACCTGATATTGTGTTTTCGGATGATATCGCCGAGGGGCAGCATGTAGATGAGAAATAGAAGCGGGCCAAGGATAGATCCTTGGGGGACTCCAGAGGTAAGGGTACAGGAGTGGGAAGAGAAGCCATTGCAGGTGATTCTCTGGCTACGATTCGATAGATAAGAATGGAACCAGACAAGGGCAGTTCCACCCAGCTGGACAACAGAGGAGAGGCGTTGGAGGAGGATGGTGTGGTCAACCGTGTCAAAGGCTTCAGATATCGAGAAGGAGGAGGAGGGATAGTTTTCCACGGTCACAGTCATATAGAATGTCATTTGTGACTTTGATAAGGGCCGTTTCAGTACGGTGGCAGAGCCGGAAACCTGATTAGAGGGATTCAAGCATGGAACTGTGGGAAAGATGGGCACAGATTTGGCAGGCGACAACACCTTCTAGGACTTGAGAGGAAAGGGAGGTTGGAGATGGACAGAGGGATCAAGAGTGGGTTTTTTGAGGAGAGAGGGTGATGACAGCAGATTTGAAGGGGAGGAGGACAGTACCCGAGGAGAGGGAACGGTTAACAATATCAGCTAATATTGTGCCCAGGAAGGGAAGTTGGGTGGACAACAGTTTGGTTGGAATAGGGTCGAGGGAGCAGGAAGTGGGTCTCATGGACAAGATGAGCTCGGAGAGAGCAAAGCAGGAGATGGGATAGAATCTGGATAAAGATGTGAGTCAGGGCTAGGGCAACGGGGAACATTAAGGGAAGTTTGGCCTGTTGGGCTAGGGGAAAGGAGGAAAGCGGCAGAGGCAGCTGAATGGATGGTCTTGATCTTTGTGACAAAGAAGTCCATGATCTCCTCGCACTTGTTGGAGGTGAGGGTGGAGGAGGCATGGGAGGGTTTCAAATAAACAAAAAGGCTGACCATCTTCTAATATCATTAACAATGAACAATGATGGAACAAAACTTAGTACACTTCAAATTAAAGGGAAGATAAACATTTTCAGCTTTAGCAACATAAATCAATATTGGTTCAATTATGAGGAAAAATCCTCAATTTAAGGCCCCGCTGTTAAAAAGCAGCGAATGTATATTGTCAAATGATCAATACTGGTTTTAGAATTTCCCTGTAATAGAGCGGGACAATAATATTTCAGAAGTCAAACAATGCCATGTTAACAGGCTTGCCAATCACATTCCAATCTGTCTGAATTAAAATTTCCAAACATTATACAGCTGTTTCTGCATTGATACAAGAGGAGTTTCATGCTGCATCAATGCACAAAGTGCAGCATAACTGAGGACAGTAAACTCAAGGCAACCCAAAATTTGGCACGCAGTGCCACATGACCACTTTTACACGTGTAATGCCAGTAAAAAACATAAGAACATACAAATTAGGAGCAGGAGTAGACCATACAGCCTCTTGAGCCTGCTCTGCCATTCAATAAGATCATGGCTGATCTTCTGCCTCAACTTCACTTTCCCGCCTGATCCCCATATCCCCCGATTCCCCTGGAGTCCAAAAATCTGTCTATCTCAGCCTTGAATATACTCAACGACTCAGCATCCACAGCCCTTTGGGATAGAGAATTCCAAAGATTCAAAACCCACTAAGCGAAGACATTCCTCCTCAATTCAGTCTTAAATGGCCGACCCCTTATCCTGAGACTATGTTCCCTAGTTCTAGACTCTTCAGCCAGGGGAAACAACCTCTCAGCATCTACCTTGTCAATCCCCCTTGGAATCTCAGATGTTTCAATCAGATCATCTCTCAATCTTCTAAACCCCAGAGAGTATAGGCCCAATCTACACAATCTATCCTCATAGGACAACCCTCTCATCCCAGGGATCAATCTAGTGAACCTGCATTGCACCGCTTCTAAGGCAAGTATGTCCTTCCTCAGATGAGGAGACCAAAACTGTGCACTGTACTCCAGGTGTGGTCTCACCAAAGCCCTGTACAATTGTAGTAAGACGTCCTTACCCTTGTACTCCAACCCCCTTGCAATAAAGGCCAACATGCCATTTGCCTTCCTAATTGCTTGCTGTACCCGCCTGCTAACTTTGTGTTTCCTGCATGAGGACACGTACATCCCCCTGTACACCAACATTTAATAGTTTCTCACCATTTAAAAAATATTCTGTTTCTCTATTTTTCCTACCAAAGTGAATAACCTCACATTTCCCCACATTATACTCCATCTGCCACCTTATTGCCCACTCACTTAACCTGTCTATATCTCTTTACAGTCTCTTTGTGTCCTCCTCATAGCTTACCTTCCCACCTAGCTTTGTATCATCAGCAAACTTAGATACATTGCACTCGGCCCCTTTAGCTAAGTCATTAATATAGATTGTAAATAGCCGAGGCCTCAGCACTGATCCTTGCGGCACCCCATTAGTTACAGCCTGCCAACCGGAAAATGACCAGTTTATCCCCACTCTCTATTTTCTATCTGTTAACCAATCCTAATGCTAATATATTACCCCCAACTCCATGAGCCCTTATCTTGCGTAGCAACCTTTTATGTGGCACCTTATCAAATGCCTTTTGGAAATCCAAATATAATCATCCACTGGATCCCCTTTATCTACCCTGCTAGCTACATCCTCAAAAAACGCTAATACATTTGTTAAATACGATTTCCCTTTCATAAAACCATGTTGACTCTGCCTAATCATATTATGAATTTCTAAGTGCCCTCTTACCACTTCCTTAATAATGGATTCCAGTAATTTCCCAACAACTGATGTCAAGCTAACAGGCCTGTAGTTCCTGGTTTTTTCTCTCCCTATTTTCTTGAACAGCGAGCTTACATTTGCTACCTTCCAATCCGCTGGGACCGTTCTAGAATCTAGGGAATTTTGGAAGATCACAACCAATGCATCCACCATCGCTGCAGCCACCTCTTTTAGAACCCGAGGATGTAGGTCATCAGGTCCAGGGGATTTGTCGGCTTTTAGCCCCATTATTTCCTCAAGTACTTTTCTCTACTGCTATTAATTACTTTAAGTTCCTCACTCTTCTTAGCCCCTTGTTTCCTCAGTACTTTTGGCATGCTTTTTGTGTCTTATACTGTAAAGACAAATACAAAATATTTGTTTAAAGTCTCTGCCATTTCCTTATTCCCCGTTATAATTTTTCCTCTCTCAGCCTCTAAGGGACCCACATATACTTTCACTACTCTCTTCCTTTTTACATACTTGTAGAAGCTCTTCGTCTGTTTTTATATTCTATTTTCTCCCTCTTTATCAATATTTTGGTCATTGCTGGTTTCTAAAGCTCTCCCAATTCTCAGGCTTACTACTCTTCTTGGCAATATTTTAAGTCTCTTCTTTTAATCTAATACTGTCCTTAACTTCTTCAGTTAGCCACAGATGGATCACTTTTCCCGTGGAATTTTTATTTCTCAATGGAATGTATATTCGTTGAGAATTTTGGAATATTTCTTTAAATGTTTGCCATTGCTTATCTACCATCATACCTTTTAATCTAATTTCCCAATCTACCTTAGCCAACTCGCCCCTCATACCTATGTAATTGGCTTTATTTAAGTTTAAAACTCTCATTTCGTACTTAAGTATTTCATTCTCAAACCCAATGTGAAATTCTATCATATTATGATCACTCTTCCCCAAGGATCCTTTACTATGAAATTACTAATAAACCCTGTCTCATTACACAATACAAGATCTAAAATAGCCTGTTCCCTGGTTGGTTCCATGATGTATTGCTCTAGGAAACTGTCTCGAATGCATTCCATTAATTCGTCCTCCAGACTACCTTTGCCAATTTGATTTGCCCAGACTATATGAAGATTAAAATCCATCATGATTATTGCATTACCTTTGTTACAAGCTCCTATTGTGCGTTGATTAATACTCTGTTCAACGGTATAGCTACTGCTTGGGGGCCTAGAAACTACTCCCACCAGTGTTTTCTGCCCCTTGTTATTTCTTATCTCCACGTATACAGATTGTACATCCCGATGTTCCGAGCCAAGATCCTTTCTCACTACTGTCCTTTATTATCAGGGCTTCCCCCCCTCCACCCCCACCTCCTTTTCCATTCTGCCTGTCTTTTCGAAATGTCAAGTACCCTGGAATATTTAGTTCCCAACTTTGGTCACCTTGCAACCATGTCTCTGTAATGGCTATTAGATCAAAGCCATTTATCACTATTTGTGCCACTAATTTATCTATCTTGTTACAAATGCTCCGTGCATTCAGATAAAGAGCCTTTAATTTTAACTTTTTTCCATTATTCCCTGCTTTCACCTTATTCACTGATGCACTATTACTGTTAAACTCTCACAGAATCCCTACAGTGCAGATAGAGGCTATTTCAGCCCATCGAGCCTGCACCGACACATATCCCACCCTATCCCCATAACCCCACATATTTAATCCCCCTAACACTAAGGGTCAATTTATCATGGCCAAATCAACCTAACCCGCACATCTTTGGACTGTGGGAGGAAACCGGAGCACCCGGAGAAAACCCACGCAGACACGGGGAGAATGTGCAAACTCCACACAGACAGTCACCCGGGTCCCTGGCGCTGTGAGGCAACAGTGCTAACCACTATGCCACCGTGTTGCCCACTCTCTGTCCCTTCTGATTACACTCTGCTTACCTTTACCCAAATCGCTACACTACTCCATTGCCTTGACTTTTCTATTTAGATTTCTAAACTTCCCCTCACCTGACACCTCCCCCACTTTTTTCTTTAAAGCCCTATCTTCAGCCCTAGTTATTCGTTTTGCCAGGACACTGTGGAGTTTAAGTGGAGCCCGTCCCAATGGAACAGCTCCCTCTTTCTTCAGTACTGGTGCCAGTGCCCCATGAATCGCAACCCCTTCCTCCCATACCACTCTTTGAGCCACACATTTAACTCAATGATCTGCTTGTCCCTATTCCAATTTGCGCGTGGCTCATGTAACAATCCAGAGTGGGTATAGTACACTTGTACTGAAATGGAAATTTTCACCAGCATTCCAATGCCAATGAACAGAGCTCTATATGTACATAGAAGTTTGCATGCTGAGCGATCTGCTTTGCCCAAATACCAAGTGATGCACAGTCAGCAGTATAACGCTCTGCTGCCAACTCTTAACATGAGCAGTAGTCCTAATCCCATATACCCACCCTGTTATATACAAATTAATTTACTGCTCAACTTTATTAAAGAATACCTCATTAAAATATGATTTTTTGTTTTACTCCCATTCACTCAAAGGAAGAGGACCAAAATACTTTGACAGACACTATACAGTAACACTCAAAAGTCTACTCTACTAAATATACTTAATTAAATCGCGAGTCTATGACCTCACCCGTAAATGTAAAACTCTCACTATATAGGGAAATAAAAAACCAACAAGTCCACTAGACATTCCAAACATACTGCTACACTGAATAACGTCAACAGAATAGTTTACAGTTTAAATGCATGAGAAATATGTCTGACACGTGCAAATAGGAAACACAGGCATTTTACCTCGCTGGAAAGTTTCCAAATCCTGAGGTACTACGGCTTTTTTCCACTTAGAATAAATAGGTTTTTAAAAAAAAAGACATTTCTGCACGCAACTGCTTGTTGTTCAACAGATTATTCTGAGGAATGCGATATTTTCCCCACAACGGCATACATTTATGTAGCAACACTTCAGCCAACTTTAAATGAGGACATATAACTTGATTGAGCAATTCTACAAACAATTTCATGCACTGTTGAGCTATCAACTCACTCTTAAGGTCTTACAAACCCCAATAGATGTGAATAGAAGTAGCTAAAAGCTACTTTTCCAGTCATTTCTTTTAAATGGTTTTCACTTACTTGATCGCGGTCTCCTGCAAAGCAACAGCTCTTCATTGTGCAGGAATTGAAATATCCTTGGTTATCAAACTCAAACACAGACTGTGGCGAGTGAATGTCATATAATACTGGAGGCAGGCGACGCCGCAGTGCCAACAGCTGGGTCCCACTACTATTGAAGCGGACACTCATGGCACTCTGCATGGGAAGTTTTCCTCCATAACGGAGCAAGGAGCTACAAGAAGAACACAGTGGGTTACAAAAACAATCCTCGCAAACTACCCACCTGTAGAAATTCTGATTATTAGAGCACTTGTATCTGTCATGTGTTTCTGTTATGTTTATGTAGAGACCCACTATAAACCCATCTGCTTCAGACAAGCAACCAGTGTCTTCATAGAAAAATCAATCCCAAGTAAGGCAAGTGAACACTACATGTTTATTGAGCAGCAATGTTTTTCATACCACACCTAATTGATTGCAGATTTATACAGGAGATTAAATAGAAGCTCATCTGATAGGGAAAGTGTCACATTATCCTCAAATTCAGAAATATAGCACACTGGCTGAGAGCTAGTGAAACACAATTGGGGATAATGTAGTTCAAGTACCAGTCAAGTCTACTCTTTCACATTTGGATTCAAATCAAAGGAGCCCAGAATTGTACAGCTGGAGCTTCCTGGCTGCATTATTTCTTTATTTTGCTCCATGTGCCAAAATCATAAATGTTTTTCAATTTCTCTAGCCTCACTGTCCACCCCCCTTCTCCCCCGCCAACTATTAGCTTTGGCATGACTCAAAATCTATTTACAAGACTAGCATCCCAATACAAAATAAGGTTAGGAACAGAAATTTGATCATAAATTCATGTCTGCTAAGAAACAAAAACAAATAGGCTACACATCAATCACAAAGATTTCTAGATGCAAGATATCTTTTTCTCTAATTAGTACACTTAAGTTACATTCAAATTCTCTAATTTTTCAATGCACTTGCTATTTTCTGCACAGGGAACTCCGTATTTGAAAATAATCTTGATCTACTACAAGATATTCACTAGGTTATCTATCGATGAACGCCTGAGGTTGGAAAGCTTATTATAGAGCATGAGAAGACACGTTAAAAGTGACGCAACACATCAAGTAGTATACATGATGTGCCATAAGTATCCCACAAGAACTGTCTCGATGAATTTTCCCAATCTCAGTTGCCCGTCACGGAGTCTGGAATAGTATGTGGTGTGGGATTGGTAGGGTGTGGTGAGATTGAGAGTGGGGGGAAAAAAATAAAAAAAATTGAAACATGTTTATTTTTCCAGTTAGTTTTATTCATAGCAATAATACAGTATGTCCAGTTGAACTGTAAAAATCATAGAATCATAGAAATTTATAGCACGGAAGGAGGCCATTTCGGCCTATCGTGTCCGCGCCGGCCGACAAAGAGCTATCCAGCCTAATCCTACTTTCCAGCTTTTGGTCTGTAGCCCTGTAGGTTACGGCACTTCAACTGCACATCCAAGCCCTTTTTAAATGTGGTTAGGGTTTCTGCCTCTACCGCTCATTCAGGCAGTGAGTTCCAGACCCCCACCACCCTCTGGGTGAAGAAATTTCCCTTCAAACCCTCCTACCAATTACTTTAAATCCATGCCCCCTGGTTGTTGACCCCTCTGCTAAGGGAAATAGGTCCTTCCTGTCCACTCTATCTAGACCCCTCATAATTTTATACACCTCAATAAGGTCTCCCCTCAGCCTCCTCTGTTCCAAAGAAAACAAACCCTGCCTATCCAATCTTTCCTCGTAGCTAAAATTCTCCAGTCCAGGCAACATCCTCGTAAATCTCCTCTGTACCCTCTCTAGTGCAATCACATCTTTCCTGTAATGTGGTGACCAGAACTGCACGAGGTACTCTGGCTGCGGCCTAACTAGTGTTTGATACAGTTCAAGCATAACCTCCCTGCTCTTGTATTCTATGCCTCGGTTAATAAAAGGAAAGTATTCCGTATGCCTTCTTATAAACATTTCCACCCAACAGCAACAAAAATAAATGCCCAGTTTCTTAGCTATAATTTTTGATGAAAAGCTGCAAGGGGAGTTTCAGCTGAACATTTGTCTTAACTCCCTTGCCCAGCCAACTTCACTTCCTTGACAGCACGTTCTACAGAAATAGATATATTTGGCTCACTGATGCATAGTAGGGCCAAAGTCAGATGTTCTACTGTTAAAAAAAAAACCAATCAACTCAAGGATGACTGCAAGAAGGTTTAAAAATGTGTTTGAGAGTAATTTTAGAAACAAGGAAGCCCTATTTTAATAACATTCAGAAACCAAAATAAAAGGAAGAAAGCAAACCAGCTCTGATCCTTCTAGCCACTTGAACCTCTATCTCTGGCAAAAGTCTCAATTTCATATATTCCTGCTTTCCTCATCCTCCAGACTACAATCGGGATCTCATTGTGTAGGCCTTCCATTACGTTCTAGGGAGGTCTTACTAAATGCCACATGCTCTACCAACAGCTTCCGATGGCACCAGATAACCGTTTTGAAATTGGTGACATTTTCTATGACTAATACAAAAACACACAAAAATCTAAGAATTGAGATGCACTCTCTTGCTTTCCTCAACTTAAACTTTCCTGTATAATTTTTTTCATCAATTTTGTTTCCTCCACTACTGGCTCATCAATAAGCAACGACAAATTTACAAAAAACATTTTGTGCATTTATAAACGTAAAAATTAGTTTACTATTTAGTACATTTTTAGCACCAATTTTAAAACGCAAAACAATTAAAAAAAAAACCAGTAGTTATATTTATTCTTAATTTGTACTTGTTCTCCTCCCTCGTTTACTAGAATTGCTGAACGATGGTAATCTATTGGAATATTCTGCTGGAAAGTTCCAAGGAAACAATTCTCTCATATACTCTATGAATACAGAACTCTTGGCTAGGCAGCAAAGTATGAAAAATTAATCAAGCATACTACACACCCAAACAATAGAAGACTGTCAATCTGTACTATAAACACAGGTCATTCCAACACTGGGTGCATAATGTGACCAGTCAGTATAGTCCGAGTCTTGCTTCCTGTGAAAACGCTCTGCTCTTCCACCCTCCCCAAAACAAAAATCAAAAAGGCAGCATGGGTCTAAAGTAGACCTAAAACTTATAGTTCAATCAGTCTTTCCTCTACCATGGTTTAAGTCACACATTTATAAGAAAAAGCATACTTATCGTGAATGACGCAAAAAAGCTGGTACATATCGTATACGCTGCTGCTCCAAGAGCTCGAAATGTTGCTTAAATATCCCCCTAAATTGTTAATCCATAGAAGATAATCCTTCCAAAATATTGATTATAGCCCCCATTCTAATGAACAATATGGTTGCTGGTTTCAGCGATGAAAGGGTTTTTTTGTCCTATAAGTCTGCATATATTGTTAAAGTTCTGTTCTAGCCAGAATTAAAATTGATTCTGTTGTTCTTTGTTTTAAAGCAATGGACAGGCACCCAGTCTAACAAGGCAGCTAGCTCATCTCTCAATTGGGGTTTAATTACATTCGGGGCTTTATATATACTTTTTACACCAGTGACCACAATTTTGGAAATAACTACGCGGAGGAGATGAGGGGGAAGACGAGGCAGAAGTGGTGAAAGGGGGTCATGTCCTATTTTCCAGCTTGCTCTTCTGGGTGGATGTCAATGGCAGGTGAGGTTGAGCAAACATGATTGTCAAAAATAACCACTTTTTGATCTAGCGCTGAACATGGTGATAAAATATCTGAGCCTTCAGTAATATGCAAGTTAATATGCATGTTAAAAAGGCATTCCTGAAACTAGGAAAGAAATAAGAATAATTTTTCGACTTCAAACCAACTCACTATCTCCAGCATCCGCAGTATTTTGCTTTTCTTTCACTTTATCCATTTAATCAGTTGAAGGATTTTTTAATGCTCAATAATGGCCAAAGATATTAAACTATTTTCTCATGGAGTATTTCAAAAATAATAAAGCCTAAAATTTATAGTGTCTTAGTACATCATCAAAATATCTCAAAGCACTTCACACAATTACTTAGAGCGCAGCAACTGCTGTTGTAAACAGCAAGTGCCTGTGAGAAAAGACCTAAAACATCTGAAGGATTTCCTGCAATACAAATCACACATCCATTAGCCGATTATATACTTAATTAAAAAGTTACGGAAGTCCAACCTCTATATTATACACTTAAACAAAAGACTTAACACTCAGTAATATCCAATGCCATAAAAATATCTCAAAGCAGTTACAAACCCTCTCTTTACCCCCAGAAACACACATCTTTAGGCAATTTAGCTAATACATTGAGCAGTCACCCAACATCTGCCCTTCTGAGCTAGGCCCCGAGAAATCCCTGGGGGAACAATCCAACAAACCTCCAAATAAATTCCCAGCCTTGAACACAGAATACTTGGTTTTAACTGCCAGAACCCCAAATTTCTCATCCTCCCCTCCCAGTCATTAGCTCCCTAACACACAAGTCCTTCCTAGTATAACAAGAAAATGGGTTTGTTCTAATAGCCATTACAGAGAAGTGGTTGGGAACTAAATATTCCAGGGTACTTGACATTGTGAAAAGACAGAAAAATGGAAAAGGAGGGGGGTAACCCTGTTAATAAAGGATGACATAAGGACAGTACCGAGGAAGGATCTTGGTTCGGAAGAGCAGGAAGTACAATCAGTATTGGTGGAGATAAGAAATAACAAGGGGCAGAAAACACTGGTAGGAGTAGTTTATAGGCCCCCTAACTGTAGCTATACTGTTGGACAGAGCATTAATCAAGAAATAAGAGGAGCTTGCAAGAAAGGTAATGCAATAATCGTAGGGGACTTTAATCTTCATACAGACTGGGCAAATCAAATTGGCAAAAGTAGTTTGGAGGACAAGTTCATGGAATGCATTCGAGATAGTTTCCTAGAACAATACGTTGTGGAACCAACCAGAGAACAGGCTATTTTAGGTCTTGTCTTGTGTAACGAGATGGAGTAATTAGTAATCTCATAGTAAGGGATTCTCTGGGGAAGAGTGATCATAATATGATAGAATTTCACATTGAATTTGAGAGTGACATCATTAAATCTGAAACTAGAGTATTAAACTTAAATAAAACCAATTACATAGGTATGGGGGAGAGTTTGCGATGGTAGATTGGAAAATTAGATTAAAAGGTATGATGGTAGATAAGCAATGGCAACATTTAAAGAAATATTTCATAATTTTCAACGAATATACATTCCATTGAGAAATAAAAATTCACGGGAAAAGTGATCCATCTGTGGCTAACTAAAGAAGTTAAGGACCGTATTAGAATAAGATAATTATAATGTTGCCAAGATAAGTAAGCCTGAGGATTGGGAGAGCTTTAGAAACCAGTAAAGGATGACCAAAAAATTGATAGAGGGAGAAAGTAGAATGAGACTAAACTAGCAAGAAATATACAGATTGTAGGAGCTTCTACAAGTGTGTAAAAAGGAAGAGAGTAGTGAAAGTAAATGTGGGTCCCTTAGAGGCCGAGACAGGAGAAATTATAATGGGGAATAAGGAAATGGCAGAGACGTTAAAGAAATATTTTGTACCTGTCTTCACAGTAGAAGACACAAAAAAAATACCAGAAATAGTGGGGAACCAAGGGTCTAAATTGAGTGAGGAAATTAAAGTAATTAATATCAATAGAAAAAAAGTACTTGAGAAACTAATGGGACTAAAAGCCCACAAATCCCCTGGACCTGATGGCCTACATCCCAGGGTTCTAAAAGAGGTAGCTGCAGAGATAGTGGATGCAATGGTTTTGATCTTCCAAAAATTCCCTAGATTCTGGAACGGTCCCAGCGGATTGGAAGGTAGCAAATGTAACCGCGCGATTCAAGAAAGTAGGAAGAGAAAACAGGGAACTGCAGGCCAGTTAATCTGACATCAGTCTTCAGGAAAATGCTGGAATCCATTATTAAGGAAGTAGTAACAGGGCACTTAGAAAATCATAATGTGCTTAGGCAGAGTCAACATGGTTTTATGAAAGGGAAATCGCGTTTGACAAATCTAGCAGAGTTTTTTTGAGGATGTAACTAGCAGGATAGATAAAGAGAAAACCAGTGGAGATAGTATATTTGGATTTTAAAAAGGCATTCAATAAGGTGTCACATGAAAGGTTGTTACACAAGATAAGGGTTCATGGGGTTGGGGTAACATATTAGCATGGATAAAGGATTGGTTAAAGACAGAAAACAGAGAGTAGAAATAAATGGGTCATTTTCAGGTTGGTAGGCTGTTACTAGTGCGGGTGCTGCAAGGATCAGTGTTGAGGCCTCAGCTATTTATAATCTATATTGGCCCAGAATTTGCGGTCGGGATGACGGTGAACTGGCAGCGTTCGCGGTCATTCCACCTTTGAAACTGGGAACAGTAGCATTGTGGTTATGTTACTGGACTAGTAATCCAGAGGCCTGGACTAATAATCCGGAGACTTGAGTTCAATTCCCACCACGGCAGCAGTGGAATTTAAATTCAGTTAATTAAATAAATCTGGAACAAAAAGCTAGTATCAGTAATGGTGACCATGAAACTATCAGATTGTCGTAAAAAACCATCTGGTTCACCAACGTCCTTTAGGGAAGGAAATCTGCTGTCCTTACCTGGTCTGGCCTATATGTGACTCCAGACCCACAGCAATGTGGTTGACTCTTAACTGCCCTCTGAAATGGCCTAGCAAGCCACTCAGTTGTAAAAAACCACGACAAGAAACAATAATAAGAATAAAACCGGACGGACCACCCGGCATCGACCTTGGCACCAGCTTCGGACACGACAACGGCACAAACAGCCCATTAGACCCTACAAAGTCCTCCTCACTAACATCTGGGCACTTGTGCCAAAATTGGAAGATCTGTCCAACAGACTAGTCAAGCGACATGCTGACATAGTCATACTCACAGAAACATAACTTTCAGCCAATGTCCCAGACTCCACCATCGCCATCCCTGGGTATATCCTGTCCCACCGGCAGGAAAGACGCACCAGAGGTGGTGGCACAGTGGTATACAGTCAGGAGGGAGTGGCCCTGGGAGTCCTCAACACTGACTCCAGACACCATGAAGTCTCATGGCATCAGGTCAAACATGGGCTACTGCTGATGATCACCTACCTACCTCCCTCCCTCAGCTGATGAATCAGTATTCCTCCATGTTGAACACCACTTGGAAGAAGCACTGAGGGAAGCAAGGGCACAGAATGTACTCTGGGTGGGGACCTTCAATGTCCATCACCAAGAGTGGCTCGGTAGCACCACTACTGACAGAGTTGGCCGAGTCCTGAAGGATATAGCTGCAAGACTGGGCCTGCAACAGATGGTGAGAGAAGCAACACGAGGGAAAAACCTACTTGACCTCGTCCTCACAAATTTACCTGTCGCAGATGCATCTGTCCATGACAGTATTTGTGCGGTGGTCACTGCTACCGTCATTGTGGAGATGAAGTCCCGTCTTCACACTGAGGACACCTTCCACCGTGTTGTGTGGCACTACCACCATGCTAAATGGGATAGATTCAGAACAGATCTAGCATCTCAAAACTGGGCATCCATGAGGTGCTGTGGACCATCAGCAGTTGCAGAATTGTATTCCACCACAATCTGTAACCTCATGGCCCGGCATATCCCTCACTCTATCATTATCAAGCCTGGTTCAATGAGGAGTGCAGAAGAGCATGCCAGGAGCAGCACCAGGCGTATCTAAAAATTAGGTGCCAACCTGGGGAAGCTGCAACACAGGACTACATGCATGCTAAACAACGGAATCAGCATGCTGTAGATAGAGCTAAGCGATCCCACAACCAACGGGTCAGATCAAAGTTCTGCAGTCCTGCCACATCCAGTCGTGAATGGCAGTAGGACATTTAACAACTGATGGGAGGAGGAAGCTCCATGAACATCCCCATCCTCAATGATGGCGGAGCCCAGCACATGAGTGCAAAACACAAGGCTGAAGCGTTTGCAACCATCTTCAGCCAGAAGTGCCGAATGAATGATCCATCTCGGCCTCCTCCTAAGGTCTCCACCATCACAGAAGCCAGTCTTCAGCCAATTCGATTCACTCCACGTGATATCAAGAAATGGCTGAGCGCACGGGATACAGCAAAGGCTATGAGCCCCGACAACATCCTAGCTGTAGTACTGAAGACTTGTGCTCTAGAACTAGCCATGCCTCTAGCCAAGCTGTTCCAGTACAGCTACAACACTGGCATCTATCCGACAATGTGGAAAACTGCTCAGGTATGTCCTGTCCACAAAAAGCAGGACAAATCCAACCCGGCCAATTACCGCCCCATCAGTCTACTCTCAATCATCTAGCCCCACCCAAACCTGTGACCTCTACCATCTAGAAGGACAAGGGCAGCAGGCGCATGGGAACACAATCACCTCCAAGTTCCCCTCCAAGTCACACACTGTCCTGACTTGGAAATATATTGCCGTTCCTTCATAGTTGCTGGGTCAAAATCCTGGAACTCCCTCCCTAACAGCACTGTGGGAGTACCTTCACCACACGGACTGCAGCGGTTCAAGAAGGCGACTCACGCTCTCAAGGGCAATTAGGAATGGGCAATAAATGCTGGCCTTGCCAGCGACGCCCACATCCCAGAAACAATTTTTAAAAAACTTCGGAAATCTTGAAGTTGTGTTCTATCCCCGCACCGCCCCCCACCACTGTGCTGGCAATCTGTGTAATTAGCCAAATCAAAGTTAGACACAAAGGGATTAGGTGTAACTGGGATTGTTACAGCCTTATTACTGCTAACAAATGTTAAGGGCCTAGAAAACTAATTTTAATTTTGTGCAGTGTGAAATTTGTCCATTTTAATAAAAATTAAAATTAAGAAACTTTTCAAAAAATATTTTTTAAAGTTTGTCCATCTTTATTTCAGGTTTGCCTTTTCCCATGCGAGCGCACCAATATTTGTTTCACTCTGTCTAACATTTTTAAAAAGTTTGAATTTTAAGGGCTTACTCTTGTTCACGGTCTGAGAATTCTGCCTTTTGATTGGCTGCTTAGACAACCTGTTGACGTCACAGCAGTTCGCACAAGGGAATCCCCATTAAGTTCTGTTGATTTGAATTGAAGGTCAGAAAACCCGAAGTTCTCGACACAGGGATCACGAGGTCCTTGTGCGGAGCATACTTTGGGGCCAGCAGCAAACGGACAAACAACAACTTAGATGAAGGGACTGAGTGTAATGTATCCAAGTTTGCTGACGTTACAAAGTTAGGTTGGAAAGTAAGCTGTGAGGAGGACACAAAGAGTCAGCAAAGGGATATAGACAGAGGTTAAGTGAGTGGACAAGAAGTTGGCAGATGGAGTATAATGTGGGGGAATGTGATGTTATTCACTTTGGTAGGAAGAATAAAAAAAACAGAATAGTTTTTAAATGGTGAAAAACGATTACATTTTGGTGTTCAGAGGGATTTGGATGTCCTTATACACAAAACACAGAAAGTTAACATGCAGGTATAGCAAGCAATTAGGAAGGTAAATGGTATGTTGGCCTTTATTGCAAGGGAGTTGGAGCACAAGAGTGAGAAATTCTTGCTGCAATTGTACAGGGCTTTGGTGATACCACACCTGGTGTACTGCATACAGTTTTGGTCTCTGTACCTTAGGTAGGATATACTTGCCTTAGAGCAGGTGCAACAAAGGTTCACTACAGGATGAGAGGGTTGTCCTATGAGGAGAGATTGAGTAGAATGGGCCTATACTCTTTGGAGTATAGATGAATGAGAGGTGATCTCATTGAAACATACAAGATTCTGAGAGGGCTTGACAGGGTAGATGCCGAGAGGCTGTTTCCCCTGGCTGGAGAGTCTAGAACTAGGGGGCATAGTCTCAGGATAAGGGGTCGGCCATTTAGGACTGAGACGGGGATAAATTTCTTCACTCAGAGGGTTGTGAATCTTTGGAATTCTCTACCTCAGAGGGCTGTGGATGCTCAGTCGTCGAGTATATTCAAGGCTAAGATCGATAAGGCTAAGGAAATCAATGGATATGGGGATCGGGCGGGAAAGTGGCTGGGAGGTCGAAGATCAGCCATGATCTTAGTGAATGGCGGAGCAGGCTTGAAGGGCCGTATGGCCTACTCCTGCTCCTATTTCTTATGTTCTTAAAAATAAAACATTCCTACAATTAAATCCAGTACCACTTACAGCCATTATTATTAAAAAAATATACATGAGAAAGGGTTGTAATTCATTTAAACTAAAACTAGATAAGAAACAGTAATTGTCTAGATTACAGATAACAAATTAGGCCACTTGAATTTCCCCAAATCTGCACCTCATTACCCAACATCACATTAGGGAACTAAAATCTGTTTTTTTATTCATTCACGGGATGTGGATGTCACTGGCTAGGCCAGCATTTATTGTCAATCACTAGTTGCCCTCGAGAAAGTGGTGGTGAGCCACCTTCTTGAACCGCTGTAGTCCAAGTGGTGTAGGTGCTCCCACAGTGCTGTTAGGGAGGGAGTTCCAGGATTTTGACTGAGTGACAATGAAGGAACGGCGATATATTTCCAAGTCGAGATGGCATGTGACTTGGAGAGGAACTTGGAGGTGGTGGTGTTCCCATGCGCCTTCTGTTGTCCATCTAGGTGGTAGAGGTCGCGGGTTTAGGAGGTGCTGCCGAAGAAGCCTTGGCGAGTTGCTGCAGTTCATCTTGTAGATGGTACACGTTGCACCGGTAGCGGAGGGAATGAATGTTTAAGGTGGTGAATGGGGTGCCGATCAAATGGACTGCTTTGTCCTCGATGGTGTTGGAGCTGCTTGAGTGTTGTTGGAGCTGCACTCATCCAGGCAAGTGGAGAGTATTCCATCACACTCCTGACTTGTGCCTTGTAGGTGGTGGAAAGTCTTGGGGGAGTCGCTCGCCGTAAAATACCCAGCTTCTGATCTTCTCCTGTAGCCACGGTATTTATGTGGCTGGTCCAGTTAAGTTTGTGGTCAATGGTGAGCCCCAGGATATTGATGGTGGGGGATTTGACGATGGTAATGCCATTGAATGTCAAGGGGAGGTGGTTAGACTCTCTCTTGTTAGAGATAGTCATTGCCTGGTGCTTGATTGGCACGAATGTTACTTGCCACTTTATCAGCCCAAGCCTGGATGTTGCCCAGATCTTGCTGCATGCAGGCACGGACTCCTTCAGTATCTGAGAAATTGCAAATGCAACTGAAAACTGGGCAATCATCAGCGAACATCCAACTTCTGAACTTATGATGGAAGGAAGGTCATTCAGACCCATGCAATGATGCCCTGAGGCTGAGATGATTGGCCTCCAACAACCACAACCTTCTTAAATAACAGAAAATGCTGGAAACACCCAGCAGGCCAGGGCAGCATCCGTGGAGAGAGAAACAGAGTTAACGTTTCAGGTCTGTGACCCTTCGTCAGAACTGGAAAAAGTTTGAGATGTAACAGGTTTTAAGCAGGTGCAGAGGCAGGGAAAGGGGGAGAGGAAGAAAGAACAAAAGCAACGGTCTGTGCTAGGGTGGAAGGCAGGAGTGGTTAAATGTTGCAAATGGGGATGGCAGAATCATCAACAGCTGCCATTTGAAAAAATAGGGGCAGGAATTATAATCTGAAATTGTTGAACTCAATGTTGAGTCCAGAAGGCTGTAAAGTGCCTAATCGAAAGATGAGGTGCTGTTCCTCGAGCTTATGTTGAGCTTCATTGGAGCAGTGCAAGAGGCCGAGGACAGAGAGGTCAGAGTGGGAGTGGAGCGGAGAATTAAAGTGACAAGCGACCGGAGGCTCGGGGTCACCCTTCCGGACTGAACGGAGGTGTTCCGCAAAGCGGTCACCCAATCTGCGTTTGGTCTCCCCAATGTAGAGGAGACGGCATTGTGAGCAGCGAATACAGTATACTAAATTGCAAGTACAACAAGTAAATCGCTGTTTCACCTGGAAGGGGTGTTTGGGGCCCTGGACAGTGGGAAGGAAGGAGGTAAAAGGGCAGGTGTTGCATCTCCTGCGCTTGCACGGGAAGGTGCCGTGGGGAGGGGAGGGATTGTTGGGGGTGATTGAGGAGTGGACCAGGGTGTTGCGGAGGGAGCTGAAAGGGGAGGGGAAGATGCGTTTGGTGGTGGGATCACGCTGGAAGTGGCAGAAATGGCGGAGGATGATCCGTTGAATGTGGAGGCTGGTGGGGTGAAAGATGAGCACAAGGGGAACCCTATCGTGGTTCTGAGAGTGAGAAGGAGTGAGAGCAGAAGTGCGGGAAATGGAACGGACACGGTTGAGGGCCATGCCAACCACGGTAGTGGGGAATCCTCGGTTGAGGAAAAAGGAAGACATATCGGAAGCACTAGTATGGAAAGTGGCATCATCAGAATAGATGCGGCGGAGACGGAGAAACTGGGAGAATGGAATAGAGTCCTTAAAGGAAGCGGGGTGGGAGGAAGTGTAGTCCAGGTAGCTGTGGGAGTCAGTGGGCTTGCACACAACCATCTTCCTTTGTGCTAGGGATGACTCCAGGCAGTGGAGAGTTTTTCCCTGATCCCCATTAACTTCAGTTTTAACTAGGGCTCCTTGGTGCCACACTTGGTCAAATTCAGCTCTTTTGTCCATGTTTGGACCAAGGCTGTAATGAGGTCTGGAGCAGAGTGGTCCTGGCGGAACCCAAACTGAGCATTGGTAAGCAGGTTATTGGTGAGTAAGCGCCGCTTGATAGCACTGTCGACGACACCTTCCATCACTTTGCTGATGATTGAGAGTAGACTGATGGGGTGGTAATTGGCCGGATTGGATTTGTCTTGCTTTTTGTGGACGGGACATACCTGGGCAATTTTCCACATTGTCGAGTAGATGAGAGTACTGTAGCTGTACTGGAACAGCTTGGCTAGAGCCACGACTAGTTCTGGAGCACAAGTCTTCAGCACGATAGCCGGGATGTTGCCGGGGCCCACAGCCTTTGCTGTATCCAGTGCGCTCAGCCATTTCTTGATATCATGTGGAGTGAATCAAATTGGCTGAAGACTGATCATCTCTGATGGTGGGGACCTCAGGAGGAGGCCGAGATGGATCATTCACTCGGTACTTCTGGCTGAAGATAGGTGCGAATGCTTCAGCCTTGTCTTTTGCACTCGCTTGCTGGGCTCTGTCATCGTTGAGGCTGGGGATGTTCAAGGAGCCTCCTCCTCCCATTAGTTGTTTAATTATCCACCACCATTCATGACTGGATGTGGCAGGACTGCAGAGCTTTGATCTCATCCGTTGGTTGTGGGATTGCTTAGCTCTATCTATAGCATGCTCCATCTGATGTTTAGCAGGTATATTGTACTCCTGTGTTATAGTTTCACCAAGTTGGCATGTCATTTTCAGATAAGGCTAGTGCTGCTCCTGGCATGCTCTTCTACACTCCTCATTGAACCAAGGTTCATTGCCTGGCTTGATGGTAGAGTGAGGGATATGCCAGGCCAGAAGGTTACAGATTGTGATAGAATACAATTCTGCTGCTGGCGATGACCCACAGCGCCTCATGGATGCCCAGTTTTGAGCTACTAGATCTGTTCTGAATCTATCCCATTGAGCACCGTGGTAGTACCACACAACACGATGGAGGGTGTCCTCAGTGTGAAGACAGGACTTCATCTCCACAAGGACCCTGTCGTGGACAGATCCATCTGCAACAGGAAGATTGGTGAGGACAAGGTCAAGTAGGTTTCTCCCTCGTGTTCGTTCTCCCACCACCTGCCACAAGCCCAGTCCGGCAGCTATGTCCTTCAAGATTGTCGTCAGCTCGGTCAGTAGTGATGCTACCGAGCCACTCTTGTTGTTGGATATTGAAGTCGCCCACCCAGAGTACATTCTGTTCCCTTGCTACCATCAGTGTTTCTTCCAAGTGGTGTTCAACATGGAGGAGTACTGATTCATCAGCTGAGGGAGAGCGGTAATCAGCAGGAGGTTTCCTTGCCTATGTTTGACCTGATGTCATGAGACTTCATGGTGTCCGGAGTCAATGTTGAGGACTCCCAGGGCCACTCCCTCCTGAATGTATTCCACGGTGCCGCCACTTCTGATGGGTTTCCCTTGCTGGTGGGACAGGATGGTGATGGAGGAGTCTGGGACATTGGTCGACAGTCATACTCACAGAATCATACCTATGTCAGGCTGGGGATTTCAACGTCCTTCCATCACCAAGAGTGACTCGGTAGCACCACCACTGATCAAGCTGGCCGAGTCCTGAAGGACAAAGCATGTGCGTGGGACAGCTTTTTTTTGGCACAAGTCTCTAGATGTTAGCGAGGAGCAATTAGCAGGGTCAACTGTGCCTTTGTCATGTGCAAGTCAGATACCTAGGATGATGCAGAGTGGTCCATCCGGTTTTATTCCTATTGTACTTTTTTTGTAGCAGTCTGATACAACCAAGTGGCTTGCTAGGCCATTGCAGTGGTACATTGCTCTGTGGCTCTGGAGTCACAATGGTTAAACCGGGTAAGAATGGCATGTTACTTGCATTGGAGGCAGTTCAGAGACAATTCACTAAGTTAATTCCAGAGATGAGGGGGTTGACTTATGAGGAAAGGTTGAGCAAGTTGGGCCTATACTCACTGGAATTTAGAAGAATGAGAGGTGATCTTGTTGAAACATATAAGATACTGAGGGGGCTCGACAAGGTAGATGCAGAGAGGATGTTTCCCCTCGTGGCGAAATCTAGAACTCGGGGGCATAGTTTCAGAATAAAGGGTCACCCTTTTAGAACTGAGATGAGGAGGAATTTCTTCTCTCAGAGGGTCGTAAATTTGTGGAATTCTCTGCCGCAGAGAGCTGTGGAGGCTGGGTCAGTAAATATATTTACGGTGGAGATAGACAGATTTTTGCAAGATAAGGGAGTGAAGGGTTATGGGGAGCGGGCAGGGCAGTGGCTTTGAGCCCAAGATCAGCCATGATCTTATTGAATGGCGGAGCAGGCTCGAGGGGCCAAGTGGCTTATTCCTGCTCCTATTTCTTATGTTCCCTTCCCTAAAGGACATTAGTGAACCAGTTGGGCTTTTACGACAATCCAATAGATTCATGGTCACCATTACTGATTCTATCTTTTAATGTCAGATTTATTTAATTAACTGAATTCAAAATTCACAGACTGCCACGGTGGGATATGAAATCACGTTTCTGCATCATTAGTCCAGGCCTTTGGATTACTAGTCCAGTAACGTAACCACTATGCGTGGACTTTGACTTGAACTGTCTGATAATCGATATTCTGAAAATATTACTAATAGTCAAGTAATGAACATTGAATGAGGCAAGCCCCAAGCGTGCACTACAAAACTGGAAGACCAAACAGCACAGAGCACAAGCTTCCTTACAAGGAAATATAAATAAAAAAATGATCAAGCTCTTCTGCACAGTCAGCATTATCAGTCTCTTCCCTTTCATTAGTAGACATCAGACAGCAAAAAATTTGAGGATCCTTTTCTTCTGCCCCATCTCAACTGCCATTAGGGTTTGTGTCAGACGGAAGACCACTGATGGAAGAATCTCCAAGCTCCGCTGCTCCCTTGGGAATGGTAGACTGCAAGTCCGAGCAGCATCAGATGCAGCATTAAATTCCTTGGGCCCCGAAGAGGATACAAATTTTCAACTCCTTGCGAGGCAGGAACAAATCAGTAGATATATTTCAGGGCATGGGCTTCTTGTTACAATTCGACGTGAGGGTGCGTAATTGGTCATGAGGTAGGAGACAGAGAGTAGGGATAATGGGTATGTATTCTAATTGGCAGGATGTGACTAGTGGTGTCCCAAGGGATCTGTACTGGGCCCTCAGCTTTTCACTATATTTATCAATGATTTAGATGAAGGAATATAGAGTTGTATATTCACGTTTGCTGACAGCTCTAAGTTAGGTGGCACAGTAAGTCATGTAGATGGGGGCAGAAAATTGCAAAGGGACATTGATAGATTAAGTGAGTGGGCAAAATTGTGGCAGATGAACTTCAATGTGGGGAAGTATGAGCTCATCCACTTTGGACCCAAGAAAGATAGATCAGAGTATTTTCTGAATGGTAAAAAGCTAGGAACTGTGAAGGATCAGAGAGATTTAAGTGTCAGTGTCTAAAAGCTAGTGGACAGGTACAAAAAAATAATTTAAAAAGGCTAAAGGAATGTTGACCTTTATCTCAAGGGGGCTGGAATACAAAAGGGGTGGAAGTTATGCTACAGTTGTACAAAGCTCTGGTTAGGCCGCATCTGGAGTACTATTTCAGTTCTGGGCACCGCACCTCAGGAAGGATATGATGGCCTTGGAGTGGGTGCAGTGCAGATTTACCAGAAATATACTGGGGCCTAAAGGGTTAAATTATGGAGGACAGGTTGCACAGACTCGGCTTGTATTTCCTTGAGTATAGAAGATCAAGGGGAAATCTAATTGAGGAGTTTAAGATGATTAAAAGGATTTGATAGTTTCTCTCTATCTACCCTATTTCCTCTGGTGGGGAGTTCAGAACGAGGGGGCACAACTTTAAAATGAGAGCTTGGCTGTTCAGGGGTGATGTCAGAAAGCACTTCTTCACACAAAGGGTAGTGGAAATCTGGAACTCTGTCTCTCAAAAAGCTGTTGAGGCTAGGTCAATTGAAAAATTCAAACCTGAGATAGATAGATTTGTTAGGTAAGCAATGTTTCCTGTAATTTTTTTGGGGTCGTGCGGCCCCTTTAAAGGTTTGCGCGGTGCATTCAAAAATCCGCGCATGCGCTGTTTTTACATTTAAAAGCTGGTGAGCCGGCTGCACGGATTTTCCAGAGCGCTGCACGGCTTACAGGAGACCTTGTAGGTAAGGGTGTTAAGGGATTTGGAGTAATAGTGGTAAATGGAGTTGAGGTACATATCAGCCATAATCTAATTGAATGCTCGAGGGGCTGAATGGCCTACTCCTGTTCCTATGTTCCTTCCTATGTTGCCTTTGTGTCACAGATTTGCCAAAAAAAAAAATTATGCTGGAAGTGGAATGGTTTAAGGGCAAGTGCTCCACCACGGCTTATTCTTCAGGGATTGCAGCTGATGTGCATTTGATTGCCAGCAGTTCTTCAAAACTTTAAGACAAAAAGGTATTGCATCCTTTCACCCTTTCCAGACTAGATGCCCAGGACATCAAATCAGGTAAGAATTGGTTTCAATTCAGTGGCTGTTCCAAGTTTCAGCTTAAATTAGAGTACAGTCCTCAAACTGGAAAACTATTTTTCGGCTTACTGAACATAAGTCACTTCCTGGGTGTTGTTACCCTGGGCTCCTGAAATGGGCTGTATTTAAATGGTCTGTCAATTTGGCTTGCTATCATTTTTTGCCACAAATGTCAGTGATAGGAGAACTCTTCAACCACCATTACAAGTAGTTGGGGTCAAATTCAAATTGGATAAATATTCAAAGAAAAGCTTAAAGTTGCAGAACCTCTGGGTTGATTGTAGGAGGGGCTCACTGCTCAAACTATACTTACTCCACAGCAAAACTCTCCTTCTGATATCAGTTCACACATTCCCTTATTCCTTCATCTGTGGACTAAGCAAGCTTAAAAGTAGGATTAGCTTAATTTCCCCATTCTCTTTGCGACGCTGGTGATTAATGGTGTATTTGTCCCAGAATTGTAAACCACCCAAAATGAAAATCTTGTGTTTGGATAATGCAATCTTTAGGCACAAAACTCTCAGCCGAGGAAATATTAGCTGAAGTTTTACATTTCAACTTTGTAAATTACACAGAACTCCTCTCAAAATATTCCCAAAGACAAAAATAATGCAATTTAGGAGGAAGGAGGTAACTAGGGATATATTTTAATTTGAATATTGAAATACCATGCTGCATTTTAAAAAATGCATCAAAACAAATATTACTTGTCACCCCAGAGTCAAAACAAAGTCAACTATGTAATGAATTGTTAAGTGGCATGAAAATCAACAGCATCTGTTGTGTTTTACACCTAACAGCTGAAATTAAAGACTGGAGGACAAACAATATCCTTGTGCAATAAGGAAAGGGCTAATCAGCTGATCTATAGCATGCGAGTGTGAAAACAGCGCTGAGTTGAAGTCCCACCACTGTATTTCATCACTACTATTAAGCTAGAAAATGCCAGAATGTAACTGCATAAAGTCAACCTGCATGGACGAGAGAAAAGTAGCCAACTATACCAAGGCCCCCAGTTCAGGGGACCCCCAAATTTATTACTGAAACTGGTCAGTGACAATAAAACACACAGTAAAGAAAATATAAGTATAAAAGGAAGTTTCCAAATCTCAGTATAATTTATTTTAAGACTTTCAATTTATAATGGTGTCTGCCTTTCTCTCATCAAATGAATCAATAATGTTATTGAAATCTACAGATCTTGTTAGCTGACTTTCAACACCAAGAGTTGCTGAGCTCGAGTACTTTCCTCCCACGCTGGCTCCATTAACATAAGCTTGTCCACAGCAGAGTTAGAAATCTAATCAGTGTTCAGGTACGGTGTTTCGAATCATCTCAACTATTTCCTCACCAGTCTTCTTGGTAAAGTTTCTGAGGCACAAGAAACATTCCTGAATGACGTTTCCTGCAGGTACTTGAACGTATCTGATCACTGGTGCAATCTTTTCCCTTGTATAAGCGGTCTGATTTTGTATTGCAAATTACTGAGAAGTATTTAACCTCCTTAACCTGGTCTAGGATTGTTTTCATGATGTGCCCGGTTGCATACTTTAATGAATTGTCTCTCAGGTGAGAAGTAATGTACTTGAAGTCCTTCATTTTGCACCTATGAAATTGCCATTGGATTTATCACCCAGCTTGTGCCACGGAAAGCTAATCCTCATTCTCCGAGAACAAAAGATCATCTAAAATACGTTTAAGAATTTCCTTCCACTTTTCTTTCTCATTTGTAAATTTTTGTCAAGAACGGAGTGGATGTTTTTAATCACCTTTCAATCTCTCCACTTCATATTGCATACATTGTGTGTGTTATTTTTTTCATGGTCAGGGATTCTCTTATACAGCTGGTGCCAGCTGCAATCTGCAGTGCACCCAATCGATGTGGCTAAGGTTGGAAGAAAACCTTGAACTGCTACATTCTGCAGGAAAATTTGACATGGAATGCAGTAAACAGCATGCTGCGACTGCTGCCCAGTCACATTCAGTTTTCTCTCCATTAGGAAGAGTGTAGGAGAGAAGTATATGGGGAAATCGGTTTCCTTTGATATCACTTTTTGGATGGAATTTTATTTTCCAGTTATGAAGCACAAGTCTATCTAGGTCATTCTGTTTGAGATCCTGCACTTGAAAGTATCTTCTCAACAGAAACAGGAGGTGGTTCATGTTCAGTTTTTCCTCTTTGTGCTCTTCCTCCTCCTGTGTTTCATCAGGACTAGGAGTAGGAGGATTAACATCTTCATTTGCTTCAGATTCAGACTCAAACTGGTCCTGCTCCATATAGAATCATAGAAACCTACAGCACAGAAGGAGGCCATTTGGCCTGTCGTGCCTGCGCTGGCTCTTTGAAAGAGCAGTTGTGCTTAGTCCCACATCTCCGCTTTTTGTCCATAACCCTGTAAGTTCCTCCTCCTCCTCAAGTACCTGTCTAGCTCCCTTCTAAAATTATTTAAGGAATCAGCTTCCACCACTTTTTCAGGTAGAGTGTTCCAGATCACGAAAACTCCGAGTTAAAAATTTTCTCCTCATCTCCCCTCTAGATCATTTTCCAATGATTTTGAATCTATGCCCTTTAGTTATTGACCCACTTGCCAGACGGAATATTTTTCCCCATTTACTCTATCAACATCTCTCATCATCTTGAAATCCTCTATTAGGTCACCTGTTAAACATTCTCTGTTCCAAGGAGAACAGTCCTAAATTTTCCAACCTCTCCTCATAGCTGAAGTCCCTCACCCTTGGTAATTACAGAGGAGTCTCCCTGCTGTCTGCCACAGGGAAAGTCATCGCAAGAATCCTCCTCAAATTGCCTTCTCCCAGTGGCTGAAGAGCTCCTCCCAGAGTCGCAATGCGGCTTCCGCCCACTAAGGGTCACAATGGACATGATTTTCACCTTGCGTCAACTACAAGAGAAAGGTAACATCCTGGTAAACCTCCTCTGTACCCTTTCTAAGGCCTTTACATCTTTCCTGAAGTGTGGTGCCGAAAATTTTCCACAATACTCCAGCTGAGGCCGAATCAGTAATTTATAAAGTTTTAGCATAAGAACATAAGAATTAGGAGCAGAAGTAGGCCATATGGCCTCTCGAGCCTGCTCTGCCATTCAATAAGATCATGGCTGATCTTCGAACTCAACACCACTTTCCCGCCCGATCTCCATATCCCTCGATTCCCCTAGAGTCCAAAAATCTATCTATCTCAGCCTTGAATATGCTCAAAGACTCAGCATTCACAGCCCTCTGGGGTAGAGAATTCCATAGATTCACAACCCTGAGTGATGAAATCCCTCCTCATCTCAGTCTTAAATGGTTGACCCCTTATCCTGAGACTATGCCCCCTAGTTCTAGACTCTCCAGCCAGGGGAAACAACTTCTCAGCATCTACCCTGTCAATCCCCCTCAGAATCTTATATGTTACAATGAGATCACCTCTCATTCTTCTAAACTCCAGAAAGTATAGGCCCAATCTACTCAATTTCTCCTCATAGGACAACCCTCTCATCCCAGGAGTCAATCTAGTGAACCTTTGTTGCACTGCCGCCAAGGCAAGTATATCCTTTTTCAGATAAGGAGATCAAAACTGTGCACAGTACTCCAGGCGTGGTCTCACCAAAGCCCTGTACACTTGCAGCAAGACTTCCTTACTCTTGTACTCCAACCCCCTTGTAATAAAGGCCAATATGCCATTTGCTTTCCGAATTGCTTGCTGTACCTGCATGCTAATTGTGTTTCCTGTACGAGGACACCTAAATCTCTCTGAACACCAACATTTAATAGTTTCTCACCATCTAAAAAATATTCTGTTTTTCTATTCCTCCTACCAAAGTGAATAGCCTCACATTTCCCCAAATTATATTCCTTATTGCCCACTCACGTAACCTGTCTATATCCCTTTGCAGGCTCTTTGTGTCCTGCTCACAGCTTACTTTCCCACCTAGCTTTGTATCATCAGCAAACTTGGATACATTACACACGGTATGATCTCTTGGCTTTTATATTCTATTCCTCTATTTATAAACCCAAGTAACCCATATGCTTTTTTAACCACCATATCAACTTGCCCTGCCACCTTTAAGGATGTGTGTATATGGACACCAAGGTCTCTGCGCATCTACACTTTTTAAAATGGCACCATTTAGAGTATACTGTCTTTCCATATTCGTCCTCCCAAAGTGCATCACTTCACACTTCTCCGCATTGAACTCCATCTGCCATGCTTTTGCCCATTTCACCATCCTGTCTAGGTCATCTTGAAGCCTATAATTATCTTCATCATGATCTACTACTTTGCCAAGTTTCGTAGCATCTGCAAACTTTAGAATGCTGCTCCCTACACCCGAATCTAGGTCAGTTATAAAAATTGAAAAGAGTAATGGACCCAAAACTGATCCTTGGGAAACACCACTGCAAACCACCTCCCAGTCTGAAAAACATCCATCCACCACCACCCTCTGCTTCCTGCCACTCAGCCAATTCCGTATCCATACCACCACTTTTCCCTTAACTCCAGGGGCTTCCATCTTCTTAATAAGCCTCCTGTGTGGCATTTTGTCGAATGCCCTCCAAAAGTCCATATATACACAACATTACTGCACTACTTTGATCAACCTTCTCGGTTACCTCATCAAAGAATTCAATCAAGTTAGTCAGCCACTATTCACCCTTAAGAAATCCATGCTGGCTCTCCTTGATTAACCCATGCCTCTCCAAATGAAAACTTATTTTGTCTCTGATAATGGTTTCCAATAACTTCCCCACCACCGACATTAGGCTGACTGGCCTGTAGTTTTCTGGTTTATCCCTCTCCCCTTTCTTGAATAGTGGTATAACATTTGCAACCCTCCAGTCCTCAGGCACTACTACTGTATCCAATGTGGATTGAAAGATTGTGACCAATGCCTCTGCTCTTTGTACCTTTGCTTCTTCAGCAACCTAGGATGCATTTCATCTGGACCAGGTGACTTACCAACTTTCAGTAATGCTAATCTTTTTAGTATGTCTTTTCTATCTATTATCATTCTATCCATAACTCCCCTCTCCTCTAAGTGTAACCATCACATCATCTGCTTCCTTTGTGAAGACAGATGCAAACTACTCATTTCATATTTTTGCTATGTCCTCTGCCTCTACATGAAGATTTCTCTTTGGGTCCTTAATAGGCCCAACTTTTTTCCTAGCAAACTGCTTACACGTTGTATGTTTATAAAATGCTTTGGGGTTTAATTTAATGCTGGCTGCTAATCTTTTCTCGTAACCTCTCTGTCTCCCATATTAATTTTCAATTCCCTCCTGTACTTTCCATAATCTTCCTGGTTATTAACTGAATCTTGCTCCTGACATTTGTCATAAGCCTATTTTTTCTGTTTATTTTAACTTTTATTTCCTTTTTCATCCAGGGCGCATTAGCTTTGGATGCTCCACCTTTTCCCTTCAAAAGGAAAACGCCTAGTTTGTACCTGAACTATCTCTTCCCTGAATGCCTTCTATTGCTCCGTTCCTGCTTTACCTTGCCATCACCTTTTCCAATCTACCTGTGCTAAGTCCCTTCTTAAGTCACTGAAATTAGCTCTTCCCCAGTTGAGCATTTTTACCGTTGATATTTCTTGGTCTCTTTCCATAATTATTTTAAACCAAATTATGTTGTGGTCACTGTTAGCTAGATGATCTCCTACTGTAACACACTCCACTTCCCCGACTTCATTTCCCAGAACCAGATACAACACTGCTTTCTTCCTGGTTGGATATATTGATTTAGAAAGTTCTCCTGTACACATTTCAGAAAGTCCTCTCCTTCCCTACCCTTAACACTATGTTTTTCCCAGTCTATATTAGGGTAAAGTCTTCTAATATTACTACTCTATTTTTGTTACACGCAGTTTAAATTTGCCGACAAATTTGCTCATCTATCTCCTTCTCACTGTTTGGAGCGCTATAAAAAAAACTCCCAACAATGTAACAACTCCCCCTCTGTTCCTCAACTCAAGCCAAATAGATTCAGTCTGAGAACCATCGAGTATATCCTTTCTATTTAGAACTGTATCATCCTTAATCAATACTGCCACATCCCCTCCTCTTTTTCCTTCTTTATCATTCCTGAATACTTGATAACCAAGAATATTAAGAACCCATTCCTGGCCTTGTTTCAGCCGTGGCTCTGTTAATGCAACCACCTCATAATCCCATGTAGCAATTTGTGCCTGCAGCTCAACAAGCTCATTCGTTACACTATGAACACAGACGTCATGCAATTTAATACTTCCTTTGTCACTTTTGATTTTTCCCCTCAATCTGGTCCCTGCAATTTTTGGAATATTTCGCATTTTACTGCTGTTTATATCTCTCTGTCCTCGGATCTCATTTCTGCTCCTCTCTGCTATTTTCTGGCTCCCCTCTCCCTGCCAAATTACTTTAAACCTTCCCCAAAAGTACTAGTTAACCTCTCAACAATAACATTGGTCCTGGCTTTGTTCAGGTGCAACCCGTCCATCCTGTACAGGTACCCCTTCCCCCAGAACTGGTCCCATTGCCCCAAGAATCGGAAACCCTCCCTCCTGCACCATTTCTCCAGCCACGCATTTACTATCATCCTGTTTCTATACTCACTAGCACGTGGCACTGGGAGTGATCCTGAAATTACTTCAAATCTTTTTCCTAGCTCCTGAAACTCTGCCTAAAGGACCTCAACACTTTTTCTACCTATGTCATTGGTTCCAACATGGACCATATTTCTGGCGGTTCCCCTTCCCTCGCAGAATGTTCTGCATCTACTCGGTGATATCCTTTACCCTGGCACCAGGGAGGCAACCTACCATTCGAGAATCACGTTTGCAGTTACAGAAACGTCTGTCTATGCCCCTAATGATCAAATCCCCGATGACTACTGTATTTCAACTCTTTCTTTTTCCTCTGTATGTAGTCAAATCTCCCCTGGTGCAGGGGGTTTGATTCTTACTGCATTCCTCCAGGAGTCATCACCCTCTCTGGTATTCAAAACTGAAAAGCAGTTAGCGAGTGCCACTGGCTTGGGAGATACCTGCACTACCTGTGTCTTCCTCCTACCCTGTCTGGTGGTCACCCATTCCCTCACCTCCTGCAACTGCTGTAGCTGTGGGGTGACAACATCCTGGAACGTACATTCAAGGAAACTCCCAGATGCACTGCAGTGACTCCAGCCGCCCAAGCTCTGAAACTCGTGTCATGAAGTGTGAAGTGTCCTGGAGTTCCCACATAGAACAGGATGCACATGCAACAAGTCCCAGCTGGCCTGCCATGGTAGGCAATCCACTGACCTCTAAAATCACTGAGACCCTGACCAGTAAAATACTTAACACTGAACTCTAAAAAACTGACATCTAAGACACTGACCTATAAAATTCTAAGAAACTGACCATTGAAAGACTGAGAGACTAAAATAGTAAAAAGTTAACTAAAGGCACTGGAAATTATATCAATCTAAAACACAATGGAAACGACCATCAAGTGAACTTCAATGGTGAAGAACAACTATTTAATAAAACAAACTAACACTTGCCTGTTACCCACCAATCCGCTCGCTCCACGGCAGTGACGTCACTTTTGAATTTCTTTCTCAGATTTCTGCGTTCAGCTCGCGCTCTGACTCATCGCTCTCACTGACCCCGCCGCCGGTTCTCCCGCTTTTATCTGTTGTCCTCGCGCATTGTTTCCCCTCAGGTTCGCTCTCCCTACTCTCACTGACTCTGCCGTCGGTTCTCCCACTTTTATCTGTTGTCCTCTCACATTGTTTCCCCTCAGACTCGCTCTCTCTGTTCTCATCGTGGTCATTGGTACCAAAATGAGATGGATATTTCATCACTCTCTGTCTCTGATCTCCCCGCCTTCTCTGATGACGCTGAAGATTTTCCGCTGCACTGAGTTGGTTTCCATCTAAAAGATTCTAAAGTTTTTTTCTGCTTTTCTTTTTTCTGCACTAGACTGTACACACACTTCATTTCTGACTGTTTAATTTCCCTCCAGAATTCCGTTTATCTGCTCATTATTCAAGAAACAACAAAGTACTACAATTTTCCAAAAATACTGATTGGTTAGCTTGGGTTGCTGAGGCTTTAGTGAGTTACAGTGACGCCCTGGTATCACCGAGTAGCAAGTGCAAAATCAGGTTTATTAAATTGATTTGATTTTTTTTTAAAGTAGAAAAAAAGTTAAAACTTATGGAAACAATCCATGTACGTTTTATGTTGGGTTAATTAAGCTACCCTGTGAATCTCCAATAGTAATATAGCACGCAGTATTTTATATTTTTAGTCGCTATCCAGGCAATCCATGTATTTTTCAGTTAAATAAGCTTAAAAAAACTTACAATATTTTATTTAATGATGAAAATTACAAATACGAGTTTCCTAAATTCCATTCAATTACAAGATATATAGCAGATTTTGTAATTGAACTCATTGGCAAAGCTTGGCAGATGGAGTTGGGCCTGAAGTCAACCTACAGCAATGTACTGTCCATATCTTCACATCTACTGATGACATTTTAGCTTAATTACGACAGTATCTCCCACATGGTGGTTTATTCATTCAAAAAGATTCCCTACAACTTAATTATATAGTACTCAGTGGAAAATGAACACTAAAGCAACTTTACAATTTCACTGCATGTGAACTATTCAAATTTGTTTCAGAGGAGAGTTCAAGATTCATCTAAAGTCTATTCCTGATAAGTCAAAGTTGTCTTTTGTGTTCAAAAATTAAATTATCCAAAAAATTGAATTAAGCAACATAAACACCACAAAGTGGGAATTTAGTGCTAAAAACGGAATTATCAGATAACTTGAATTAAGCAACTTTGATCCATTTTTTGTTCCATTAAAGTCCAAGAGAAAAGCTTACATAGCTTCCGAATGTTCACAATTTATAAAATTTACCTAATTTTACAAAATGTGTAAAGGGCTACATTTATATAAGTAATGAGATTGAGGTTTTAAATTGTAGGTTTCACAGGTGACTAAAAAAATCATATTACAACAATTCAGAACCAACATTATAGAAGGTTTAACTGGTCAGGTCACACAGCAAAACAGTCTACTTTTAAGACTTCATTGTTGTTTTCAAGAATGCGCTGCATAAGTTTTTTTGGTCAAACCTGCCAATCCTATAAGGTGACCGAGATTATTAGCACCACGCATGCTGCGAGTTGACTGCACAATTTGTCAGTTAAATGATTTGCTGAACTAGAGAGAGCTCGGAACTAAATGTCAAGCAACCTGATCAACTGCTGAGGATGCCAATGTTTTTTAATTCATTACAGCAAAAATAGTGAACAGTGATAACCATATGCCAAATTTTGTTTAGTTCCACAGTGGTAGGTCATGGCCCACCCCTCCCAAAAAAAAACACCTAGAAGCTAGCATACAGATTCACTAGCAGTTTTATTGTGTAGAATTCGACATGAATTGTTCTTAATGACAAAGCGAAAGCTCAAAAGAAAACAAGACTAAGCTGAGAATTAGCTCACCTTCGAGGCTTGCGAATGTCCCACAGACCCACTCCTTCTTTGGAATTTGCCGTGGCCAAAAGTCTGGGCTCCACAGGGTTAAACATCACACTGTGAAAGGCTGATGGGTAATTTGCCAAACAAAAAGGTTCTGAAACAAGTAAGATGCATTTGAAGGTTAAAACTTGTAGATGATGAAAATAAAGTTACAAGTGAGATTTAATTCAGGATATTAATTTAAAACTACCACCCATTATATAATACGATAGCAAAATACTGCGGATGCTGGAAATCCGAAATAACAACAGAAAACGCTGGAAAAACTCAGCAGGCCAGGCAACATCCGTGGAGAGAGAAACAGAGTTAACGTTTCAGGTCGAAACCCTTCGTCGGAACTGAAAGAGCAGGAAATTAAAAAGATAAAAATGCAAGGGGGAGGCTGGGGGGAGGAATAAAAGAACAAAAGGGGGGGGGTCGTCCTTGGTAAGTAGAGACATTAAGAGATGCTCAAGGCAAGACGAGATGGTAATGGGACAGGTTAAGAAACAAAAGGTGAGGTGTGAAATTCTGGCAGAATGAGAGACAGCTGCCGTGGGGGGCGGGGGGGGGGGGGGGGTGGGAGAGAGAAAAAAAAGGAAAAAAGGCACAGACCAAAAGAGTGGATAAAATGTATACATATGTGGTAGGGGCCGGGGTTATGATCTGAAATTGTTGAACTCGATATTGAGTCCGGAAGGCTGTAAAGTGCCTAAACGAAAGATGAGGTGCTGTTCCTCGAGCTTATGCTGCGCTTCCGTGGAACAATGCAAGAGGCCGAGGACGGTGAGGTCTGAGTGGGCGTGGAGGGGTGCATTAAAATGACAAGCTCGGGGTCACCCTTACGGACTGAACGGAGGTGTTCCGCAAAGCGGTCACCCATTATATAATATTGGTCCAGAATTTGCTGGAGCAGGGCATCTCGCAGTGAGCGCAGTGAGCTGGATTTCTTCCCCCACGCTTCAGCTCCAATGAATTTTGCACCACAAATTGCTGGAAGTGCGAGTTGATAACGAATTTAAAAACAATAATAATCTGAACCCTGGGCATTAGGCTGTCTTATTCATATTCCAGGGTTCAAATTCTTATTGTTTTTTAACTCGTGAAATTCAGGAACTGTTGGCAGCTGCTGCCTACACACGAAAGCTATATATTCTATAGCAATTCAAAGCATGTATTACTTGCGGAATCAGCATGGCAATTGTCGATTACTTACAAATTACAGACCCAAATACTTTGAGGGAGAGGGGGTGTGGGTGGATAACTAATTCCTGACAAGCTGAAATGAATTTAGCATCTACTTTACTCCCAGCCAAAATCCACCGCAAATCAATTTAACAAATCAGTTTAACGTGCATCCTGGTTGCGTGCTTTATGTAGCACGTGTTAGAACAATGATCATTTAATTGCTAACTGGTTTTAAAGTGGAAGGTCATTGGAAACATAAATTACCCCATTAACAGGGTCCTTACACCATTAAATAGTAGCCCTAACTTTCTGCGGCGAGTTTAATTTGTATTTATGGCGCAAATGCAGAAATTTCTCGATACTCATGGGGAAGTTGTCAGTGAGCTCCAGTTTTTGCGAAGCCAACGGCGGAGCGGCGCAAATCGTCCAGCAATTTGTCACAATTCGCAACTCACTGTGTACATCCTCCTCGCCACAAATTGCTAGGTTATTTACACACTTATAACGATGTGCACCTGTGAAGGAATAAGCCATATAACCTATTCAGAAAAATACACCATTCTATGAAAGAATTCTGGCCTTATTAAAACATGACAAACTGGGTTTGGAAATCTAGAAACCTAACTATGAAAAAGCTGTGAAAGCATTCTGGCTATAGAGATAAGATAGTTGTTGACACTGAATCAATAACCTTATTGAAACAGAAGGTTAAAGGCTCCGGTAGTCTGAACCTTTCGGAATGAAACAATGGTTCACCCTGGACAAGGTGTTCTAATTTACACTTTGTAAAGAAGCACATAAAAGTAAGAAACATCTGCCTTCGTAAAAATGGCATCAAGTAAAAAACACACCTGCCGTAACACCGTTTTTTATGGTAAACTTAGAACACCTAGAGAAGAGACATAATTCTGTAATGCTACCAGCTGAGGTGACTGTAAGAATTGCAGGGGTCAGCAGAAAAATGACTAGAGATAATTAGCTTACATCAGCAGAAAACCTTAAAGGAAATACCACTGGAAAAGGGTATAAATATTGAACTCTCAAATGGGATAACAGACTCGCTTTAAAGGGGCAAAGCGATTCTTGGCTTCAGAGGCAGCTCTGTAAGTCTCCAACTCTTTGTACCTCGGGGATCAAAGGTATTTGATTTTGGTGGATATCCTGTAGAACTTTAAGAACTGTAAAACTGTAGCGAAGTTAAGATTTGAGAGTAAGGTTCTCTGATAATAAGATTGTAAGCTTTCTCTTTTGGGAATTGTTAATGTTGCGATTGACTCACCAACTGTAAATTACATGTCGGTTCTTTAATAAATCTATATATTTTTAGAATTGTCTCACATAAGACTTCTGTATCAAACTCGCAAACTCAATCTCTGTGCACTCTGGTGAGGAGTTGCAGAATTCTGGGGGGGTTTTCCAGACCCTCATAATATCCGGAACGTTACAGTCTAGCTAAACTTATTAAAAGTGCTATCTGGAGGACGGTAACATTTTCAGGTTGTTCCTTTCCTTTAGGGAGAGATGGTCCAGACCTTTAGACCCAATTAAGCATCTTTAGGATTCGGCTACCTCAAACTTTTAGTGAACGTCTGAGGAATACGCCTGATCCGGGGTAGCCCTAAAGGGGCTAGGACTAGTAATTATCCCTTCACGCCTTTAACTCACCGTTATTTTGCCAGCAAATTCTGGCCGATTGATACTAAAACTTTTATTTATAGATGTAATTAGAAATACCAGCTGATCTCCCATCACAAAATTATGCACTGCAGAATTTCATTTAATTCAATGTTCAGTAGATTAATCAGAGTGCACAAAATATGCATATTTAAATTAAGACAAAAATAAATATCCAAAGGCTTGGAAGTCAGAGGTTATTGAAAAGAATCCTTATGAGCATTTTGCTGAAAAGCAGACAATTTACACGCAGTACTTGCTGCTTTCATATGAATTTCAAGACCTTGGCATTTCAGTTCAACTGTGTATGTAGAACATAACATAAGAACATAAGAAATAGGAGCTGGAGTAGGCCATTTGGCCCTTCGCGCCATTCAATAAGATCATGGCTGATCTTCTACCTCATCTACACTTTCCTGCACTATCCCCAGATCCCTCGATTCCTTTAATTTTCAAAAATCTATCTATCTCTGTCTTGAATATACTCAACGACTGAGCCTCCACAGCCCTCTGGGGTAGAGAATTCCAAAGATACACCACCCTCCGAGTGAAGAAATTTCTCCTCATCTCAGTCCTAAAAGACCGACCCCTTTGAGACTGTGACCCCTGGTTCTGGACTCCCCAGCCAGGGGAAACATCCTCCCTGCATCTACCCTGTCAAGCCCTGTAAGAATTTTGTATGTTTCAATGAGATCACCTCTCATTCTTATAAACTCTAGAGAATATAGGCCTAGTCTACTCAATCTGCCCTCATAGGACAATCCCTCCATCCCAGGAACCAGTCTGGTGAACCTTCATTGCACTCCCTCTATAGCAAGTATATCCTTCCTTAGGTAAGGAGACCAAAACCGTACACAATACTCCAGGTGTGGTCTCACCAGGGCCCTATATAATTGCAGTAAGACGTCTTTACTCTTATACTCAAATCCTCTTGTAATAAATGCCAACATACCATTTGCTTTCCTAATTGCTTGCTGTACCTGCATGTTAACTTTCATAGATTCATGTACAAGGACACACAGGTCCCTCTGAACACCAACATTTCCCAATCTCTCACCATTTAAAAAATACTCTGCTTTTCTATTTTTCCTACCAAAGTGGATAACTTCACATTTCTCCACATTATATTCCATTTGCCGTGTTCTTGCCCACTCACTTAGCCTGTCTATATCCCCTTGAAGCCTCCTTGCATCCTCCTCACAACTTACATTCCCACCCAGCTTTGTATCATCAGCAAACTTGGATATATTACATTTGGTCCCCTCATCCAAATCATTGATGTAGATTGTGAATAGCTGAGGTCCAAGACATGATCCTTGTGGTACCCCACTAGTTACAGCCTGCCAACCCGAAAATGACCAGTTTATTTCTACTCTCTGTTTTCTGTCCGTTAGCCAAATTAGAAAGCAAAAGTAGTGCTAAATTACATCTTCAAGCTATAGCTCTTCAGCAAACTCATCACCGTAAATATTTGCATAGTAGATGTATTGGTATTATTTTTCTTGTTGCCATATTACATGACGGCAACACAATTACAAAAAGGAAGCAAAGGCAAGACCGAAATAAATTGCACTAGGTTTGATCTGTAATTTAAATAATCATATCTACACAAACATTGGCAGTCTAATAGCTTTGATTAGAACACTGGTGTTAAAAGATCATCTACCCAGCATTTAATACAGGGAACAATTTTTCACAATTTGTTCACTAAGGAAGATGAACAAACCACTAATATTGACTGAAGTCGTCCATCATTGATTCACCTATATCTCAGTCAGCCGGAGCAGATCCACAGAGAGGATGAATATCAAATACAATAACTTGCATTTATATAGCACTTTTAACGTAGAAAAATGTCCCAAGGCACTTCACAGAGGCATAATCAGAAATAAATGGATACTGAGCCAAAAAGGAGATATTAGAAGAGGTGACCAAAAGCTTGCCCCATGAGCTGGATTTTAAGGGGAGGTCTTAAAGAAGGAGGGGGATATGGAGAGGTTTTCGGAGGAAATTCTAGAGCATAAACATATGTCTTATAGAAGGAAATTTTTAGCTGTTGGCAATAATGGATTTTGATGGGGTAGGACATTGTGGTGAAAGTAGTCCCCCGATACTGGTTCTTCTCCTTTCACTAGCATACCTATATGATCCTTAGTCCTATCTACAAATAAAACCCTCTGCCAGGTCAAAACCACCCCTAATAAACCCAGACCAAAATTCACAAGCACCGAAACAAGTGCAGCTCAAACCCCAGACATTTCTGCCTCTCACACAGGAACAGCTTGCAAACAGGGTTCATTATTTTTTGCGCTGTTCCACCACAGAGACCACATGAACAGAGTGTGTGGAATACAGATGCGATAGTGAGTGGAGACAGTTATTGTGCTGTAGGCTACCTTGGAAACAGTATTGGCGAAAGGAAGCAAACAAGTCACATCTACAAAAACTGTCCAACTGCAAATTTGCAGCCCAAGTGTGCAGTTTCTTTAATAAACATAATTAGGTGAGGAGGGGGGAGGAGAAATAAAGGCCAATTTTTATGCGCTTCAAAGTGAGAGTCAGCAATGTTCTGCAATGTGCTAATAAAGCAGAATATCACAAATTAAAAAAAATAAATCACAGTACATTTTGGAACAGAATTTCCTGGTTTTGAACTTTTTTTGAGGGAAGGTCACAATCACTGACCCTCTTATGCACACAGTGAAATATGTCAAGGCCACAGAGCAAACAGGGTATTATATTCAAAGACAGCCATAGCCAGCACTACAGAAAGATTAAAACTCGTTAACCTGAAACCATATAAATATTCTCTTATGAGATGGGAGGAAGAATGGACATTTATGTAGCACCCCATCACATCTTTAAAATGTCTCAAAGTTTCATAGACACGCAAGTGCAGTGACTTATGTAGGCAAACAAGGAGTGTGACTAAAAGGTTATAATCCCGTTCAGAGACACTTAGGGTGAAAAATTGAGCCGCGCCCTCTTTGGGGCGCTAACTTTGCCGGGGCGCTACTTTTAGCGCCCCCGCAGCCGAAATTGAATGGTAGCGCCCCAAGAGGGAAGTGGGGCGCTACTGGAAGCACCCCGCCTCCCTCTTGGGGCGCTGCGAGGGAATATCGCAGCGCTGCGGCACGTCGCGCCACTGCAGGCCTTCCTCCCCTTAAAGGGGAGGGGCCTGGCGCAGCACATCCCGGCGCCCAGCTGGGCCACCAGGGATCAGAGTGCCAGCAAAAGAGCCTGGCACTGAAGAGAAGTGCCGGGCTCACGGAGCGCAGCCGGCACTCCGCCCGGGGGGGGGAGGGGCTGCAGAGGAGGCCGGGGACGGCAACGGGGGCAGGTGCTGGCAGGTGGCCAGCAACAAAAATGGCCGCCCAGCACCTCGCCTTTAATTAGCGCCACCCCGGCCGCAGGTAGGCCCCCGACACCGTCGAAAATAGCGTCCGGCGGTAAGTCAGGGGGCGCTACTGAAGATCGCAGCCGGGGCGCTGCGCACAGCGATGACGTCATCACCAGCGGCACAGCGCCGCGGGGCGCTAACGGTTATCGCTACCGCTAACCTCCTGCTGAATTTCGCGGGAGGCGTTGACGGCACCGCGCCCGGGCGCTAGTTGCTTTGCGCCCCGTTAACACCCTCAGAGGGCGCTAACGGGAGGCGCAAAGCAACCGAATTTTTCCCCCTTAGTACATTGTTTGAGCTATATGGGTTATATTGTGTACGACTGATTTCTTAACACTCACCGCCATGCGAGTCCCGTATATCCCAGATAAGAACTCTGCCGTCATCTGAGGAGCTGGCAAACACATTGTCATTCACAGGACTCACGGACAGGCCATATACGGCATCGTCATGGGGGAAAACATTCACAATTTCAGTGCTGAAAAAAATTACATATAATGAAAATGTACCTAAATTTGCATCATTAACAATTCCAGCCAAGCTGCTAACTGTGGAGAGATGGGAAAGGCAAAAAAAAAAGTTAAACTCGCCTTACAACAGGAAGGAAGGGGTGAGAGAGCAACATTGGGAAATTGTCCCAGGTAATTAATATATATATATAAAAAAATAATCTTTGCTTCTTCTCACCTCCCAAAATGCACATAGTCCTTTTCTAGAATATACTTCATATAAACTTCCCGGTTTGTGGTGCTGAGAAAGTGACCATTTCAATGACTTGTCTCGTCTCAAAGTGACCATGTAGTAAACCCAAAAGCAAGCATGGCAGACTGAACACAAACAGCCTTATGTCTGCCGTACAGGTTACATATAACTGTTGTATTGTTGACCAAGTGCAATCTGAATTTTCAAAAGAACATTCCAAGGTCTCTGGACAGCTCTGGGTCTATAACACGTTCATTTAAAACTGCCTGCTCCACAGATCTGTGTATGCAAAACACTGCTGCCAATTGCTGGAATCCAAGTTCAGTATTTGAATTCATGTGAGTGGATTGAGTAGACCTGTATTTATACTGCTGACTTTCAACAGGGCAAACCCATGTTTGCACTATTGCTTATTCCAACTAAAAATTGGCACGGCCAAAGCTATACTGTTCCATTCTCATATGAAACTAAGTACCCTAGTCCTTATTCTACCCAACCATTTGAGCTGCTTGCTCAGACTGAGCTGAATGGTACACAAGCTCCTGTCGGACCCAGAGTTGAATGCCAAATCCCACATCGAGTCCGTCACCAGCAGTGCCTATTTTCACCTCCAGAACATCTACCTCGCCCTCGATACCATTGAAGCCTACACTGTTGCCACCTTGAGGCATAAGCTGCCTCCCATGCTCCGTCCTATAACCCATCAAGAACTCTATTGCCTGCATCTTACCCCGTACTGAGTCTCACTAACCCATCACCCCAGTTCTCACCATAGGCAGCTGTGTTTTGAGTACACAGATTTGTGGAGCAATCAGTTTTAAATAATTGTGTTCTCGCCTTCCTCCATTGGCTCCCCAATGACCAGCCATCGATTTCAAAATCCTCGCCCTCAATTACAAATCCATTCATGGAGTCACTCTACCCTACCCTTGTAACGTCATCCAGCCCAATGTCCCAGCTCCCATACCATGCTGCAAGCATTTGAATGAGTAAACATATATCTTTTTAAATAACAAAGGAAGGACTGGTAAAATGGGAGTGTCTGCAAGGACTTCATTCACAAGACGACATCCAAATTACATTAAAATTCAGACGGACATGGAACTAGTCAGAAGAAGGACATTGATTAAATCAGTACCAATTCAGTACACACAAAAATTGACAAAATATTTTCATGTTCAGATAACATATTGGATGTGACCTTCAAAATTCTATAACCATGTCATTACTCATGTCAACCAGACATATTAGACTTCTCTTTAAACTGTGCAATCCAAACAGGGAACTAGAATTATAGTGCACTCAATACTGATCACATCACCTTATTAATTGCTATTTTAATAACTTCTATGAATTGTATGATGTTTTCTCCTTTGTGTGCTTCTAAGAACTTCCCTGCCCTTATATAAATGTTGTGATGCTGCTATTAGAATGGAGTTTCTTTTTTCCTTACCTTTCAACATCATGAACAATCACTTGCTCATCATTTCCTACAAAGGAAAATAGAAAAGAAATTAACCTTCAAAAAAAAGGTTGCTGTTAAAATTATTATACAAGAGCATTGCTTTGTCAATACAGTAGAATTACAGGGTTACAAAGATCTGAGAGCCAATTCCGAGGCATTAGTACACAAACACTAAAATGGTGATTTTTTTTTACATTTAAAACATAGTAGCTGCAGCAAACACTGAAACAGAGTACTGCACATGAATGTAAAACCTCATGTAATTGAAAGCATAATCATCATGCTGCTTTTTGTCCACAAAAAGAGATACAATTGCTATGATAATGTTTTACGTAACAGTAACCTGCAAAATACATCTTCTGGTTTGCGGCTTTAGTTACCTTCTATATGTTCAACTTTAACGCCCTTAGTGCACTGGGTCACTTCAGGCTCAATCAAATTTTTGTTTTTGGATCAGCTGGGTGTCTGGCACATGTGGAAGAGTATCATAATGCCTATGTCTCCAAACCCAGCTATTGAGAAATCAACATAATGTTTCTGTTTGACCGATAGATTACTGAAATCTTTTTTCAGCGGCCTTTTCCCATCAATAATTGAAATTTCTAATATCCAAAATAAGGGTTTAAATAAACTTAAAAAATGCAACAATGATATATTTCACAATAACAGGATAAAATGCATCCACTGAATTGTCTTTCTTTTTCTTTTAAAATCTTGATTAAAATTCTTAATTGGAGCCTCAGCCTCTCCCAAAACCCCCGGACTTAGATTGACATTATTGTCCAGATTCTGAGAGTTGAATCTGGATTGTACAGTCAAAGCATACTCAGTGTGCCTACTTTCCCAGGATACATCAGTATCGTCGTGGGGTATTTTTCTTTGGTACTTTCTACCTGGTAGTTTTTCTTTAAAGAATTTTGAAAATCAAGGGGACAAATTTCAAAATCTTTCCTGGAGGTAAAATGTATACCAAGTGTTTTTTATATAAAAAAGAAATGAGAGGCTGTGTGCCTGACATATGTGACATGTCATGTGATATTACGTGACAGTGTTTACTGGATACATTACTTGACAAATAAATGAAGCACACCTTTGATACCATGGAGAAAAATGTGAAAAATTGGTCATACCATTGTGACATACCGTTACGTTACAAATGATATACCGTTAACATACTGTTACGTGAACAGGTGAAGAATAGGATACATTATTGGATTACGTGGTGATGTAATCTGAAAGTGGATCATTCACAAACATCATCAAGGTGATGTATAGTAACCTCCCTCCCACCTGAATATCCTAACTCATGGCCCAAAATGCTAACAAAAAATCTTGAAGATAATGACATGGAGTTGCCTTATGGTCAGGTTTGCAGGAAGCAGCTCTTGGGCAAGTCATTGCTTGGGATCGCAGCCTTTAATCAAATCTCAATAAATGCACCTGGCCTTAAAGCTTAGAAGATTGGTTAAATCATTGCCGTGAATCACTTACACAGACCACCCAGCTGTTTTCTGTTTAGCACCCTGCAAATGTACAACACTCCCAAATGTCCCAGATAATTGCAAGTTCAAAAGTTGTCTTGCACACATCAAGTCATTCTCCCGTTGTTGATATTTTTCAATCACTCAAAAGTTATGCTGCTAAAATGGTTACTGAATATAGAATTCCTTAATGATCAACTACAAACTATTTTAACATATTTCAGTATCAAAAATCTTATTGCTCTTTGGTCAATATCACTGCACATCAAGTATCTGAGAATGTATACCCAACTGGCATTCACACTCAGCACACGAAAGACTGAAGGGACATCACCCACCACACAAAAACAGGAATGTTTTCAAATCTAATCTCTCAGATCAGTTGGCTATAAGCTGCTCGAGCTTTGTCCCAGCTGTATGAACGCTATCTGAACCCCTTCATTAGATTGCGGTCTTAAAATTACTCCCAATTAACCATTATTCTCAATTTTAAACCTCACTATTTGAGATAGGTTTTGAAGAAAAATATATAACATATTGCGCTACAACATGGCATAAGCTATTAACAGCACTCAACCTGCTCTTCTATTGCAACCATCCTCCCCTTGGTTGACGCGACTGCCCATCTCACCAGGCTGGCTGTGCTCCCCAAGCGTGCAGTTTAGGCCACAATCACCGACTAAGCCCCTGAGTACACTGACATTTTATGGGCTACAGTACCAGCATTAACTAGCAATCTCTATTTAACGCAGAGAATTTTTGAAGTAACAATAAAAATCTACCATTTCTTTTCAAGAAAACAAAAAGCAGTTCGAATCTAAGGCATAAACCAACATTATCTAATAAGTTAGCCACTATCCACGCCTGGCTAATTGGGAATCCAGATGTGGCTAATTGCATTACTGATGAGTAAATAAAAAATGAGTAACAGACAGTCATTGGGTTTATAATCTCAATACTCGTATTTGCACGACGTACTTTAACCTTTGTGTGTGTTTCACTTGATTACAGCAAAGGAATAACTGATTTTTTAACCAGTACTTTAATCAATAAAATATCAATAAATGTTTCAAAACTTTGATAATTCTCTCAACGTGGAATACATGTCTTATGAGGAAAAGCGTAAATGTGAAATTGTATATTCATGAGATATTCATATTCGATGAGCTCTAGCTTTCAACTGCCTGGAGAAGCAGAAAATCACTGAGAAACCGTGATATGGGTTATCTCTACTATTAAATCAAGATCAAATTGGACAAAGTAAGATCATAAGGGTGTCTTGCACAATTAAATAGACCGGTCAATCACAGTACAGTTAAAAGGCATCAGTCGCCCCAACAGGACTGGCTGATATAATGGCCCGGATTTTCCGGGGCTTATGACCACGCATGTACAGCATACGCGGTCGTAAGTGCCCTGCAAGTTCTGGGCTTCCGCACACGCGAAAACCCGGAACTTGCGATGTCAAGTTTCAGCTTGACAGATCGTATGAATCCACAGGAAATGGACATTCACTGACGCAGGGTTGGGCTATTTGCCCAACTACTGCCCACGAAACCATTACGTCTGGTAAAAGCAGGCCTAAGGCCGCCTTTTACCAGCATAAGGGTTTAAATAAATATTAAAATAAGTTTTTTAAATGATCTAACCATACAATAACCTTTAAAATTAGTTTAGGTTATTTTTGGTTCCTTGAAAAATGTTTACATTTATTTTTCAAAAAATTAAATTTTTGTTTAATTCAATTGTATTTTAATTAATTTTGAACATGATGATTTATTTTTATTTGAGTGCTGTGAAAGTGCTTTTTAGGGGATTCCTATTATGCTTACGGGGAGTCTGTACGCAAATGGAATCCCCATAAGCATAATGGGAATCCCTCGGTCATTGGTTGGCCTGGCCCACGTGATCCCAGGGATGCTTGCGAACCGCCTGCGCTCCCGGGATACGTGGGCCTTTACGCAGGCGTACGCTTGCAGACCCAGGAGCGTGAGTCTTCGAAGGTACGGCGGCTCCAGGTAGGTGCGGAGTTTACTTGCGGTTCGGAGGCATTCGCCCGCGGGAAGCCTCCGACCGCAATTTCCAGCCAGATATTTATACCTGTGGCACAAAGTTACTCATACAGAGCGAGATTAGTTCACTCCAGATGTGTGAGCAATTGCAAAATAATGCAGTGAAATTCTACGACGGCATTTAAACATTTACATTTGTACATCAAGTTAATGATCCACTCATCTGACTCATGTGCAATTTTAGCCAGGTAATCAATATTAAGTGGACTTTGCAACTACCACTCAAAATAGCTCATCTAGACAGAGGTGCCTCTTCCACTTTTCAAAAGTGAGAAGTCGCACAACACCAGGTTATTGTCCAACAGTTTTATTTGAAATCACAAGCTTTCGGAGCGGCTGCTCCTTCGTCAGGTGAAGTGACTTCACCTGACGAAGGAGCAGCCGCTCCGAAAGCTTGCGATTTCAAATAAAACTGTTGGACAATAACCTGGTGTTGTGCGACTTCTCACTTTTGTCCACCCCTGTCCAACACCGGCATCTCCGCATCATTCCACTTTTCAAGTGACAGCCTGCAAACCAGCTAACAATGTGGATTGCCTCCAACACAGAGGAACAGACAGCTGAAAGAATCTCTTCCAGCATACGGTTCCAGTAACCAAAAAAAGGCTACCAAATCCCAGAAAGAAATATGAAAAATGTAGTCTTTCATGATTTTGGAATAAGATAATGAGGATTGCCATTTATGAAGGCTGTTCTAATCTAACATAGCATTAAGCAACTGATAAGTACAATACATTAGCACGGACCCATGAGTCCCACGATGCTAATTTTTGAAAGAAAGCGGATATCTGGTGAGACCAATTCATTTCATTAGATTCCTATCAGAAATTAATATCCTGGGAGTGAAGTAACTGATGGGACACAATACCGTCAACTGATGCAGAGTGTGAAGGGGAATAGAGTCGAGTGGAAACTTGTGTGTGAAAGGCAAAACACACAGTCCAGAACTCCCCATTGTCGAAGCTAAATCAACTCAGATGAGTGGGTCATTAACTTGATGTACAAATGTAAATGTTTAAATGCTGTAGCTGAATTTCACTGCATTATTCACATAGACGAGCAGGTGTAGGTAAATTACATAGGAAAAATATAAAATTTGATTCCGTCATTGGTATAAATGCTCTCAACTGTCAGTTTCAAAAATCTAGGCTGACACTTCAGTGCAGTGCTGAGGGAGTGCTGCAGTGGCGGAGGTGCCGTCTTTCGGATGAGACATTAAACCGAGACCCCCTATGCCCTCTCAGGTAGACATAAAAGATCACATGACACTATTGTGAAGAAGAGCAGTGTCCTGGTCAATATTTATCCCTCAATCAGCATCATTAAAATGGATTACCTGGTCATTATCACATTGCTGTTTGTGGGAGCTTGCTGTGGGAAAACTGGCTGCAGCGTTTCCTGCAATACAGTGACTACACTTCAAAAAGTACTTCATAGAAACTTACAGCGCAGAAGGAGGCCAGTGCCTGTGCTGGCTCTTTGAAAGAGCAGTCGTGCTTAGTCCCATATCCCTGCTTTTTGTCCGTAACCCTGCAAGTTGCTCATCCTCAAATACCTATTCAACTGGGCTTTAAAATTATTGATGAAATCAACTTCCACCACCTTTTCAGCTAGAGCGTTTCCGATCCTGACAACTCAGTGAAAAAAATTATCTGCATCTCCCCTCTAGATCTTTTTCCAATGATTTTGAATCTATGACCTCCAGTTATTGACCCACTCGCCAGAGGGAATATTTTTTCTTATTTACTCTATCAAAACCTCTCATCATCTTGAAAACCTCTATTAGGTCACCTCTTAACCGTCTCTGTTCCAAGGGGAACAGTCCTAACTTTTCCAACCTCTCCTCATAATTGGAGGTCCCTCATTCCTAGTAACATTCTGGTAAAACTCCTCTGTATCCTTTCTAGTACCTTTACATCTTTCCTGAAATGTGGTGCCCAGAATTGTCCACAATACTCCAGCCGAGGCCTAACCAGTGATTTAAAAAGTTTTAGCACGATCTCTTTGCTTCTATATTCTATTCCTCTATTTATAAAACCAAGTAAACCATTTTTTTTGACCACCTTATCAACTTGCCCTGCCACCTTTAAGGATTTGTGTATATGGACACTAAGGTCTCTGCTCATCTACACCTTTTACACTGTCTTTCCATATTAGTCCTCCCAAAGTGCATCACTTCACACTTCTCCACATTGAACTCCATTTGCCATGCTTCTGCCCATTTCACCAGCCTGTCTCGGTCAGCCTGAAGCCTTTAACTATCCTCATCATGATCTACTACTTTGCCAAGTTTTGTATCATCTGCAAACTTTATAATGCTGCTGCTCCCTACACCCGAGTCTAGGTCGTTTATAATAATTGCAGTAATGGGCCCAAAACTGACCCTTGGGGAACACCACTGCAAATACTTCACTGGTGGTAAAGCGTTTTGGGACGCCAAGAGGTCATGAAAGGCGCTATATAAATGTAAGTCTTTCCTTTTCTTTTCAAACCTAGATTCCAGTTAATGGACCTGAATTAATGGTCTTTTGTTTTCCAAATTCTATGGGATGGGGACTGCTGGCACCTCAAAAAGATTAAAAACCAGAACACGGTTTTAAAAAACAAACCCAGTTGACATTTATTTTTAAAAAAGGTCTTTGTTTTAAATGTAGCATGCCTGCAAAGAAGCAGTGGAGCAGATAGTTAAGTGAAAAACCACTGCAGGGAGGATGAGATTGATGCATGGGCAGTTTTTTTCTGCCTCCTGTTCATGCAGCAAACTCAAAGTATAAGATAAAGTGTTCCACAAAACAGTCGACAGTATAATCAATAGTTCAGTCCAAATTAAAACACCAATACACCGTGCTCTAACAACGTAATAATCTACTGATCACTGAACTTTAGAACACCAAACCATTACCAATTGATGACTATACAATTAAAACCCTTTTGGTTCGTAAGACAGCTTGACTACAAGTGTTTGAATTATTCATGCTGAAATCTGATCTCTTAAGACAGACTCAGTAATTAAATTTACTGTCTGACATTTCCTGTAATGCTTTGGTTTATTCTTTGGGGAAACTGCATGAACATGGCTGCCCATGCTTCTGCTCATCCTGCTGTACCATAGAACAGCATTGTACCATTTCATAAAATGAAAGAATGTGGGCGCATGCCGACAATTGCCAAAGTGGTAATGTTCCAATTTTTGGTTGATTATCAACAGCACTTCTCTGCAATGGAAGGGTGGGAACACGAACACACACACACAGAATACGTTACCATACACAACTCTTCACACCTCTTAGCAGCCATTTACAGAGGAAGACTGGCAGGCTCAGCACCAAAATACCTGCCTGCTCTCTTGGTTGTGAAATAATCAATGGAAAGGAAATGAGGAAAATCTAATTCATTAAAGAACTGTTCTGTTAAGAAATTGGAGGACAAAATAAAGATAATATTCTTGTAGATCGTTAACTAAAAGTTATGCAGATTAACCCTTGAACCTGCACAGCACATGCGTGACCTAAAAAACATGCCAAAAAATGGCTATGGGAAAACCAACACAGCCAGAAACTAAATTGTGTTGATCCTGGCAAATAAGGAGCATTGCAAACAGAGCTACAGAGGGCAATTTTAACCTCCAAAAAATGGGTGGGATGGGGATGAGTGGGAGGTTAAAGTTTTAAAAATCTGAATCCCGACTCCAAGCCGCTCACTTCCAGTTCTCAGGAGGCGGGTTGGCCTTTAAATGTTATAATGAGACTGTGAGCCTCATTTTGAAGCTCCATTTTAAATTTAACTCTGGCTGGCCAGGTTTCCCGGGGCTCAGGGAACCCGCTAGCTAAAAGGCGAGGACTACTGCATCCAGGAGGTATGCGCCTTTCCACTTGGAACACTGGATCCAGCATTCCTGCCTCGCCAACCCCCCACGATCAGACCCCCCCCGCCCCCCCTTCCAATCTCCATCCCCCACCCAGAGCGTCTGACCAACCCCTCCACCCCACGAGGCCTCCAATCTCTGATCCCCGATTTCCCCTCTCTGGCCTTCCGACCCCCGGCCCCCCTCCAACCCCAAAGGCAATATGCAGCCCCCGACCCTCCGATGACCTGAAGCCCCTGACCCCTCCGATGATCTGCAGCCCCCAATCCCCCATCCAACCACCAGCTCCTGCCGACGATCTGCAGCCCCTGACCTTGCCAACGATCTGCCCCCCACCCCCGTCCCCCACCGATCCCTCCCTTCCCTCCTCTTTGTGGCCTAGTGCCGCAGGCCTAACCGCCTGCCAGCCAGCCAGCCTCTCCATCTGTTGGCTGCGGGCGGGAAACAGAGAATCAAAATGTTAATCAGGCCCTGCCGTTAAATTCGGCAAGACCCGAAGGAAACCCGATCTCCTGGGTTTCTCGACCGCATTCCAACCACCACCGCCAATCAACAAGGCTGAACACTATCCTTCTCCATCAACTCTCCTCTGTGATATAGCACTCACATGGTTCCACTCTTACTTGTCCTAACATACCCAGGACACCTTCTGCAATGCTATTTTCTCCTGGCTCCACATGGTCACTGCAGGGTGTCATATGGCCTTATGGTGTCCTGGCCCAATCCAGGAACTTGAGCACATAAATCTAGGCTGACATTCCACTCCAGTGCAGTGCTGAGGGAGTGCTGCATTGTCGGAGGTGGCGTCTTTCAGATGAGACGTCAAACCGAGGCCCCGTCTGCTCTCTCAGGTGGATGTAAAAGATTCCATGGCACTATTTCGAAGAAGAGCAGGGGAAGTTATCCCCGGTGTCCTGCCCAATATTTATCCCTCAATCCACATAACAAAAACAGATTATCTGGTCATTATCACATTGCTGTTTGTGGGAGCTTGCTGTGTGCAAATTGGCTGCCGCGTTTCCCACATTACAACAGTGACCACACTCCAAAAGTACTTCATTGGCTGTAAAGCACTTTGAGACGTCCAGTGGTCATGAAAGACGCTATATAAATGCAAATCTTTCTTTCTTTCATCATTAACGTACCTCCCCCCCACTGTTCTTTGTCAAAATGCTCCCCCTCATCAACATTATCCACAAACGCGTGTTCATTTTCCTTATTTATGCTGCTGACAGCCGACTATCTGTTTATCGCCACTCCTGTCTCCACAACTTTGCTATCCAGTTTCTTGTCTGACAAGATACAAGATTCTGAGGGGGATTGACAGGGTAGATGCCGAGAGGTTGTTTCACCTGGCTGGAGAGTCTAGAGCTAGGTGACATAGTCTCAGGATAAGGGGTCGGCCATTTAAGACTGAGATGAGGAGAAATGTCTTCACTCAGAGGGTTGTGAATCTTTGGAATTCTCTACCCGAAAGGGCTGTGGATGCTGAATCTTTGAGTATATTCAAGTCTGGGATAGATAGATTTTTGGACTCTAGGGAATCAAGGGATATGGGGATCAGGTGGGAAAGTGGAGTTGATGTGGATCAGCCATGATCTTATTTAATGGGCTCGAAGGGCCGTATGGCTTACTCCTGCTCCAAATTCTTATGTTCTTATTGTATGGACATTTGTTTTATTTTTTAAAAACTGAATAAAATTCAAGTAATAATGAAGATCTGAAATGCAATATTTAACAGTCAGAATTATTTAAATGTTAGATTTCCTGTGGCCTTATGCGTGATGAATGAGATAATTCGCTGTTTCCAAACAATAGGAGTGTTTATGCCATGTAGGGGATAGCATCAGGATCACTGATTTACAGTAAATAAGTCAAATTCCATTTTTATTAAATGATATTTTGTAATCTTTACTGGTGCTTTGGGGATTGAATTTTACAACTCTTCATTACTTTGCCAAAATGATAAAGTAGTGGCCTATATATGTAATTTTTATCCCTTACCATTTTTATAGCTGTGAACACACAGCAAGATAGTATGCAAGAAGTACCAGTTGGAGGTAGGTATTTGATATTAAGCAGTACTGATGGGAGTAATGGGGTTTCGCTGGTCCTAGGGTTTTCAGGAACTACTGGGGCTCCTGGAGTTTGAGAGTACTATGGTGGGGCTCCTGGAGTTTGAGAGTACTATGGTGGGGCTCCTGGAGTTTGAGTGCACTATGGTGGGGCTCCTGGAGTTTGAGTGCACTATGGTGGAGCTCCTGGAGTTTGAGTGCACTATCTGGAGTTTGAGTGCACTATGGTGGAGCTCCTGGAGTTTGAGTGCACTATGGTGGAGCTCCTGGAGTTTGAGTGCACTATGGTGGAGCTCCTGGAGTTTGAGTGCACTATGGTGGAGCTCCTGGAGTTTGAGTGCACTATGGTGGAGCTCCTGGAGTTTGAGTGCACTATGGTGGAGCTCCTGGAGTTTGAGTGCACTATGGTGGAGCTCCTGGAGTTTGAGTGCACTATGGTGGAGCTCCTGGAGTTTGAGTGCACTATGGTGGAGCTCCTGGAGTTTGAGTGCACTATGGTGGAGCTCCTGGAGTTTGAGTGCACTATGGTGGAGCTCCTGGAGTTTGAGTGCACTATGGTGGAGCTCCTGGAGTTTGAGTGCACTATGGTGGAGCTCCTGGAGTTTGAGTGCACTATGGTGGAGCTCCTGGAGTTTGAGAGTACTATGGTGGGGCTCCTGGAGTTTGAGAGTACTATGGTGGGGCTCCTGGAGTTTGAGAGTACTATGGTGGGGCTGCTGAAGTTTGAAAACATGGGATGGTTCTTTAATTTGGCATCACTGCAGAAGGGGGAACCTGGGGCTTGGCAGAACTGTAGATAGAAAACCTGAGGTTTGAAATACTAGGGCTTTAGATGCTTTGTTGACCAGAACTGAATGCAGCAGAGACATGTTGTCTGACCAGAGCAGTGTATAGCTTCAATGTCAGATTTATAGTATACTGATAATAAAGCTGAGGATTCCATTTCCAGAATACATACTGTCCATAGAATCATTGAAATTTATGGCACAAAAGGAGGCCATTTGACCCATCGTGTCTGTGCCTGCTGAAAAAGAGCTATCCAGCCTAATCCCACTTTCCAGCTCTTCGTCCATAGCCTTGTAGGTTACAGCACTTCAAATGCATATCCAAGTACTTTTTAAATGTGATGAGGGTCTCTGCCTCTACCACCCTTTCAGGCAGCGAGTTCCAGAACCCCACCACCCTCTGGGTGAGTTTTCCTCAACTCTCCTCTAATCCTTCTACCAATTACTTTAAATCTATGACCTCTCTGCTAAGGGAAATAGGTGCTTCCTATCCACTCTATCTCGGCCCCTCATAATTTTATACACTTCAATCAAGTCTTCCCTTAGCCTCCTCTGTTCCAAAGAAAACAATCTCTCTTTATCCAATCTTTCCTCATAGCTAAAATTCTCCAGTCCTGGCAACATCATAAATCTCCTCTGTATCCTCTCTAGTGCAATCACATCTTTCCTGTAATGTGGTGACCAGAACTGCACACAGTACTCTAGCTGTGGCCTAACTAGTGTTTTGTACAGTTCAAGCATAATCTCCCTGCTCTTATATTCTATGCCTCGACTAATAAAGGAACATATCTCGTATTCCTTCTTAACCACCTTATCTACCTATAAGTTCCCTGGAATTTATTGGTATTGAGCTCTTAAGAGTCTGTCTAGAACCTCAATAAAAGTTATTTGATTATGGGTTTGCTCTGCAATAGACCCCCTCCCTCCAATCACGGCAACAAAACAAACAAGTTAAGGTTTAGGTCTAATAACTTGTAACCTGTCACAAATACTTGTTCTAAATTTAATCAAAACTGCAGTTTGCTTATGTTGCTGCCTGGTTCGCACGGCATTCAGCATCTTGCTTAATGCAGGTCAGTTGGATGATTTGTTAAATGAGCTCCCTTCCCCCACTTTGGAAAATTTTACGGAATCATTTCATTAGCCTATACCTAGATATCCAAGAAAAAAACCAAGCACACACATACATCCCTGTTGAACAGCCCATCTGAATGATTTCAAACCAGATTAAGCACAGCTGTTTGCCAAAAGCAAGAACTGTTGGACATTAATTTCCTTAAATCATTAGTTAAGAACTTATTCTTGTAGTAACAAAAATCTAAATGATGCGTTAAATTTTAATATTTAGCAACTCCACATGAAGTCACGTGGCATTCAAAGAAATCAATGTTTAAGTGATGTAATCTTCATTTTGTATGATGCAAGGTTTCTTACCTCCAGAAAAGAGATGGGTATTTGTGCTATCAAATGCCAAACAGAAGATGTTGGATAGATGTTCGCCTTTCAGTTGGGTAGGTTTAGCTTTTGAATGAATAGCCTTGTCAACGTGCCACAACAAGACACGCCGATCATCCCCACCTGTTATAACAAACAAATTTGCAAGTTACTCTTTCGTCTGACAATTGTTTTTTGATCGCATTAAATCAGGCAGTTGACAAGCCTGCTTACACAAAGTCACTAGAAAGAAAGGCTTGCAATGATATAGAGCATTTCACGACCTCAGGGCATCCCAAAGCCAATTAAGTAGTTTTGAAAGGATAGAACAGGGTACTTTCTAAATGGTGAAAAGCTAAAAACAGTGGAGGTCCAAAGAGACTTGGGGGTTCAGGTACATAGATCATTAAAATGTCATGAACAGATACAGAAAATAATCAAACAGGCTAATGGAATGCTGGCCTTTATAACTAGAGGACTAGAATACAAGGGGGTAGAAGTTATACTGCAGCTATACAAAACCCTGGTTAGACCACACCTGGAGTACTGTGAGCAGTTCTGGGCACCACACCTTAGGAAGGATATATTGGCCTTGGAGGGAGCACAGCGTAGATTTACCAGAATGATACCCGGACTTAAAGGGTTAAGTTACGAGGAGCGATTACACAAATTAGGGTTGTATTCCCTAGAATTTAGAAGCTTAAGAGGTGATCGAATCGAAGTTTTCAAGATATTAAGGGGAACAGATAGGGTAGATAGAGAGAAACTATTTCCACTGGTTGGGGATTCTAGGACTAGGGGGGCATAGTCTAAAAATTAGAGCCAGATCTTTCAGGAGTGAAATTAGGAAACACTTCTACACACACAGGGTGGTAGAAGTTTGGAACTCTCTTCCACAAAAGGCAATTGATACTAGATCAATTGTTAATTTTAAATCTGAGATTGATAGCGTTCTGTTAACCAAAGGTATTAAGGAATATGGGCCAAAGGCAGGTATGTGGAGTTAGATCACAGATCAGCCATGATCTCATTGAATGGCGGAACAGGCTTGAGGGGCTGAATGGCCTACCCCTGTTCCTATGAAGTGCAGTTACTGTTGTAATGTTTGCTTTGTGACCAGGTATCAAGAGCTCAGTGGTAGAGCTCGCGCATCGGAGTAAGCAAGTTGTGGGTTCAAATCGCACTTCAGAGACTAGAACACAATACCTAGGCTGAACTCCAGAGCAGTACTGAGGGAGCACTGCACTCAGATATACCATCTTTCGGATGAGTCATTGAACCAAAGCCTCATCTGCCTGCTCAGGTGGATGGAAAACACCCATGGCACTATTCAAGGATGTGCAGAGTTCTCCCAGTGTTTTGGCAAACATTCCTTCCTCAATAAACATAACCAAAAACAAACTGTCTGGTCATCTATTTCGTTGTCGTGTCCTGAAGATGTAAATCGTGCCATATAAATGCATGTTCTTTAACTTTCATACATAGACCCTCCAAAGCAGCTGTGTACAAAGCATACAGATGTAACCAACTTCAGCCAGAAGTGCCGAGTGGATGATCCATCTCGGCCTTGTCCTGAGGTCCCCACCATCATAGATGCCAGTCTTCAGCCAATTTGATTCACTCCAGGTTATATCAAGAAATGGATGAGCGCACTGGATAAAGCAAAGGCTATGGGCCCCGACAACATCCCGGCTGTAGTGCTGAAGACTTCTGCTCCAGAACTAGCCGCACCTCTAACCAAGCTGTTCCAGTATAGCTACAACACTGGCATCTACCCGACAAAGTGGAAAATTGCCCAGGTATAACCTGTCCACAAAAAGCAGGACACATCCAATCTGGCCAATTACCACCCCATCAGCCTACTCTCAATCATCAGCAAAGTGATGGAAGGTGTTATCGACAGTACTATCAAGCGGCACTTACTCACCGATGTTCAGTTTGGGTTCCGCCAGGACTACTTGGCTCCAGACCTCATTACAGCCTTGGTCCAAACATGGGTAAAAGAGCTGAATTTGACCGAGTATGGCATCAAGGAACCCTAGTAAAACTTAAGTCAATGCGAACCGGGGGAAAACTCTCCACTGGCTGAAGTCATAACTAGCACAAAGGAAGATGGTTGTAGTTGTTGGAGGCCAATCATCTCAGCCCCAGGACATTGCTGCAGGAGTTCCTCAGGACAGTGTCTTCGGCCCAAACATCTTCAGCTGCTTCATCAATGTCCCTCCCTCCAGCATAAGTGGGGATGTTTGCTGATGATTGCAGGGTTCAGTTCCATTCACAACTCCTCAGATAATGAGCAGGCCGTGTCACATGAAGCAAGATCTGGACAACATCCATGAATGGGCTGATAAGTGGCAAGTAACATTTGTGCTACACAAGTGCCAGGCAATGACCATCTCCAACGAGAGTCTAACCACCTCACCTTGACATTCAATGGCATTACCATTGTCGAATCCCCCACCATCAACATCCTGGGGGTCACCATTAACCAGAAACTTAACTGGACCAGCCACATAAATACTGTGGCAACACGAGCGGGTCAGAGGCTGGGTATTCTGTGGCAGGTGACTCACCCAAGTCTTTCCACCATCTACAAGGCACAAGGCAGGAGTGTGATGGAATACTCTCCACTTGCCTGGATGAGTGCAGCTCCAACAATACTCAAGAAGCTCAACACCATCCAAGACAAAGCAGCCCGCTTGATTGGCACCCCATCCATCACCTTAAACATTCACTCCCTCCACCACCGGCGTACCGTGGCTGCAGTGTGTACCATCTACAAGATGCACTGCAGCAACTCGCCAAGGCTTCTTCGACAGCACCTTCCAAACCCACAACCTCTACCACCTAGAAGGACAAGGGCAGAAGGCGCATGGGAACACCATCACCTGCAAGTACCCGTCCAAGTCACACACTATCATGACTTTGAAATATACTGCTGTTCCTTAATCGTCGCTGGGTCAAAATCCTGGAACTCCCTACCTAACAGCACTTTCACTACACGGATTGCAGAGGTTCAAGGAAGCAGCTAACCACCACCTTCTCAAGAGCAATTAGGGATGGGCAATAAATGCTAGCCTTGCCAGTGACGCCCACATCCCATGAATGAATAACTTAAAAAAAATATACAAACATGAAAAGAAGGACAACAAAAGTCCATCAGGCCTACCCCGTCCAGTTAATGGTGCAACCTCTCATATCATTCACTCACCTCCTAACATCATTAACTCCTGGGACAGGCAAAAAAGAGAGAAAAAAATCTGTAGCCAGTTCAAGAAATAATTTGGAAGATTCCTCTCCAACTCCCTCACACAATCACAACTAGCTTGCAACTTACTCCTATAACTGGAGATCTCCTCTTCTCTCAGGAACTGTCAGTTCTCTTTTAAAAGGACTGTCGCAACACTGTACTAACCACATCTCGGTAGTTATTCTAGAGGATGATGACCCGACAAGAAACACTCTGGTATCTAACCTAATTCTTTGCCTACAGATTTATAGGCACAACTACAAGTCCTACCATCCATATCCATTACAAATACCCTATCCAACTTGTATCCAATCAGTTCATCGCTTTAAAAACCTCAACCATATCCCCATCAAGTCTACATTTCTTCAAATAACCCTAACTACCAATGGAACATATCCTGACACCCAAGAACTCGCAACACCATCTCCAGATCCTAGTTATCCTTAACTATTACTTGGAAACCAAACTTGATGCAATATTTCAACTGCAGAAGTACGAGAGCCGTAGACAGCTTCAGTGCCTTTCATTTTGTACTCAAATGTCCTGGCAAAACAACCTATAACCCTGTTTACTTTCCCTATAGCCACCTCACATAGCTTGTGCACCTTTAACGAATATCCCCAAAGTCTGTTCCTTGATTAAGTATCGTCACGCTTGAGGATTTCCTGACCATTTTCCCACAGAAAGGTAGGTCAAAAACTAGTTTTAAACAATGGGGTTTTTAAAGCAATTTACACAAGTTTAAAAAAACATGTAGATGAAAGATGGGTAATAGGTTAATGAGTTAGTCATTGATGTTTTTCCCCCCCAAAGACTGTAAAGAATAAGGAATTCATTAGCCTGTTATGGTAATCAGTAAACACCTCACACCCATGTGTTGGGAAATGTTCAGCCCTGCATGCTCTGGCAGGCCTTCCCTTCTGGTTGCCAACACGGGGAGATAAAAACAGATAGCAAAATCATACAGAATAGGAGGTCATTCGGCCCATCGTGTCTGTGCCGGCTCTTTGAAAGAGCTATCCAATTAGTCCCACTCTCCTGCTCTATCCCCATAGCCCTGAACATTTCTCCTTCAAATGGAACCACTCACTGATGGTCAGGTCCAGCTAAGGCTGCAAAGTCAGTTAGATTTTTAAACAGAAAGCTGCAAGGGCAAACTTTGGCCAGGCTCAGAAAGAGAATGCAGGAGTTTAGTTATTAGTTATTTTCTTTAACTCAAGCAAAACGACCTACTGATGTGGGGAAGCATAGCATGCTCATTACTTTTGCATTATTTTGTGAAGAAAAGTTGCACTGATCGAATTTAGAGCGTCTGATCATAATTGTTGCTCTGTAGGCACATTTGCCATGAAATAAAGTAACATAACCATTCATACCAGGCCTCATCTTACTAGGTGTGTCCTTGATTTGCTTCAAAAAAAGAATTGGAGAGGCACAAGGGGGCGAAAGACATGAATATACAGTTCTCATCACAGGGGTACTATTTGTTACACCACTGGGTTATGCTGCTGTATACGTAGATACTGGGCAATGTGTGTCCACTCTGGAATGTAACGAGCATGGGATCCAATTATTGCAGCAACGAACACCACTGATCCAAAGAAACTGCTTCTATGCAAAAAAATGTTTTAATAAATTGTACTCGAAGGGTAGACAATGCTCCCTCTAATTGTTGTGTGTGCAGTGCGGCCCCTTTAACACGTTTCTTGGCCCATTCACAATTCCGCGCATGCGCGTTTTTCCCATTTAAAAGCCGGTGAGCCGGCTGCGCGGGACCTCCAGAGCACTGAGCGGCGGCGCGGCTTAAAGGAAGCATCGGTGGAAATAACAGAGGCTATAGCCACAATCTTTCGATCCTGCTTATATGGGAGTGAGGACTGGAGGATTACAAATGTTACACTTCTATTCAAAAAAGGGGAGAGGGATAAACCCGGTAACTACAGGCCAGTCAGCCCAACGTCAGTGATGGGGAAACTTTTAGAGACAATAATCCGGGACAAAGTTAATTGGCACTTGGAAAAACATGGGCAATAAATGACAACCAGCTCGGATTTGCTAAAGGCAAATTGTGTCTGGCAAACTTGATTGAGTTCTTTGATGAAGTAACTGAGAGGGTTGATAAAGGTAGTGCAGTTGATGTTGTGTATATGGACTTTGAAAAGGCGTTTGATAACATACCACATCACAGACTTGTTAGCAAAGCCCATGGGATTAACGGGACAGTGGCAGCATGGATACAAAATTGGCTAAGAGACAGAAAGCAGAGAGTAGTGGTGAACGGTTGTTTTTCAGACGGGAGGGAAGTATACAGTGGTGTCCCCCAGGGATCAGTATTAGGATCACTGCTTTTTTGGTACATATTCATGACTTGGACTTGGATATAAAAGGGCATAATTTCAAAGTTGGCAGATGACACAAAACTCGAAAATGTAGTAACACTGAGAAAGACTTCAGGAGGACAGACAGACTGGTGAAATGAGCAGACACATGGCAGATGAAATTTAATACAGAGAATTCTGAAGTGATGCATTCTGGAAGGAAGAATGAGGAGCGGCAATACAAACTAAATAGTACAATTTTAAAGTGAGTGCAGAAACCGAGACACTTGGGATTTACGTACACAAATCTTTGAAGGGGTCAGGACAAGTTGTTAAAAAGGCAGATGGGATCCTGGGCTTCATAAACAGAAACATAGAGTACAAAAGCAAGGAAGTTATGGTAAACCTTTGTAAATCACTGGTTAGGCCTCAGCAGGTGTATTTTATCAAATGAGAGCATGCAGAGTAAATTTACTAGAATGGTGCCAGGAATGAGGGACTTCAGTATTATGGAGAGACTTGAGAAGCTGGTATTGTTCTCCTTAGAGCACAGAAGATCATGGGTTGAGAATTAATAGAGGTATTCAAAATTATGAATGGTTTTGATAAAGTACAGAGAGAGAAAGTGTTTCTGCTGGCAGGAGAGTTGGTAAGCAGAGGACACAGATGGGGGATTTTAACTTCCATATAGACTGGGATAAGCAGACTAGCACCTGTCAGAAAGGTAGTGAATTTCTTGAGTGTGTCCAGGATAATTTTCTACAACAATGTCATAAAAGCAACAAGGGGGCATGCCATAATAGATTTAGTAATGAGTAAGATTTAGTTAACAGCCTAATGGTGCGTGAACATTTAGCCAATACAATCATAACATGATCGATTTCAACGTAGCGTTTGAAAGGGAGAAACGCGAAACAGGATTCTAGATTTGGGTAAGGCCAACTTCAACGGGATGAGACAGAGACTGTCCACAGTAAACTGGGCAAATCTGTTAATGGGTAAAATGACTGAACATCTCCCATTGATCTTCTAAAAAGAATTAAATGTGATACAGAACCAGTTTATATCCGAGAGGCAAGAGCTCTACTTGCCAAAAAAAAAGCAATGGACAACTAAAGAGGGTAAGGGACAGCATAAAACTAAAAGAAAAAGCATACAAAAATGCAAAAAATAGCACAGAATCTGGTGAATGGGAAAGATACGAAGAACAGCAAAGGGTCACAAAACAGATAGTAAGAGCTCCAAAAAGGGAGTATGAAAAGAAACTTGCAAGGGATATCAAAATCAACACAAAGAATTTTTACAATATTAGGAAAAAGAGGGTAGTCAGGACCAATGTTGGCCCCTTAAAAACTGAAAACGGTGATATTATCAATGAGGATAAGGAAATGGCGGACATGTTGAATAATTACTTTGTGTCAGTATTTACAGTAGAAGAGGATAGCATGCCTGAAATTCCAAGGGAACTAATACTGAATCAGTGACAGTAAAATAATAGTAATGAATAAAATAATGGCACTGAAGAGTGACAAATCCCCAGGACCAGATGGTTTCCATCCCAGGGTTTTAAAGGAAGTAGGACAGCACTTTGCAGATGCCCCAACTATAATCTTCCAAAGTTCTCTCGATTCAGGAACTGTTCCTTTAGATTGGAAAATTGCGCAGATCACTCCGCTATTTAAGAATGGCAAGAGGGGGAAACTAGGGAATTATAGACCAGTTAGCCTAACTTCTGTTGTCAGGAAATTACTAGAGTCTATAATTAAGGAAAGGGTGACAGAATACCTCAAAAATTTTCAGTTGATCAGCGAGAGCCAGCATGGATTTGTGAAAGGTAGGTCATGCCTGACAAACTTGATTGAATTTTTTGAGGAGGTGACTAAAGTAGTGGACAGGGGAATGTCAATGGATGTTATTTATATGGACTTCCAGAAGGCATTTGATGAAGTCCCTCCATAAGAGACTGTTAACTAAGGCAGAAGCCCACGGAATTGAGGGCAAATTATTAACCTGGTTGGGAAATTGGCTGAGCAGCAGGAGACAGGCAGCAGGGATAATGGGTAGGTACTCAAATTGGCAGGATGTGACTAGTGGTGTCCCGCAGGGATCTGTGTTGGGGCCTCAACTATTCACAGTATTTATTAATGACTTCGATGATGGCATAGAAAGCCATATATCCAAATTTGCCGATGACACAAAGATAGGCGGCATTGTAGATGAAAGTATAAAATTACAAGGAGATGTCGATAGATTAAATGAATGGGCAAAACTGTGGCAAATGGATTTCAATGTAGGCAAATGTGAGGTCATCCACTTTGAACCTCAAAAGGATAGAACAGGGTACTTTCTAAATGGTGAAAGGCTAAAGACAGTGGAGGTCCACAGAGGCTTAGGGGTTCAGGTACATAGATCATTAAAATGTCATGAACAGGTACAGAAAATAATCAAAAAAAGCTAATGGAATGCTGGCTTTTATATCCAGAGGACTAGAATACAAGGGGGAAGAAGTTGTGCTGCAGCTATACAAAACCCTGGTTAGACCACACCTGGAGTACTGTGAGCAGTTCCGAGCACCACACCTTAGGAAGGATATATTGGCCTTGGAGGGAGTGCAACATAGGTTTACCAGAATGATACCCGGACTTCAAGGCTTAAGTTACGAGGCGAGATTACACAAATTAGGGTTGTATTCCCTAGAAGTTAGAAGGTTAAGGGGTGATCTGATCGAAGTTTTCAAGATATTAAGGGGAACAGATAGGGTAGATAGAGAGAAACTATTTCTGCTGGTTGGGGATTCTAGGACTGGGGGGCATGATCTAAAAATTAGAGCCAGACGTTTCAGGAGTGAAATTAGGAAATATTTCTGCACACAAAGGGTGGTAGAAGTTTGGAACTCTCTTCCGCAAACGGCAATTGATGCTAGATCAATTGTTAATTTTAAATCTGAGGTTGATAGATTTTTGTTAACCAAAGGTATTAAGGAATATGGGCCAAAGGTGGGTATATGGAGTTAGGTCGCAAATCAGCCATGATCTCACTGAATGGCGGAACAGGCTCTAGGGGCTGAATGGCCTACTCCTGTTCCTATATTAAGATAATTGGCAAAAGAACCAGAGGCAACATGAGGTAACTTTTTTTACGCAGTGAGTTGTGATCTGGAATCCACTGCCTGAAAGGGTGGTGCAAGCAGATTCAATAGTAACTTTCAAATGGGAATTGAATATATACTTGAAAAAGAACAAAATTGCAGGGCTATGGGGAAAGAGCAGGAGAGTGGGACTAATTGAATAGCTCTTTCAAGGAGCCGGCACAGGCATGATGGGCTGAATGGCCTCCTTCTGTGCTGTACAATTCTATGATTCTAGATATAAAAATTACGAAAACTGATCTACAGCATGTTGGGACAAATATTTGAATAGGGAAACCGGTCTATCGAGCTCTTCAGCAGTAAGTAAAAGTTTCCAGAAACTGGCTCTAGCTGGACATATTCCAAGGGAAAATAAAACAAGTTCAAAACCTTGGCGCAGAGAAGGCGAAGAGGAGATTTGATAGAGCTATTTAAAATCATGAAAGATTTAGATAGAGTAAATAAAGAGAAACTGTTTCCAATGGCTGAAGGGTCAATAACGAGGGGGCACAGATTTAAGGTGAATGGCAAAAGAACCAGAGGCGATGTGAGGAAAAACTTTTTTACGCAACGAGTAGTTAGGATTTGGAACGCACTGCTTGATAGGGTACAGATGCCAATTTTCACACTGCCTGGTTTACCAAAAATAAATTTTGACCCGGCACCCAAGGGTGGCCATCATAACTGGATCCTTGGCCCTCAATTAAATGTTGCACTCAAGCTGCTTTGGTTTAGTATTCTAGGCTCTCAAGAGTTACATGTGGTACAGAAAGCAAGCCCACTGCTACATTGCAGAGTTGTCTCCAACAGCAAGTGTGCTCTCGTCATCAAGTTTATCATCTTGAGCCTGGCCTCTCAGCCTGTCTCTACAGGCCAGCAAAGCTCTTTCACTATTACTGCCAGGCAAAGATCTTCTCCAAACAAACAACGGGGGTGGTCCCACACCGTCTGGGATCTTGCGCAAGTGTAGTTGCTTTAAAGCCATGACAGGGACGTCTCAGAAGCTGCACATGCGTAAATCTTATGCAGGTGCCCAATGTTGTTAAATCCACCAAATTTAGCATGAAGAAACAATTGAATGATAACAGCTATTAATTGTGCCTGAGCAACCTATTTAACGAAGAAATAAAATATAATTTAGTTTTCCTTTTCCTCTCTATTCATCTAAGAGGCTCATGGTTATCACGATCGTGTTTTAACTGAACATTTCTAACTTCATTAAAGCAGACACTTAATAAGCATTTTGTTCATTATTTGCACCCAACTAGATACAAGATCACAAATAGTTCTGTTGCACTGTGTATCAAGACAAGTGCAGACAACGGCCCAGTACTCCCAACATAAAAGTCTCGTTGCATCGCTGATCTTTCATGTCATGTGACATGGGTTTAAATAATCTTTTGTTGTTGTACTATACAACAACTTGAATTAATATAGCACCTTTAACGTAGTAAAACGTCCCAAGGCGTTCCCAGATATGTGAATTTTGCGGGCTGCTTTATTGAACTTCTGTGTTTATAATTTGGTGCAGTTCCATGGAACAGGAGGCATAAAGGATTGCTCCAACAACGGCCTGACAGTATTCTCCCCTCCCTATCTCATCCTTACTTAGGAACTTGGCTTTTGATTTTTTACCACCTTCGTGGTCCCACAGAGTGAATTAGCGGAAATGCATCATGCGTGAAAGGATAATACTGCAACAGTGACATAGGATCTAAAGCATCAGCTGACCAAAGAGAGTCAGCATGGAATTGTCATGGGTGGGTCATGTCTGACTAATCTAGATTAATTTTTTTGAGGTCGTCACAGGCATGGTGGATAGGGGAGTGTCTACGGATGTTATCTATTTCAGAAGGCATTTGATAAGGTTCTGCACAAGAGATTAACACAACTGAAAACCTTGTGACATGGTTTGGTAATTGGTTAGGATGTAGGAGAGAGAGAGAGGAGGGAAACAAGGAATGTTCTCTGATTGGCAGGATGTGACAAGTGGTGTTCCCCAGGGACCTGTACTGGGGCCTCAATTCGCCCTATATTGTATGACTTGGATGAAGGAATAGAGAGTTATATATCCAAGTTTGCTAACTAAGTTAAGAGGCACAGTAAGTTGTGTCGATAGGAGAAGAAAATTACAAAGGAACATTGACAAACTAAGTGAGTGGGCAAAATTATGGCAGATGAAGTTCAATGTGGGGGAAGTGTGAGGTCATCCACTTTGGATCAGAGAAGGACAAATAGGAATATTTTCTCAATGGTGAGAAAGTAGCAACTGTGGGGGAGCAAAGGGATTTAGGTGTAAATGTATATAAATCGCTAAAAGATAGTCCACTGATACAAAAAGGCTAATGGAATGTTGGCTTTTATCTCAAGGGGTTTGGAGTACAAAAGTGAGGAAATGATGCTTCAGTTGTACTCTGGAGTACTGTGCACAGTTTTGGGTACCAAACCTTAGGAAAGATATAACAACAGAAAACGCTGGAAAAACTCAGCAGGCGAGGCAGCATCCGTGGAGAGAGAAACAGAGTTAACGTTTCAGGTCGAAGACCTTTCGTCAGAACTGGAAATAGCAGGAAATCAAATAGATTTAAGGCAAGGATAAAGCTGGGAAAAGGGGGAGAGGATGAAAGAACAAAAGGAGAGATTAAGAGACATTAAGAGATATTCAAGGCAAGAGGTGGTGTTAATGTGACAGGTTAAGGCTAAAAGAAGTGTGAAATGCACTGGCAGAATGAAGGACAGCTGCCAGCTTCTAGGAGGGGGGGGGGGGGGGGGGGGGAGGGGAGGCAAACAAAAGGGTGGATGAAAAAATAAAATATAAATGTGATAGGGGCCGAGGTTATGATCTGAAATTGTTGAACTCGATGTTGAGTCCAGAGGGCTGTAAAGTGCCTAAACGAAAGATGAGGTGCTGTTCCTCGAGCTTACGCTGCGCTTCCGTGGAACAGTGTAATAGGCCGAGGACGGTGAGGTCAGAGTGGGAGTGAAGCAGTGAATTAAAGTGACAGGCGACCGGGAGCTTGGGGTCCCCCTTTCGGACTGAACGGAGGTGTTCCGCAAAGCGGTCACCCAATCTGCGTTTGGTCTCCCCAATGTAGAGGAGACCACATCGTGAGCAGCGAATACAGTATACTAAATTGCAGGAAGTACAAGTAAATCGCTGTTTCACCTGGAAGGGGCGTTTGGGGCCCTGGACAGTGGGAAGAGGGGAGGTATAAGGGCATGTGTTGCATCTCCTGCGCTTGCACGGGAAGGTGCCGGGCGAAGGGGAAGGGGTGCTGGGGGTGGTAGAGGAGTGGACTAGGGTGTCGCGGAGGGAGCGGTCCCTGCGGAATGCTGAAAGGGGAGGTGAGGGGAAGATGCGTTTGGTGGTGGGATCACGCTGGAGGTGGCGGAAGATGATCCGTTGAATGTGGAGGCTGGTGGGGTGAAAGGTGAGGACAGATATATTGGCCTAGGAAGGGGTACACCACAGATTCACCAGAATGATCACGGGCCTTAAAGGGTTAAATTATGAGGACAGGTTGCATAAACTTGGTTTGCATGCCCTTGAGTTTACAACATTCTGGGGTAAACTAATCGGAGTATTTAAAATTAAGACATTCGATAGAGTAGATATAGAGAAACTATTTCTGCTTGTGGGGGAACCCAGAACAAGGAAGCACAATGGCCTGGATTTTGTTGTGGGTAATGACGGCGAAACTATCAGCATTTGCCATCATTACCCCTCTGAAACTGACCGCAACTTCAGGATTTAGCGCATGCGTAGATAAACGCGGAAATCCTGAAGTTGTGGTCAGTCATTCCTTGCTCTGCCAGAGATTGCATTGTGGAACTCCCCATAGCCGGAAAATCACTGAAATAACTTGAACTGGCAAAAACTTCCCCCTTTTCCACTCTAATATCGCTGTTAAAAACGCCATAAAAAGTTAAGCCTTGTTCAATGAGGTGTAACTGAGTTGTTAATGGCGTTCTGAGTACTACCTACTGCTGAACAACTGCTCTGGACCTGAAAAACTAATTTTATATTTGTGGAATGTCAAATTTCTCCATTATGATAAAAAAATGATGATTTTTAAAATAATTTTAAAAATTGTAAAAAATATATTTTGTAAGTTTGTTTGTGATATTTCAGCTTCTATCTTAAACCCATGTGTATGTTCCAATCTTTATTTCATTCGCTGTTATTTTTTAAAAAGTGAATGATAAAAGCTACTTTTTATTTCCTGGTTTGCTGTCTGTGAGAATTCTTCAATGTGATTGGCTGCTTAGCCAGCTTGATGCCATCACTGCTGCTGTACACTGGAGATCCCCTATAGACAGCGCTACAACCAAATTAACGTCGAGAAAGCTAAAGTTTTTGCCAGAGATCGCGAGATCTTTGTGGGCAGCTCTCTTCGAGGTCAGTGGCAATTGCCGTCGCTTCGCCACTGACCGCAAATTCGGGCCCCTCCTAAAATTAGAGTTAGACCATTTAGGAGCAACGTTCCCCATTAGCTGCGCGGTCTCTCTACCGGTCCCGTGCAGCCCGGGACCGACTTATTTAATGTTAAATTTTGCGCGAAACTGTGAATGGGCCGCACAGCCCCTTAAAGGGGCCATGCACCCAAAAAAGAGAACATTGTTTAGGAGTGAAATCAGTAACCACTTTTGACACAGGGTAGTGGAAATCTGCAACATGCTCCTCCAAAAGGAAGTGAATGCTGGGTCAATTGAAATTTTCAAGACTGAAATCGATAAGATTTTTGCTAGGTAAGGGATATCAAAGGATATGGAACAAAGGCAGGTAAATGGAGCCACAGTTCAAATCAGCCAAGATCTAATTGAATGGCAGAACAGGAGAGAGAGGCTGAATGGCCTACTTCTGTTCCTCTGTACATACTACAGGATGGATTTGTTTTGACTGTGGTGTACCATTAAACAAAAATATGTTGTCTATACTGTATAGAGAATAACATGGTTGTGAATTGCTAAATCTAAATCCAGTTTGAGGGGTCAGATGTCATTATAGTGACAGCAGTTAGTGATCAGATGAACCTTGAATTCTGCTCCAAAACTGCTGCCCATATCCTAACTCACACCAAGTCCTACTCACACATCACCCCTATGCTCGCTGACCTAAACTGGCTCCCAGTCCCAGAATACCTCGATTTTAAAATTCCCATCCTCGTGTTCAAATCCCTCCATGGCCTCGTCCCTCTAGATCTCTGTAAACACCTCAAGCCATACAACCCTGAGGTTTCTACACTCCTCCAATTTTGGCCTCTCGCACATCCCGGATTTCCTTTGCTCCACCATTGGTGGTCGTGCCTTCAGCTGCCTCGGTCCCAAGCTCTGGAATTCTTTCCCTAAACCTCTCAGCCTCTCCCTCCTCCTTTAAGTCGCTCCTTAAAGCCTACGTCTTTGACCAAGCTTTTGGTCACTTGTCCTGATATCTGCATGTGGCTCGGTGTCAGATTTTGTCTGATAATGCTCCTGTGAAGCACCTTGGGACATTTTAGTACATTAAAGGCGCTATATAAATGCAAGTCGTTGTTGAGCTTGAGCCCATACCGAGCTACAGGAAGGGAGTACCATCCTTTCGACAAGACAACAACAACAACTTATATTTATATAGCGCCTTTAATGTAGTAAAACATCCCAAAGCGCTGCACAGGAGTATTTTAAGACAAAAAATTTGACACTAATCCACATAAGGATAAATTAGGGCAGATGACTAAAAGCTTGGTCAAAGAGGTAGGTTTTAAGGAGCGTCTTAAAGGAGGAAAGAGAGGTAGCGAGGCGGACAGGTTTAGGCAGGGAATTCCAGAGCTTAGGGCCTAGGCAACAGAAGGCACAGCCACCAAAGGTTGAGCGATTATAATCAGGGATGCTCAAGAGGGCAGAATTAGAGGAGCGCAGATATCTCGGGGGGAGGGGGGGGGGGCAGAGATAGGAAGGGACGAGACCATGGAGGGATTTAAAAACAAGGATGAGAATTTTGAAATTGAGGCGCTGCTTAACCGAGAGCCAACGTAGGTCAGCGAGCACAGGGGTGATGGGCGGACAGGACTTGGTGCGAGTTAGGACACGGGCAGCCGAGTTTTGGATGACCTCAAGTTTACGTAGGGTGGAGTGTGGGAGGTCAGCCAGGAGTGCATTGGAATAGTCAAGTCCAGAGGTAACAAAGACATGGATGAGGGTTTCAGCAGCGGATGAGCTGAGGCAAGGGCGGAGACGGGCGATGTTATGGAGGTGGAAGTAGGCGGTCTTTGTTATGCTGCGGATATGTGGTTGGAAGCTCATTTCAGGGTCAAATATGAAACCAAGGTTGTGAACAGCGTGGTTCAGCCTCAAACAGATGTTGGGGGGGGGGGGTGGAGTCAGTGGCTAGGGAACGGAGTTTGTGACGGGGACCGAAAACAATAGCTTCGGTCTTCCCAATATTTAATTGGAGTACATTTTTGCTCATCCAGAACTGTATGTCGGACAAGCAGTCTGACAATTTAGAGACCGTGGAGGGGTCGAGAGAAGAGGTAGTGAGGTAGAGCTGGGTGTCGTCAGCATACATGTGGAAACTGACGCTGTGTTTTCGGATGATGTCACCAAGGGGCAACATGTAGATGAGAAATAGGAGGGGGCCAAGGATAGATCCTTGGGGTACACCAGAGGTAAATATGTGGGAGCGGGAAGAGAAACCGTTGCAGGTGATTCTCTGGTTACGATTAGATAGATGAGAATGGAACCAGGCGAGTGCAGTCCCACCCAGCTGGACGACGGTGGAGAGGTGTTGGAGAAGGATGGAGTGGTCAACCGTGTCAAAGGCTGCAGACAAATCAAGAAGGACCAGGAGGGATAGTTTACCTTTGTCACAGTCACAAAGGATGTCATTTGTGACTTTGATGAGAGCCATCTCGGTACTGTGGCAAGGGCAGAAACCTGATTGGAGGGATTCAAACATGGAATTGCGGGAAAGATGGGCACGGATTTGGGAGGCGATAACACATTCAAGGACTTCGGAGAGGAAAGGGAGGTTGGAGATGGGGCGGTAGTTTGCAAGGACGGAGGGATCAAGGTTTGTTTTTTTGAGAGGGGTGATGACGGCAGATTTGAGGGAGAGGGGGACAGTACCTGAGGAGAGAGAACTGTTAACAATATCAGCTAATATGGGAGCCAGAAAAGGAAGTTGCTTGGTCAGCAGTTTGGTGGGAATAGAGTCGAGGGAGCAGGAGGTGGGTCTCATAGACAAGATGAGCACAGAGGTCATGAGGGGAGATCGGAGGGAAACTGGAGAAAGATGCGAGTTTAGGGCTAGGGCAAGGAGGAACCTTAGAGGGAGTTTGGCCCAGTGGGCTAGGGGAAGGAAGGGAAATGGCAGAGGCAGCTGAACGGATGGTCTCAATCTTAGAGACAAAGAAGTCCATGAGCTCCTCACACTTGTTATCGGAGATGAGGGTAGAGGAGACAGGGGAGAGGGGTTTATGAAGACAGTTAGCAGTAGAGAATAGGAGCCAGTGAACAGAAACCTTTCCCCTTCCAATGTAAAGAAGATAAATATTCCAATAGTACTGAATGAAAAAATACAGGCTAACCCTGTACATTGCCAACCAATATTGCCCAGAGAACCACTCCAGCATCCTGCCTCTCCCAGGACTTGAACATGAAACAGGTAAAGCTCCAGTGGGTTGTAAATATCGTCTGAATCCGCGCCCCCCCCCCTCCCCTCCCCCTCCCTTCCAAAGATTGAATTAAAAAGGTGGACAATTGGGGCGTTTTTCCCCCCACACAACACGGATTGACTATGGGCCACGGTGCGACCGACCCTGTGGGAAAGCGGCGGAGGCCCTGGGCGCCAGGGAACATGTCCCCAGACCGCTGCTGCCACCTGCCCGCCCAGGGCACCAGCAAGGCCGTGCGCGGCCTGCACCACTTGTTCAGACCGCGGCCTCGATTTCTCCCCTGAGCAGTAGAAAGGAAGGTCCGGGAACCCGGGGGGAGGGGGTGCTGACGGGTCAAGCTGGGCCGCAGGGTGAGGCCGCGTATCCATAACGACACGGGAGGGTCTCGACCTACAAGCCGCTGGCTGGCCTCCTCCAGGCCCCGGCCTCTCTTACCCAGCCCCTCCCCCTGGCCTATCCCCGGCCCCGCTTACCCGACACCAGCAGCTCTCCGGCGCCGCCGCTGAACTCGATGGCGTTGACGCAGCCGAAGTGCCCGAGCAAGTCCTTCTTGAAGAGGTTCCTGCAGCCGGACAGGCGCTGCCGCTGGAAAGCCTCCTTCAGAAAGCGGTCCCCGCTCAGCGCCCTGCGGCCCAGGAACCGCAGCAGCGACCCCGACCCGGGTCCGAGCCCGGGCTGATCCCGCATCCTCCTGCCCCGGCTCACACGCTCCTCCTTCTCCTCATCGCCGCCCGCCCGCCCGCCACAGCCTGAGTGCGGCCGCGCCGCTCGCCTCCAGCTGCTCACCAGCCAGAGCCCGACATCAACACAACACCAGTGCAGCCACAGCCTCCCTCCTCCTCACGAAGCAGCTGATCTTCCCTCTGAACTGGAAGTAAATGTCCACACCAAAAAAAAAATCATGCAGCCTCAATTTACAACCAAAGTTATTTCAGCATATCCCAAGGCTCGTTTTTTACAGACACACAAACAAAAACTCATCAGCCAACTAATTACATCCTGTTTTTTGTCCCCAAAGATTTAATCTGCAACGGATTACCGCCCCCATAAACACTGCTACATGTTTCTGTCGAACCAGACCTGTCAACATTAGGGAAAGGTTAGGGGTGAGATTTATATGATTAGAAAGAGTGGGACAGGTCGCACACCATTTATTTGAATAGAGTTGGGATTTTATTTTACGTTATATATATATATATATAATTTTTTTTTAAATCAGATGTATATAACATGTTTATGGAAATAGAAAACTTGTGTTTATATAGCACCTTTCAGAACATCCCAAAGCACTTTTGCTGTTGCCATTTACAGCTCCTCTGGACCCATCTTTTGTTTCTTGCCCCATCACGACTCCCTTTTGCCTTGCACCATCATTTCTTTTGTCATTTACTCATCCCTGCCTTCCACTCTATCACAGACCTTCCCTTTTGTTCTTCCCCCTGCCTCTGTACTTGCTTGTAAACAGATAAATCTCTAACTTGTTTTGATGAAAGGTCATCGACCTGAAACATGAACTCTTGTTTCTCTCTCCACTGATGCTGCCTAACCTGCTGAGTGTCTCCAGCATTTTCTGTTTTTATCCTAAAGCACTTCACCGCCAATGAAGTACTTTTGAAGCATAGTCACTGTTTGTAATGGAGGGAAATGCAGCAGCCAATTTGTGCACAGCAAGGTCCCACAAATGGCAATGTGATAAATAACCAGATAATGTGTTTTAGTGATGTTGGTTGAAAAATAAATAAAGCCCAGGACACTGGGAGAATTCCCTTGCTCTTCTTCAAATAGTGCCATGGAATTTTTTACATCCACCTGAGAGGCAGATGGGACTTTGCTTGAACATCTCTTCAAAAGATAGCACCTCCTACAGTGTAGCACTCCTTCAGTACTGCACTGAAGTATCAGGCTAAATTTTGTGCTTAAGTCATGGAGTGAGACTATGAACCCACAACCTTCTGACTGAGTGACAAGTGTTACCACTAAGCCAAGGCTGACACCTTAAACCAAAAATGAAGAGATTCACATCATATCAGTGAAATAAGTCTGTTGGATCAGATTTACCAAATGCCAGTTATTGGGAGTGACAATCATTCATTTAAATGTATGACCTTTACTGTTGTATGTCACTCTTAACAATAAGCTTATGTGTAAATACATTTGTATTTACCACATTCTCATTGATCATCAATATTACTCCAACATTTCCCCAGTGTTAATAAGTTTTTTTTAACTTGTTCCTGGGATGTGGGCATCGCTGGGAAGGCCAGCATTTATTGCCCATCCCTTATTGCCCTTGAGAAGGTGGTGGTGAGCCGCCGCCTTCAACTGCTGCAGTCCTTATGGTGAAGGTACTCCCACAGTGCTGTTAGGGAGGGAGTTCCAGGATTTTGACCCAGCAACGATGAAGGAACGGCGATATATTTCCAAGTCAGGATGGTGTGTAACTTGGAGGGGAAGTTGCAGGTGATGGTGTTCCGATGCGACTGCTGCCCTTGTCCTTCTAAGTGGTAGAGGTCGCCGGTTTGGGAGGTGCTGCCGAAGAAGCCTTGGCAAGTTGCTGCAGAGCATCTTGTAGATGGTACACACTGCAGCCACGGTGCGCCGATGATGGAGGGAGTGAATGTTTAGGGTGGTGGATGGGGTGCCAATCAAGCTTTGTCCTGGATGGTGTCGAGCTTCTTGAGTGTTGTTGGAGCTCCACTCATCCAAGCAAGTGGAGAGTATTCCATCACACTCCTGACCTGTGCCTTGTATATGGTGGAAAGGCTTTGGGGTGTTAGGAGGTGAGACACTCACCGCAGAATACCCAGCCTCTGGCCTGCTCTTGTTGCCACAGTATTTATGTGGCTGGTCCAGTTAAGTTTCTGATCAATGGTGACGCCCAGGATGTTGATGGTGGGGGATTCAGTGATGGTAATGCCGTTGAATGTCAAGGGGCGGTGGTTAGACTCTCACTTGTTGGAGATAGTCATTGTTTGGCACTCGTAATAGAGTCATAGAGTCATAATGGCACAGAAGGAGGCCATTCGGCCCATCAAGTCCATGCCGGCTCTCTGTAGAGCAATCCAGTCAGTCCCATTCCCCCGCTCTATCCCCGTAGCCCTGCAAGTTTATTTCCCTCAAGTGCCTATCCAGCCTCCCCTTGAAAGCATTGAGTGTCTCCGCTTCCACCACTTCCGTCGGCAGCGAGTTCCAGGTCCTCACCACTCGCTGAACTAGGAGAATAGACACATTATGGTCGTAGAAAGGATGGATCTAAATTCACATAATCAGCAGGTTGAATCACCGTGGGTAGAGCTAAAGAACAGAAAAAGGTGAAAAATACCAATAAGAGTATAGACCTACTGACTGTGATCACTTATTGGAGGAATATGTAAATTACAGAGGCCTTTAAGAAGAAAATTATGGTAAAAATAGATTAGCAAAATACTGCGGATGCTGGAAATCTGAAATAACAACTGAAAATGCTGGAAACACTCAGCAGGTCAGGGATCATACGTGGAGAGAGAAACAGATTTAAAGTTTCAGGTCTGTGACCCTTCGTCAGAACTGGAGAAATTTTGAGATGTAACAGATTTTAAGCAGTTGCAGAGGCAGGGAAAGAGGGGAGGGAAGAACAAAAGGGACGGTTTGTGATAGGGTAGAAGGCAGTAGGAAGGGAGGAGGTAAAAGGGCAGGTGTTGCATCTCCTGTGCTTGCACGGGAAGGTACCGTGGGGAGGGGAGGGGCTGTTGGGGGTGATTGAGGAGTGGACCAGGGTGTTGTGGAGTGAGCGGTCCCTTCGGAATGCTGAAAGGGGAGGGGAGGGGAAGATGTGTTTGGTGGTGGGATCACACTGGAGGTGGCGGAAATGGCAGAGGATGATCCATTGAATGTGGAGGCTGGTGGGGTGAAAGGTGAGGACAAGGGGAACCCTATCGTGGTTCTGGGAGGGAGGGGAAGGGGTGAGAGCAGAAGTGCGGGAAATGGAACGGACACGGTCGAGGGCCCTGTCAACCACGGTAGAAAGCAATCCTTGGTTGAGGAAAAAGGAAAACATATCAGAAACACTGGTATGGAAGGTGGCATCATCAGAACAGATGTGGCGGAGACGGAGAAACTGGGAGAATGGAATAGAGTCCTTACAGGAAGCGGGGTGGGAGGAAGTGTAATCCAGGTAGCTGTGGGAGTCAGTGGGCTTATAGTGGATGTTTGTCGATAGTCTATCCCCAGAAATGGAGACAGAGAAGTCGAGGAAGGGAAGGGAAGAGTCAGAGATGGACCATGTGAAGGTATGGGAAGGCTGGAAATTGGAGGCAAAGTGAATGACATTTTCTAGTTCTAGCACCAATACAGTCATCAATGTACCGGAAAAAGAGGTGAGGGAGGGGACCTGAGTAGGACTGGAACAAAGAATGTTCCACATATCCCACGAAAAGGCAGGCATAGCTAGGGCCTATGCGGGTTCCCATAGCAACACTTTTAATTTGGAGGAAGTGAGTGGAGTCAAAGGAGAAGCTGTTCAATGTGAGAACAAGTTCAGCCAGGCGGAGGAGGGTGGTGGTGGATGGGGACTGGTTGGGCCTCTGTTCAAGGAAGAAGCGGAGCACCCTCAGGCCGTCCTGGTGGGGGAATGGAGGTGTAGAGGGATTGGACGTCCATAGAGAAAAGGAGACGGTTGGGTCCAGGAAACTGGAAACTGTTAAAGTGGCGGAAGGCGTCAGAAGGGTTGCAAATGTAAGTGGAAAGAGACTGGACAAGGGGAGAAAAAATAGAGTTGAGATCGGAAGAAATCAGTTCCGTGGGGCAAGAACAGACTGAAAAGATGGGTCTACCAAGGCAGCCCTGTTTGTGGATCTTGGGAAGGAGGTAGAAGCGGGCTGTGCGGGGTTGGGGGACTATGAGGTTGACAGCCATGGAGGGAAGATCTCCAGAGGAGGTGAGGTCAGTGACAGTCTTGGAAACAATGGCTTGATGTTTGGTAGTGGGATCATGGTCTAGGGGGAGATAGGAGGAGGTGTCGGAGAGTTGGCGTTCAACATCCACACGGTAAAGGTCAGTTCGCCAAACAAAAACAGCACCACCCTTGTCAGCAGGTTTAATGACAATGTTATGGTTGGATCGGAGAGAACGGAGTGCTACAAGTTCAGAGGGAGGTAGGTTGGAGTGAATGAGGGGAGCAGAGCAATTGAGACGGCCGATGTCACGCCGGCAGTTAGCAATGAAAAGATCTAGAGCGGGTAAGAGGCCAGAGGGAGGGGTCTAGGTAGAACGAGAATTCTGAAAGCAGGAGAAAGGGAGGAAGACTCTTAGCCAAAGAAGTTGGCACGGAGATGAAGGCGATGGAAAAAGAGCTCGGCATCGTGCGATGGAAAAAGAGCTCGGTTTCTCTCTCCACGGATGCTGCCTGACCTACTGAGTGCTTTCAGCATTTTCTGTTGTTATTTTTGATAAAAATAGATGTTAGCTTGCATATAGGTTGGGAGAGAAATAGCAGCACAAGTTAAAAAGGGAATAGATTTATTGAATGCATTCAAGATAGTGTCCTAAAGCAGCATGTCTTCAACCCAACACGGGAGCAGGTGATACTCTATTTAACTAGAAATAGTGTTCAGGCAATAAGGGAGCATCTCAGGCTTGAAGGGGGGGAAGGAGGGTCACAAATCATGGTGTTGGATTCAACACGACTAGATTTGAAGGGATGAAGAAGGAACTGGCTGGAATAAGGTGGGAAAAGTTATTTGTCGGTAAATCTATGGAACAATCATTTATTTACAAAGCAAATTAGTAGATTACAAAACAAGTATATGCCCTGAAAGGCAAAAAATGTGTTCCTGTAGCGATGTAGTTCTGGTGTATGAGAGTGGTTAGGATCATTATTAAAGAAAAGGAAAAGACTAATGTAAGGGTGAACAATCGTGGCAAGAATAAGGACTGGGAGCAAAATAAAAAGCAACAGAAGGAGACCAAGAAAATAATACGGAAGAGAAATAGGACTTTGAAGTGGTCTCAAGGGAAACAGCAAAATATTTTTCTGAGTCGAGCAAGAAAAAGAGAGTGGTAAAGGAGAAGAAGCAGCCCACTAAAATTAGATTTAGGAATAACAATGGTAGAGGACAAGAACATGACAGAATGGCTACGTGAATATTTTGCTTCAGTCTTCTCAGTGGAGAAGGAGAATAAAAAAGCAAAGCTACAGTGAAGACTACAGATTAGTAATGCAGAGAAAAGCAATAAAATTGATTTGTACAGAAATATTGCGTTGGATAGAATAATGTGACTGAAGCCAAGCAAATGTCTAGGCCCAGACAGATTCCATCTGAGGATATTAATAGAAGTAGGTAAGGAAATTGGGGATATATTAGTTCTAATCTTCCAAAGCTTGTTGCATTTGGGGATAATCCTGGAGAATTGGAAGACAGCACTGATAAAATTCAGCACAAAACGTGTGATAGTGAATCGGTAGCCCATTTTACACGCCGCTTGATTTTTCCCCCCATTGAAGTCAATGGAAGGGATAAAGCAAGTAAGTTTAACATCAGTATTGGGAAAATTGCTAGAACCCATCATCAGGAATTGAGTGAGTGAGTACTCAGAAAGGTATAAACTAATTAGGAAGAATCAGCATGTGAAAAATAGGTCATGTCTCCCTAAACTAATAGAGTTCTTTGATAGTCACTGAGGTGGTGGATAGAGGAGGATCAATAAGAAAGAAAGAAAGAATTGCATTTCTATAGCGCCTTTCAAGACCACCGGACGTCTCAAAGCGCTTTACAGCCAATGGAGTACTTTTGAAGTGTAGTCACTGTTGTAATGTGGGAAACGTGGCAGCCAATTTGCACACAGCAAGCTCCCACAAACAGCAATGTGATAATAGCCAGGTAATCTGTTTTTGTTATGTTAATTAAGGGATAAATATTGGCCAGGACACTGGGGATAACTCCCCTACTCTTCTTTGAAATAGTGCCATGGGATCTTTTACGTCCATCCGAGACAGCAGACGGGGCCTCGGTTCAACGTCTCATCCGAAAGATGGCACCTCTGACAGTACAGCACTCCCTCAGCACTGCACTGGAGTGGAGTGTCAGCCTAGATTTTTGTGCTCAAGTCTCTGGAGTGGGACTTGACCCCACAACTTTTTGACTCAGAGGCAAGAGAGCCACCCACTGAGCCACAGCTGACACTGTATACAAACAATGGATATATAACAATTCTGACAATGGATGCTATGTACATGGATTTTCAGAAAGCATTTAATAAGGCTCTGCACAAGAGCTGAAATTAGGGATAGCCTTGAAGCATGAATAGGAATCTGGTTGGGAGGTAGGAGGAAGAGAGTTTGGATAAAAAGAACATGGGAGATAGTAGACTGTGACAAGTGGAGTCCCCCAGTGACTCAGCTTTTCACTACAGGTTTAGAAATAGAGGGGAATATATCCAAGTTTGTAGATGATTCTGTGCAAGGAGATATAATGAAATGTGAAGAGGACAGCAGAAAATTGCAAAAGGATATAGATAGATTAAGCATATGGGCAGAACAATAACAGATACAGTTTGCCCAAAACTGAACACAGTATTTCAAATGAAGTCTGACCAATGCTCTGTATAATTGCAGTGGAACTTCCTTGATTTAATATTCTGCACCTCATATGATGAAATCCAGCATCCCATTAGCCCTTTTGAATACTTTTCGCACCTGTGAGTTAACTTCTAATGACTAATGTACTTGGATTGAAAAATATCTGTTCAAATATTTGTTTGATTGGCAGTTATTTTGAATTTAACAATACAGGTGTTTATGTCTGCTTGGTCCAAGTCACGTTTTTGGAAGATATTTATCAACCTTCCACATTGAAATCAGTGAATTTGTCTGTAGCCTTCAAAGAGATATCGTCAAGCCAGATAGCTTCCATAAATGGTGAGAGAAGGAAAGGAACTGCCACATAACAACAATCTGGACTATCTCACATGGGATCTGCACACAGATCTTTCAGCTTTACAAAAGTATTTCTATATCAACAGACTAGATCACTAGATCAGCAGACTAGGATTTGCTTCCCCCATCAAATCAGTTAATGATGTAGCGACATTGCTGTAGTTGACAATGAACTTCCGATAATAGCTAGACAACTTGAGGAAGGCTCACACCTGTTTCTTGGTTGTGGGGTGGGACCAGTATGAAATGGTATCCACCTTTGCCAGGTCTGGCCTCTGTTTCCGCTCACCCTTACAGTGACCCAAATACAATTCTTCAGCCATGCCAATGTTTCATTTTCGGCCATCCTACCCTCTAGATACTAGTTATTCTGCACCAGGTGTGGTAGTACCAGTGTAAGTGTACACCCAGTATCACATAGACTTTTGATGGGCCAACTATTCACTACGATTGTGCATTGGGATGCCGTCAGATTCTTTGCAATGGATGTTATTACACACATCCACAGTCTTATGACTCATGATTGGGTTCAGTCTTCCCAAATGGGACCTGGCCCCTTGTCTGGACTAGCATTAGTCTGCAATCACAGGATCACAGAATCCCCACAGTGCAGATAGAGGCCATTTTGGCCCATCGAGCCTGCACCGACACATATCCCACCCTATCCCCGTAACCCCACGTATTTAATCCCCCCTAACACTAAGGGTCAATTTATCATAGCCAAATCACCTAACCCGCACATCTTTGGACTGTGGGAGGAAACCGGAGCACCCGGAGGAAACCCACGCAGACACGGGGAGAATGTGCAAACTCCACACAGACAGTCACCCGGGTCCCTGGCGCTGTGAGGCAACAGTGCTAACCACTATGCCACCGTGTTGCAATGTGGCCCACTTTGTTGCAATTGGAGGATCTGAGATTGTTGGCATCACCCGACAGGATCTCATTTTGCGGTGAACCCCCATTCTCCCCTCCTGCCTCCCAGAACTGTGAACACACACCCAATTGGTAGGAGAACAGGCCAGATGGCCTGTTTCTGTGCCGTATATCCTATGTAATCCTATGTAGAATAGAAGCGTTGGCCCAAAAATTTCGGTCAGCGGCGTAGTTACAGAGTATGCAACCGACCTCGAAAAGAATACAGACTTACCTTGTGCGAGGCCCAGAACATAGACTTGCTGTTCGGCGCTGCAGAGTTGTACACAGCGTATTACATCATGAAAGCCAGGAGCGCAGCCTATGTAAGAGAAGACATGCCCACAAAATCTGTCAAAACTAAGCCACGCCCACAGAAACTTCTTTCAGTCCCTTCCATTGAAATTACATTTTAAAAACTTCTAAAAACTTTTAAACACTTTTAATTAAACTGGTACTTGGACTTATTTCATATCAGCATTTTATTCAAATTATGTAACAAAATTCCCCAATGGAAAGATTCTCGCCCTTTGACTGTTTACTAAAGTGAAATAAATTGTTTAGCTGTTCAACCTTCTATTGAGGTTAAAACAGTTTCTATCACTTGGGAATTGTATTAAACGTTAAGTTATTTATATTTCATACAAAGAAACCTGTTCCTTTTCTTATTTGCACTAAGGAGCATTGTAAAGCGTTGTAGAGTGTTTTGCTTGCCCAATGAATTACCTGTGCTGTACTTCAAACATCCTGGCTTTTTAAATTAAGGATGTGTTCGGATTTATTTTAGTAAGTCAGGCAAGTTTTTTATTATTTTAAGGCTAGCATTTAATATTCTGTCAGAGGCCCATTACGACGGATTGTGATTCAACAGCCCTGAAAGGCATTGGCAATGATCCTTTTGATTTACTATACACCATGCACGTAGCACACTAGCTGTGGGGCAGCTTTAAATGTGTTATATAAAATAATTAAATAGCAAAATGGTTTTATTTCATACATTTGGTGGAAGTATAAATGATCTGTGCTGAATACCCAGTTCTTGATCATACAATTGGAGTGCAGAAAATATTAATAATTTTAAATATTAATTGTCATATTTTATATTTTAATGTTTCTAAATGTTGCCACTAGGTACATGTATTTTATTGTGAAGTGATACCAGAACGGTTAAAAATCCTTTCAGACGTACTCAAACGAGTTGCAGTTTCCCTTGAGCTGCAGCATGACATGGAAATGTCAACAAAGGGGACAAGCTGCTCGCAGAGGGAGTAGGAGGAGGAGGAAGAGGAGGAGGAAAAAAGGAAGGAAGGAAGCAAACCCACACAGCCCCTTTCTGGCCAGGATATCGGGGATCGAATCATCCGGCTCCAGTACCAGTGAACACAACACCAATTCCCCATTCTACATTAGTCCCACACCTTACCTTCCCTCTGTAACTGACCATCACAGCGTCCTCTTGGACACAATGCTGAAATAAAAGCCACCACAAAGCAAGCATTCCATTCAAACTTTATACATTTATCCATTCAATATTACATCAAAAAGTCAGCTAATCACCCTTGTGCATTCCCTTAGTGACTGTCTTGCAGGTGCCTTTGCCTATTCTAGTGCTCCTATGCAGTGCTACCCCAGTGGCTGCAGGATGGCTGGTGGAAGGCTGCTGACTTTCAGTGGGGGAGACTGCAGATGGCCTTGCAGGATGATCTCGAGGTGTTCTGGGCCTAGTAGGCTCGGCTTCGGACTGCACCAACTCGGCATAGGCAACAGCAGTCTGGGCTGGCTGGCTGACAGGCAACAGCAAGGGCACTGACGTAGTGGCAGTGGTGGGAGCATGAATGCTGTCATCCTGAGAGAGGACAGCAGGGTCGTCTTCCACTGATCAATTGCCACTTCCCAGGGCGCCCCTTTCAACACCGATACACCCAGCCATGATGGCAGAAGTCTGTGCTTGCGTGGCAGCAGGCTGAGCGTGCATTATTTCAGTCTGAGCTTCCACTGCAGCGCTCAGATGTTGGATGGCTTCTGCTTGTGCGGCAATGGAAGCTGAGACTTCAGCCATCAGATGCGACATGATACAGAAGCAAAATACTGTGGTATGCTGGAAATCTGAAATAAAAACAGAAAATGCTGGAAATACTCAGCAGGTCAGGCAGCATCTAGGGAGAGAGAAACAGAGTTAACGTTTCAGGTTGATGACCCTTCGTCAGAACTGGACGCGACATGATGGTTGGCTCCACAAGCACGTTAATTGATCTGCCCACCCCTTCCATGCTGGAAAGGATGGGCTCCAAGCTCTGCCCAAAACCAGACTGAACCAGACAGGTTTACCAGACTGATTCCTAGAATGGGGGGATTTCCCTATGAGGAGAGATTGAGTAGACTGGCCTATATTCTCCGGAGTTTAGAAGAATGAGAGGTGATCTCATTGAAACATACAAAATTCTTACAGGGCTTGACAGGGTAGAAGCAGGGAGGATGTTTCTCCTTGCTGGGGAGTCTAGAACTAGGGGTCACAGTCTCAAAATAAGGGGTCGGCCATTTAGGACTGAGATGAGGAGAAATTTCTTCACTCAGAGGGTGGTGAATCTTTGGAATTCTCTACCCCAGAGGGCTGTGGAGGCTCAGTCGTTGAGTATATTCAAGACAGAGATCGATAGATTTTTGGATATTAAGTGAATCAAGGGATATGGGGATAGTGCGGGAAGGTGGAGTTAAGAACATAAGAACATAAGAAATAGGAGCAGGAGTAGGCCAATCGGCCCCTCGAGCCTGCTCCGCCATTCAATAAGATCATGGCTGATCTGATCCTAACCGCCAATCTACTATCTATCACAGAACCATCTCCTGCATCTAACAGAATTGCACACACGAAATAGGAGCAGAATCAGGCTACACGGTCCCTGGGCCCGCTCCACTACCCACAGGGCCATGACCGATCCGAACCTAGACTCATGTCCAAATTCCTGCCCGCTCCCCGTAACCCTTAATGTCCTTTACTTCTAGGAAACTGTCTATTTCTGTTTTAAATTTATTTAATGATGTAGCTTCTACAGCTTTTTGTGGCAGCATATTCCATGGACCTACCACCCTCTGAGTGAAGTAGTTCCTCCTCATCTCAGTTTTGAAAGAGCAGCCCCTTATTCTAAGACTATGTCCCCTAGTTCTAGTCTCACCCGTCATCGGGAACATCCTCCCTGCATCCACCCGGTCCAACCCCTTCACAATCTTATATGTTTCAATAAGATCGCCTCTCGTTCTTCTGAACTCCAATGAGTAGAGTCCCAATCTACCCAACCTCTCCTCATATGACCACCCCCTCATCCCCGGGATTAACCGAGTGAACCTTTTTTGCACTGCCTCGAGAGCAAGGATGTCTTTCCTTAAGTAAGGACACCAAAACTGTTGAGGTAGAAGATCAGCCATGATCTTATTGAATGGCAAAGCAGGCTCGAGGGACCGAATGGCCTACTCCTGCTCCTATTTCTTATGTTCTTAAAACTCTGTGCAAGGCTGGAGCTGGACTGGACCATTCTCCTTGACATTGCATTCAGGCTTTCTGGCAGGTCTGCCAATGCACCAAGCATTTCATTGTGCATACCCATCAGCATTCTTCTGTAGGCCACCGTCTTCATCTGAGTTTTGTGCAGTAGAACTCATGTGCAACATCGCTCTGTGGGAAGCTGGCAGCAGCCCACGCGTGCTCGCTATCTCACCAGGTGCAGATCCGCGTCTAACCTATCCTCTATAGTATGCATAGTGTCGGTATCTGAGCTGGTGGCTGGAAGTGTGAAATCGAGTGACGGTGTTTCTTCTACTTCTTCTTCATTCTCCCCTCCATCTTGTTCAACCACTGGCTGGGCAGGCTGCAATTCTTGGGTGTCTGAAATGAGAAAGGCACAAGGGCAGGGTTATGGTGAGGGGAGGGGGAAAGAAAGAGGCGCATGCTTACATCATGTTTAGCTTGTAAATCAGAAGAGCTTGTGGGATATGGGGGAAGTGGGAATGTGAGAAGAAGGATAACGTATGAGGACACCGGCATCTTGTATTCTTTCAGCCGCACCGCTAGCCATGGGCTCAGCAATGCCCCTGCCAAGAATGGCCAGCACCGTCTCCTCCATGGGGGTGAGGTGATGCAGACGAGCCTGTCTCCTGCTCGTTAAGTTCTGCTGGTGCCAGTTATGTGTCACCTTTTATGTAAGAGAAAGGGAAGTGTGTCAGTGAGTGTGGTGTAATGTGTTTGGGTGATGTGGTTGTCATGGTTGAATAACTGAGGGTGTGGTAAAGCTGTGAGATGTGGGGTTGAGGCTTGGAACAGTGGTAAGTGTGTGTGGTTGAGGTGAATCTATGAATGTGAGTCGTGTTTGGTAGAGATTGTTGGTAGGTGAGTGATGGGGTGTGATGCATTGAGCAGTGTGTGAGGCTAGTGGTGCAGTTGGTAGGAGACGGTTTTTAAAGATGCATTCACTGAACGTGACCACTCGTTTGTGGTCATTAAACTTGTTTTGGCACTGGAGCCATGTCCTGGGGAGCAACACTGCTGGCAGTGACCGCCTCAGAGATCTGGTCCCACATCCTTCTTAAAGTGTTTCTGGAGGACCTCCTGGCCCCCTATGGGTAGAGGACCTCTCTTTGAGTGTTCACTCCCTGCACAAAGGCCTCAAGTACTGCGTCCGAGACCCTGGGTGCCCTTTCCCTGGCCTGTTGAGCCATCTTGGTTTGTGATGAAGCAGTTTTAAAAGTTTTGCTAATCAGATGGCAGTTCACCTTTAAGAGGTGCAGACTGCCTTCAAGAGGCGCAGGCTATCTTTAAATAAAGCTAGCCTCGCGCAAACATCATGAACTTCAGCTCCCCGCTGAGCGCGCAGCCAGTCAGCAGCACGCTCAGTGCTGTGCTGTGCGCTGCTATCATGCAAAGTAGCAGGCAGCACGATGTTTACATGCTGCCTGCACTCCTTTCAATGGGTGCGGGCTGATCGCACATTGCGATCCCTACACCTGTTTTTGGGTCTAATCCAATTTCACCCCGCCCCCCCTTACTCTTATACTCCAACCCTTTGCAATAAAGGTTAATACCATTTAATAAAGGTTAATACCATTTACCTGCTTCATTGCTTGCTGTACCTGCATGTTAACTTTCTGTGATTTATGTATAAGGACACCCAGATCGCTCTGTGTACCAACATTTACTAGCCTCTCACCTTTTAAAAAATATCCTGCTGTTCTGTTCTTCCTACCAAAGTGAGTAATTTCACTTTTCCCACATTAAACTCCAACTAAGTCACTGATATAGATTGTAAATAGCTGAGGCCCAAGCACTGATCCTTACGGCACCCCACTAGTTACAACCTGCCAACCTAAAAATGACTTGATTATTCCTACTCTCTGTTATCTCTTTGTTACCCAATCCTCTACCCTAGACAGCTGTGGATGCTCAGTCATTGCGTACATTCAAGACAGAGGTCGATACATTTTTGGGAACAAAGGGAATTAGGGATATGGGGATAGTGCGGGAAGGTGGAGTTGAGGTAGAAAGTCAGCAATGATCTTGTTGAATGGCAGAGCAGGTTCGAAGGGCCAAATGGCCTCCTCCTGCTCCTATTTCTTATGTTCTTATGTAAGTAAGCTCTAGTTCCCTATGTCCCAAAGTTAGTGTTTTCACTTGCCCAGCTATCTCGGTAAATTTAGCATTCCCAAGGAATGAACAGAGACCCCTCTTCAGTTCATTTCAACTATTAGATTTATCCAGCGCTTTCATATGATCCTCCTTGTCTTTTGAAGACAACTTAGGCCTCAGCTGCCAAAAAGAAATTAAGCAAGAACAAGCAAAAAAATGACAGAGCAAGCTCAATGAGCCAAATGGCCTATCCCTGTTCCTATTTTTTATGTTTCCATCATTATATGAGATTTTCCGCTAACGTGAGTCTCAAAGTTATTTTTCTTCCCTGATTGGGGATCCTTGCAACATGCATTAATCCCTAACAAAGAGGATAACGATCCAACATTTTCTGAGGGCAATGCCACTGCTGCCCACGGTGACATATGTCCAGTTTCCCCTCCCTATAAGACCTAAGGGGAGAAATTCGGTATCGCCCCGTTTGGGGCGCAATTATTGGCCGGGCGCAAAGTTTAGCACCTGGCGCTAATTATCGCCTCCGACTGCAAACTTGGCTTCTACCGCCCCTGGAGGTGATTGGAGCGCTAAATCAGGCACTACACACCTCTCTTAAGGCGCTAATGTCGAGGAGCGAGGCGCTACCTCAGAGCGCTGGCGAAGCTCATGTGATGTCAGTCAGCAATGGAACACAGACACAATGGCGCCGGCCAGTTCTTAAAGGGGAGGGTCGATCTTGCTCTCCATCCACACCCTGCTCATTGCAGCCTTGAATCTAGGCCTGGAGAGACCTGGAAAGAACAATGGAGAGGCCCAGGGAAAGAGCTCAGAGTGCAGCCCATATAGTCTCTTCTAAATCGATGCAAGGAAGGTCAAATCAAAATGAACCTTCAAAATACTGCTCAGTACCCAAAACTCCTTCACACAGCGTTGAATCTCTCCAGAAGTCTCTCTCTCTCTCTCTCAGAATGCGTGGTGCAAAAATGTCGGCGACAAAAAAAGGCAGGAAGCGGCCGCCTTTAAATAGCACTCCCCCAGTCCCTTCCCGACTGCAAAACATTCTCCTCAACCTGTCGTTGCTAGCGGCAGGCGGAAAGGCAGGGGACGCCACTCAATATCCAGTCCGGGGCGCTACCGGGGCGTTGCACGCTTGACTGACGTCACGATCTGCGGGTGCAGGAGATCATGGCGGTAGTGTTTAGCGCCGCCGCAAAATGTCTGGTCAATTTCACGAGCGGCGCAAACATCGCCGTGCCTGGACGCTAGTTGCTTTGCGTCCCATTAGAGCCCTCTTAGGGCGCTAACGGGAGGTGCAAAGCAACCGAATTTTTTCCACCTCGCCTCTACTCGCCCCTTTGATGGCACAGCTTACACTGTAGAAATCTTCACTTGTCCACATTGTGGAGCTGCATGCTGTACTTACATAATGTGGTCAGTACCACGGGTGAAGTGTTTCTGGATCTAACACATCAATAATCATTTAGCAAAAGCTAGTAGATCTCCCATGGCATTGCTCATGTATAGTCTGGTATCTGCAGTATGGCCTCTGATCTTTACTGCGTTGTCGCTGCAACCTAAACATGATAGCTGGTCACCCATTGCTAAACTGCAGTAAATGTACTGAATTAATATACCAAACGATTGACACAAGGTAAAAATACTTCATGGCACGTAAAGATACGGATCTCACAGGTTTATTTGTACTAGCAATCACGTAACACTTTACAAAAGTTACTTAAGATGTTTGATGTTCTTCCAGAGACTTGTGCACAAAATTTAGACTGACACTCCAGTGCAGTGATAAGGGAGCACTGCACTGTTGGAGGTGCCATCTTTTGAATGAGACATTAAACCAAGGCCCGTCTGCTCTCTCAGGTGGACGTAAAAGTTCCCATGGCACTATTTTAAGGTTGTGTATTTCTTTTGAGGAGAAGCATAGATATAAACTTACATCTTATCATTCTGCAGACTGTTACACAAACTCCCTATATCACCGACTAACCTCTTTTGGCAATTTATAACAATTACATTTAGACAGGGGGTGGAGGGGGAGGGGGGGGGGGATAAAATTGCAATGGACAACATAAGAAAGGATGAATAAAGGTAGCCACACAGCCATTTATTCTATGTTGAGACACGTTGCGAGTTGTAACTTCATGAGCACGTTGTGTCCATCCTACAGCAACACAGCATGCTTCCAATCAGTCTGAATGTAGGTGGACATTTGAAAATCATTAGAAGATACCCATATCTGTCAGCTGTGGCTCAGTTGGTAGCACCCTCACCTCTGCGTCAGAAGGTTGTGGGTGCAAGTCCCACTCCAGAAAGCACAAAAATCTAGGCTGACACTCCAGTGTGGTACTGAGGGAGTGCTGCACTGTTGGAGTGCTGTCTTTCAGACAAGGTGTTAAATCGAGGCCCTGTCTGCTCTCTCAGGTGGATGTGAAAGGTCCCATGGCACTGTTGTGAAGAAGAGCAGGGGAGTTATTCCTGGTGTCCTGGTCAATATTTATCCCTCAATCAACATCACTAAAACAGATGATCTAACTATTATCACAGTGCTGTTTGTGGGAGCTTGCTGTGTGCAAATTGGCTGATGCGTTTCCTACATTACAACAGTGACTACACTTCAAAAAGTACTTCATTGGCTGCAAAGTGCTTTGGGATGTCCAGTGGTTGTGAAAGGCACTATATACATGCAAGTCTTTCTTTCTTTCTTTCATGCAGGGAAAATAGAGGGCCTCATAAAAACTATGGCCTAGAAATTCGATAGCCCCCAGAAACAGGTGCTGGGATCGTGATGCGATAGCAACCCATACCCATTCAGAGGACTGCAAGGCAGCAGGTAAAATTTGTGCTACCTGCTAATTAACATGATTCATAGAAGATAGGAGCAGGAGTAGGCCATTCGGCCCCTTCAATGTGATCATGGCTGATCATCCAAATTCAGTACCCTGTCCCTGCTTTCTCCCCATATCCCTTGATCCCTTTAGCCTTAAGAAATATATCCAACTCCTTCTTGAATCTATTTAATGAATTGGCCTCTACTGCCTTCTGTGGCAGAGAATTCCATAGGTTCACCACTCTCTGGGTGAAGAAATTCCTCCTAATTTCTGTCCTAAATGGCTTACCCCTTATCCTTAGACTGTGACCCCTGGTTCTGGACTCCCCGACCATCGGGAACATCCTTCCTGCATCTAGTTTGTCCTGTCCTGTCAGAATTTTATAAGTTTCAATGAGATCCCCTCTCATTCTTCTAAACTCCAGCGAGTATAAGCCCAATCGACCCAATCTCTCTTCATACGTCATTCCTGCCATCCCAGGTATCAGCCTTGTGAATCTTCGCTGAACTCCTTGAACTGATTGTAGTGCTCAGCCAAGCACTGAATGCTCAGCAGGGGACCCAAGTTTGTGCGAGGCTAGCTCTAATTAAAGCTAGCCTGCACTACTTAAAGGCAGTCTGCACTTCTTAAAGAGGAGGTGCCTTCTACCTGCAACAAGTGGTGGAAGGCACTTTACAGCCTTCCGGGCTCAATATTGAGTTCAATAATTTCAGACCATAACCTCTGCTCCCATTTTTTCGTACAGCAGGTGGTGGTAATGGTTCTGCTGTTGCCATTTGCAGCTCCTCTAGATCCATCTTGTTTCTTTACTCGTCCCATTGCCACCCACTTTTGCCTTGCACCATCATCTCTTTTGTCATTTAATCACTCCTGCCTTCAACCCTATCATAGACCTTCCCTTTTATTCTTTCCTCCCCTCCCCCCTTTTCCCTGCCTCTGTACTTGCTAAAAACCTGTCACATCTCTAACCATTGCCAGTTCTGACTAAAGGTCATCGACCTGAAATGTTAACTTTGTTTCTCTCTCCACTGATGCTGCCAGACCTGCTGAATATTTCCAGCATTTTCTGTTTTTATTCCCTACCCTCTGTCTTCTACTGCAGAACCAATCTCCTAACCGGGTCAATAATTTACCTTCAATTCCTTGAACTTTAATTCAACTAACAGTCTCTTATGTGGAACCTTATCGAATGCCTTCTGAAAGTCCATATAAGCTACATCCATAGATATTCCCCTGTCCACTATTTTAGTTACCTCCTCAAAAAATTCAATTAGGTTCATTAGACATGACCTACCCTTTACAAATCCATGTTGGCTCTCTGTAATCAGCTCAAATTTCTCTAAGTGCTCAGTCTGTTACAAGTTTATAACCCATCTTTCCCACCTTGAAGATCAAATAGTTCAATTCTATTTGGTTGTCCAGCTGCTGTAGCAGACCATTTGCAAGGCACAAAAGTCATTGAAATTATCAAGCAAGTTTAAGTGAGAGGCAGCTCCAAGACCATTCACCAACTTCTGCCTCAGTGTCAAATGTTGAACTGTTGGACATTCTTAACTGTTTTAATTAGTTCATCCCCTTTAGGTTGTTGAGGACAAAATTCCAGCACCTTATCGCTATCGGACAACTGCTGGTAGAAGGGTGCATGTCGACAGGATGTGCTTGGAAAGGCTTGGGCTCAGCTATGATTATCCTCGCAGTCAACTGGCCTACTGATACTGTCTGGGCTCACACATGAATGGCCACTTGGGTGAAGTGCTGTAGGGAGCCCTGCATCTGTAAAACCACACTCCAGCAAGGAGTCAATCATTTCAGTTGTTGAGCAGGGTCAAGGAAGAACATTTGTAGAAAAACCAAGAAGAAAACAAAAGCTGAGTTCTGGCATATTGAACAGGTATATAAAATACATTCCTGAATCTTACCAGCCTGCGTCTCTCGTCTACTCCTGCTCTCCTGTAGTTACCTCGCACCCACATATGGTAGCTCGCTTTACTTATCTTGCCTATGATACTGGCTGAAGTTTAAAAAGAATTCAGGCACCATGTTGGTGCAGTGCTTTGGGTATCAACACATAACAACAATGGATGCTCGTACGCAAGTTAAAACTGCTACTCCGCTGAGTTTCTGGGCCCGGTTGCATGAATGTGAGGAGGTTCTGAGTGAGGGCAGGAATGGAAAATTGGAGAAACGGTCACATTTAAACATCTGAGTGGTATTTTAAGGAGCTTTAAAGTGAATTCCACCGATCTGCTTCTTCTGAGCAGAAAATATAGGGTTGCCAACTCTGGTTAGACGTATTCCTGGAGGCTTCATCACATGACCGCCCGCCTCCAATGGTCTTGCCCAGTCAAACAGCCTTTTTTCCGCATCTCCAATATTTTTATAATAAACAAAAGTATTCAAAGAAAATGAAGAAAAAAAATACAATTTTTAATGGCCCTATGGTTCTTCGCCGGAGTTGTTTACAGCAGTGTCCAGGAAATTAATCTTTAATTCCAGGAGACTCCAAGACAATCCTGGCGGGTTGGCAATGATAAGAAAATAGGATCGTCATATCCTCAATAAAAAGCCTCGCACAGAATACGTGTGGGTTCAGTTAGATATTTCTTTTTCATTTATTTTATTTTTATTTTTGTTTTAAATGTGATACAAGGAGCTCTGTACCCCATCCCTCCCAAACTTAATATGGAGAGTGGAAGATCAGGAGGGGAGCCATTAGAATGTAAATAATTCTGAACTCTAACTGATCTATGAAGCGAACCATGCAATTTGCCAAAAAAGGGTGGGGTTGATTTTAGTATCTGGTGCACCCCTACCTCTGCCAGATTTTGAGTGTAGAGGGGATTTACTAGAATGCTAAATTAGGCCATGTTCAGTCCTAATTTCAACCCAGTTTAACTTTCCAGCCAGATCGGGATTACATGTTGGAAGCACCTAAAGCAGTCAGTCGGAGGCTTCACTGGCTTATTAAAGAGGGGGGGAGAAGGCCTCTGGTCTATTTGGTGGCCGGCGGGGATGCAGGCTGCCAAGTCTAATTCACGGTCAGGAAACACCAGGATTACTCGGAGCAGATTTCTCAGGTGGGAGTTCAATTAAAGGGCAAGGTTTGGAAGTGTTTTTAGGCCATTTATGGCCCCTTTTTGGAAACTTGTTTTCTTTTTCCTGCTGGCACTTAGATTTTCATGGGCTTATGCAGCAGTTATCATGGATTATAATTTATTTCCCCCCCAGCTTCAATGGGTTTCTCTGTGGGGAAACCTCCAAACTACCATGTTTGGAGGAATAGAATGGTATGCCAAGCAGGTCAGGTCGCCCAAGAGATGCTCCATGTTCTCTGCCAGCTCCCATACATCCTCTTTTACGGAGAAGGGTGAAATGATCTTACTTTGGCATGTGTAGTGCTGGTGGAGGCTCCACATTCCAAAGGAAGCAGCACTAGCACATCCATGGTAACTTCACCATGACATTTAAGTAGACTAGGCCTATATTCCTTAGCGTTTAGAAGAATGAGAGGTGACCTCATTGAAACATATAAAAATTTTAAGGGGCTTGCCAGGGTAGATGCTGGGAGAATGTTTCCCCTGGCTGGGGAGTCTAGAACTAGGGATCACAGTCTCAGAATAAGGGGTCGGCCACTTAGGACTGAGATGAGGAGAGATTTCTTCACTCAAAGGATTGTGAGTCTTTGGAATTCTCTACCTCAGAGTGCTGTGGATGCTTAGTCATTCAGTATATTCAAGTCAAAGGTTAACAGATTTTTGGATCTTAAGGGAATCAAGGGATATGGGAATAGTGCGGGATGGTGGAGTTGAGGTAGAAGATCAGCCATGATCTTATTGAATGGCGGAGCAGGCTCGAAAGGCCGAATGGCCTACTCCTGCTCCTATTTCTTATGTTCTTATGAATGGTTGATTAACTATTTTGCTGAATGGTTCGTCAAAAGCACCCCAATCACAGCATATGCTGTTAGATGCCCCTCCGTATAAAAATGACTCAGCTAGCAGTTATTTAAAGGGCATTGCAACATTATGAGATAGCTCCCAGCGAACCTTAGAGATTAAGAACTTGAGATGATGAGCTTACGCACAAAGCAAAGTTAATTTATTTAGCATCAGTGACACAGAATAATACAATGCAACTGCGTGTGATTGTCAGCAACACAATAAACCTTCACAATTAATATGGCACAGCTGCAGATAACATCAACCTTTACATTCAACACGAAGATCACAATCTAAATTCTACAGTCATTGCAATGCATATAAGTATTATTACCAATACGACAAATTTTAAACCGACAACAGAATAAATTATATGTATTGTTCCAGCCGTTTCATGCAGAAGTATAGTGATCAGATCAGATCATCATCTGCTTGTTTCAAGAAGTGAGAGTGAGAAATAGACAATCTGAATTTTGCCCCAAGGTGGCGTGATTCACAGAGAGCTGACACAACTCACAGATGTAACTTTCAGCCAGTACTAGAAGTTTAGCCATTAGTCATTATGATCCAAAGTGACTTTGAAACCAAACCAGACAAATTAATCATTGTTCTTATTTGAAATTTCCCCCAAAAAGCCTCCAATTGAATTGCATGCGGAGACTCCTTTCTAACCCAGTATGCAAAAAGCCCAACAAGGGAGGATTCGTTATTGGATCTAGTAATGGGGAATGAACCAGATCAGAAAAGAGAAGTAAAAGGGGAACATCGAGGCATCAGTGACCACAACATAATGCACTTTAAGATGATAATTGAGAAGGACATAAGTATGACAAAAACCAGGTTAATAGATTGGAGAAAAGCTGATTTTGAGCAGCTGAGAATAGAACTTGGGAAAATAAAATGGGCAACAATATTGGCAAACAACGATGTAGAACAGCAATGGGAAACATTTAAAATGGTGTTCAACAGATGCAGGAACAATATATTCTGCTAAAAGGAAAGAACAAACTAAACACTAATGAGACTCCATGGATGAATAAAGCCATAAGGTAACAATTGAGGGTAAGGAAATACATTGAGGTATACATTAAGTACATGGAAGCAGGGGAGTGCACGATAAGGGAGAATACAAGGAGATTAGGAGAGAAGTCAAAAAAACAATTAGGAAGGCAAAGAGGAACTATGAAATTAAATTATCAAGAAACATAAAAAATAGTAAAATATTTTACAGGCACATCAATAAAAAAAGGTTGGGATGGGAATATTTATTTTGCTTCAGTATTTACCAGGGAAATAGAACAGGTGGGCATGACATTGGATAAGGAGATTTGTAATGAGATAAGTGCATTTAAAATAAAAAGAGGGGATCTATTAAATAAACAAATCAAACTCAGGATAAAACCCCTGGTCCGGATGGATTGCATCCACGCATTTTAAAAGAATCTAGGGAAGAGATAGCAGAGGCATTACTACACATATTTAATAATTCGTTATAAAAAGGTGTAGTGCCAGAAGACTGGCGGATAGCTAACGTAATACCTATATTCAAGAAAGGGGATAGAACATGTCCAGGGAATTATAGACCAGTCAGCTTGACATCGGTGGTAGGAAAAATAATGGAATCCCTACTAAAGGAGAAAATAGAAGAACATCTAGAAACCAAAAATATAAGGAATCGTCAACATGGATTTTAAAAGGGAAAGTCTTGCTTGACCAACCTCATTGAATTTTTTGAAGAGGTAACAGAGAGAGTAGACAATGTAGTAGATGTAATTTATCTAGATTTTCAAAAGGCCTTTGATAAGGTACCCCATAATAGACTGATGAGCAAGGTTCAGAGAATCCGGAGTCAGGGGACAAATAGCAGAATGAATAGCTAGCTGGCTTCAAGACAGAAAGCAGAGAGTAGGGGCAAAGGGTAGCTATTCACAGTGGCAGAAGGATCAGTGCTGGACCACTGTTGTTCACAATTTACATTAACGATTTAGACTTTCGAATCAAAAATACAATTTCTAAATTTGCGGATGACACCAAATTGGGGGGGATAGTCAATACTGAGGAGGACTGCAACAAATTACAGGAGGACATTAATAAACTTGCAGAATGGGCATATAATTGGCAAATGAAGTTCAACACAGATAAATGTGAGGTATTACATTTTGGTAGGAAGAATAGGGTGGTCACTTATTACTTGGAGGGTGTGAGTCTAGGTGGGGTAGAGAAACAAAGGGATCTCGGAGTACAAATACACAAATCACTAAAAGTTGCAACACAGGTTAGCAAGGCCATTAAAAAAGCAAACCAAGCATTAGGGTTTATTTCTAGAGGGATAGAATTGAAAAGTAGGGATGTTATGCTAAACCTGTATCAAACCTGAGACCACACTTAGAGTACTGCGTATAGTTCTGGTCGCCATATTGTAAAAAAGATAGAGGCACTGGAGAGGGTGCAGAGAAGATTTACAAGGATGATACCAGAAATGCGAGGGTATACATATCAGGAAAGAATGAACAGGCTGGGTCTCTTTTCTCTTGAAAAAAGAAGGCTGAGAGGTAACCTAATAGAGGTCTTTAAAATTGTGAAAGGTTTTGATAGAGTGGATAAAAAGAGAATGTTTCCACTTGTGGGGAAGAGCCTAACTAGAGGCCATCAATATAAGATAGTCACCAAGAAAACCGATAGGGAATTCAGAAGAAACTTGTTTACCCAAAGAGTGGTGAGAATGTGGAACTCACTACCACAGGGAGTGGTTGGAGCGAATAGTATAGATGCATTTAAGGGGAGGCTAGACAAGCATATGAGGGAGAAGGGAATAGAGGGTTATGCTGATAGATTTAGATGAGGAAAGATGGGAGGAGACTCAAGTGGAGCATAAACGCTGGCATGGACTGATTGGGCTGAATTGCCTGTTTCTGTGCTGTATATCCTATGAAATCCTATGTAATTAAAATAGTGCTCAGAAACTCCCTGATTTTAGGTGAAGCAAATAGAAAAGCATAGAAAATTGATATTATTCAAATAGTAACATGAATGTCCTAATTCTGTCAGCATGCCACGGTTGTACAGCAGTTTCTCAGTTTGCTCTTTGCTGCCCTCTACTTGTTTAGGGCTTTTTGGAGAAATGCCTGAACTTTTGGCCACAAGTCTTCCTGAGCAAATGAGTGTTCCTTGGCATTCCCTCCCCACATTGAATGCATGCCTACCACAGAATGGTAAGAGGCATAGCAAAAGGGGAAATATGGAGGCTCCAGATAATGTCCAGCTCCTGGATAACTGAGGAGCTCATACTTATCTTTGCCATGTTCTTTCATTCTTTTTATGGCCTCATCAGCATAGTACTTGCTTTTCCAGTTCTTATCGTCTTCTCCAACAATGAACAGGATGGTTCCCTCGGCATTTTCTATTGGGATCACACTGTCCTTGTTAACTTCATTCATCATCTCAGTTATGTCTGCAACTCCTGAATCTGCAATCTGGATTCGGCTTGCAGTATAACCCAGACCAGTAGAAACCAATTTATTTTTGAAACACAATCCAAATATAGCACTTGTAATGCATCCATTGATAACAACAGCTGCTACCACGTCCGGTAGAAAGGTGGCCATCGAGAGAACCAAATCTGCACCTTTTGAGATTCCCATTGCTCCAACACCAGGACCTTTAACCTGGAAGACATTTTTGAAATATTAATTAATGGCAACAAATATGTAAATAGCTCTAGACGATAAAAGCATGAATCAGAAAGAAAGACTTGCATTTATATAGCTACCGGACATCTCAAAGCGCTTTACAACCAATGAAGTACTTTTGAAGTGGAGTCACTGTTGTAATGTAGGAAATGCGGCAGCCAATTTGTGCACAGCAAGCTCCCACAAACAGCAATGTGATAATGACCAGATAATTTGTTTTTGTTATGTTGGTTGAGGGATAAATATTGGACAGGACACCAGGGATAACTCCCCTGCTCTTCTTCGAAATAGTGTCATGGGATCTTTTACATCCACCTGAGACAGCAGACGGGGCCTCGGTCTCATCCGAAATATGGCACCTCTGACACTGCAGCACTCCCTCAGCACTGCACTGGAGTGTCAGCCTAGCTTTATGTGCTCAAGTTCCTGGAGTGGGATTTGAACCCACAACCTTCTGACTCAGAGGCGAGTGTGCTACCAACTGAGCCACAGCTGACACTGTGAAAGAGGCAAAAAACCGCAGGGGTTAGGATTCTGTAATACGGCATGCCAGAGGCAATCACATTATATACTTCCTATTTTAAGGTTACTTTGGCCTCAAAATATGACTGCGCAGCATCCGTTTCTCGGGCACTAAATAGCCTTCTATGGCGGGCAGAAAGTGCACGCTCATTATGAGCCGGAAGTGCGCCGCCCGCCATATTGGTAAAGGCAAAAAAATAGACGTCCTGTTTCCATGCCCGAAACAAGCATTAGGTCCTATACATATTCAAATAAGGGGTCTAACACCCGTTTGAAGCCCCATCTGCAATACTGGGTTGCAGGAAAACCAGGTCTACATGCAGCCTAATAGGCAGTCCTTAAAGGGATTGCTGCAGGCTGCAACCAACAAGGTATGTGTTTAAAATATCCTCACCTGAATGTGGAGCCAGGAGGATCTGGCATTTGTCTGCAGCTGAACCATACTGTTCGCAACCTTGGTGTCATATTTGACCCTGAAATGAGCTTCCAACCACGTATCCGTGACATAACTAAGACCGCCTATTTCCACCTCCGAAACATCGCCTGCCTCCACCCTTGCCTCAGCTAATCCGCTGCTGAAATCCTCATCCATGCCTTTGTAACCTCTAGACTTGACTATTCCAACACACTCCTGGCTGGCCTCCCACATTCTACCCTACGTAAACTTGAGGTCATCCAAAACTCGGCTGCCCGTGTCCCATTCACCCATCACCCCTGTGCTCGCTGACCTACATTGGCTCCCGGTTAACATAGAAACATAGAAACATAGAATCTAGGAGCAGGAGTAGGCCATTCGGCCCGTCGAGCCTGCTCCACCATTCAATACGATCATGGCTGATCATTCAAATCCAGTACCCTGTCCCTGCTTTAATCCCCACAGTACACATATCCCACCCTAGCCCCATAACCCCACGTATTTAATTCCCCCTAACATATCCCATCCTATCCCCATAACCCCACATATTTAATCCCCCCCCTAACACTAAGGGTCAATTTATCATAGCCAAATCAACCTAACCCGCACATTTTTGGACTGTGGGAGGAAACCGGAGCACCCGGAGGAAACCCACGCAGACACGGGGAGAATGTGCAAACTCCACACAGACAGTCACCCGAGGTCAGATTCGAACCCGGGTCTCTGGCGCTGTGAGGCACCAGTGCTAAGCACTATGCCACCGTTAAGCAACGCCTTGATTTCAAAATTCTCATTCTTGTTTTCAAATCCCTCCATGACCTTACCCCTCCCTATCTTTGTATCCTCCAGCCCCATAACCCACCCACCCACCCCGCCCGCCGAGATATCTGCGCTCCTCTAACTCTGCCCTCGAGCATCCCTGATTATAATTGCTCAACATGCCTTCTGTTGCCTAGGCCCTCAGCACTGGAATTCCCTGCCTAAACCTGTCCGCCTCTACCTCTTTCCTCCTTTAAGATGCTCCTTAAAACCTACCTCTTTGACCAAGCTTTTGATCATCTGCCCTAATTTCTCCTTATGTGGCTCGGTGTCAAATTTTCTGTCTTATAATACTCCTGTGAAGCGCCTTGGGACATTTTACTACGTTAAAGGCACTATATAAATACAAGTTGTCGTTGCGTGTTTCTCCCGACCCCACATTAAAATCACATGGGCCTCTGCCGGCTACCACTGATCGGCACTTCTTATCTCTGCCGATCGTGACCACGATGACCCCACCCCCCGATCCCGTCACTTTCCCTCCCCACGGTTAGCATAGTGACCACTGTATTGCCTTGTTTAATGTAGCTTGGTTCCATTCTGGTTCCACTCCGTTTAAATGGACCATCTTGTTTGTGGCCTGCCTGGGGAATATCTATTAAGTGTCCGCAGCTCGCCGGCTCAATGATAATGAGCCCTGAGGCCTCAGGCCTATCCATTCCGGTGCGGGGATTGATCCCTGTGTTTTGGGCGAGCTTGAATTCTCGGCCTTTATCTCCTTGCTTAGGAGTTCGACCCTCTGGTTTGTATTTTATGAAGTGGACAGGAGCTGGCATTCTCCCAGGTCTTTGTTGATACCATTCTTGATTCACGGTTGTGAATTTTACCTCCATTGATCTCTCAAGTTGATAAGTTGCCATGAGAGAAAGACTCATTCATTATTTTACGGTAACTAAATAAGTCAAATTCATTTTTAAATACACAAGGTTCATGGATTTCTATCAATATTTTGTGGATCACGTTCTGCAAATCAGTCCATTCAGTAGTCTTGCTCATATTTTGCCTCTGAGCAGTGCAGAGTTTTAGTGCACCAATGTGAATGCCAATGGACACAATATTCAGATTTTCTTTTCACATATTTTGAAGAGGCTAATTAAGCTGTGCACTAATTTCAATGCATAATCTATTAACTGGCCTGATGTTCCCAAGTTTATTTTTTAGAATTAATCCAGGATAATACCTTGCTCAAGAGAATGAAATGCAAAAATACTTTTGTATGGAAACAAGTGTTGAATGCAAATGATTACTAGTTCAGTCAAAGCTGGTTGCCAAGCATTTCTTCATTTGCTTAAAAACAAAAGATGCAACAGCCAATAGAACATCATTTGTATATGATGCCACTGCAATCTACCTGTCGCAGATGCATCTGTCCATGACAGCATTGGTAGCAGTGACCACCACACAGTCATTGTGGAGACGAAGTCCCGACTTCACACTGAACACCCTCCATCGTGTTGTGTGGCACTACCACCGTGCTAAATGGGATACATTCAGAACAGGTCTAGCAGCTCAAAACTGGGCATCCATGAGGCGCTGTGGGCCATCAGCAGCAGCAGAATTGTATTCCACCACAATCTGTAACCTCATGGCCCGGCATACCCCTCACTCTACCATTACCATCAAGCCAGGGGAGCAACCCTGGTTCAATGAGGAGTGTAGAAGAGCATGTCAGGAGCAGCATCAGGCGGACCTAAAAATGAGGTGCCAACCTGGGGAAGCTGCAACACAGGACTACATGCATGCTAAAAAGCGGAAGCAGCATGCTATAGACCGGGCTAAGCGATCCCACAATCAGCGGATCAGATCAAAGCTCTGCAGTCCTGCCACATCCAGTTGTGAATGGTGGTGGACCATTAAACAACTAACGGGAGGAGGAGGCTCCAAGAATATCCCCATCCTCAATGATGGTGGAGCCCAGCACGTGAGTGCAAAAGACAAGGCTGAAGCGTTTGCAACCAACTTCAGCCAGAAGTGCCGAGTGGATGATCCATATCGGCCTACTCCCGAGGTCTCCACCATCATAAAAGCCAGTCTTCAGCCAATTTGATTCACTCCATGTGATATCAAGAAACGGATGAGCGCACTGGATGCAGCAAAGGCTATGGGCCCAAACAATATCCCGGCTATCGTGCTGAAGACTTGTGCTCCAGAACTAGCCGCGCCTCTAGCCAAGCTGTTCCAGTACAGATCCAACACTGGCATCTATCCGACAATGTGAAAAACTGCTCAGGTATGTCCTGTCCACAAAAAGCAGGACAAATCCAACCCGGCCAATTACCGCCCCATCAGTCTACTCTCAATCATCAGCAAAGTGATGGAAGGTGTCATCGACAGTGCTATCAAGCGGCACTTACTCACCAATAACCTGCTCACTGATGCCCAGTTTGGGTTCCGCCAAGACCACTCAGCTCCTGACCTCATTACAGCCTTTGTCCAAACATGGACAAAGGAGCTGAAGTTCAGAGGTGAGGAGAGAGTGACTGCCCTTGACATCAAGGCAGCATTTGACCGAGTGTGGCATCAAGGAACCCTAGTAAAATTGAAGTCAATGGGAATCAGGGGAAAACTCTCCACTGGCTAGAGTCATACTTAGCACAAAGGAAGATGGTTGTGGTGGTTGAAGGTCAATCATCACAGCCCCAGGACATCGCTGCAGGAGTTCCTCAGGGCAGTGTCTTAGGCCCAACCATCTTCAGCTGCTTCATCAATAACCTTCCCTCCAACATAAGGTCAGAAATGGGGATGTTCGCTGATGACTGCACAGTGTTCAGCGCCATTCACAAATCCTCAGATAATGAAGCAGTCCATGCCCGCATGCAACAAGACCTGGACGACGTTCAGGCTTGGGCTGATAAGTGGCAGGTAACATTCGCAGCACAGAAGTGCCAGGCAATGACTATCTCCAACAAGTGAGAGTCTAACCACCTCCCCTTGACATTCAATGGCATTACCATCGCCGAATCCCCCACCATCAACATCCTGGGGGGTCACCATTAACCAGAAACTTAACTGGACCAGCCACATAAATACTGTGGCAACAAGAGCAGGTCAGAGGCTAGGTATTCTGCGACAAGTGTCTCACCACCTGACTCCCCAAAGCCTATCCAGCATCTACAAGGCACAAGTAAGGAGTGTGATGGAATACTCTCCACTTGCCTGGATGAGTGCAGCTCCAACAACACTCAAGAAGCTCGACACCATCCAGGACAAAGCAGCCCGCTTGATTGGCACCCCATCCACCACCTTAAACATTCACTCCCTCCACCAGCAGCGTACCGTGGCTGCAGTGTGTACCATCTACAAGATGCACTGCAGCAACTCGCCAAGGCTTCTTCGGCAGCACCTCCCAAATCCACGATCTCTTCCACCTAGAAGGACAAGGGCAGCAGGCGCATGGGAACGCCACCACCTCCAAGTCACACACCTTCCTGACTTGGAAGTATATCGCCGATCGTTCATCGTCGCTGGGTCAAAATCCTGGAACTCCCTCCCTAACACCTTCACCACACGGACTGCAGCAGTTCAAGAAGGCGGCTCACCACTACCTTCTCAAGGGCAATTAGGGATGGGTAATAAATGCTGGCCATGCCAGCGACGCCCAGATCCCATAAGCGAATTAAAAATAAATGAAAACGATGCGTGGTGTTTGGATTTTTCCTTCCTCCTCAATAATATTTGATAACACCTTACTTGAAAATAGTGCTCCGAGATGCAAGAATTATAGCACAGCAGCTAGCAATGTGAAGTCTAGGAAACTTCAGATGCACACTTATGTTTTCTTGGAAATCCTTAGAGTTCCAATAGATTAACTAAAAGAATGAACCACCAACTAAAACCACCAGATGGAGACCGTGTACTTTCTGTATTGTTGCCTCACCTTTTCCTTGCCCAGTATCTAGGTAAATGATAGAGAGACCCAAGGATCATAACAGAGAACCCTTACTCTGTACACAGGCTACTGGAGTGCATCGCATGCCGACACGTGAATTTATTGATACAAGATAGATGAACAAAAAGTATAACAGTGAATTATCCATTTCTCTATCCTCCTTGACACATAGAAGTAATAAATATGCAGTTCACTTTTGCGTGATCCCTTTAGCAGGCTGTTCCAACCCAACCTGTACTTGCAATGTGGTGTTTGGTTGGCAATTACAGGAGGGGAACCAAACGCAGTGAGTGCCTGCTCACTCACCCAGTCTAATGTCCTTTAGGGAAGGACATCTGCCGTCCTTACCCGGTCTGGCCTACATATGACTCCAGACCCACAGCAATGTGGTTGACTCTTAACTGCCCTCTGAAATGGCCTAGCGAGACACTCGGTTGTATAAGGCAGCTCACCACCACCTTCTCAAGGGCAATTAGGGATTGGCAATAAATGCTGGCCTTGCCAGCAATGCCCACGTCCCATGAATGAATAAAACAAACTCACCCAGTTGCGGCACCCTCCAAGTGCTTCCCAACTCACTTGCCTGGCCCAAGTGCTTTAAAAGGAGAACGGGAAGTGAAGGAGAGAGACAGACAGAGAGAGAAAATAATTAAAGTGTAGGTAAGCAGCAGAGATAGTTACAAGAGGTATATAATACTGTCCATAAGCAATGGCATTTACTTAATAGATTGTGCGTTACATGACATAATGCTCATCATTAAATATCTTTGTCACAGATAAAGAGCAGGTCCACTGGACTTTCCATCATAGTGCAAAATCTACTACTTGCAAATATTTTATTTGATGATGTAACTCACCTTTGGATGCTGCCTCAAAAAATTCACAGCTTCTTCGAAATAATCTAAGTTGAAGTTTATCACATCGTTTGGAAGGTCATCGTAATCACGGTAGGCTAACGCCAGTGTAGTAAAGCCATGGTTTGCCAAGAGGCTGGCTCTGTTCTCCAGCAATCCACCTTCCATTGTGTTCACATTAACCACTCCTGGAAATGGACCATTTCCTGTCAAATTCAAACAAGTTTAAGTTTATTCTTTTGTTGAAATCGCTGTTGGATTGTTTTGAGTCTAATAGTCAAAAATACTTTTCCTGAGTCAATTAATCCGAGACTGCTGTACATAGAAAACTAGCTATCGATGATAATGCTTTCGTCCCAAGAAGTCTTCAGGTTTTACTGTTGACTATCTGATATATGCGTAGTTACCATGCAGTTGATTAATAGTTACAGTATAGGTGTATGGTCATTTCTGTATTCAAGCATAGTACTTCATTGCCTATTGGTATTTAAGCTCAAAAGTCAAAATCAGTTTTCAATAGTTAATACAACAAGTAGAATTTATACAGTGCCTTAAGCATAGAAAAACATCCCATGATGCTTCACAGAGGTGCAATCAAAAATAAAAGATGCTGAGTCAAAGAAGGAGAGATAAGAGGGGTTGGTCAAGAGGTGGGATTTAAGGAGGATCTTAAAAGAGCAGAGGAAAGTGGAGAGCAGAGAGTTTTGGGGGAATTCCAGAGCATGGGGCCTAGGCAGGGGAAGGCACGGACACCAATAGTGGGGCGAGGGAGTGCTGCGGCGGGTGGGGGGGGGGGGGGGGTTTGGTGGTGGAGCATAAGTTGCTTTAATCAATGTAATTACTGTACTTGGAAATAAAGCACTTAAGCCCCTTCACAATTTTTCTAAGAGACAATGCTGGTGGATTAAAAAGAAAATGATGTTCTGCTAGTCTGTTGGCCTCCGTTGTTCAGATTGTGCCTTGAGTTTATTTATTCAAATTTGGTTAAAACCAGTATGCCTTTGACATAAAGGCTGTCTCCATTGTTCTTTTTGGATTTTATGCTAGATATCCTACTCAGGATCAGCATCACCAAACACTTCTATAAGCAGACCTCGCATCTCATATGAACCAGAATGTACCTTTGCTTCCCCAATATCTAGGTAAGGGACAGCAAGACCAGGGGTTGAACAGAGAACCCTTGTCAATGTGCATACTGGAATGTACTAGGTGCCACCAAAAGATTCACCGCATCTTCAGCAAGGAGACTGAATATACACTGTATCAGACCGAAGCTCGGAATATTAATCACTTACGATTCATAAGAACAAGAACATAAGAAACAGGAGCAGGAGTAGGCCAATCGGCCCCTCGAGCCTGCTCCGCCATTCAATGAGATCATGGCTGATCCAATCTTGGCCTCAACACCACTTTCCCGCTCTCTCCCCATACCCCTTGACACCCTTGTAGTTCAAATGTCTGTCAATCTCCGCCTTGAATATATTCAATGACTCCGCCTCCACAGCTCTCTGGGGTAGAGAATTCCAAAGATTCACGACCCTCTGAGAGAAGAAATTCCTCCTCATCTCCATCTTAAATGGGCAACCCCTTATTCTGAAACTATGCCCCCTAGTTCTAGATACCCCCACTAGGGGAAACATCCTCTCAGCATCCACCCTGTCAATCGCCCTCAGAATCTTATATGTTTCAATAAGATCATCTCTCATTCTTCTAAACGCCAATGAGTATAGGTCCAACCTGCTCAACCTTTCGTCATACGTCAACCCCTTCAGCCCAGGAATCAACCTAGTGAACCTTCTCTGTACTGCCTCCAATTCAAGTATATCCTTCCTTAAATATGGAGACCACAACTGTACGCAGTACTCCAGGTGCAGTCTCACCAGAGCCCTGTAAAGTTGCATCAAAACTTCTCTACTTTTATACTCCATACCCCTTGTAATAAAGGCCAACATTCCATTAGTCTTCCTAATTACTTGCTGTACCTGCATGCTAACTTTTTGTGGTTAATGTACTAGGACCCCCAGATCCCTTTGTACCACAGCATTTTGTAGTCTCACTCCATTTAAATAATAATTTGCTTTTTCATTCTTCCTTCCAAAGTGGATTTGAAAGTGATAACTTGACCAGTGCCAAGTGCTTGAATAACCTGCAATGGTCGGTGATGAACACATTGTCGAATCTACTGTCCAAGATACTGTTCAACAGATTCAATCAAAATGAGCATATTTTGTTTGACAGAAACTAAAGCTCAGGTTTTGTACTTTGCGGAAATAGCCAACAGAAACTAATTACCCATGCATGTCCAGCAGCCAACAATGATGAAACCAATGGATAAAACTAATACTGACAAAATGGCTTCCTTTTTTGTCACGTTGACAGGTTGAAACTTTGTATGGTACAAAAAATAATGAAAAAGGCAAAGGGATTGTTGGCCTTTATCTCGAAGGGGCTGGAATGCAGAAGAAAGCTATGCTTGTGTTTAGAATGCATGTACGTAAACTGTGGAAGTGCAGTTTACTTTTAAGACACAAACAAAATGGCTTCTCTGAGAAAAGAATTTAAAAAAAAAGGAATTCAAAATGGCCGACAGTAGGAGTCACCATAATAAGTAAATCATTCTAATTAGCTACAAGGATGGGACAACTCAGAATTCCTTATCTAAGAAAAGCTTAGCAAAATAAGGCATCAATTAGTTCTAACCAGCTCAGGATGAGATAAGGTAAGCCATCAACCCACAGATTAGAGAATGAACATTGAACAAAGGGATCCCACAAGGAAGGTCTGGTTATCTGATCTTTAAGGAATTTCTGCTCGTTATTATAACGAAAACCTATGCAATAACTCACAAGTTTGTGCATCATTAAATAGGATGTTTAATGCTATGTCAAATGGCCTGTTCTGTGTTCTTTTTGTATAAAGTATGTTCAAATCTTGTAAGATTCGAAGCATTCTGACATAGCAACTTGACTGTGTCAGAACCTTCCCTTGTAACAAGTAAACTTTATTAAAAAGCCTTCTTTGACACGATTCTATGTTTAAAAAGAGTTCTACTCGGCATGTAAAACTTCGACAAAACGCACAAAGTGTGGTGAATAAGGTTGGTGAGCTACAAGCACAATTAGCCGTGTGGCAATATGATGTTGTGGCAATAACGGAAACATGGCTTAAAAACGGTGAGGACTGGGCACTTAATATTCAAGGGTACAAGGTGTTCATAAAAAATAGGGAAGGAAAAAAGGGAGGTGGGGTGGCAGTGCTGATTAAGGAAGACATTATAGTGTTGGAAAGGTAGGATGTTTTTGAGGGGACAAGGACAGAATCTATTTGGATAGAGTTGAGGAGCAAAAAGGGTATGATCACGCTATTGGGGGTATTCTATAGGCCTCCAAATAATGAGAGGGAGGTAGAGGAGCAAATCTGCAGGGAAATTGCAGAGATATGCAAGAGCTATAGAGTGGTGATATTGGGGGACTTTAATTACCCAAATATCAATTGGGATAATGCTAGGTAGGGTAAAGGGAAAGAAGGGGGAGGAATTTCTGAAAAGTGTTCAGAAGAATTTCCTTGACCAATATGCTCTTGGCCCAACCAGGAAGGAGGCATTGCTGGATCTGGTGCTGGGGAATGAGGTGGGCCAGGTCGACCAAGTGTCTGTGGCAGAACACTTGGGTATGAATGATCATCGTATCATAAGATTTAGATTAGCAATGGAGAGGAGCAAGGAACAATCTAGAGTGGAACTTCTAAACTGGAATAGGGCTAACTTCAATGGGATGCGGAAGGATCTAGCCAGGGTAAAATGGAACCAAAGACTGACAGGAAAAACTGTAATGCAACAATGGGTGATCTTTAAGGAGGAGATGTTCCAAGTACAGGCTAGGCACATTCCAACAAGAGGGAAGGGTAAGGGAACCAAAGCAAGGGCTCCTTGGATGACGAGGGAGATAGAGAAGATGATGAAACAAAAAAGAGGGTGTATGATGCATGTCAGGTGAATTCTTCAAGGTAGAACCAGACCAAATACAATAAGTTGAGAGGGGATGTGAAGATGAAAATAAGATTGACAAAGAGAGAATATGAGAGTAAAATGGCAGTTAACACAAAAGGGAACCCAAAAATCTTCTACCAGCATGTAAACAGTAAGCGGGTAGTAAGAGGCGGGGTGGGGCCTATTAGAGACAAAGAAGGTGATATATGCTTAGAGGCGCAGGGCAAGGCTAGAATACTCAATGAGTACTTGTGCAAACCAACCTCGGTTTAATATCATTACTTTATTCACCAACATAAAAACAATACTGCGGTGTTTTATCTCGGTGTTGTACTATCAGCTTGGGACTTATTTCACCCTGGTTTGAGCATGAAGTTGGCAAGCAATTGCTAACATAGTGTGCCAGTCTTATGCTGTGCAGCTCCAGTCTAACAGCTGAAATTGACTCAATATGAATGGACCCCAGTCAATTCCTTTACAGGCCTAGGTCCAAGCACAGCTCCCCAGAGCAGGTAGTCTGGCACCAGTAATAAGGTTGTTAAGCACACAGCCGGGAGAAACAAGCAAGCTACACCAAGTTCCCTGGCCCCATTGGAGAGTCAAAGTGCTTTACAGCACATACAGCGTTTTGGATGTAAGTGAAGTGATGCTTCCTTCGCCCCTCCATTGGTGGCCGTGCCTTCAGCTGTCTTGGCCCTAAACTCTGCAATTCCCTCCCGAAACCTCTCTGTCTCTCCACCTCTCTCTCGTCCTTTAAAACACGCCTTAAGATTTACCCCTTTAACCAAGCTTTTAGTCACATAGAATCATAGAAAGTTACAGCACGGTAAGAGGCCATTTCGGCACATCGTGTCCGCACCAGCCAACAAAGAGCTATCCAGCCTAATCCCACTTCCCAGCTCTTGGTCCGTAGCCCTGCAGGTTACAGCATCCCAAGTGCACATCCAAATACTTTTTAAATGTGGTTAGGGTTCCTGCCTCTACTACCCTTTCAGGCAGTGAGTTCCAGACCCCCACAACCCTCTGGGTGAAGAAATTTCCCCTCAAATCCCCTCTAAACCTTCCACCAATTACTTTAAATCTGTGCCCCCTGGTTTTTGACCCCTCTGCTAAGGGAAATAGGTCCTTTCTATCCACTTTATCTGTGCCCCTCATAATTTTATACACCTCAATAAGGTCTCCCCTCAGCCTCCTCTGTTACAAGGAAAACAGACACAGCCTATCCAGTCTTTCCTCATAGCTAAGATTCTCTACTCCTGGCAACATCCTTGTAAATCTCCTCTGTACCCTCTCTAGTGCAATCACATCTTTCCTGTAATGTGGTAACCAGAACTGCACGCAGTACTCTAGCTGAGGCCTAACTAGTGTTTTATACAGTTGAAGCATAACCCCCTGCTCTTGTATTCTATGCCACGGCTAATAAAGGCAAGCATTCCGTATGCGTTCTTAACCACCTTATCTACCTCGCCTGCCACCTTCAGGGATCTGTGGACATGCACTCCAAGGTCCCTTTGTTCCTCTACACTACTCAGTGTCCTACCATTTAATGTGTATTCCCTTTCCTTGTTAGCCCTCCCCAAATGCATTACCTCACACTTCTCCGGATTGAATTCCATTTGCCACTGTTCTGCCCACCTGACCAATTTATTAATATCTTCCTGCAGTCTACAGCTTCCTTCTTCAGTATCAACCACACAACCAATTTTAGTATCATCTGCAAACTTCTTAATCATACCCCCTTTTTCAAGTCTAGATCATTGATATATACCACAAAAAGCAAGGGACCTAATACTGAGCCCTGTGGAACCCCACTGGAAACAGCCTTCCAGTCACAAAAACACCCATTAACCATTACCCTCTGCTTCTTGTCTCCGAGCCAGTTTTGAATCCAACTTGACACTTTGCCCTGGATCCCATGGGCTTTTACATAGAAACATAGAAGTTAGGAGCAGGAGTAGGCCATTCGGCCCCTCGAGCCTGCTCCGCCATTCAATGCGATCATGGCTGATCATCCAAATTCAGTACTCTGTCCCTGCTTTCTCCCCATATCCCTTGATCCCCTTAGCCTTAAGAAATATATCTAACTCCTTCTTGAATATATTTAATGAATTGGCCTCAACTGCCTTCTGTGGTAGAGAATTCCACAGGTTCACCACTCTCTGGGGTGAAGAAATTCCTCCTCATCTCAGTCCTAAATGGCTTACCCCTTATCCTTAGACTGTGACCACTGGTTCTGGACTCCCCCGCCATCGGGAACAGCCTTCCTGCATCTAGTCTGTCTAGTCCTGTTAGAATTTTATAAGTTTCAATTAGATCCCCTCTCATTCTTCTAAACTCTAGCTAATATAAGCCTAATCGACCCAATCTCTCTTCATAAGTCATTCCTGCCATCCCAGGTATCAGTCTGGTGAATCTTCGCTGCACTCCCTCCATGGCAAGAACATCCTTCCTCAGATAAGGCGACCAAAACTGCACACAATACTCAAGGTGTGGTCTCACCAAGGCCCTGTACAACTGCAGCAAGACATCCTTGCTCCTGTACTCGAATCCTCTCGCTATGAAGGCCAACATAGCATTTGCCTTCTTAACCGCCTGCTGCACCTGCATGCTTACCTTCAGCGACTGGTGCACAAGGACACCCAGGTCTCGTTGCACTTCCCCTTTTCCCAATCTATTGCCGTTCAGATAATAATCTGTCTTCCTGTTTTTGCCACCAAAGTGGATAACCTCACATTTATCCACATTATACTTGCATCTGCCATGCATCTGCCCAATCACCCAACCTGTCCAAATCATACTGGAGTTTCTCTGCATCCTCCTCACAGCACACACGCCCACCCAGCTTTGTGTCGACTGCAAACTTGGAGATCTTACATCTAGTTCCCTTGTCTAGATCATTAATATATATTGTGAATAACTGGGGTCCTAGCACCGATCCCTGCGGTACCCCACTAGTCACTGCCTGCCACTCGGAAAAAGACCCGTTTATTCCAACTCTTTGCTTCCTGTCTGCCAACCAGTTTTCTATCCATGTCAGTACCTTACCCCCAATCCCATGTGCTTTAACTTTGCACGCTAATCTCTTATGCGGGACCTTATCGAAAGCCTTCTGAAAGTCCAAATACACCACATCCACTAGTTCTCCCTTATCTATTCTACCAGTTACATCCTCAAAAAATTCCAGTAGATTAGTCAAGCATGTTAACTTCGTGACCAGTCTACCATGTGGAACCTTATCAAAAGCCTTGCTAAAGTCCATATAAACTACATCAAATGCACTACCCTCATCTACCCTCCTTGTTACTTCCTCAAAAAATTCAATCAAGTTTGTCAGACACGACCTTCCCTTAACAAATCCGTGCTGAATATCCTTGATTAATCCATGTCTTTCTAAATGAAGATTTAGCCTGTCCTTCAGAATTCTTTCCAATAATTTTCCCACCACTGAGGTTCGGCTGACTGGCTTATAATTACTCGGTCTATCCTTTTCTCCCTTTTTAAACAAGGGCACCACATTAGCAGTCCTCCAGTCCTCCGGCACCACACCTGAAGCCAGAGAGGATTGAAAAAGGATGGTCAGTGCCTCTGCTATTTCCTCTTTTGCTTCGCTTAACAGCCTGGGATACATTTCATCCGGGCATGGGGATTTATCCACTTTTAAAGCTGCTGAACCCCTTAATACTTCCTCTCTCACTATGTTTATTTCATCTAATATTTCACACTCCTCCCCCCGATAGCAACGTCTGCTTCACCCCTCTCCTTTGTGAAAACAGACGCAAAGTATTCATTAAGAACCCTACCGATGTCTCCCGCCTCCACACACAGATTACCCTCATGATCTCTAATAGGCCCTACCCTTTCTTTAGTTATCCTCTTATTCTTAATATATTTATAAAACATCTTTGGGTTTGCCTTGATTTTACTTGCCAAGAATTTTTCATGCTCTCTCTTTGCTTTCCTAATATCCTTTTTAATTGCACCCCTGCACTTTCTGTACTCCTCTAAAGATTCTGGAGTATTTAGCCCTCGGTATCTGTCATACGCCTCCCTTTTTTTCTTTATCCTATCCTGTATGTCCCTAGACATCCAGGGGGCTCTAGATTTGCTAGTCCCACCTTTTTTCTTTAAGGGCACATGTTTGCTCTGAACCCTCCGGATCTCCTCCTTGAATGCCTCCCACTGCTCTGACACTGATTTACCTTCAAGTAGCTGTTTCCAGTCCACTATGGCTAAATCCCCTCTGAGCTTAGCAAAATTTGCTTTTCCCCAATTTAGAACTTTTATTCCTGATCTATCCTTGTCCTTTTCCAGAACTACCTTAAATCTAACAGAATTATGGTCACTAGCACCAAAATGTTCCCCCACTGATACGCCTTCCACCTGCCCAGCTTCATTCCCTAAAACTAAGTCCAGAACCCTAGTTGGGCTTGCTACATACTGGCTAAAAAAGTTCTCCTGGATGCATTTTAGGAATTCTGCACCCTCTATACCCTTCACACAAATTTTATCCCAATTAATATTGGGGTAGTTGAAATCCCCAACTATTACTGCCCTATAGTTTTTGCACTTCTCTGAAATTTGACAACATATTTGTTCTTCTAGCTCCCTCTCACTGTTTGGGGGTCTGTAGTACACTCCTAGCAGTGTGATCGCCTCTTTTTTGTTTTTCAATTCGACCCATATGGCCTTGTTTGATGATCCCTCCAACATATCAGCCCTCCTCACAGCTGTAATAGTTTCTTTAATCAATACCGCGACCCCCCCCCTCCCTTTTTACCTCCCTCTCTATCCCGTCTGAAAATCCTGTAACCAGGAATATTGAGCTGCCATACCTGCCCCTCTTTCAGCCACGTCTCTGTAATAGCTATAATATCATAGTCCCAAGTATTTACCTGTGCCCTCAGCTCATCTGCCTTGTTCGCTATACTCCTTGCATTGAAGTATATATCATTTAGTACAGGCAAACCTCCTTGTTGACTACTATCTAGCCCTTGATTCCAATGTCCTTCCAATTTACTTTCTACGTTTTTGTTTTCCAATTCCAGTTTTTCTTCCCTCCCTATTGACTCAAAACTTAGGTTCCCATCCCCCTGCCAAGCTAGTTTAAACCCTCCCCAACAGCACTAGCAAACCCTCCCAGGAGGATATTGGTCCCGTTCCCGTTGAGGTGCAACCCGTCTGGCTTGTAGAGGTCCCACCTCCCCCAAAAACGGTTCCAATTCCTCAGAAATCTAAAGCCCTCCCTCCTACACCATCTCTCCAGCCACGCATTTATCTGCTCTAACTTCCTATTTCTGTACTCACTAGCACGTGGCACTGGTAGTAATCCGGAGATTACTACCTTTGAGGTCCTGCTTTTTAACCTCTTTCCTAGCTCCCTAAACTCTGCCTGCAGGACCTCATCCCTCTTCCGACCTATGTCGTTGGTACCGATATGGACCATGACCTCGGGCTGTTCACCCTCCCCCCTCAGAATGCCCTGCAGCCGCTCAGTGACATCCTTGACCTTGGAACCAGGGAGGCAACATACCATCCTGGAGTCATGTCTGCGGCCGCAGAAACGCCTGTCTGCTCCCCTACTATTGAATCCCCTGTCACTATTGCTCTCCCTCTCCTCTTCCCCCCAGCCTGTGCAGCTGAGCCTTCCATGGTGCTGTGGACTTGGCTCTGGCTGCACTCCCCAGAGGAACCATCGCCCTCACTAGTACTCAGCACCGAATACTGGTTGGTGAGCAAGATGGGCTCAGGGGACTCCTGCATTACCTGCCTGGTCCTCCTCTTCTGTCTGACGGTCACTCATTCCTTCTCCGCCTGCACACTCTTAAGCTGTGGGGTGACCACCTCCCGAAACGTGCTATCCAAGTAGCTCACAGCTTCGCGGATGCAGAGCAGTGACTGCAGCCGCCGCTCAAGCTCCGTAACCCGGTGCTCGAGCTGCTGTAGCTGGCGACACTTCCCGCACATGTGGTCGTCCAGACCACGGGAGGTGTCCAGGACTTCCCACATGGAACAGGATGTGCATTCCACGGGTGTGAGCTGCCCTGCCATACCTCTAATTAACAGACTATTTACTAACCTAGCTGGAATAAACTTAAAAACTTTAAGAAAGCCAAGTAAAAACACCTACCAGATACTCACCAATCAGCTCCCTCTTTTTGAACGTTTAGTTTTTAATCCCAGCTCTTAATTTAAACCAATGCCCAAGATAAAGAGAGAAATACTGACCAACCAATCACTTCCCTGCTTTCCTGTGACGTCACTCCTTGTTTTTGTTGTCAGGTCCGCTGCCTCCGCTCTCGGGCCTCGCTCTGCCGCGCTCTTTATATCCTCAGGCTCCGCTCTTGCTCCCTCTCAGGTCCGCTGCCTCCGCTCTCAGGCCTCGCTCTGCCGCGCTCTTTATATCCTCAGGCTCTGCTCTCTCTCCCTCTCAGGTCCGCTGCCTCCGCTCTCGGGCCTCGCTCTTTATATCCTCAGGCTCTGCTCTCGCTCCCTCTCAGGCCCGCTGCCTCCGCTCTCGGGCCTCCGCTCTCGGGCCTCGCTCTTTATTTCCTCAGGCTCCGCTCTCGCTCCCTCTCAGGTCCGCTGCCTCCGTCACCTTCCCGAATATCTCCTGCTTTGGCTTGGTGTCAATTTATGAAGCGCATTGAGCTGTTTTCCTATGTGAAAGGTGCTATATAAGTGCAAGTTGTTGTTGTTGTTTAAATGTCTATTTCTTCCTGCGGAACTGGTGTTAACTGCGTATTTGCAAAACAGTGCAGGTTCATGCCTCAGCCAGCCAATCACCACTTCCCCAAACTTCCCTCCCAAAATTAATTGGGTTATTAAACCAAGGCCCCGTGTGCCTGTTCTAATGATTTGCGTGGCTACTAAAGATTCCATTGCACTTTTCAAAGAAGAGCCTGGAATTCTCCTGGTGTCCCGATCAACATTTCTACCTCTGACAATACCACCAAAAAACAGGATTGATTATCGTTGCTATTTGTGGCATCGTTCTGTAAGCAAAATGTCTGCTGCACATTCCTACACAACTAGAGTCACTGCACTTCAAAGTGAATCGTTGTACGCAAAGCATTTTGAGAGATGCTGTGATAAGAAGCCTTCACTTTTACTAAGATTTAATAAGAAACTGAACTGCAACATTTTTTTGAAAGGCTACCTACTGGGAAGGGGGTTTATTGTGGGTCAAACCTTGGATTTGAAAAGATCAAAGTTGAAGTTAAGAAATATAGTGAGGGGATGGGGGAATTTATTGCCAAAAGTTAAAGTCAAACAACAGAATGTTGAATTTGCAACAGACTTAGTCTGTGCTGATCTGAGGGATGTCATCTCTACCTGGAGAAGTGGAAAGAAATCAAAAGAGCTATTCCCCTCTCATGCTAGATGTCTAAAGGGGTGATTGTAACCCTGCCAGCCCAGTGGAAACCGGGCGGGTGACCAGTTAGAATTGCCTGTGGGACTTGCTCACCGTGGTCCCGCTGCCTTTCTGCGGGTTCTGATCTCAACCTGGTCTTCCGAGCAGGTGAGAGGACACCCGCTGGAAGCTGGACGGGTCCTTTAAATATGCAGATTGGGCTCCAATGACATCATCGGGGCCAGCCTGCTATTTTAACCGGAGGCCTGCCCTGGGAAACAGTTGTGGTTTCACCACCAGACCAACTGAACGGGATAAGGAGCCGGGGCTAGAAGAGGCCCATAAAGACAAGTTTGTTTTCTTGATTTATGCTCCAAGGAAAGTTTAGGCCTCCTCTGACCCGGGTTCCGCCCCGGCCTCCCTCCCGATCGCCTTCCCAACCATTTCCCTGAGTGCAGGGGACCGTCCCTTCAGTCCCTGGCAGCGGCCCCCTGCCGCCCAACATTCCGCTCCTGCCACCCCGAATTCAAATCTGCAGCAGTCGGCACTCACTCAGATGCTGAGAAATACATGGGTTGTCCTCCCAGTAGCGTGCTGTCAGAACACTGACTTAACATGCCAAGCAGTGAGCTCTTACAGTACAGGACAAGACTGATGGTGAGGCTTCCTGAGGAATTTGTATACTTGACTTAGTAGACAGGAAGCACTCATCAAAGATGCAACCTATTTTGATGTACCACACTCTTTAAAAATCAATATAGCTGCATATGTTCAGACTGGTTTGCCATTTATGGGCACATTTACACTATCAGCTTAGTGTGGGTATGAAGTGATTGTGGCTTTGCACCAACACTAAACAGGCAGTGCAATCCAGAATTAGGACTCGTCCTCACTCTGGAGTGAAGCAGCGTCAGACTCCTCTGAGGGGGGGGGGGGTTAGTCTCATACCATTTCGGTTTGACACTGCGTGGAGTGAGATCTCAAACCTGATTTACAAAGCATTCAGAAGGTCCTTTGAACCTCCTAGGCACGTTGTAGGCAAATCAATCCTCAATTTAAATGTTCAGAGAATAGGCGTTTTCCCCTCCCAGCTCGCTAAACTTTTAAATTTATAAATGGTTGGGAGAGAGCTCCACCCAAGCCTGTATCCAGGCAGCGCACAGGTCACTCTTGGTCAAGACCCCTACCGTTCCAGCCAGGCAGGAGTATGCCAGGTGGGGAACAATAGAACAATCTATCCTTTGCCCCCTCCTATTTCTCATCTACATGCTGCCCCTCCATAACATCATCTGAAAATACAATGTCAGGTTCCACTTGTACGCGGACGACACCCAGCTCTACCTCACCATGACCTATCTCAGCTCCTCCACTGCCTCTGATTTGTCACGCTGCTAGTCTAACATCCAGTATTGGGAGCGGGCAGGGAAGTGGCTTTGAGCCCAAGATCAGCCATGATCTTATTGAATGGCGGAGCAGGCTCGAGGGGCCAAGTGGCCTATTCCTGCTCCTATTTCTTATGTTCTTATGAGCAGAAATTTCCTCCAATTAAATGTTGTCTTCGGTCCCCGCCACATACTCCGTTCTCTAGCCATCGACTCCATCCCTCTCCCTGGTCACTGACTGAGGCTGACCGGACAGTTCGCAACCTTGGTGTCCTATTTGACCCTGAGCTGAGCTTCTGACCTCATATCCTCTCCATCACCAAGACCGCCTACTTCTACCTCCGTAATATCGCCCGTCTCCGCCCCCCTACTGCTGAAACCCTCATCCATGTCTTTGTTACCTCCAGACTCGACTATTCAAATACTCTCCTGCCGGCCTCCCACCGACCAACCTCCATAAATTTGAGCTCAGCCAAAATTCTGCTGCCCGTATCCTGACTCGCATCAAGTCCCTTTCACCCATCACCCCTGTGCTCGCTGACCTAAATTGGCTCCAGGTCCGGCAACGCCTCAATTTTAAAATTCTCATCCTTGTGTTTAATCCCTCTATGCCCTCACCCCTCCCTAGCTCTGTAACCTTCTCCAGCCCTACAACCCTCCGAGATCTCCGCGCTCCTCCAATCCTGGTGTCTTGCGCATCCCCGATTTCCTTTGCTCCATCATTGACGGCCGTGTCTTCAGCTGCCTAGGCCCTAAGCTCTCAAATTCTCTCCCTAAATCTCTCCACCTCTCTACCAGTGTTCCCTTTAATTTTTTTTGTGTGCGCAGCCCCTTTAACAGTTTTTTCTATTGCCGGTGAGCTGGCTGCGCGGGAGCTGCAAAGCGTGTCAAACTTTGTCTGATATCGCTCCTGTGAAGCTCCTTGGGATGTTTTTGCTATGTTAAAGGTGCTATATAAATGCCAGTTGGTGTTGTTGTTGTTGTTTCTGGCTAACTCAAGGGAGGCCAACCTCTCTACCACTGACTCATTCGGGTAGATTTTCCTGGTGTTACACCTGGGCATACTGGAGCAGTGAATACAGGAAAATCAGACGGGGAGGAGAACAAACCTGTAAGGGAATGCCCGATTTTTTTTTAATCCATTTAAATTAATTGATGGGAAATCAGACAGCCCTTCCATTAGGGGCATGTGATCCCCCCAGCTTGATATTCCTGTAGTTGCTGCGTCCTGTTGTTGGTGAAAAATGAATTCACTCGAGTCTGTCTCAAAGCAGAAGATCACAGTTTATTCAACAGAGCGCCCTGGGGGAAGAGTCATAGATCCCGCGATCTAGTGATTCACTTCTCCCAGAGCGCTCTGTTGAATAAACTGTGATCTTCTGCTTTGAGACAGACTTGAGTGAATTCATTTTTCACCAACAATTGGCATAGTCGGCAGGATGCTCTGGAACTGAAAGACCGCCCGCACCGGTGAACCCAGACGAGAAGCCAATTTTGACCGTCCATAAATTGAGTCACTTGGAAAGGCGGAGGGACAGTTGCGTAGCATCACCAATCAAGTAAAGTCTGTGAGAGGTAGGAGAACACAGTTGTGAGAGTGTGGATCGCAAGTACTAAAGGGAACACTGTGTAGCAATAAATGTCGCGAAGGAATGAGTGAGTGATGAAACGACACGGACAAGGAGGGTGCCTGTCTCAAACACCTAGCCTGAGCCTGAATTAAGAGGACGTAGTCCCACGTGACGACCAGGATCAAGTAGGCGTAGAGGCTCCAAAACACCCTGGGATCGTGAAGTCAGCAAATATATATGTGTGTTGTGACTAATTAACTGCTTGAAGGTCTTTAAAGTATCAAGAACAAGCCCGAGTAGAGGAACTCAGCATTTGGTAAGACTGTAAGTTGGACTACAAATGGCGTCGGGGAAGAAATAGAATGGGGACAAATGGGGTCCCTTACTAGGTTCTATGCAGACGACCGGAAGGGTTTAGTTGATAAGATGACGAAGGAGGGGTGGGACCCGCTCCAGAATCCGAAGGTAAAAGAGAGTGGTAGAGGGTCAAAAACAGAAAAGACAAAAAAGGCGAGGGTAATACTAGTAAACCAATTAGTCGCATTAACTAACAAGGTGCAGCGACTCCACACTAGACTTGCAAGTAAAAAATGAAAGAATTCTTGAATTAGAACAAGAGTTATAATATATAGATGATCTTTTGATTGCATCAGAAGACAGTAGAGGGCATGCCGCCGCCCTGGTGGTGGTTCTGTAAGCCCTAGAAACAGAAGGGTTTAAAGTAAACCCGAAAAAGGCACAGATTGGGTAGACTACGGTCACATATTTGGAACAACAATTGTCCCAGGGGGTAAGGACCATGCCACAAGACCGACGGAAGGCGATCCAAGAGATGCCAAGACCCGTCTCGGTAAGGTGAGATCAGAAAAGTGTTAGGACTCTTTAATTACAGTCGGAGTTATATACCAAATTTAGCAGCACAGTAAGCTCTTGAACACAACGGGTTAAGAGAGAAACATAGCCATGTGGTTAAGCATAAAGTACAGGAGAGAGAGGGAGAGATAAAGAAGGAAAAAGATCGATTATGCAGGCTAACCAATCTGAAAACTCAGCAAAGGAAGAAAAAAAACCAGGGATTTGGAAAGCCAGTAAAAGCTGCTGAGACACCGATGTACAAAAAAGAGAGAAATTTAAAGTTTTACCAACATGGAAGTTATTAATGTCTGTGCAGAGACAAATAAAACACAAGAAACTGACTGTAAGAGCTTTTATAGATATGTGAAGAGAAAAAGATTAGTGAAATCAAGTGTAGGTCCCTTGCAGTCAGAAGCGGGGGAAGTTATAATGGGGAACAAAGAAATGGCAGCCCAATTAAATGCATATTTTGGTTCTGTCTTCACAAAGGAGGACACAAATAAGCTCCCAGAGATGTTGGAGAACATACGGTCTGATGAAAGGGAGGAACTGAAAGAAATCAGTATTTGCAGGGAAATGGTGTTAGGGAAATTGATGGGATTGAAGGCCGATAAATCCCCAGGGCCTGATAATCTACATCCTAGGGTACTTAAGGAAGTGGCCCTAGAAATAGTAGATGCATTGCTGATCATCTTCCAACATTCGATGGAATCTGGAACTGTACCCATGGATTGGAGGGTAGCTAATGTTACCCCACTATTCAAAAAGGGTGGTAGAGAGAAAGCGGGGAATTACAGACCAGTAAGCCGGACATCGGTAGTGGGGAAAATGCTAGAGTCCATTATAAAGGATGTAATAGCTGAGCACTTGAAAAACAGTGACAGGATCGGACAAAGTCAACATGGATTTACAAAAGGTAAATCGTGCTTGACTAATCTACTGGAATTTTTTGAGGATGTAACTGGGAAAATAGATAAGGGAGAACCAGTAGATGTGGTGTATTTGGACTTTCAAAAGGCTTTCGATAAGGTCCCGCATAAGAGATTAGCATGTAAAGTTAAGGCACATGGGATTGGGGGCAAGGTATTGACTTGGATAGAGAACTGGTTGGCGGACAGAAAGCAGAGAGTAGGAATGAATGGGTCTTTTTCCGAGTGGCAAGCAGTGACTAGTGGGGTACAGCAGGGATTGGTCCTTGGACCCCAGCTAGTCACAATATACATTAATGATCTAGATAAGGGAACTAAATGTAATATCTCCAAGTTTGCAGATGACACAAAGCTGGGTGGGAGTGTGTGCTGCGAGGAGGATACCGAGAAACTCCAGGATGATTTGGACAGGTTGGGTGAGTGGGCAGAAGCGTGGCAGATGCAATATAACGTGGATAAATGCGAGGTTATCCACTTTGGTGTCAAAACAGAAAGGCAGACTATTATCTGAATGGCAATAGATTGGGAGAAGGGGAAGTGCAATGAGACCTGGGTGTCCTTGTGCACCAGTCGCTGAAGGTAAGCATGCAGGTGCAGCAGGCGGTGAAGAAGGCAAATGGTATGTTGGCCTTCATAGCGAGAGGGTTTGAGTACAGGAACAAGGATGTCTTGCTGCAGTTGTACAGGGCCTTGGTGAGACCACACCTTGAGTACTGTGTGCAGTTTTGGTCGCCTTATCTGAGGAAGGATGTTCTTGCCATGGAAGGAGTTCAGCGAAGATTCACAAGGCTGATACCTGGGATGGCAGGAATGACATATGAGGAGAGATTGGGTCGATTGGGCTTATACTCGCTGGAGTATAGAAGAATGAGAGGGGATCTCATCGAAACATATAAAATTCTGACAGGTCTGGACAAACTAGATGCAGGAAGAATGTTCCCGATGGTCGGAGAGTCCAGAACCAGGGGTCATAATCTAAGGATAAGGGGTAAGCCATTTAGGACAGAAATGAGGAAGAATTTCTTCACCCAGAGAGTGGTGAACCTGTGGAATTCTCTACCACAGAAGGTAGTTGAGGCCAAGTCATTAAATATATTCAAGAATGAGTTAGATATATTTCTTAAATCTAAAGGTATCAAGGGATATGGGGAGAAGGCAGGTACAGGGTACTGAGTTTGGATGATCAGCCATGATCTCATCAAATGCAGGCTCGAGGGGCCAAATGGCCTACTCCTGCTCCTATGTTTCTATGTAAGATTTGCTGAGTGAAAGGAATCTTAAAAGGAATGCTGGGATCTCAGTTTGTGTGAAAGTGTTTGTTAAAAGAGTAAAAGTTTTCCTGACTGTGAATGTTTAAGAAGTTACAGTATTTATTTTGTCTGGAAGTCTGTCTTTAAAAAAAGTGTCTGTCATTTTTGTTTTAACTCCACCCACTCTTTTGTACAGAGAGCTAAAAGCTGTTTAACCCTTTGAAGACTTGTCTTGAATGATAGTCAAGCGTGTGCTGTTTTAAGTTTGTTAATTGTTTTACAAAAGATAAGCTTGAGCCTTGAAGTCACAGTTGCCAATGTGCCTGGAAGAAAATGAATTTGAATGTTTACAAGGCATGGGTCTCTGTTTCTCTCTCCACAGATGCTGCCTGGCCTGCTGAGTTTTTCCAGCGTTTTACATACATAGATACATAGAAGATAGGAGAAGGAGTAGGCCATCCGGCCCTTCGAGCCTGCTCCGCCATTTAATGAGATCATGGCTGATCCTCCAATTCAGTATCCCGTCCCCGCCTTCTCTCCGTAACCCCTTTTGCCTGTAGAAATATATCTAATTCCCTCTTAAATATATTTAATGAGCTGGCGTACACTGCCCTCTGTGGCAATGAGTTCCACAGGTTCACCACCCTCTGAGTGAAGAAATTCCCCCTCATTTCTGTCCTAAATGGTTTAGCCCTTATCCTTAAATTATGTCCTCTAGTTCTGTTCTCACCCGCCAAGGGAAACATTCCTTCTGCATCTAGTCTGTCTAGACCTGTCAGAATTTTATACACTTCTATGAGGTCCCCTCTCAATCTTCTAAACTCCAGTGTGTACATCCCTAAACTACATAGTCTCTCCTCATAGGTCAATCCCGCCATTCCTGGTATCAGCCTGGTGAATCGCCGCTGCACCCCCTCCATGGCAAGAACATCTTTCCTCAGATGAGGCGACCAAAACTGTACACAGTACTCGAGGTCTGGTCTCACCAGTGCCCTGTACAGCTGCAGCAAGGTATCCCTGTTCCTGTATTCCAACCCTTTTGCTATGAAGGCCAGCATACCGTTTGCTTTCTTGACCGCCTGTTGCACCTGCATGCTCGCCTTCAGTGACTGGTGTACAAGAACACCCAGGTCTCTCTGTACTTCCCCCTCTCCCAATTTTTTGCCATTTAAATAATAATTTGCCCTCCCGTTCCTGCACCCAAGGTGGATAACTTCGCACTTGTCCACATTATAGTGCATCTGCCATTTATCCGCCCAATCACCCAGTCTCTCCAAATCGCTCTGGAGCTTCCTGGTCTCCTCCTCTGAGCCCACCCCCCCTCCTAGTTTAGTGTCGTCTGCAAATTTGGAAATGCTGCATCCGACTCCCTGATCCAGGTCATTAATGTAAATTGTGAACAGCTGGGGACCCAGGACAGATCCCTGTGGTACCCCACTTGTTACTGCCTGCCATTCAGAAAATGAGCCGTTTATTCCAACTCTCTGTTTTCTATCTGACAGCCAGTTCTCTGTCCACGTCAATACTTTCCCCTTTATCCCATGAGCTTCAATTTTCCATGCTAATCTTTTATGTGGGACCTTGTCGAAGGCCTTTTGGAAGTCCAGGTACACCACATCTACTGGCTCTCCCCCATCTATTTTACCAGTTACTCCCTCAAAAAATTCCAATAGATTCGTCAAGCACGATTTACCCTTTGTAAATCCATGTTGACTCTGTCCTATCCTGTCCCCATTTGCTAAGTGCTCCGCTATTTCATCCTTAATGGACTCCAGCATTTTGCCCACAACTGATGTAAGGCTTACAGGTCTGTAATTACCTGCTTTTTCCCTACCCCCCTTTTTGAATAGTGGGGTAACGTTAGCTACCCTCCAATCCATGGGCACCGTTCCAGAGTCTAATGAATTCTGAAAAATCATACTTAGTGCATCCGCTATCTCTAGGGCCACCTCCTTCAGTACCCTAGGATGCATGTTATCAGGCCCTGGGGATTTGTCCGCCTTCAATCCCTTTAGCTTCCTTAACACCATATCCTTAGAGATATTGATTTGCGTCAGTTCCTCCTTTGCCAATGTCCCTATTTTTCCCGATATCCCATGGAGGTTTTTTGTGTCTTCCTTCGTAAAGACTGACCCAAAGTATGCATTTAGTTGGTCTGCCATTTCCTTATTTCCCGTTATATATTCCCCCGTATCTGACTGCAATGGACCAACTTTGGTTTTCACCAGTCTTTTCCTCTTGATATACTTTTCTGTTGTTATTTCGGATTTCCAGCTTCCGCAGTATTTTGCTATCGTATGGGTAATTGTTTCTTTGTTAATATGGTTTCTTTCTTTTCCAAGTGATACTGGTTAGTTTAAAAAAATTAATCTGGATTGAATTGGAGTTATTGAGGTTAATTAACCTATTAAAACCAGACTTTCATTGTGGCCACGGTGAAATTCAGGTTGGTGTAAATTTGTGTAGACCGCATTGAATAAGATTGTGCACCCAGAATTGAAACCAAACTTCAAACTACAATTTAAGTTAAGCTGGTGTGTAAAAACTGAGAAGAAAAACAAAAATTTTGTTTAACAAAAGATTAAGTTTCAGTCTACGATTTAACATTGGAGTCGCGGTTACTATGGTGAAATCCTCCAAAGCAATTTGTTTAAATGTGAAAAACTAATTTTTCTCCAGTTGTAAGCAACAACTTTAGTATTGCTGAATGAAATTTAAAGATATTGGACATTATTAAATTTAAGCGTCTTAATTTTAAGTTAATATTTCCCCACAGTGACAGGTGGGAGAAATAGATATTAGGAAATTACACAAAAAGAACCCAAACGTAGTCAAGGCAGCCCCTTTGGGAAGTTGGGTCATATGGAAAAAGAATGTTGGGCCCCCAAACAAAACCGACCGGTATGTGCTAATTGTGCAAAACCGGGACATTCAACCGAGAGGTGTTGGACAAAAAAGGAAGAGCCAAACCAGACCGGGTCCATTGATATGCATCAAAAGTTCCTGCAGTATGTAAAGGAACAGGGTGGCGGCCACTGACTAGCAGTGGCCCCCATCAAGAGGGAGAAGGAAGATCCCAGAGTCTATGTACCGGCACTGTTAGGGGGCCGGCAGTGCGATATGTTCGTAGACACGGGAGCTTCTGTATCCATTACCGATTTACCCCTTCCCCTCAACAAACAAAGGATAGACATAGTGGGGTTGGGAGGGGAGTGTTTACGTGCATTTAAAAGTGAGGTACAAGTATTGGAATTAGCGGGACGACTATTACCCGCACAATTTTATGTATGCCTAAACAGTGAGGGGACTATCTTAGGAATAGATTTGTTAAAAGAATTTAATTTGTTAATAGATTCACGACAAGGAAAGTTAACCTGGGTACAGGGAGATGGGAACAAAGTAAACTGGGGAAAGCCATTTAGCCATTTGGCAACAGTAGGAAGTGCAAAACTAGTGGCCGGCCCGGGACTGGAAGGAGGAAGGAGACTATGGGATTATATGCAAGGCAATGAAGTCAGTATGGGCGCTAGTACGAACGTCGGTATGGACAATATGCATTGTCATAATGGGATACACTATGGGATGTATCGTGAAGTATGTATGGGAACAATCACATCGACTCCAACCGGTCGAGCAGGAGGAGGGAATCCAAATGATTATTATCGAGGAACCAGCCTAATGACAGTATTCTATTCACCCCCACAGAAAATAGAATCTTCAAGCAACAAAGCGGTTTGGTTGGCGATATAGCCTTTGGGACATTGTTAACATAAAGTGATAAGATGAACGTGTTACGCAATATCATGTGTAGTTTGCTAGTTTGTATAATCATAATATGTAGCCTTGGGAGGACTCGGGCTAGAGTACCCCCACGGGCCAAAAGAGGGTTACGGGTGAACACCTTTTTATATATGTCATACACATATGCCAAGAGTGTTGATGTTGCCAGCTGTTGGGTCTGCGCCCATGTCCCCACGCACTCGGAGGAAGGAGTCCCCCTACAACCAATCCCACTTCGTGATGATGAGACGGTCAGTTGGCTGTTTGGAGTTAGAGCAGGATGCACAAGCGTGGGCTGTTATGAAGCCAAGACAGACGGCAGAACTATAGCAAAGCTCCAACATCATGGGTACAACCCGGAATATTGTAGTGGGTGGACACGGTCAACATATAACGATTCCTATCTACCACCGTTCCCGAGAACGAGGAGCAAGAAGGGACAAAGGGGGGACTATGTCTCGCAAAGAGGGGATGACTGACAGATCCTATTGTGGGCTACAGTAACTGCACACATAACATTGCCTTGCCTGGTGAAACGGGTAGTGCGAAACTCCCGTCGCTAAACGAAAGCGGTGACTTTTCAGTACAATGGGACCCCCCCAGAGGTAAATAAGTATACCCCCTACAACGGGACTCATTTCATGTGCGGTCATAGGGCCTATCCCTGGTTGCCCTGAGAATGGAGCAGCTAAATTGGCAAGGGAATCCATTAACCTGGCCTCCGTCTTGGAGCAGGTGGCCAACGATCCCTAGTTAAGGTTAATGCAGAGATGGTAGCCCTCCGCACAGTAGCTCTACAAAATCGGATGGCCCTTGACTATGTGTTGGCGGAAAAAGGGGGAACCTGTGCCCTAATAGGTACAGAATATTGTACCTATATACCAGATAACTCGGAAGCAATAACTAACTTGGCAGAACACATACAGGAAGAAGTAAAGAAATTAAAACAACCTCCGGCATCCACCCTTTGGGGCTGGGCAACTGGATGGTTGGGATCACTCGGGACATCAGTAGTACAAGGATTGATTTTGTTCTTTGTTATAATATTAGTGATGTATGGTCTGGCCCTATTGTTAAAATGTTGTTGCGCTCAAATGTCATGGCCTGCTGTAAGTGTCATGATGGTTAATCAAGTGACACCCGGAGAGAGAGATGTGTGGATATGAGTCCCTATACAAGGATGCCACAGTCTGACTAACGGACTGTGAGCCCCTGGAATGTAAACATATCTACTTACATTACCAGAAATCCATATGAAGCTGGTTCCCTGTCACAAAAGGAGTTTTGATCAGGGACCAACAGTAGGGATTGTTGGAGTAAAAATTATAGGACTTAAAGCAAGAATGTAAAAGTTAAAGCAACAATGTAAAAGTCAAAATGGTTAACCTGACACAGTGCAATGGGAAAATGTCTGTGGTTAACATGTGTACGTGCGAGGAACCAATCACCGGATAACCAGACAGTCAGACTAGATAACGCTGACCACATTTCGATGTTTATAGTTTCGGTAAGGAAGTAAAAAACTGTGTAAATGGCAGTTTATAATTAGAAGTCTGTTGCTGGGGGAACGTGATTGGGTGATGTAATGAATTACGTAACCGACCCTATAATGTATAAAAGAAGTTTTGATACCACTGTACCGACGAGAAGTGAATCACTAGATCGCGGGATCTATGACTCTTCTCCCAGTTCTCTCTGTTGAATAAACTGTGATCTTCTGCTTTGAGACAGACTCGTGAATTCATTTTTCACCAACACTGTCAATCGAATATGCTGAAGGAGCGGCAGTACATTAATAGATAATGTTAAGTGACGACAGTAATAGAAAATGCTGCAGTAACCAGAACAGTAACAAGCCAGGCAGGTAAAACCAGAATGTCTGGATACGACTCTAATAATAACCTTGCTCAGGTCCAGGGCAAGCTAACCAGAAAAAACAAAGTACTTGTACTATTAACCTCTGCTACTTGTTGAGTTAGATATAGCCGTGCTTAGTTCCTAGTTTTGCCGTAGCAATTTTACATGGAGTTGGTTGTCTTTTCTTGACAAGAGAAATGCAGGGAACAGCACCAACCGCTGTACATGGCCTTCTTTGATCTCACAAAGGCCTTCGACACTGTCAACCATGAGGGATTATGGAGTGCCCTCCTCAAATTCGGCTGCCCTCAAAAATTTGTCACCATCCTCCGCCTGCTTCACGACGACATGCAAGCTGTGATCCTGACCAACGGTTCCACCACAGACCCAATTCATGTACGGACCGGGGTCAAACAAGGCTGTGTCATCGCACCAACGCTCTTCTCGATCTTCCTTGCTGCAATGCTCCATCTCACCCTCAGTAAGCTCCACACTGGAGTGGATCTAATTTACAGAACAAACGGGAAACTGTTCAACCTCCGTTGCCTCCAATCCAGATCCAAGGTCGTCCCATCCTCTGTCGTCGAATTACAGTATGCAGACGACGCTTGCGTCTGCGCTCACTCGGCGGTCGAACTCCAAACCATCGTCAACACCTTCACCGAAGCGTACGAGAGCATGGGCCTTACACTAAACATCCGTAAGACAAAGGTCCTCTACCAACCTGCCCCCGCCACACAGTACTGCTCCCCGATTATCAAAATCCACGACAAGGCCTTGGACAACGTGGACCACTTTCCATACCTCGGGAGCCTACTGTCAACAAGGGCAGACGTCGATGACGAAGTCTAACACCGCCTTCAGTGTGCCAGTGCAGCCTTCGGTCGCCTGAGGAAACATAGAAACATAGAAGATAGGAGCAGGAGTAGGCCATTCGGCCCCTCGAGCCTGCTCCACCATTCGATGAGATCATGGCTGATCATCTAAACTCAGTACCCTGTACCTGCCTTCTCCCCATATCCCTTGATACCTTTAGCTTTAAGAAATATATCTAACTCATTCTTGAATATATTTAATGACTTGGCCTCAACTACCTTCTGTGGTAGAGAATTCCACAGGTTCACCACTCTCTGGGTGAAGAAATTCTTCCTCATTTCTGTCCTAAATGGTTTACCCGTTATCCGTAGATTATGACCCCTGGTTCTGGACTCTCCGACCATCGGGAACATTCTTCCTGCATCTAGTTTGTCCAGACCTGTCAGAATTTTATATGTTTCGATGAGATCCCCTCTCATTCTTCTATACTGCAGGGAGTATAAGCCCAATCGACCCAATCTCTCCTCATATGTCATTCCTGCCATCCCAGGTATCAGCCTTGTGAATCTTCGCTGAACTCCTTCCATGGCAAGAACATCCTTCCTCAGATAAGGTGACCAAAACTGCACACAGTACTCAAGGTGTGGTCTCACCAAGGCCCTGTACAACTGCAGCAGGACATCCCTGTTCCTATACTCAAACCCTTTCGCTATGAAGGCCAACATACCATTTGCCTTCTTCACCGCCTGCTGCACCTGCATGCTTACCTTCAGCGACTGGTGCACAAGGACACCCAGGTCTCGTTGCACTTCCCCTTCTCTCAATCTATTGCCATTCAGATAATAGTCTGCCTTTCTGTTTTTGACACCAAAGTGGATAACCTCGCACTTATCCACGTTATATTGCATCTGCCACGCTTCTGCCCACTCACCCAACCTGTCCAAATCATCCTGGAGTTTCTCGGTATCCTCCTCGCAGCACACACTCCCACCCAGCTTTGTGTCATCTGCAAACTTGGAGATATTACATTTAATTCCCTTATCTAGATCATTAATGTATATTGTGAATAGCTGGGGTCCAAGGACCGATCCCTGCGGTACCCCACTAGTCACTGCTTGCCACTCGGAAAAAGACCCATTCATTCCTACTCTCTGCTTTCTGTCCGCCAACCAGTTCTCTATCCAAGTCAATACCTTGCCCCCAATCCCATGTGCCTTAACTTTACATGCTAATCTCTTATGCGGGACCTTATCGAAAGCCTTTTGAAAGTCCAAATACACCACATCTACTGGTTCTCCCTTATCTATTTTCCCAGTTACATCCTCAAAAAATTCCAGTAGATTAGTCAAGCACGATTTACCTTTTGTAAATCCATGTTGACTTTGTCCGATCCTGTCACTGTGTTTCAAATGCTCAGCTATTACATCCTTTATAATGGACTCTAGCATTTTCCCCACTACCAATGTCAGGCTTACCGGTCTGTAATTCCCTGCTTTCTCTCTACCACCCTTTTTGAATAGTGGGGTAACATTAGCTACTCTCCAATCCATGGGTACAGTTCCAGATTCCATCGAATGTTGGAAGATGATCAGCAATGCATCTACTATTTCTAGGGCCACTTCCTTAAGTACCCTAGGATGTAGATCATCAGGCCCTGGGGATTTATCGGCCTTCAATACCGTCAATTTCCCTAACACCATTTCCCTGCAAATACTGATTTCTTTCAGTTCCTCCCTTTCATCAGACCGTATGTTCTCCAACATCTCTGGGAGCTTATTTGTGTCCTCCTTTGTGAAGACAGAACCAAAATATGCATTTAATTGGGCTGCCATTTCTTTGTTCCCCATTATAACTTCCCCCGCTTCTGACTGCAAGGGACCTACACTTGATTTCACTAATCTTTTTCTCTTCACATATCTATAAAAGCTCTTACAGTCAGTAAGAGAGTGTTTGAAGACCAGGACCTCAAACCCGGCACTAAGCTCATGGTCTACAGAGCAGCAGTGATACCCGCCCTGCTGTGTGCCTCAGAGACATGGACCATGTACAGCAGGCACCTGAAAGCACTGGCGAGGTACCACCAATGCTGCCTCCGCAAAATCCTGCAAATCCATTGGCAGGATAGGTGCACCAACGTCAGTGTTCTCGCTCAGGCCAACATCCCCAGCATCGAAGCTTTGACCACGCTCGATCAGCTCCGATGGACGGGTCACATTGTCCGCATGCCCGATACGAGACTCCCAAAACAAGCGCTTTAATCGGAGCTCCGGCACGGCAAGAGAGCCCCAGGTGGGCAGAGAAAACGCTTCAAGGACACCCTCAAAGCCTCCTTGAAAAAGTGCAACATCCCCACCGACACCTGGGAATCCCTCGCCCAAGACCGCATAAAGTGGAGGAGAAGCATCCGGGAAGGCGCTGAACACCTCGAGTATCTTCGCCGGGAGCAAGCGGAAGCCAAACGCAGGCAGCGCAAGGAGCGCACGTCAACCCAAGCACCCCACCCACCTGCTCCTTCAGCCACCGTCTACCCCACCTGTGACAGAGAGTAGGTCCCGCATTGGATTCATCAGTCACCTGCGAACTCATTTTTAATGTGGAAGCAAGTCATCCTTGGTTCCGAGGGACTGCCTAAGAAGAAGAAGGATTCATTTGAGGAGCCAATGTAACAAATTAACCGCTAACGGGAAACCAGTGGTCACGTAGGTTTGTGATTTTAGAGCTTAAATAGCGAAAGTGCGAGTAGCTCGATCAAGCGTAACTCCAGGAAGAAAGAACTGACAGCCAGGCCCAGGTGAGGACGACTGGTACTTCCCAGATCGGTAATGTATAATCTGTTTTTTGGTGTACTGAATAAAGCTTATAAAGGAACTTTGTGTCGTGGAGTGTTTCAGTGTACCTAAATCACTAAAGGCGAAGAACTAAATTGTAACAAGGGTTGTATCACTCAACTTCAATAAGTCGAACAATGCCCAGGTGCAGCATCAAGAAAACTTATTCTATTGTCTCTGGTACTTCATTGGAACGCTTACCTTTCCATCAAGCAACTGTAGAGAACACCATGTACTGTGGAGTTCACAACACTGCACCATCCATTATGCACATCCCATATCAATAGCACCCCCAAGTGGTTTGGAAGAGTAAGTTGTACACAAATAAATATTCAGATTTGTTCTTTAATTTTATTTTTCTAATGATTTCCCCCCTCAATTTTCAACGCCCCCCCCCCCCCCCCATTCTCGTGAAGATGCGGACTTTTGCCCAGGTATGTTTGCTGACTCTCCTCCAGTATCTCACAAGAATGGAGCATTCTTCATAAGCCTCAACAGTGAGCCATCAAAACCAAGCCGGACGTCTGCCTTGCCCAGTGACCACCTGCAAGCAGTTTCCAGCGGGGGTCAGTGAAAAGGAGTGGGAAACCCTGTTCCATTTTCCCCATTCCCCTAGCCTGGGGAACTCTGAGGCCAAGTTTTAAAGAGTGTGCAGGGACAGAGGGACCTGGGAGTTAATGTGCATAAGTCCCTGAAGGTGGCAGGACATATTGAGAGAGTGGTTAGCAAAGCACATGGGATCTTGGGCTTCATAAATAGAGGTATTGAGTACAAAAGTAGAGAAGTTATGCTGAGCCTTTATAAAGCGCTGGCTAGGCCACAACTGGAGTATTGCGTCCAGTTCTGGTCACCACACTTTAGGAAGGATGTGAAGGCCCTTGAGAGGGTGCAGAGGAGATTTACCAGAATGGTTCCGGGGATGGGGAATCTTAGCTACCAGGACAGGTTGGAGAAGCTGGATTTGTTTTCATTAGAGCAAAGGAGGTTGAGGGGTGATTTGATAGAGGTGTACAAGATTATGACGGGTTTGGATAGGCTAGACGGAGAAAGGCTGTTCCCACTAGTTAACATAGAAACATAGAAACATAGAATCTAGGAGCAGGAGTAGGCCATTCGGGCCGTCGAGCCTGCTCCACCATTCAATACGATCATGGCTGATCATTCAAATCCAGTACCCTGTCCCTGCTTTAATCCCCACAGTACACATATCCCACCCTACCCCCGTAACCCCATGTATTTAATTCCCCCTAACATATCCCATCCTATCCCCGTAACCCCACATATTTAATCCCCCCCTAACACTAAGGGTCAATTTATCATAGCCAAATCAACCTAACCCGCACATTTTTGGACATAGTTGATGGGACAAGGACTAGGGGACACAGATTTAAGGTTTTGGGCAAGAGATACAGGGGGGACATGAGGAAAAACATTTTTACGCAGCGAGTGGTGATGACCGGAATTCGCTGCCGACGGAAGTGGTGGAAGCGAAGACATTCAATGTTTTCAAGGGGAGACTGGATAGGCACTTGAGGGAAATAAACTTGCAGGGCTACAGGGAATGGGACTGACTGGATTGCTCCACAGAGAGCCGGCATGGACTCGATGGGCCGAATGGCCTCCTTCTGTGCCGTTATGACTCTATGACTTCAGTTACACAGCATCTTGAAGTACTGAATTCAGTTTTGGACACCGCACCAAAGGATGGATATATTGGCCATGGAAAGGGTACCGTGTGGATTCGACAGAATGATGCCGGGGCTTAAACGGTTAAATTATGAGGACAGTTTTCATAAACTTGGCATGTATTCCCTAGAGTTCAGAAGATTGAGGAGTGATCTAATTGAGGTGAGATAATATTTCCTAATTGCATTTATATAGTGTCCTTAACAGAGAAAAAAATCGCATGGCACAACATAGGAAGAAAATCCAATGACACTTCATAAAAGCATAATCTGAAAAGCATGGACACCAACCCAAAGGAGGAGATATTATGAGGGGTGACCAAGACCTTGATCAAAGAAGTGTCTTTTAAGAGGAGTCTTACAGAGGGAGAGGGAAGCAGTGAGGTAGAGGGGATTAGCTGGAGAATTCTGGAGTGTCGGACGGTTGAAGGCTCGGCCACCAGTGGTGGGGAGTAAAGGAGGAGTTGGATGCACAAAAAGCCAGAGCCAGAGGAACAGAAAGTTTGGGAGGAGGGTTGTATGCTGGAGGAGGTTCAAAAGATTGGGAGGACCAAGGCCATGAATAGATTTAAACAAGGATGAGCATTTTAAATCTGAAGGGTTGGGAGCCAAGGACACTTTTCTCCCCAACCACCATGCCCTGACCCCATTCCCCAGTCTCTCATTCCCCATCACCCCAATCCCCAAAATCCCTATCCGCTGTCAATCTCTCCCCAGCTCCGAGCCGCAATCCCCGACCCCCTCAGTCCCCAGTCACCCACTGTTCTCCCCAAGCTCCAATCCTCTGTCCCGGTTCATTCCAAGCTGCTAGCAGTAGTGTCCAGGTGATTCATGCCCCATTCCCGGAGGCTCTCGGGCACTCCGGGAGTGTTGGCAACCCTATCAGAAGAGAGTAAGGCCTAATTAGGGCTTGACGTGATCCAGCCAGATCTGGTGATGGATGGTTAAACCAGCACACACACCAAATACACTCAATTCTGTATCCTTTGGAATTAAGGGAGCAAAGATGGGAGCCATACCAGGGGAAGTGACCAGGGTGGGACAGAGTAAAGGTTTTACTCGGGACAAGGTCAACAAAGGTGGAAGTGAGGAAATGGTTGAGCAAATTGATGGCAAATGAAGGGCCAAAGGCCTGGCAGTTTGAAAGTGCAGTTGTAAGTGACTTGGGAAAGAGTTTTATCCAGAGGTGGTACAGAAAGAAGTGGGGTTCAAAGGAGGTAGGGGATATGGGTGATGAGGGATACAAGGAAGTAGTCGGTGATGTCCTTATCGGTGATGAGACCGTGGGCATGGAGGGGCAACAGCAGGAACAGATCAGAGCTCACTCAACATAGTCTAACGTCCCAAAGGGGGAGCAAAAAACTGAGCCTGCAGAAGCAGACCAGGTGCTAGAATAGAGACAGCTCAAGGGAGAATACAGTCTCAGTAGAAAGTGGCAGCAAATGTGGAGGTCGCAGTAAAGCCGAGAAGCCAGCAGAGATATGGAATGTGGCCCAGGGGAAGGTGGATTTCTGTCCAGGACCTAATACAGCAGCGCAGTAATTCTGAGAGGCCAGTAGTGAACTAAAACATAGTCCTGAAGATCTTAACGTACCCAGGTTAACGAACAGAGTAACATTTCTGTTCATTATTTTAACTACTCAAACTATCCTTTGCCTCCAGAGCATTGATCGCTTTCCCATCTCCGATAAGCAGTAGAACATCATAATATTAAACCTTTTAGGTTTAAACTATTAAGTAAATTTATTTAACAAAATTTGAATTAGCGAGTAAACAACAAGAACACGCATATCCATACACACAATAGAAATCCTTCTGTCGAGCTCCTAGAAAGGAAAATAATTGCAATCTAAATGCTGAGCTTTTTTGGTAAATAAATTTTAATACACAATGTTTCTTTTTTCCCTTGTATTTCATACTACCATGGGAGCTCTTAGTAGTTCCAAACTGACTCTCCCAGATTCAAACAGCTACAGCTCCTTAAAAGTTCCCCCAATATTACAAGGACTTCCTGGATTTGAATAACTGACCACAATCAGAAAAAACCAGTGATACAAGTGAACAAATCAGGGTTTGTTTGAAAGTCGTTCAACAACAGCCCACCCCCGCCACCCCTTCCACAAACTTTGCAGACAGCCGATGAAACTTAAATAGTTTTTAAAATATATTTGAGGGGGCTCAAATCAACAAGAGAGTGAACTGCTAAAATGGAATGAATTGCAAAAGAGTGAGGATTTTAAAATGGGAATTTGGTGAGAGTGGGACTTCACTGATAAGTAGTGGGTAAGTAGTACTGAAAGTGTATTTTTATCCAACTTAAATTCAACGGAGTTTTCTAACTTTAAAAACTGTAAGTTAACTATCAATCAATTGTAGGTAGGTACTGACTAGGTATTAATTATTGTGTGGCTGGGGGTTAACTGACCAGTGGAAACTGGTGTGTGTCTGAAATGTATATATCAGAGGGTATATCTGCAAGAGCACAGACGGCTCAAAGCACAGAGAGAGTGAACTGCTACAGAGGGAATTGCAAAACAAAGCGAGGATTTTAAAACGTGAATTTGCTGAGAGTGGGAATTAGGTGCAATGGGGAAAGGAGGTGCTAAGTTATTTAAACCAAGGGAAAACAGTAAATAAGTAAATATATAAATAATAGAATCAAAGGGAATAAAATTAACCAAAGTAGAGGATCCAAACATTAAAGGGTTCTGAATTGCATTAAATAAAAATCTGGTGTACATAAATAATAAATAGAAGTTAAGGAGATACCAAACTAAAGTATATATATATATATATATATATATATATATATATAATATGCAAGTAGATAGACTTTTAATTAAATGATAGGACAGCTGAGACCTGTTGCCTGCAATTCCTGTGCCTTGTGGGGACTCCAGAACACTTCATGTGTCCTGGATAAACACTGTGTGCAGGAAGTGCCTCCAGCTACTCGAGCTTGAGCTCAGGGTTTCTGAGCTTAAGCGGTTGGAGGCACTGCAGGGCATATGGGGGCTGAAAATTTCCTGGATTCCACGTCCCAGGAGGTGGTCACCCCGCAGCCACAGAGAGTTAAGGAGAATAGTAAGTGGGCGGCCATCAGGGTAGGAAGAGACAGGCAGTGCAGGAATTCTCCAGGAGTGTGGCGCTCACAAACCGGCTTTCAGTGCTGAATACCAGTGAGGGTGACGACACCTCGAAGGAGTGCAGTCCAGAGCAAATCCACGGCACCGTGGATAGCTCTTTCAGGGATGTGGCACATATGCAACAGGCTGGATGTCATCCTTCTGTGCTGTAATATTTTAAGAATTTATTTTATGCACTTTGTCAAAATTATTAATGCAATGTTACCAATTCCTCCTTTTATAATCCCTGTCATGCAAGACAGCGGGTGCCAAAACGGAGATCCCAATCACTAATATTGTCTGAACATGCTACGGAGAAAATTGTTTCTACACTAGAATCATAGAAATTTACAGCACAGAAGGAGGCAATTTGGCTCATCTTGTCCGTGCCGGCCGACAAAGAGCTATCCACCCTAATTCCACTTTCCAGCACTTGGTCCGTAGCCTTGTAGGTTATGGCACTTCAAGTGCATATCCAAGTACTTTTTAAATGTGATGAGGGTCTCTGCCTCTACCACCCTTTCAGGCAGTGAGTTCCAGACCCCTACCACCCTCTGGGTGAAAAAATTTCTCCTCAAATTCCCCTCAAAACCTCCGACCAATTACTTTAAATCTATGCCCCCTGGTTATTGACCCTTCTGCTAAGGGAAATAGGTCCTTCCTATCCACTCTATCTAGGCTCCTCATAATTTTATACACATCAATTTGGTCTCCCCTCAGCTTCCTCTGTTCTAAAGAAAACAACCCCAGCCTATCCAATCTTTCCTCATAGCTAAAATTCCCCAGTCTAGGCAACATCCTCGTAAATCTCCTCTGCATCCCCTCTAGTGCAATCACATCCTTCCTGTAATGTGGTGACCAGAACTGCACGCAGTATTCTAGCTGCGGCCTAACTAGTGTTTTATCCAGTTCAAGCATAACCTCCCTGCTCTTATAATTCTATGCCTCGGCTAACAGAGGCAAGTATCCCGTATGCCACCTTAACTACCTTATCTACCTGTCCTGCAACCTTCAGGGATCTGTGGACATGCACTCCAAGGTCCCTCTGATCTTCTGCACTTCTACACTACTTCAATACATTTGCATTTCAAATGCTAAATAGTTACTGGTCTTATTCTAGTCAGTTCATCCCTCAATAGTTGGATTTAATTGGCAATTGTCTACTCGGGATTCAGATTGTACACTTCCGATTAATCTTGCTGAATGTGGCAATGTAAAAATATATAGTTTGAAATGCCCCCCAGGAAGTATTTGCTTTAAGCAAAAAAAGTCCCACTGCAGACAAAGCACCTCCCATCCTTGCTCGGCATTCTTTACTCATGTGTCTGAATTCAAGTTAGGGTTAGGGTTAAGTGCAAAAAAATCAGGTGTGTTGAACAGATTCAATAAAATGCAATCCCACTTTACATTATGTGTCAAAAATGTAAAATCTTCAAACTCAGAACCCATTGTTTCCCACTGTTTGAATGTCCATTCTTAAAACAAAAGCAGTATGACTCTTAATTTTTCAAAGGAAATCCTTTATAAAATTAAGTTCAGTTGAACGCAAGATTTTGTATTTTAAAATGACAACATATGGGTCCGAGCACCAGATGTCATGTCTTGTGTACGAGGTGATGGGGCAAAGCCGAGTGTTTAGCTACCAATAGCAGGGGGGTCAGGGTGAGAAAAGCTCCGAATAAAGTTGATGACTAATTCAAAAACAGGTCTTACCAGGTGGGACGAAGAGGACCCCGCGGACCCTGCCCTCTCTCACTGGGATCCTCTTCACCCCTTCTTTCATAAACCACCGTTGATTGATACAGGCGGCCAAAGGCTGCTCTGGGAGCCGCTCCAGGGTCCCGTGTCCATCAAACACCTCAATGTGGACACAGAGGGGAGAAGCGGCCATGTCCTTCTTCACCAGTCGAGTGAAAGGAGTGCCGGGGGTGAGCGACCAGAACAGCCCCATGGGCTCGGTGCCGGTGTAGTGGCCACCCAGGGACGGGCACTGACTCAGGTCCAGCTCCCCCTGCTCGTCCGCCCTGTAGAAAGCCAAGGAGTGAAAAGCCTGCCCCTTCTCGTCGGTGAGCGAAGCCTTCATGGTGACCTGTTGGAGCGGGGAGAGGCCGCTCACCCGCACCTGGACCGGCTCATCGAAGAGGCACTCGGGGCTGGGGTGAAGCCGGACACTCACGGCCATCCCGGCTCGGTGACACAGGGGGACACGGCCGCTCCAACACCGTCTCAGGAGGTTCCCGGCCACACCCGGCCGGCGGAGGCTGGAGAGGGACATGAAACCCAACGACAGCATTGGTACCGATGGCGCGCAGTGTTTGCAGCCTGTGTTGCTGGAATTGCCCTATTTATTTACCGCTGGGAGGTGTCACTATCAGGAGGGAGGGAGAAACTGCCCACCAGACTGACACCACCCACACCTCCCCATCTGTTGGCAGTGGACACAGTGAACGAGTCCGGGGTTTTAATTGGAGCTCGAGTAAGACGTGGCTCTCTTGAAACAAACACACACGGAGCTGATCTCATTGTCATCTGCATTTTACACAAATAAAGAAACAAAGCAGGCCAGAAGCTGAAGACCCACGTGCCAGATTTAGGCCAGAAAGATCTCACCAATTCTCTGTCACTAGGGATGAAGAAGAATAATGGCCCGAAAATTAGACCTAATATGCGAGAGTCCGCACTGTGTACTCTCGCGTTTTAGGTCTCCAATTGCCGGTTTCCAGCATGCACTGTGCATGCGCGGGAAACCGGCACTTGGTGAATTCAAAAGGGGCGGTTCCTAGGTGAACCGCGTGCGCGCTACAGGTAAGCTTGGAAGCTTTGAACGCGCAGGTAAGCATGGAAGATTTTACACATAAAGAAAGGAGGCGTAAGACCCTCTTTTAACAAGGTAAGTAGTTAATTAAGTATTATTTTAAATTTTTTTCAACAGGTTTATCTTTTTTAGAGACTTTAAAGAAAGGTAAGTTTATTTTTATAACTTTTAAAAAGATTTTAAATTTTTTCAAAAATTTAATTTTTTGTTTAAAGTGGTTAATTTATTTAACTATACTTATTTTATTAATGTGATGGCTTTAAAAAAAATTTAATTGAGGTTTAGCTGTTCTTTTGGGGGGGTATATTATTCATAGCTTTGACAGGTCTTCCTGTCAAAACTATGAATGAAAGATGGTGTGCTGCCATTGGCTCTAACTGAATCACGTGATCCCAGAGCTTGCACGAATTAATTGCGTCTCTGGGTCACGCAAGCACTGCACAGCTGCAGCCTTGAAACTAAAGTTCGTGTGGGCCCGGAGGAAAAAGGTAGGCGCGGAGTGAGATATCGCGGGGAAGCCTTACCCCCGCGTGAACACTCAGTCTTTAATTTCTGGGCCAATGTCTCTGCAGAGACACAGGCCGTTTGGCCCATCAATGCTGCGCCACGTTTTTCTACACCTAGTCTAACCCCACTCCTGCTCATTCCCCCAAACCTTTAAAATTCCTCTTTTTTCTCTCGCAACTAATTCCCCTTTAAAAGAATTTATAGAACCTGCTTCAACAACGGTTTGTATCAGAGTTCCACAATCTAACTACCCCAGATGTCAGCCATGGCTCAGTGGTAGTCAGTAATGTCAACCCCACCGTTTCATAAATCATGAGACAAACTCTGAAAATCATAAGATTTGGTATGAATTCATGAGTGGGTATTTTTTTGTTTATAAATCTCATTAGTGGCTTTATTTAATCTCTAAATGGTCACACCTCCTTACAAAATGTATATTACTGCATCTGAAAATGCTTTACAGAAAACTTCTGCCTGTTATCAGCCTTCAGCTGGTGCCCAACACAACCACCACACAAAGCAATCCCTGCAGCCGCCAACCAAAGATAAGTTTTGGGGAAAAACATCAAAAACACCTTCCCATGGAAACAGGAGTTGTGATCACCCCCAGTGAACATTGATGTGATTGGTAAACATTTCCTTCAGCTGAAATGTAACCCTACAGGTTCAGCAACATGCCTGTTGAATACAATACCTCTATGTTCTTCCCTGTATCTCACCATCTCTTGCCATCAGCGTCTGCTCTCTCAACCTCCCCAGTCTCTTCCTTCCCTAATCTCTCCCAAATTCCTCTCTCCCTGGCCACGTCAATCTTTTCCTCTCGCATCTCCATCCCTTTCCCCCCTCAAGTTGTCTTGGTCTCTTCCCCCTCCCGAGTCTCATCCTCTCTCTCTCTCTCTGTATTGCCATCTCTCATGTTCCTCTCTCTCTACCACATCTTTCTCTTACATTCCTCTCTCTATACCTCTATCATATTCCTCTCTGTACCCCTTTACAAAAAATTATTTGTTCCTGGGATGTGGGCATCACTGGCAAAGCCAGCATTTATTGCCCGTCCCTAATTGCCCTCGAGAAGGTGGTGGTGAGCTGCCTACTTGAACCGCTGCTATCCGTGTGGTGAAGGTATTCCTACAGGGCTATTAGGGAGCGAGTTGCAGGATTTTGACACAGCAACAATGAAGGAATGGCGATATATTTCCAAGTCAGGATGGTGTGTGACTTGGAGGGGAACTTGGAGGTGATGATGTTCCCATGCACCTGCTGCCCTTGTCCTGCTAGGTGGTAAAGGTACACCTATCACCTACAGGTTTTGGAGGTGCTGTCGTAGAAGCCTTGGTGAGTTGTTGCAGTGCATCTTGTAGATGATACACACTGCAGCCATGGTGCATTAGTGTTGAAAAGGAGTGAATGTTTAAGGTGGTGGATGGGGTGCCAATCAAGTGGGCTGCTTTGTCCTGGATGGTTTTGAGCTTCTTGCGTGTTGTTGGAGCTGCACACATCCAGGCAAGTGCAGAGTATTCCATCACACTCCTGAACGTGCCTTGTAGATGGTGGAAAGGCTTTGGAGTCAGGAGGTGAGACACTCATCGCAGAATACTCAACCTCTGATCTGCTTTTGTAGTCATAGTATTTATGTGGCTGGTACAGTTAAGTTTCTGGTCAATGGTGACTCCCAGGATGTTGATGCTGGGGGATTCGGCGATGATAAATGTCAAGGGTCGGTGGTTGGACGCTCGCTTGTTGGAGATAGTTATTGCCTGGCACTTGTATGGCACGAATGTTACTTGCCACTTATCTGCCCAAACCCAAATGTCGTCCAGGTCTTGCTGCATATAGGCATGGACTGCTTCATTATCTGAGGAGTTCCAAATGGAACTGAACACTCTGCAATCATCAGTGAACATCCCCACTTCTGACCTTATGAATCAGGGAAGGTCATTGATGAAGAAGCTGAAGATGGTTGGGCCTAGGACAATACCCTGAGGAACTCCTGCACCGATGTCCTGGGACTAAGATGATTGACCTCCAACAACCACAACCGTCTTCCTTTGTGCTAGGTATGACTTCAGCCAGTGGAGAGTTTCCCCCCGATTCCCATTGACTGGCTGGGTAGTCTAGAACTAGGGGTCACAGTCTCAGAATAAGGGGTAGGCCATTTAGGACTGAGATGAGAAATTTCTTCACACAAAGGGTTGTGAATCTTTGGAATTCTCTACCCCCGAGAGCTGTGCGTGCTCAGTCATTGAGTATATTCAAGACAGAGATCAATAGATTTTTGGATTTTAAGGTAATCAAGAGATATGGGGATAGTGCGGGAAGTGGAGTTGAGGTAGAAGATCAGCCATGATCTTATTGAATGGCGGAGCAGGCTCGAAGGGCCGAATGGCCTATTCCTATTTCTTATGTTCTTGCATGTGTAATTATTGCTGCATCCAGATACTGACATTTAACATAGATTTTCCCCATAGACAGAGTCTAATCTAGAAATATTTAGTGCATTTCATAGAATCATGCAATCTTACAGCACAGAAGGAGGCCATTTAGCCCATCGTGCCTCTGCAGCCTCTTTGAAAGAGCAGTCGTGCTTAGTCCCACATCTCCGCTTTTTGTCTGTAACCCTGTAAGTTGCTCTATTTACTCTATCAAAACCTCTCATCTTGATAAACCTCTATTAGGTCACCTCTTAACCTTCTCTGTTCGAAGGAGAACAGTCCTAACTTTTCCAACCTCCGCTCATAACTGCAGTCCCTCATCCCTGCTAACATCCTGGTAAAACTCCTCTGTGCCCTTTCTAATACCTTTACATCTTTCCTGAAATGCGGTGCCCAGAATTGTTCAGTGTCCAGCTAACGCTTAATCAGTGATTTAAAAAGTTCGAGCACGATCTCTTGGCTTTTATATTCTATTCCTCCATTTATAAAACCAAGTAACCCATATGTTCTTTTAACCACCTTATCAACTTGCCCTGCCACCTTTTAGGATTTGTGTATATGGACACCAAGGTCTCTCTGCTGATCTACACTTTTCAAAAACATGCCATTTATAGTCCTCCCAAAGTGCATCACTTCACACTTCTCCACATTGAACTCCATCTGCCATGCTTTTGCCCATTTCACCAACCTGTCTAGGTCATCCTGAAGCCTATAATTATCCTCATCATGATCTACTAGTTTGTCAAGTTTCGTATCATCTGCAAACTTTATAATGTTGCTCCCTCCACCCGAGTGTAGGCCGTTTATAAAAATTGCAAAGAGTAATGGACCCAAAACTGATCCTTGGGGAACACCACTGCAAACCACCTCCCAGTCTGAAAAACATCCATCCACCACCACCCTCTGCTTCCTGACACTGAGCCAATTTTGTATCCAAACCGCCACTTTCCCCTTAACTCCATGGGCTTCCATCTTCTTAATAAGCCTCCTGTGTGGCACTTTGTCGAATGCCCTCCAAAAGTCCATATATATATTGACAAAGAATACTGTGATCCACTCATTTTTTTTGCTTTTCTTTAAATACAAGATGGATAATAGTAAAACTTGTGGCAATTTAGGAAGCAGAGCTTCTCTGCAGTACAAGTTCAGGAACAGAAATGCTAAACAGAGGTGCTGCAGCACCACCACTGGTGGGAGGGTGTACACACAGTCTGATATATTCACAAAGGCATTTTGCATTCTAGGTTTTTATAATGGAAAAAGGTTCACAATAATGACAAAAACATAAGAGGAAGTAAGGCAGTGTGGACAGGAAGCATGTGTAGACATAAGACATTTAAATTGTGATGGATATTGGTGAAAGGAGGATGGGGTAGGGAAGATTCATCGGATACCCTTCAACCAATATAGGCTGCATACTGGAATTGTGAACTGTTTACAGTGACTGCTTTTCAATTGGGATTTTCCAAGTCCATGGGTGAGATTTTCTGTTTGTGTTCTCTAGCTTGTGATTTTGCATTGCTTCATTTTAATAGGCAAAAAGCCATGGGCTTCTGACAACCCCCAACCTATATCCTTTAGCTCCTGTATTCTCAAGTGCCAACACTGATTTTCAGTTGATCCTGAAGCAAACCAAAAATGAAGATATTCATGCAGAAAAATTTAATTAATTTAAAAGAAAATGTTTTCCCACAATGAAAATATTGTGCAGCAAATCATTAATGCTAAAACGTAATTGGCAGGTAAAAAATACATGGATATGAAAGAGAATAAGCAACAAATTACAAGATTTATAAAGTAAAATGAAGTTTCACACAATCGTATTCTGAATAAAATGCAATTATATACAAATGGGGGTGGGGGGGGGAAACTGTTACACGATAGTTTATAACAAATTAACTTAGATTAAGGCACATCTGAGATAATGCAATTCATCCCCTAATTTTGGCAAACAAACATTGGATAGTTTCACAACTTGCTCTATTTTTCGAGATGTTTTCGTAGAAATGTCTGGATCTTTGGCCACAGGTCTACCTGGGCTAATGAATGTGGCTTCATTTGCCCTCCCCATACCACAGGACGTCCTACCAGCCGATGAAAAGAGGCATAGCAGAATGGAAAATATGAGGGCTCCAGCAGATGGCCAGCCTCAGGGTAAATGATAAGTTCATAGTTCTCTCTGCCATTTTCTTTCAGTCGTTGAACAGCTTGCTGAGCATAGAGTGGAGTTTTCCAACACACGTCAGCTTCTCCAACCACAAACAAATAATGTCCCTCAGCCTTTTCTATTGGGATGATGCAATCTTTGTTAGCTTCATCCATTGGGTTATCGAGCACCTCAGAGCAATCAGTCAGCTTTGATTCGAGAATTTTGACTCGGTCGATAGAAAAACCCAGGCCAGGAAGAGTGATGTTTTTGTAATGTAAATTACCGAAAGTGTTTGCATTGCACCCACAAATACTAACGGCTGCTACCACGTGTGGTAAAAATGTGATCATCGATAGAACTAGATCTGCTCCCTTTGATATTCCGATTGCTCCGACCCCAGGACCTTTAACCTTAAGAAAAAAAATAATGCAGACACATGTAAAAATTCGTCAACTGTACTGTATATGCTTCTACTAAATTAAGCAAGTGTAAATATTTGGTTGAAATTTAAAACTTTCTTTCATTGGGTAAGAATGGCGTAACAGGCTTGAGGAGCTGAATAGCCTGCTCCTGTTCCTCTGTAACTAACCTTGAAGCCAAGTGTGAGACTCCCTGCACTCTGCTTTACTCCATTGTCACGTTGGATCCGGACATTAGATTCAGGCTGTATTTACATAATAAGTCCAGCACTGGTGTGAAATAAAAACGCTTCACATGGACATTACTGCTGTAGAGCAAACACACCCTTAATCTCCAGGGAAGCAAAAAAATGTACAATTTCCAAAATGATAAAAGACTGCTAAATTTGCCTCCTCCTCAAGTCTTTCTTTAGTCCCGCTAGATTTTTTGCAATTTTATTCTCCTGGCCTCTAAGTCTGCAACCATAATGCAAGTTAAATAACCTACTTAGATCTACATTAATCAAACATTTTAAACCCCTCTCCATCACCTGTTCTCCAATGAAAATAATCTCAATTCTGTAACCCTCTCAGTGTAGTTTTAAATTCTGTCTCTCCTCCTTTAACTCTCTCCAGTGCTTCAATGTCATTTTGAAAAAGCCTCAGATTTGGAGTTTTACCATATACGGTAAACCATATTAACTGGATAACCCTTGTCTGCTAAGGAAAGAATACCTGTAGACTGAAAAGCCACGACCTATCGCTTATAAAGAGTTAAAAATATACAATAGTGGCAAAGCAGCGAGTTAGCTTATATAGTATTTACAGCACAGAAACCGGCCATTCGGCACAACAGGTCCATCCCAGTGTTTCTGCTCCACATGAAGCTCCTCCCACCCTTCATCTAACCCCATCAACATATCCTTCTATTCATTTCTCCTTCATGTACATATCTAGCTTCCTCTTAAATGCATCTATGCTAGTCGCCTCAACTACTCCCTACGGTAACGAGTTCCACATTCTTACCACTGAGTAAAGAAGTTACTCCGGAATTCCCTATTGGATTTTTTTGTGACTATCTTAACTTATTGCCCCTAGTTCTGGGCTCCCCCCGCAAGTGGAAACAGCTTCTCTACGTTTACCCTATCAAGCCCGTTCATAATATTGAAGACCTCTATTAGGTCACCGCTCAGTCTTCTCTTTTCTAGAGAAAAGAGCTCCAGCGTGTTCAAACTTTCCTGATAGGTATAACCTCTCTGTTCTGGTATCATCCCAGCAAATCTTTAATGCACCTTCTCCAGTGTCTCTATATCTCACACAGCATCCTCGGCCTCTGCAATAGGTTGCCAGCATGTGTGGTGAACATGCCTTCAAAATGGAGGGGAACAGTTTCTGCAAGTTATAGAAGCCAGCTGGGTTCACTGCGGCCTAGTGATATCAATCACTGCAGTCTCCCGGAGTTTGCTTGATTGCCTTCAGGGATTTGAAAGGAAGGTCTGTGAATAGGCCTAAGCTGTTTTTCTTTTATTTGCCTCTCCCAGGAGACTGCTTGACTGTGCATTGGAGGGTGGGGGTTTGGGGGAGGGAATGGTGCATACAGATTGAATCATGTCTGGATGGGACAGCCTTGGTGGACTAGTTGGTCCTTTCCTCTACTTTTTCATGCGTTGATGTGTAAAACTATTTTCTAAATGGAACGCAAGGCATCTTACCTTTGGATGCTGTCTTAAGAAGTTCACAGCTTCTTCAAAGTATTCCAGATCAAGGTTAGCATAATCTTTTGGAAGGTCATCATACGCGAAATATCCTAAAGCCAGTATCAGAAATCCACGGTTTGCCATGAGACTAGCTCGATGCTCCACCACTCCACCGACTGTCCCATACAGATCAATAATCCCTGGAAATGGACCATCACCTGTCAAATTCAAACATTGCAAATGATTATTTACCAAAATGTGCCACATAGTTAAGACTACTTGTAAAGCAATTGGATATTCCTGTAAAACTCTCATTATTCAAAGCTGAGGGAGAACAAAACATAACTTGTATTATATAGTGCCTTTAACGTAGGCAAACGTCCCAAAGTGCTTCACAGGAGTGCAAGAAGACAAAATTTGACACCGAGCCAAAGAAGGCGAGATATTAGGATATGTGACTAAAAGCTCGGTGAAAGAGGTAGGATTTACGGAGCATCTTCAAAAGAGCAGAGAGGTGGTGAGGTTTAGGGAGGGAATTTCAGAGCTTAGGGCCTAGATAGCGGAAAACACAGCCACTAATGGTGGATGATGGAAGTGGGGGTTGGACAAGAGGCCAGAGTTGGAGGAATGCAGAGTTCTCAAGGGTTGTAGGGCTGGAGGAGGTTACAGACATAGAGATGGGCAAGGCCATGGAGGGATTTGAACAAGAGCATGTGAATTTTAAAAATTAGTGACTAGGAGCCAGTATAAGTCAGCGAGGACTGGGGTGATGGGTGAATGGGACTTGGTGCGGGTTAGAATGTGAGCAGAAGAGTCCTGGATGAGCTCAAGTTTATATAGGGTGGATGATGGGAGGATGGCCAGAAGAGTATTGGAACAGTTGAGTCTTGTGGTATCTAAAGCCTGGATGAGGGTTTCAGCAGCAGATAAGGTGAAGCATAGGTGGAGAATGATGATATTATGGAGCTGGACGTAGGCGCTTTTTGTGGTCGAAAGCTCAGTTTAGTGCCAAATTGGACGGCAAAGTTCTGAACAGACTGGTTCAGCCTGAGACAGTGGCCAGGGAGGGGGATAGAATCGGTGGGGACCAAAAGGAGTTTGTGGGAAAGGCCAAAGGCAATGGCTTTCGTCTTCCCAACGTTTAATTGGAGGAAATTTCTGCTCATCCAGCACTGGATGTCGGACAAGGAGTCTGAAACAGTCAGTGGATGGGTCAAGAGAGCTGGTGCTGAGTTAGAGCTCAGTGTTGTCAGCGTATGTGTGGATCCTTACATCATATCTTTGGAAAACAAACCATTTACAATATCAGCTAGCATGGGGGCCAGGAAAGAAAGTTGAGTGGTCAACAGTGTGAGGGAATAGGGTCGAGAGCGCAACATGTCCATCTCACGAACAAGATTAGCTGAGCTGGGATTGGTGTGAATATGGGTAGGAGAGTTTATATGGAGCGAGAAGTTAAGTGCGGACAGTAAACTCAGAAGCGAGGGCAAGATGGAATGAGTTGAGTTCAGATAACTGTTTCTACCTATCATGCAGCTGCAATTCTTCCGAGATTCAGCAATATCAGTCCAGTTTTCTTGAGCACAAGTTCACAACACCTATCTGTCTTAGTTGCCATTCATTCTCACTAAAAGGAGAGTCAAACTCAGAAAATTCCTCATCCATAGTAGAGACAGTGTAGCAAACAGAACAATCGATACCAAAGTGATACCAGTCAATACTTCTGGTGCACGCTCCCAGTGCTACCGCTAATGCTCTCACTAAGCTGGCATTCGGAGCGGCACGCACCAGAATTACGATGCCATTTGCGGCCCGAAACGGCACCTGTTTCACCCACACAATTAGCAATACGCAATTGAATTTTTAGCCCCCAGCTTTTAAATATATCCACAACTGATGGCTGGGTTAAATGTGACATTTTTACACTGGAACAAAGAAGGCTAAGAAGCGACTTCAGAGAAATGTTCAAAATTCTGAGAGATTTTGATAAGATAATTATACAATTACTATTTCCACAAGTTGGCAACTAAAGAATATAAAATTAACATGACGATGTTAGAAGGGGGCATTGCTTGCGCAGGGTTTTTTAAAATTCATTTATGGGATGTGGGTGTCGCTGGCAAGGGCAGCATTTATTGCCCATCCCTAATTGCCTTTGAGAAGGTGGTGGTGAGCTACCTTCTTGAACCGCTGCAGTCCGTGTGGTGAAGATAAACCCACAGTGCTGTTAGGGAGGAAGTTCCAGGATTTTGACCAGCGACGGTGAAGGATCAGCGATATACTTCTAAGTCAGGATGGTGTGTGACTTGAAGGGGAACTTGGAGGTGGTGGTGTTCCCGTGCACCTGCTGCCCTTGTCCTTCTAGGTGGAAGAGGTCGCAGGTTTGGGAGGTGCTTCCGAAGAAGCCTTGGCGAGTTGCTGCAGTGCATCTTGTAGATGGTACACACTGCAGCCACGGTACGCCAGTGGTGGAGGGAGTGAATGTTCAAGGTGGTGGATGGGGTGCCAATCAAGCGGGCTGCTTTGTCCTGGATGTTGTCGAGCTGGGCATCAGTGAGCAGGTTATTGGTGAGTAAGTGCCGCTTGATAGCACTGTCGATGACACCTTGCATCACTTTGCTGATGATTGAGAGTAGATTGATGTGGCGGTAATTGGCCGGATTGGATTTGTCCTGCTTTTTGTGGGCAGGACATACCTGGGCAGTTTTCCACATTGTCGGATAGATGCCAGTGTTGTAGCTGTACTAGAACAGCTTGGCTGGAGGCATGGCTAGTTCTGGAGCACAAGTCTTCAGCATGATAGCCAGGATGTTGTCGGGGCCCATAGCCTTTGCTGTATCCAGTGCGCTCAGCCGTTTCTTGATATCACGTGGAGTGAATCGAATTGGTTGAAGACTGGCTTCTGTGATGGTGGGGACCTCAGGAGTAGGCCGATATGGATCATCCACTCGGCACTTCTGGCTGAAGATGGTTGCAAACGCTACAGCCTTGTCTTTTGCACTCACCTGCTGGGCTCCACCATCATTGAAGATGGGGAGCCTCCTCCTCCCGTTAGTTGTTTAATGGTCCACCACCATTCACGACTGGATGTGACAAGCTATTGTAAGAGCAAAGAATGCTCAAATATAAATATTGGTGGAAACAAAATCAGGAACACCTTTTAAAAAGGTAAGGAGATACATATTTGAAAAGTTTAAATTATAATGGGTATGGGGCAGGAGAAGGGAATGGGACAATGCGGATTGCTCTTTTAGGTATGTGGCACATATGCAACAGGCTGAACATCATCCTGTGCTGTAATACTTTAAGAATTTATTTTATGCACTTTATCAAAATTATTAATGCAATGTTACCAATTCCTCCTTTTATACTCCCCGTCATGAAAGACAGCAGGTGCCAAAATGGAGATCCCAATCACTAATACGATACCTGTAAGGACTTTATTCCCTTCTCCCAGTTTCTCCGTCTCCGCCGCATCTGCTCCGACGATGCCACATTCCATACCACTGCTTCCGACATGTCTTCCTTTTTCCTCAACCGAGGATTCCCCTCTACTGTGGTCGACATGGCCCTCGACCGTGTCCGTTCTATCTCCCGCACTTCTGCCCTCACCCCGGCCCCTCCCTCCCAGAACCACGATAGAGTTCCCCTTGTCCTCACCTTTCACCCCACCAGCCTCCACATTCAACGGATCATCCTCTACCAGTTCCGCCACCTCCAACGTGATCCCACCACCAAACGTATCTTTCCCTCACCTCCCCTTTCAGCATTCCGTAGGGACCGCTCCCTCCGAGACACCCTAGTCCGCTCCTCTATCACCCCCAGGACCCCTTCCCCCTCTACCGGCACCTTCCCGTGCAAGCGCAGGAGATGCAACACTTGCCCTTATACATCCCCCCTTCCCACTCTCCACGGCCCCAAACACCCCTTCCAGGTGAAACAGCGATTTACTTGTACTTCCTGCAATCTAGTATACTGTATTCGCTGCTCACGATGTGGTCTCCTCTACATTGGGGAGACCAAATGCAGATTGGGTGACCGCTTTGCGGAACACCTCCATTCAGTCCGTAAGGGTGACCCCAAGCTTCCGGTCGCTTGTCATTTTAATTCACCTCTGCACGCCCACTCAGACCTCACCGTCCTTGGCCTCGTGCATTGTTCCACGGAAGCTCAGCGTAAGCTCGAGGAACAACACATTATATATATATATATACACATTTTATCCACCCTATTGGTTCATGCCTTTTTACTTTTTTCTCTCTCCCCCCACGGGGCATGTGGTAACACAATACAGCTTCCTGTGACTCGAACTTTATTGCATCACTTCCTGTGATTAGTCCAGGATAAATACTGGACTGATCAGTTGGATCCTGGAGAGGCATAGAGTAAGACCTCTTTTGTATGTAGCACCTTTTTAGTTGATTAAAGCTTACTTTAAGTTCACCACGCATAAGGCTCATTCTTACGACAATTTAATCAACTTTGAAAAACTTCGCACTCAAACTTTTTGGACGAACTCGGAACTGAGGATCCAGGGCATCACCCATCATGGAAAACATCCTTAAACCATCGCGTCTTGACTTGGACCCAAACACCCCAGCAGCCGGTAAGTTGTGGAAACACTGGTATCGCACGTTTGACAATTTCCTTGAGTATTGCAAGGCTGATGATGACTCAAAGTTGCGGATACTCATCAACTGTGTCACCCCGAATGTATTTCAGTATGTGGAGGAATGGGACAGTTACGAGGAGGCAATTCGGAAGCTTAAGAGACTATATACTAAGACACCAAATGAGGTCTATGCCAGACATCTACTAGCTACAGCCCAACAAGGGCCGGAGGAATCCATTGATAAATTCCTCCAAGAGCTTCGCAGACTTAGTATGGACTGTAACTTTCGGGCGGCCTCGGCTGAGCTGTACCGTGAAGAGATGATCCGTGATGCTTTCATCTGCGGGCTTGCCTCCCCATTTATACGCCAGCGTCTACTGGAAAGTAAGACACTTGAGCTTCAGAGAGCTTATGACATGGCTTGCTCTCTAGATCTGGCAAAAAGAAATACAGACCTTTATACAGTGCCCAGACCTCGGTCTACTGCCTTAACTACAGTTAGGCAATTTAAGAGGCCACAGGTGAACTCTATTAGGGAGGTCTTTATCCCTGACGATCAATCTGATGACTTCACTGATGAAGAGGATGATGACCCCACTGTGGCAGCCTCTTGGCAATCTAAGAAATGCTTCTTTTGTGGTGATGAGTTTCACCCTCGGAAATTCTGCCCTGCTCGCAATGCGTTTTGCAGTCATTGCAACAAAAAGGGTCATTTTGCAAAGGTTTGCCTATCAAGAGCCTCTACGAGGGCTTATCAAGCTAATTCCTACCGAACTGCCCCGGTAAGGGCCTATCAAGATGTTCCGGCTAAAATCTATCGTGCTTCCTCTTGGGTTTCCTCTCGAAGAAACACACCTAGAGTTTCAGCCACTCTTTGTGCAATGACACCAATTACAGCTGCTTGTCCTCAGAACCTATTCCATGCAGCTACAAAAGCATCAATTAATGGACATACTTTAGATGCCTTAATTGACTCAGGTAGCACTGATAGTTTCATTAGGGAACAGATTGTTGCAGAGTTAAAGCTACATGTTTTCCCATCGGACCAGGCAATTGCGATGGCTCAGTCATCACTTAATACCAGAATTTCTGGCTTTTGTATGGTTGAAATAACACTTAATGGTCACAGGTATCCCTCCACCCGGCTTTCGGTGCTCAAGGACTTATGTAGTGATCTTATCTTAGGGCTGGATTTTCAAAAGCAGCATAAGAAGCTCACCATTGAGTTCGGCGGACCCAAACCTGAACTCACTATTTCTAATATACGACCTCGATTACCGTTCTGTGCATTGTCAGCAGCTTCACTGGATGAACCCTCACTGTTTACAAGTATCCCTCCTCGATGCAAACCGATTATAACAAAGTCACGACGTTTCAGTCAGGAAGACCAGTCTTTTATTGCGGCTGAGATTTCTCGGCTTTTAGCAGAGGATATCATCGAGCCTTGTTCGTCGCCATGGCGCGCCCAGGTCGTTATTGTTAAGAACCCTCTACAACCTCACAAGAAACGGCTGTGCATTGACTATTCACAGACCATCAATCAATATACGGACTTGGACGCATACCCATTGCCGCGCATCGATGATATGGTTAATAAACTGGCTGAGTACACGGTGTTCTCAACATATGATCTGAAAAGTGCCTATCATCAGGTACCCTTGAAGGTCTCAGACAAGCAGTATACGGCCTTTGAAGCCAATGGACGGCTGTATCAATTTTGTCGCCTCCCCTTTGGGGTCACTAATGGAGTGGCTGTCTTCCAGCGAGCAATGGATGACCTGGTCAAACAGGAAGACTTGAAGGATACGTTTCCTTATCTGGACAATATTACTGTCGCAGGTCGCAATCAGCGGGAACATGACGCCAATCTCCAACGATTTTGGGATGCACTCCAGCACCGTAATTTGACATTAAATGCGGCTAAATCCATTGAGTCACAACCAACCATCAACATCCTTGGCTATTGTGTGGGCAATGGCATCATTAAACCTGACCCTGAAAGGCTTCGCCCACTCCAAGAACTCCCGCCACCTAAGAATCCGGCCTCCTTGCGCCGGGCCCTCGGCCTGTTTGCATACTATGCTAAATGGATTCCTAACTTCTCGGACCGAATCCAACCTCTACTGAAGGCCAGCACATTCCCACTAGACACAGCGGCTGTTGCAGCCTTTAACCTCCTGAAAAAACAGTTGGAGAAAGTGGCTCTTCACTCCATCGATGAGAGTCTTCCTTTTGTTGTTGAGTGTGATGCCTCGGAGGTGACGATCTCGGCCACTCTGAATCAGGAAGGTCGTCCGGTGGCATTTTTGTCCAGGACTTTTCAAGGGGCTGAGCTACATTATCCTCCAGTCGAGAAAGAAGCTACAGCCATCATAGAGGCAGTACAGAAGTGGAGTCATCTCCTAGCTCGCCAGCACTTTACCTTAATCACGGACCAGCGATCGGTCGCCTTCATGCTCGATAATCGAAAACGGACCAAAATTAAAAATAATAAAATCCAGCTTTGGCGGCTGGAATTGGCCTCTTTTGGTTACACCATCCACTATCGACCTGGCAAGGAGAATGTGGCTCCGGATACCCTCACACGAGCATTCTGCTCCGCCATGGCACCCTCTACGCTCGTAGACATCCATGATGGGTTGTGTCATCCGGGCGTTACTCGCATGCTACACTTCGTGCGGTCCCGAAATCTGCCATTCTCTACCGGGGATGTAAAGAAGATGTGCTCGGACTGCAGAGTCTGTGCGGAATTGAAACCTCAGTTTTTCCGCCCCTCGGGTGGTATACTCAGACATGCGACCCAGCCAATGCAACGGCTTAGCATCGATTTTAAGGGGCCGTTGCCCTCTTCAACTCGCAACACTTAACTGTTGACCATGGTCGATGAGTATTCCCGTTTTCCGTTTGCCTTTCCCTGCCCCAATATGCTGACGACCACGGTTATCAGCTGCCTTGAGCAGGTATTTGCTTTCTGTGGCATGGCATCCTATGTTCATTCGGATCGGGGCCCTTCTTTTATGTCAGGAGAACCCAAGGCCTATCTCTCGGAACGGGGTATTGCTGCCAGCAGAACGACGCCTTATCATCCGGTCGGGAATGGGCAAGTCGAGCGTTTTAACGCTATCATCTGGAATGCGGTACGTCTGGCTTTGAGATCTCGGGGCCTACCCAACCAGCAATGGGAAGCAGTACTTCCAGACGCATTACACTCCACACGGTCCCTCCTTTCGACCGCCACAAATACGACGCCTCATGAACGGTTCTTCCGATTTCAGCGTCGCTCATCCTATGGGATATCTCTCCCGTTGTGGCTGACTACACCGGGACCAGTGCTACTCCGAAGATATGTCCGGGCGTCTGAGAATGACCCCCTGGTAGATGAAGTTGAGCTCACTGACGTCAACCCTACCTACGCCTATATTCGGTATCCTGACGGTCAGGAATCTACCGTGTCATTGCAGGATCTGGCTCCCTGCCCGCCGAAACATAGAGGGACACCAGGGGATGATATTGTACCAGGCACATCTCTGGGCTCGCCAGGTGCCTCTCATCACGATCTGGATCTGACGCCGGCTGGTACCTCACTCCAGCGTGCCGACCTGGGGCAGACTGACTATGAGCCCGTCGGGGCTCGCACGCGCAGCCACGATCCACCCCGTACCGTACGCTCGGAAACGGATCTGCCACAGCCCTGCCCGACACCCGTTCAGGCACCAGTACACAGTCAGGATCGTCCTGACCCCTCACAGAGCGGGCTGGATCACTCGGACTCTGGTCCACGGCCCGCGGCGGGTAAACGGGCTAGGGGCCCTCTACCGCTACGAGAACCCAAATGGGTGCGGCTCTCCCTCGTTCAGCGGCTACGAAATGGAGGGAGCATCCCGGCCTCCTAATCTTTTGGGGGGGGGGAGAATGTGGTAACACAATACAGCTTCCTGTGACTCGAACTTTATTGCATCACTTCCTGTGATTAGTCCAGGATAAATACTGGACTGATCAGTTGGATCCTGGAGAGGCATAGAGTAAGACCTCTTTTGTATGTAGCACCTTTTTAGTTGATTAAAGCTTACTTTAAATTCACCACGCGTAAGGCTCATTCTTACGACAGGGCAGCTGTCTCTCATTCTGCCAGCATTTCACACTTCACACTTCTTTGCCACCTTTTGTTTCTTAACCTGTCCTATTATCATCTCGTCTTGCCTTGAGCATCTCTTAATGTCTCTACTTACCATAGACCACCCCTTTTGTTCTTTTATTCCTCCCCCCAGCCTCCCCCTTGCTTTATTATCTGTTTCATTTCCTGCTTTTTTCTCAGTTTTGACGAAGGTTTTCGACCTGAAACATTAACTCTGTTTCTCTCTCCACGGATGTTGCCTGGCCTGCTGAGTTTTTCCAGCATTTTCTGTTGTCATCCCAATCACTAATATTGTCTGAACACGGTACGGAGAAAATTGTTTCTACACTACTTCAATATATTTGCATTGCAAACACTAAATAGTTACTGGTCATATTCCAGTCAGTTCATCCCTCAATAGTTGGATTTAATTGGCAATTGTCTACTCTGGATTCAGATTGTACACTTCCGATTAATATTGCTAAATCTGACAATGTAAAAATACATAAATAGTTTGAAATGCAACGAGAAAGTATTTGTTCTGAGCGAAAAGTCCCACTACAGCCAAAGCAATTCCCATCCTTGCTCGACATTCTTTATTTATGTGTCTGAATTCAAGTTAGGCTTCGGTTTAAGTGCAAAAAAAATCAGGTGTGTTGAACAGATTCAATAAAATGCAATCCCACTTTACATTATCTCAAAAATGTAAATCTTCAAACTCAGAACCCATTGTTTCCCAATTTAAACTTTACTGTTTGAATATCCATTCTTAAAACTAAAGTAGTATGAATCTTTATTTTTCAAAGGAAACCCTTTATAAAATTAAGTTCAGTTGAACGCAAGATTTTGTATTTTAAATGACAACATATGGGTCCGAGCACCAGATGTCATGTCTTGTGTACAAGGTGATAGGGCACAGCCGAGTGTTTAGCTACCAATACCAGGGGGTCAGGGTGAGAAAAGCTCCGAATAAAATTGATGACTAATTCAAAACAGGTCTTACCAGGTGGGACGAAGAGGACCCCGCGGACCCTGCCCTCTCTCACTGGGATCCTCCTCACCCCTTCTTTCATAAACCACCGTTGATTGATACAGGCGGCCAAAGGCTGCTCTGCGAGCCGCTCCAGGGTCCCGTGTCCATCAAACACCTCAATGTGGACACAGAGGGGAGAAGCGGCCATGTCCTTCTTCACCAGCCGAGTGAAAGGAGTGCCGGGGGTGAGCGACCAGAACAGCCCCATGGGCTCGGTGCCGGTGTAGTGGCCAGCCAGGGCCGGGCACTGACTCAGGTCCAGCTCCCCCTGCTCGTCCGCCCTGTAGAAAGCCAAGGAGTGAAAAGCCTGCCCCTTCTCGTCGGTGAGCGAAGCCTTCATGGTGACCTGTTGGAGCGGGGAGAGGCCGCCCACCCGCACCTGGACCGGCTCATTGAAGAGGCACTTGGGGCTGGGGTGAAGCCGGACACTCACGGCCATCCCGGCTCGGTGACACAGGGGGACACGGCCGCTCCAACACCGTCTCAGGAGGTTCCCGGCCACACCCGGCCGGCGGAGACTGGAGAGGGACATGAAACCCAATGACAGCATTGGTACCGATGGCCCGCAGTGTTTAAGAACATAAGAAATAGGAGCAGGAGTAGACCAATCGGCCCCTCGAGCCTGCTCCGCCATTTAATGAGATCATGGCTGATCTGATCCAACCTCAACTCTAAAGAACACAAGAAGTAGAAGCAGGACCAGGCCACTCGGCCCCTGGGCCCGCTCCGCGACCCACAGGGCCTTGACCGATCCGAACTCAAACTCATGTCCAATTTCCAGCCCGCTCCCCGTAACCCCTAATTCCCTTTACTTCTAGGAAACGGTCTATTTCTGTTTTAAATTTATTTAATGAAGTAGCTTCCACAGCTTCCTGGGGTAGCAAATTCCACAGACCCACGACCCTCTGAGTGAAAAAGTTTCTCCTCATCTCAGTTTTGAAAGAGCAGCCCCTTATTCTAAGATTATGTCCCCTAGTTCTAGTTTCACCCATCCTTGGGAACATCCTCACCGCGTCCACCCGATTAAGCCCCTTCACAATCTTATATGTTTCAATAAGATCGCCTCTCATTCTTCTGAACTCCAATGAGTCGAGTCCCAATTTACTCAACCTCTCCTCGTATGTCCACCCCCTCTTCCCCGGAATTAACCGAATTAACCTTCTTTGTACTGCCTCGAGAGCAAGTATGTCTTTTCTTAAGTATGGACACCAAAACTGTATGCAGTACTCCAGGTGCGGTCTCACCAATACCCTATACAACTGCAGCAATACCTCCCTGTTTTTATATTCTATCCCCCTAGCAATAAAGGCCAACATTCCATTGGCTTTCTTGATCACCTGCTGCACCTGCATACTAACTTTTTGATTTTCTTGCACCAAGACCCCCAGATCCCTTTGTACTGCAGTACTTTCCAGTTTCTCGCCATTAAGATAATAACTTGCTCTCTGATTTTTCCTGCCAAAGTGCATAACCTCACATTTTCCAATATTGTATTGCATCTGCCAAATCTCTGCCTACTCACCCAGCCTGTCTATATCCCCTCGTAGGTTTTTTATGTCCTCCTCACTCTCTACTTTCCCTCCCATCTTTGTATCATCTGCAAACTTTGATATGTTACACTCGGTCCCCTCCTCCAAATCGTTAATATAGATTGTAAAGAGTTGGGGACCCAGCACCGACCCCTGCGGAATACCACTGGCTACTGGTTGCCAGTCCGAGAATGAACCATTTATCCCAACTCTCTGCTTCCTGTTAGATAACCAATCCTCCACCCATGCCAGAATATTACCCCCAATCCAGTGATTTTTTATCTTGAGTAATAATCTTTTATGTGGCACCTTGTCGAATGCCTTCTGGAAGTCTAAATACACTACATCCACTGGTTCCCCTTTATCCACCCTGTACGTTATGTCCTCAAAGAACTCGAGCAAATTTGTCAGACATGACTTCCCCTTCATAAAGCCATGCTGACTTTGTCCTATTAAATTATGTTTATCTAAATGTTCCGTTACTGTCTCCTTATTAATGGACTCCAAAATTTTACCCACCACAGATGTTAGGCTAACTGGTCTATAATTTCCAGCCTTCTGCCTACAACCCTTTTTAAATAAGGGTGTTACATTAGCAGTTTTCCAATCTGCCGGGACCTTTGCTGAGTTCAGGGAGTTTTGGAAAATTATTACCAAAGCATCCACAATTCCTACTGCCACTTCCCTCAAGACCCTAGGATGTAAGCCATCAGGTCCAGGGGATTTATCCGCCTTGAGTCCCATTATTTTACTGAGTACCAATTCCTTAGTGATTTTAATCGTATTTAGCTCCTCCCCCCCTAGAGCCCCCTGTTTGTCCAGTGTTGGGATATTCTTAGGGGTAGAAATTAGGTCGTGCCCCATTTGGGGCGCAAATATCGTCCGGACGCAAATATTAGCGCCTGGCGCTAATTATCGGCACTGACAGGAAACTTCACTTTTACCGCCCCGGGAGGTGAGTGGAGCGCTAAAGCAGGCGCTGCACACCTGTCTTAAGGCGTAAAGGCCAAGGAGTGAGGCGCTAACACAGCGCGCGAGCGCAGCGCAGCTGCTGCCAGTTAGCGAGGGAACACAGACACACTGGCGCCGGACACTTCTTAAAGCGGGGGGGGGCCACTTGCTCCCCAGCCACACCCTGCTCATTGCAGCCTTGAATCTCAGCCTGGAGAGACCTGTAATCCATTTTGCTGCCAAGCATGGAGAGGGTGAGAGAACGCGCTCATCGCTTCACCGAGCGGGCCTTGGATGCTCTGGTTGACGCAGTGGAGCGCAGACGATGTATGCTGTTCCCTGAGAGTGGCAGGAGGCCTTTGCCACGCGAGTTCAGAAGAGTGTGGAGGGAGGTGGCTCAGAGCGTCTCCTCCAGGAGCATGGTGCCCAGGACCCATACGCAATCCCGCAAAAAGTTCAACGACCTCACTCGGGTCGTCAGGGTGAGTGGCTTTTTCTCAATACCTCTCCATCCCTCCATCTCAACCTCACTCTATGGCCAGAGGGTCTTAAAACCGCAATGCACAACACTCATCCAACACCTATGGCCCTTTCATCAAACACACACACACATTCCACACTTTGCATACAGTAAGGGCTATTCACCTATGGGAGGCACATCAGGCAAGACCATGGCTGTATATTGTAAGGGCTATTCACCTATGGGAGGCACATCAGGCAAGACCATGGCTGTATATTGTAAGGGCTATTCACCTATGGGAGGCACATCAGGCAAGACCATGGCTGTATATTGTAAGGGCTATTCACCTATGGGAGGCACATCAGGCAAGACCATGGCTGTATATTGTAAGGGCTATTCACCTATGGGAGGCACATCAGGCAAGACCATGGCTGTATATTTACTCAGATGCTGTCCTTTTTCTTGCAGGCTAAGCTGGCTCATAATAGGAGACAGCAGCAACGGACAGGTGGAGGGCGGCTTCAGCTGCAACCCCTCAGCGATCTGGAGGAGCGCGTCCACAGGATTGTGGCAAGCCGGGTGATCGGTCCCGTCGCCACTGGAGACGCCGACCCCGTTGTGGACAGCAATGGTAAGGTCATCACCTTTTTGTCCTCTGTCCTTCCACTTGTCCCTCACAACACCAGCCTTTGACACTTTCAATCCAACTTGCTAACTCGCTGCACTTATTCCTCCCTTACTGCCACCCTGTCCTCACGCTAAAGCCACTCTTGTACCTCCCTGCTTTCAGATGGTGATTCACCAGCTGAGGAGACGGGCCCTGAAGCTGCCACTGGGAGTGATGCTGCAGCCGAGGAGGAAGAGGAAGCCAGAGCATCAGTGCCACCCTCTCCCGAGGAAGCCCATGCCCACACTAGGAACACGCCTTCCCCGGAGGGGAGCAGGGGGGAAGGGGCTGATGATGGTGAAGCTCCAGGACCCAGCGGGCTGCAGCAACGCCATGGGGGGGGGGGTAGGGAAGAACGGGGGCCTTCTCCCCAGAGGGAGAGTATGCCAGACACTCCTACTGCAATGGACGCAGAGGAGGAGCAGCTGATTGCAGAAATGAACACCCAGGCGGTGGGCATGCACACTGAGCTCATGGGTGCAGTGGGAAGGGTGCCCGAATGCATTGAGTCACTGGCAAGGAGTGTGGAGCACTTCGCTGTAGCACAGGCGGATGCCACACTAACGCTTAGTGCTGCAATTCAGTCACTGGCTGCCGTGATCCCACCTCTGACTGCTCTCATACAGACTCAGATGGAGGCCACGCGAGCACAGACTGCTGCCAACCTCGATGGTTCGTGCACATGTCCCCGGGGCTGTCACCGCGCCGCAGCAGGCCAGCAATCTGTTCTCCGGCAGATTGCTCCGGATGCTGAAGTGCTGCCCCGTGGGAGTGCCAGTGTGTCGGGCGAGCAGGGAGTTGCTGGCCTCTCTCACGATGACAGCATTCCTGCTGCCAACACTGTCACTTCTCCACTGCACTTGCCACCGCCTGTAGGACAGACTGCTGCCGCCCATGCAGAGTTGGTGTAGTCTGCAGCCGGGCCCTCCAGGCCCAGAAGTGGTCGAGGCCGTCCTTCAGGGGCATCTGCAGTGTCAGGGTCTGACGAGCAGCAACCTTCCACCAGCCTTGCTGCAGCCACTGAGGTCCCATTACGGAGGAGCAGTAGGGTTAGAAGGGGGGAAGTGCGCAAGGGAAGGAGATCACCCTCGAAGGGCAAAAAGTAGGAGGTGTGACAAAATGCTGGTCATTTTTTTATTAAAGGCCGAGGTTCATGGTCCAACTTTTGTTTAGTGTTTTGGACATTATCTCCAGGTTGTGAGAACCAGTTATGTTATTGACTGTTTTTTTGTGTTTATTTCTATGAGTTTGTCATGAGGAATTGACACACACAGAGTTTGTAAAATAAATAAGTTTCTGTATTCAAAATATACATGGCTGGTGGTTGGAATTATTGGTGCCTTGGCCGGCTTAGGGGTTGCGTGCTGGGTTGATTAGTGTTTGTAGCAATGGCAGGGGCCCTAGAAGCGGCTTGCTATTAGTCGTTGACGGACGGCCCTTGCAGTTTGACCATTGTGGGCCGCCCTCCTGCCTTGGTGCTGCTGATGATCATCGTCCTCGTCCTCTTCCTCCTCTTCCTCCTCCTCCTCTGGTGGTGCTACAAGGCCTGGTGGCATTGGCTGGGTCCTGAGGATTGCCATGTTGTGCAACATGCAGCACACGACTACGAAGTTCGAAACTTGCTCAGGCGAGTACTGCAGGGCTCCTCCGGAATGGTCCAGACAGCGGAACCGTTGTTTCAGCACGCCGATTGTGCGCTCAATAATGTTCCTGGTTGCTTGATGGCTTTCATTGTACCGCAGCTCAGCAGGGGTGTTTGGCGTACGGAGCGGTGTCATCAGCCAGGTGCTCAATGCGTACCCCTTGTCCCCCAGAAGCCAACCAACTGGCTGATGCGGTGCCTCGAAAACTTCTGCCACAGTAGTCTGGCGCAGGATGAAAGCATCGTGGCAGCTGCCCGGATAGTGGGCATTGACAGCGAGTATCACCTGTCTGTGGTCACAGACCAACTGCACATTCAAGGAATGGAACCCCTTTCTGTTCCTGAATTCCTCTGCATTCTCTCGCGGAGCACGCAAAGCCACATGCGTGCAGTCAATGGCGCCCTGCACCATGGGGAAGCCCGCTACCCTCGCAAAGCCCAGTGCGCGGTCACGCTGCTTGTCTGGGGTCATAGGGAAAGAGATGAAGTCTCGTCTCCTTCTGAAGAGGGCATTGGTGACCTGCCGGATGCAGCGATGCACCGCAAACTGGGAGATATTGGCGAGGTCCCCAACAGCAGCTTGGAATGAGCCAGTGGCGTAGAAGTTCAAAGCCACTGTGACCTTCACTGCCACCGACAGAGACGTCCTGGACCTCAGCTGAGGCTGCAGATCTGGCTGCAGCAGGTGGCAGAGCTCAGTGACCACCTCCTTGCTGAATCGCAGCCTTCGCAAACACAGCTCCTCGGACATATGGATGTAGGAGAGCTGTTCACGATATACCCTGGGAGGGTAAGCTCTCCTGTACATGCGCCTGATGGCCCTCCTCCGTCTGGCCATCATTGCCACTCTCTGTCTGCGTCTCTGTATCCTCCGATTCAGCTGGAGCAGGACGACGCCCCCAATCATTGCAGCCCCCATATTCTCTTTGCCAGAAAAGTAATGAGGTACAGCAACTAAAGTAGCAACAAAGTTAGGATGAATAGGCAAAACTACCTCACAAAGCGTTGAGTCAATGTAGAAGTCTCTCTCTCTCTCTCTCCGAATCTCTCTCTCTCTCTCAGAACGAGTGGTGCATAAATGTCGACCACAGAAAAAGACAGGAAGAGGCCCCCTTTAAATAGCGCCCCCCCCAGCCCCACACCGATTGATAGCGTTCCAGTCTTCCGGTCGTTGGAAGCGCCAGGCGGTAAGGCAGGGGGCGCCACTCAATTTCCGCTCCGGGGCGCCCCAAGGGCGTTGCACCATGGAATGACGTCACAATCTGCGCGCGCAGGTGGTCGCAGCGGTAAGTTTTAGCGCCGCCGCACAATCTCAAGTTAAGTTCTCGAGCGGCGCAAACATCGCTGCACCCAGGCGTTAGCGGCTTAACGCCCCATTAGCGCCCTCTTAAGGCGCTAACGGGAGGCGCAACCAAGTGAATTTTTACCCCTTAGTGTCCTCTACCGTAAAAACTGAAACAAAATATTTGTTCAGCATTTTTGCCATCTCCATGTTTCCCACCATTAATTTCCCAGTCTCATCCTCTAAGGGACCTACGTTTGCCTTAACCACCCTTTTTCTTTTTATATAACTATAGAAACTCTTGCTATCTGTTTTTATATTTTTTGCTAATTTATTTTCATAGTCTATCTTCCCTTTCTTAATCAATCCTTTAGTTACTTTTCGTTGTCTTTTGAAGACTTCCCAATCTTCTATCCTCCCACTAACTTTGGCTACCTTATATGTCCTTGTTTTTAGTTGGATACTTTCTTTAATTTCTTTAATTAGCCATGGATGGCTGTCATTTCTTTTACACCCTTTTTTCCTCAGTGGAATATATTTATTTTGAAAGTTGTAAAATAACTCCTTGAATGAACACCACTGCTCATGTACCGTCTTACCCTTTAATCTATTTTCCCAGTCCACTTTAATCAATTCTGCTCTCATACCATCATAGTCTCCTTTATTCAAGCTCAGTATGCTTGTTTGAGAACCAACCTTCTCACCCTCTAATTGGATATGGAATTCAACCATTTTATGGTCACTCATTCCAAGGGGATCCTTAACTAGGACATTATTAATTAATCCTGACTCATTACACAGGACCAGGTCCAAGGTTGCTTGCCCCCTTGTAGGATCAGTTACATACTGCTCAAGAAATCCATCCCTAAGACACTCAATAAACTCTTCCTCAAGGCTGCCCTGCCCAATTTGATTTGTCCAGTTAATATGATAGTTAAAATCCCCCATAATTATAGCTGTTCCCTTATTACATGCCCCAACTATTTCCTGATTAATACTTCTTCCAACAGAGTTGCAACTATTAGGAGGCCTATATACTACGCCCACTAGTGTTTTTTTCCCCTTATTATTCCTGATCTCTACCCAAACTGTTTCATTATCCTGATCTTTTGACCCAATATCATTTTTATGTATTATAGTGATTCCTTCCTTTATTAACATAGCCACCCCCCCTCCCCTTCCTTCCTGCCTGTCCTTCCTGATTGTTAAATACCCTGGCATATTTAATTCCCAGACGTTGTCACCCTGCAGCCATGTTTCTGTAATGGCCACAAGATCATACCCATACAGTTAGTTGTGCCGTTAACTCGTCCATTTTGTTACGAATTTTGCAGCCTGTGTTGCTGGAACTGCCCTATTTATTTACCGCTGGGAGGTGTCAATATCAGGAGGGAGGGAGAAACTGCCAGCACCGCCCACCAGACTGACACCACCCACACCTCCCCATCTGTTGGCAGTGGACACAGTAAACGAGTCCGGGGTTTTAATTGGAGCTCTTGAAACAAACACACACTCTAACAGGTCACACCTCCTTACACAAACTATATTACTGCATCTGAAAATGCTTTACAGAAAACTTCTGCCCGTTATTACCCTCCAGCTGGTGCCCAACACAACCACCACACAAAGCAATCGCTGCAGCTGCCAACCAAAGATAAGTTTTGGGGAAAAACATCAAAAACTACTTCCCATGGAAACAGGAGTTGTGATCACCCCCAGTGAACATTGATGTGATTGGTAAGCATTTCCCTTCAGCTGAAATGTAACCCTACAGGTTCAGCAATATGCCTGTTGAATACAATACCTCTATGTTCTTCGCTCTAGCTCACTATCTCTTGCCACCAGTGTCTGCTCTCTCTACCTCCCCAGTCTCTCTCTCTTCCTTTCCTAATCTCGCCCACATACCTCCCTCCATGGCTACGTCAATGTTTTCCACTGTAAAGTTTCCAAAATTTGCAAATCCCCTATAATCTAAGGGAAAAAAAATAAGGATTTTGGAACTTTAAAGGAACATGTCTGGACATGCACAGCACGTGGGATCTACCTCTGTAAATAGCAGTCTTGAGGATTGCATTGTCTGGGAATTCAAGCCCCAGCAAACATTAACATTTGGACAATAGGCCCTGGGAGAAGGCCGCCCCACCCAAAACACAGAACCCATTAAAGGAGACGCGTAAAGATAGGAATGCTAGGCCCAGCAAGAAACCCAAAACATGAGAACAATGCAAACTTCAATAAAACAACAGATCAACAGGACGCAAGCCATTTGACTCAGTAAAAGCCGTTACCGGTAACGAGGTTTTTCAATTGACCAGGATTTGATTTGGTTTAGCATAGTTGAAGGCCCATCAAAATTTAACAAGACAATAAACAGGCCTCACCTGAAACCAATTCACTTCATCATGAAACCAGTTTTAGTGAGGAGTTTTAGGGGGCGAAAAGGACTATAATTGCAGCATGGCCCAAGACTCTTTCTCTTTTGGACTCGCCGACAATGCTGGTACAGCTCTCCCTCTCAGCTCTCCCCAGAAGCAGCATGTTAAAGGAAGACACTCGATGACCAGAACCATCAGCAACTTACCTGGCTGGATTTCGCACTGTTAAAACCCCTGTTTGGTGAGCATTATCCCTGATCTCCTGAAACCGAAACCTAGCTAGATAGTGGGATTTTTGGGAGGGATAAGGGTTTTTTGTATATTGTCTTTCTCCCTCGCCTGTAACCGTGTGTTCCCCAAACCTGTTGAAGTGTGTTTTAAGTTTGTTACCTTTTATTTTTAATAAAAGTTAAAATTCTTTCATCGGAACCTGTTATCTACTGCATCTTTATTCACAACCCCTAAATAAGTCCAAGTTTTGAACCTGGGGCGTGGGAGCGATTCGAACTGCTCACTGAGTCAGGGGTAAGGCTGACCCCTACCACCACCACCCCCTACATAATGGCGACCGCGGCAGGACTTGGCAAAAGGGTTGTGAAGCAGTAGACACTGATTCGGAAGAGAGAACTGTAATGGAAGAGAGGATTTCAGATTATGTATTCAGCAAAGTGAATATGGAAAAGAAGTGGGTCACTAATCTGTTAAAATCTGGGTGCCCGGTAGATGCAGCAGCTAAATGGACAGAAGGGAAGGATCATAAAAAATCCTTAGAAAAGGCAGTCTGGCTGATGTGCTTCAAGAAACAGATCCAACTTTTGGACAGACTCGTTGAAGCACAGGCAGCCGAGATTCGGGAGTCAGCCCTGGAAGTCCAAACAAAGGCCCTAGCAGGGAAGAAGTTACTGTTAGCATTGCAGGCGCTAAACCAGGATAGGTTGCAGTTAGTGGAGGAACATAAGACCCGGCAGAATTATTTACAGTGCCAGGTCACAGAGGCCAAGAACAATGAGCTGAGGTTGCGGGAAAAGAATGCCCACCTGGCAAAACAAATGAGAGCAGGAGGAGACAGTAACAGGCTTACAGGCAGCCTATAAGGTAATGAGCGCACAGGGGTTTGAGGATGCAGACCATGACCCCTGCCAGAAGCAGATAGAGAGTCTTAGCCTTGCTCTAAGGAAGGCAAGAGGCGTGGCGTGCCTCATAAGCCCAAGTGCAGCCCAGGTCGACTTTACAGGGAATCTGGGGAGAACGGTTCAGACACCAAAGATAGCACCAAGGGACGACCCGGTTGAGGAGCGGGAGGGCCCACGACCACCATCCATAGCGCCAAGCTTTAGCGAAGTCTGGCAAGAAGAAGGGGTGGAGTTAGGGGCAGAAGCTGAGGTGGAAAAAACCCCGCAAGAGAGGCTGGGACCGGGGCCGATGTGCCCGGCCCGGCAGGAAAGGTTTGGCCCACCCGCTGATAACGGGGATGCGGGACCCCGCCAAAGCCAGTTCGTGGCTCCCCACGGTACACAACAGCTTAGGGTTATGGTAAGCCACCTGAGTAAACGCACCCAACAAGGGGACCCCTCAGTTCACTTCATAGAGGTAGAACAGGCAGCAGGCATCGACGACTGTGATGATGCGTAGCTGGCAAAAATGCTCCTGTTCTCACTGGATGGCCGGCTATACCAGTCCCTCTCTGCTGAGAGCAAGAGAGGACAGAATGGGTATGCAGCCATCAGAGAGGAAGTTTTAGAGGCCATGGGGATGAATGAGGGAAGTCCTTTCTCCCGGGTGGAGAAAACAGTGCAGCTCGCAGGAGACACCCCACAGGCTTTCGCAGATAGGCTGTGGTTCGTGTACAGGGGTGCTTGTGGTGGGGATCTTAACAGGGCTCACCTAAACCGGGACGAGCTGGCCCACTGGCTCCGTAGCCTAGTGGCAAACAGCTTGCCTTGGATCAAAACCCAGGCTGAGCTTTGGTTTGACCCGAAAGACTCCCGGGTCACCGAGGAGGCAGTGGTCAGACAGCTGAACCTGGCCTACCGGAATGGTAGAGGGGTGGAAGAGCCTCCACAAAAAGGGAAAGTACATGAAATAAAACCCGGCCAGAGTAGGAAGGAGTGGCATCAGGAGGGGAATAACCCTTCCAGCACAAAGCTTAACTGTTATGGGTGTGGGAAGGATGGTCACTGGAGGAAGGAGTGTAAGAATCCTTGGAAGGATAACAAGGGAAAGAATTCCTCAGCCCCAGCCCAAAAGGCAGAGACAGGGATCCCTCCCGCCACGGTCGAGTCATTTTTGGACGCCATGAGGTCCCTATTGACTGGCCCAGGGAAGGTAGCAGCAGCCCCATACAACCCAGACCTATGACTGGAACCCGCGCAGCCTGTCTACCTGTGTCCCCTTGAAAGACACGCACAGGAAGAGACCGCCCGTAAGGAGGCCAGGTTAAATGAGCAGGCCTTATGGGAGGAGAACGCCCGCTTAATGGGTAAAGTAGACGGGCTAGAGGGGCAGCTTAGAGACATAAAGGCAGCCTACAGGGTAGCCAGGAGCAGGGGGTATGAGGATTTAAACCATGGGCCCTGTGAGGTAAGAATAAAAGGTCTGACCCAAGCCCTATCCAAAGCCAGAGGGATGGTTTGCTCAACAACCCCGGGGGAATTCACCACCCCGCAGTTGCAAGCCATGGTAGCAGAGTTGACCAAACTAAAACAGGATAGAAATCCTCAACCTGCAGCAGGAGCAAATTCACAGACTGCACAAGCAGGGGCGGTGGCCTGTTTTGAGGGAGGAGTCACCCGGGCCCCTGCTCAAACCACCCCCCACTCTCTTCTGGGACTCGGGTGGGGAGGAGGAGGAGCCCGAACCAGATAGCCCCGCCCCCGACCCAGGTTTTGAACCTGGAGGCAGGGACCCTCAGCCTGCAGCACCAGGCTGCAAAGACTCACCTGACCCTGACACAGGTTTAGAAGAGGTACAGCCCAGGGATAGAAATCTCCAGCCAGTGGCAGTGGAAGATTCACAGACCACACAACAGGGGGCAGTGGCTCGTGTTAAAGACCCACCAGCCAGAAAACCCCCACCAGCCAGAGTCCCTAGAAGGACCCCACGAACGCCACAGCCAAAGCAACCGTGGTCACCGGCTCCCCAATTTAAAAGGGCCGCCCCTCAAGCCAGGGATCGATCTGAGGACAGAGGTTCCCAGCCAGCAGCCATAGGCTGCAAGGGACCAAAGGTACAGGACAAGGCCACACCAAAGGGAGTAGTGTGCTGCAGTCCGAAAAGGGTTTAGTCTGGCCGCTCGGAGACGGGCGGCGAATGTACATAGCTTTTGTTGTTAAATTTTGAGATTGTTAAGTTTATGTGTTTTTAGTTAAATTTTAAGTAAGGTGGTTGGTAGTTTTAAATGTTATAGTTTCAAGAGTGTTTTGTATTGAGTCGAGGTCGCAAGACCCGACTATGCTTCACCCAAGCCAGAGAATCTACTCGGGACCTGGCTATATGCTCTTGTGTCTCCTTACAGAAGGGATTTCGATATGAAGGGGGGCATACTCCTACTCGCTCTGATAGGAATGAGCGCTGGGAGGTGAGGTGACGTGGAGGAATCCCACATTTTTGGGTGCTCAGGAGAGATAGCACCGGTTGTGACTGCGGGTGGCAGCAAGCGAGGCGTGAAGGAGCTCGCTACCTATTCCCACGTGGGAAGATGGCCAGGGTGGCTGGGATCTAACTCCAACCGAAACTGCAGTCAGACCGGGCTCACCTACGGGGAGGCCTCCCTCCCCTGTCCCAGCATACAGGTTGTAGCCACTCGGGTCGGGGTCACTGAGGGGAAACGCGTGTGCCTGACCTGCAGAGGACAGATTCCCCTGGGAAGGTGGTGGTGGTTCAGGAAACTGAGCAGAGACATGGGGGACCGTACAGCTGACTGGGAGCGACTGGGGAATGACACCCATCGGACCATTACAAGGGACCATAGGGGGGTGAGCGTGTGCTGGGACAAGTGGTGAAATCGGAACAGGGGATTTATGTCTGCATGTGGGGGTCGCGGAAGGCCTGCCCCACGGGCATATCCATTATCTTTTCCGCAGCATGGCTGGATAAGGGGAAGGGGGTGGAATGGGATTCCCACCTACACACTTGCATAGTCCCGCCCTCTCCAGCCCCAGTCAAGGCCACTGAACTCGTGGCACACGCCCGTAAGCCCCTGCCCACGACCCAGACAGCAAGGACACACACAGAGACGTGCCCTACCACCACCAAGGGACCAGGGAATGGGCTGGTACTAGTGCCAACCGAAAAGGTGCTATACCAGGGGGTACACTACGCGGTAGCTTCTGTGATCCTAAACCTCACGGAGGTACACTTACCTCAGTGGTGCCCCAAAGAGACGGAACAGCTATACCAGGCCCTGTTCAGAGAAATGTTCAGGAAGTTCTACGAGTTCGATTTCGCAAACGTAGACAAAGCAGAACTGTACACTGCACACTGAGTATTTTAGCAATACGGGGAGACAAAGGAGGGGAGCCTGGAATGATATTTTTACAGCATATAATACAGGGTCCTCTGTCATCAACAGTCTGGATGACATAGAATTGCAGACACAAATAAACGGTTTAAAAACACAATTGCGCAAAATCTTAATGGATGAAAATACAGTAGTGGGCTCAGAGTTACACGAGGACCAAGCTATGACGGTCCATTTAAAAGAAATCATTGCTGAGCTGGAAAGGCACGCAAAGACGGTAAATGCACTCATACGGGAGGACAGGAATGCATCAGACCAGGCTGCACAGAACGAGGTGTGCGTACTGTACGGGGCATGGTGGCTAGGTGAGGGCCGGTGTAACCTGGAGGATTTAAAGCAAGGTTTAGTCCCCTCCTGGATCAGCAACAAGCACCTTGCAGCCCTCCACCTATTTGAGAATTCACTAAGCCCGTGTCAGCTCCGTCTAGCCTCTGAAGCCTACCCTGTACCAGTAGATGGTGGGTGTTCCAATCACACTATCATGGGGATAGTGGTGAGGATGCCGGTCATGGGTGGGACCGCCCGACCCGCACCGGTATACAGGATGGAGAACATTGGAGTCATTCAAGGGGGTGCACACATCCGTTTCACAGTGGTCCCACCTTATGTCATAAAGTGGGAACACGCTATGACAGGTACTGACCTCTCCGGGTGCCGGTGCCGGGGTTCACACATAATACTGTGTCCCCAGCACTTGAACACCTATTCTAAACCACAGTGCGGGTTTAAAGCTGCGGGCGCACGACCTATAAACGGTACCATGGAGGTAATGGCACAAGACCATGTTCCCCCACAGGTAGCATATATAGGAGGTGGGACATATTGTGTCACCACCAGCGCGCCTCACTACCAGCATGGACAGCATACCTGGTGTCCAGTAAGTGACAGCAGTTTCTGCTTCAAACGTGAGGCAGAAGTTCAAGTGGCCCAGGAACGGATTGTCCCCATTCCTGAACCCTCCACTGTTCACCTCACTGTAACACAAAATTTCACCAACCTGCAAAAATATGTAGCACATTTTGGCTACGAAATTCCCCCTCTACCAGAACGCCTTACCAAGTTACTAAAAGCTGTAGAGCTCTCTCAAACATTTCTACACTTTAGAACAGAATACACACGAGATAGAGAGAAAGATTCAAGGTATCACAGTCCCACCCTGGTGGGACATCTTCGAAAACATAGAGGTCCCTTCATGGGTCAGAATGGCTTCCCACCTCCTCGTAGTTTGCCAACTGGGAATAGTATTGTACCTGTTGTGCACTCAGTGCAAGGGAAAGGGCAGAATACTACAGTTCCGAAATGAAAGGACTTGGAAGAAGCATTATGCTGAGGTGGAGAGAGATCCACCTGTTTGAATTTTTTTATTCGGTGTTCCTGAATAAAGATTGTTTTTTTTTTGTGTTTTGTTCTTTTTAATAAAGATATGTGTTTTCCCAAGCAGTGCAGGGGTGTCGGACCCTCTCCGTGCTTGGTTGTGAAATAAAGATTTTCTTACCTGTATGTACCTAAAACACCACATTTAAAGGGGAATGTATATTTGGGTTTTAGTTTAGGTATTACAGGGGCAGGTTCGTTTTCGGGGATCAGGAATTTTGTCCACCCAGGACGATACTGCAGTGAACTGAAAGTATCGCAGGAGGGACTGTAAAGTTTCCAAAATTTGCAGATCCCCAAAAATCTAAGGGAAAAAAAATAAGGACTTTGGAACTTTAAAGGAACATGTCTGGACATGCACAGCACGTGGGATCTACCTCTGTAAATAGCAGTCTTGAGGATTGCATTGTCTGGGAATTCAAGCCCCAGCAAACATCAACATTTGGACAATAGGCCCTGGGAGAAGGCCGCCCCACCCAAAACACAGAACCCATTAAAGGAGACGCGTAAAGATAGGAATGCTAGGCCCAGCAAGAAACCCAAAACATGAGAACAATGCAAACTTCAATAAAACAACAGATCAACAGGACGCAAGCCATTTGACTCAGTAAAAGCCGTTACTGGTAACGAGGTTTTTCAATTGACCAGGATTTGATTTGGTTTAGCACAGTTGAAGGCCCATCAAAATTTAACAAGACAATGAACAGGCCTCACCTGAAACCAATTCACCATCATGAAACCAGTTTTAGTGAGGAGTTTTGGGGGGCGAAAATGACTATAATTGCAGCCTGACCCAAGACACTTTCTCTTTTAGACTCGCCGACAACGCTGGTACAGCTCTCCCTCTCAGCTCTGCCCAGAAGCAGCATGTTAAAGGAAGACACTCGATGACCAGAACCACCATCAACTTACCTGGCTGGATTTCACACTGTTAAAACCCCTGTTTGGTGAGCATTATCCCTGATCTCCTGAAACCAAAACCTAGCTAGATAGTGGGATTTTTGGGAGGGATAAGGGTTTTTTGTATATTGTCTTTCTCCCTCGCCTGTAACCGTGTGTTCCCCAAACCTGTTGAAGTGTGTTTTAAGTTTGTTACCTTTTATTTTTAATAAAAGTTAAAATTCTTTCATCGGAACCTGTTGTCTACTGCATCTTTATTCACAACCCCTAAATAAGTCCAAGTTTTGAACCTGGGGTGTGGGAGCGATTCGAACCGCTCACTGAGTCAGGGGTAAGGCTGACCCCTACCACCACCACCCCCTACAACTCTCGCGTCTCCATCCCTTTCCCCCCTCCAGTGGTCTTGGTCTCTTCCCGCTCCCCTGAGTCTCGTCCTCTCTCTCTCGCTCTCTCTACTGCCATCTCTCCCTATCTCTCACATTCCTCTCTCTCTACCACATCTCTCTCTTACATTCCTCTCTCTATACCTCCATCATATTCCTCTCTGTACCCCTTTTCAAAAAATTATTTGTTCCTGGGATGTGGGCGTCGCTGGCAAAGCCAGCATTTATTGCCTGTCCCTAATTGCCCTCGAAGGTGGTGGTGTGTTGCCTACTTGAACCGCTGCAGTCCGTGTGGTGAAGGTACTCCCACAGATAGGGAGGGAGTTGCAGGATTTTGACCCAGCAATGATGAAGGAATAGCGATATATTCCCAAGTCAGGATGTTGTGTGACTTGGAGGTAATGGTGTTCCCATGTGCCTGCTGCCCTTGTCCTTCTAGGTGGTAGAGGTCCACCTACCACCTCAGGGCTTGGGAGGTGCTGTCGTAGAAGCCTTGGCGAGTTGCTGCAGTGCATCTTGTAGATGGTACACACTGCAGCCACGGTGCATTGGTGGTGGACAGGAGTGAATGTTTAAAGTGGTGGATGGGGTGCCAATCAAGCTGGCTACTTAGTCCTGGATGGTTTGGAGCTTCTTTAGTGTTGTTGGAGCTGCACATATCCAGGCAAGTAGAGATTATTCCATCACATCCCTGACTTGTGCCTTGGAGATGGTGGAAAGGCTTTTGCGAGTCAGGAGGTGAGACACTCGTCACAGAATACCTAACCTCTGACCTGCTTTTGTAGTCAGTGGATGGGTCAAGAGAGCTGGTGCTGAGTTAGAGCTCAATGTTGTCAGCGTATGTGTGGATCCTGACATCATATCTTTGGAAAACAAACCATTTACAATATCAGCTAGCATGGGGGCCAGGAAAGAAAGTTGAGTTGTCAACAGTTTGAGGGAATAGGGTCGAGAGAGCAACATGTCCATCTCATGAACAAGATTAGCTGAGCTGGGATTGGCGTGAATATGGGTAGGAGAGTTTATATGGAGCGAGAAGTTAAGTGCGGACAGTAAACCCAGAAGCGAGGGCAAGATGGAATGAGTTGAGTTCAGATAACTGTTTCTACCTATCATGCAGCTGCAATTCTTCCGAGATTCAGCAATCTCAGTCCAGTTTTCTTGAGCACAAGTTCACAACACATATCTGCCTTAGTTGCCATTCATTCTCACTAAAAGGAGAGTCAAACTCAGAAAATTCCTCATCCATAGTAGAGACAGTGTAGCAAACAGAACAATCGATACCAAAGTGATACCAATCAATACTTCTGCTGCACGCTCCCAGCGCTACGCTAACGCTCTCACTAAGCTGGCATTCGGAGAGTCACGCACCAGAATTACGATGCCATTTGCGGCCCAAAGCGGCACCTGTATCACCCACACAATTAGCAATATGCAATTGAATTTTTAGCCCCCAGATTTTAAACATATCCGTAACTGATGGCTGGGTTAAATGTGACATTTTTACACTGGAACAAAGAAGGCTAAGAAGCGACTTCAGAGAAATGTTCAAAATTCTGAGAGATTTTGATAAGATAATTATACAATTACTATTTCCACAAGTTGGCAACTAAAGGATATAAAATTAAGATGACGATGTTAGAAGGGGGCATTGCTTGCGCAGGGTTTTTTAAAATTCGTTTATGGGATGTGTGTGTCGCTGGTAAGGCCAGCATTTATTGCCCATCCCTAATTGCCTTTGAGAAGGTGGTGGTGAGCTGCCTTCTTGAACCGCTGCAGTCCGTGTGGTGAAGATAAACCCACAGTGCTGTTGGAGAGGAAGTTCCAGGATTTTGACCCAGCGACGGTGAAGGATCAGCGATATACTTCTAAGTTAGGATGGTGTGTGACTTGAAGGGGAACTTGGAGGTGGTGGTGTTCCCGTGCGCCTGTTGCCCTTGTCCTTCTAGGTGGAAGAGGTCGCGGGTTTGGGAGGTGCTGCTGAAGAAGTCTTGGCGAGTTGCTGCAGTGCATCTTGTAGATGGTACACACTGCAGTCACGGTATGCCGGTGGTGGAGGGAGTGAATGTTTAAGGTGGTGGATGGGGTGCCAATCAAGCGGGCTGCTTTGTCCTGGATGCTGTCGAGCTGGGCATCAGTGAGCAGGTTATTGGTAAGTGCCGCTTGATAGCACTGTCGATGACACCTTGCATCACTTTGCTGATGATTGAGAGTAGATTGATGTGGCGGTAATTGGCCGGATTGGATTTGTCCTGCTTTTTGTGGGCAGGACATACCTGGGCAGTTTTGCACATTGTCAGATAGATGCCAGTGTTGTAGCTGTACTAGAACAGCTTGGCTGGAGGCATGGCTAGTTCTGGAGCACAAGTCTTCAGCACGATAGCCAGGATGTTGTCGGGGCCCATAGCCTTTGCTGTATCCAGTGCGCTCAGCCGTTTCTTGATATCACGTGGAGTGAATCGAATTGGTTGAAGACTGGCTTCTGTGATGGTGGGGACCTCAGGAGTAGGCCAATATGGATCATCCACTCGGCACATCTGGCTGAAGATGGTTGCAAACGCTACAGCCTTGTCTTTTGCACTCGCCTTGGCTCCACCATCATTGAAGATGGGGATATTTATGGAGCCCCCACCTCCCGTTAGGTGTTTAATGGTCCACCACCATTCACGACTGGATGTGACAGGGTGTTGTAAGAACAAAGAATGCTCAAATATAAATATTGGTAGAAACAAAATCGGTAACACCTTTTAAAAAGGTAAGGAGATACATATTTGAAAAGTTTAAATTTTAATGGGTATGGGGCAGGACAAGGGAATGGGACAATGCGGATAGCTCTTTCAGGGATGTGGCACATATGCAACAGGCTGAACATCATCCTGTGCTGTAATATTTTAAGAATTTATTTTATGCACTTTATCAAAATTATTAATGCAATGTTACCAATTCCTCCTTTTATAATCCCCGTCATGAAAGACAGCAGGTGCCAAAACGGAGATCCCAATCACTAATACGATACCTGTAAGGACTCTATTTCCTTCTCCCAGTTTCTCCGTCTCCGCCGCATCTGCTCCGACGATGCCACCTTCCATACCAGTGCTTCCGACATGTCTTCCTTTTTCCTCAACCGACGATTCCCCTCTACCTTGGTCGACACGGCCCTCGACCATGTCCGTTCTATCTCCCGCACTTCTGCCCTCACCCCGGCCCCTCCCTCCCAGAACCACTATAGCGTTCCCCTTGTCCTCACCTTTCACCCCACCAGTCTCCACATTCAACGGATCATCCTCCGCCATTTCTGTCACCTCCAACGTGATCTCACCACCAAACGTATCTTCCCCTCACCTCCCCTTTCAGCATTCCGTAGGGACCGCTCCCTCCGAGACACCCTTGTCCACTCCTCTATCACCCCCAGCACCCCTACCCCCTCGCCCGGCACCTTCCCGTGCAAGCGCAGGAGATGCAACACCTGCCCTTATACATCCCCCCTTCCCACTCTCCACGGCCCCAAACACCCCTTCCAGGTGAAACAGCGATTTACTTGTACTTCTTGCAATCTAGTATACTGTATTCGCTGCTCACGATGTGGTCTCCTCTACATTGGGGAGACCAAACGCAGATTGGGTGACCGCTTTGCGGAACACTTCCGTTCAGTCCGTAAGGGTGACCCCAAGCTTCCGGTCTCTTGTCATTTTAATTCACCTCTCCACGCCCACTCAGACCTCACTGTCCTCGGCCTCGTGCATTGTTCCACGGAAGCTCAGCGTAAGCTCGAGGAACAGCACCTCATCTTCCGATTAGGCACTTTACATACTTCCGGACTCAATATCGAGTTCAACAATTTCAGACCATAACCTCGGCCCCTACCGTATGTGTGTATGTATGTATGTGTATATATATATACACACACATTTTATCCACCCTTTTGGTTTGTGCCTTTTCCCTTTTCTCTCTCTCTCCCCCCACGGGGCAGCTGTCTCTCATTCTGCCAACATTTCACACTTCTAGCCACCTTTTGTTTCTTAACCTGTCCTATTACCATCTCGTCTTGCCTTGAGCATCTCTTAATGTCTCTACTTACCATAGACCACCCCTTTTGTTCTTTTATTCCTCCCCCCAGCCTCCCCCTTGCTTTATTATCTGTTTCATTTCCTGCTTTTTTCTCAGTTCTGACGAAGGGTTTCGACCTGAAACGTTAACTCTGTTTCTCTCTCCACGGATGTTGCCTGGCCTGCTGAGTTTTTCCAGCGTTTTCTGTTGTCATCCCAATCACTAATATTGTCTGAACACGGTACGGAGAAAATTGTTTCTACACTACTTCAATATATTTGCATTGCAAACGCTAAATAGTTACTGGTCATATTCCAGTCAGTTCATCCCTCAATAGTTGGATTTAATTGGCAATTGTCTACTCGGGATTCAGATTGTACACTTCCGATTAATATTGCTAAATCTGACAATGTAAAAATACATAAATAGTTTGAAATGCAACAAGAAAGTATTTTGTTCTGAGCGAAAAGTCCCACTACAGCAAAAGCAATTCCCATCCTTGCTCGGCATTCTTTACTCATGTGTCTAAATTCAAGTTAGGCTTCGGTTTAAGTGCAAAAAAATCAGGTGTGTTGAACAGATTCAATAAAATGCAATCCCACTTTACATTATGTGTCAAAAATGTAAATCTTCAAACTCAGAACCCATTGTTTCCCAATTTAAACTTTACTGTTTGAATATCCATTCTTAAAACTAAAGCAGTATGACTCTTTGGGGTAGAAATTAGGTCGCGCCCCATTTGGGGAGCAAATATCGTCCGGACGCAAATATTAGCGCCTGGCGCTAATTATCGGCACTGACAGGAAACTTCACTTTTACCGCCCCGGGAGGTGAGTGGAGTGCTAAAGCAGGCACTGCACACCTCTCAAGGCGCAAAGGCCGAGCAGTGAGGCGCTAACTCGGAGCGCTGGCGAAGCTCATGTAATGTCAGTCAGCAATGGAACACACACACAATGGCACGGGCCAGTTCTTAAAGGGGATGGTTAATCTTGCTTTCCATCCACATCCTGTTCATTGCTGCCTTGAATCTCGGCCTGGAGAGACTTGCACATCAAATGTGCTGGAAAGAACAATGGAAAGTACCAGGCAAAGAGCTCAGAGTGCAGCTCCCACAGTCTCTGCTAAATCGATACAAGGAATGGCAAATCAAAATGAACCTGCAAAGTGCTGCTCAGTACCCAAAACTCCTTCACACAACGTTGAATCTCTCCAGAAGTCTCTCCCTCTCTCTCTCAGAATGCGTAGTTCAAAAATGCCACCAACAATAAAAGACAGGAAGAGGCCCCCTTTAAATAGCGCCCCCCCCAGCCCCACAGCGATTGATAGCGTTCCAGTCTTCTGGTCGTTGGAAGCGCCAGGCGGTAAGGCAGGGGGCGCCACTCAATTTCCACTACGGGGCGCCACAAGGGCGTTGCACCATGGAATGACGTCACAATCTGCGCGCGCAGATGGTCGCAGCGGTAAGTTTTAGCGCCGCCGCACAATCTCAAGTTAAGTTCTCGAGCGGCGCAAACATCGCTGCGCCCGGGCATTAGCGGCTTTGTGCCCCATTAGCGCCCTCTTAAGGCGCTAACGGGAGGCGCAACCAAGTGAATTTTTACCCCTTTATTTTTCAAAGGAAACGCTTTATAAAATTAGTTCAATTGAACGCAAGATTTTGTATCTTAAAATAACAACATATGGGTCCGAGCACCAGATGTCATGTCTTGTGAACAAGGTGATGGGGCACAGCCGAGTGTTTAGCTACCAATACCAGGGGGTCAGGGTGAGAAAAGCTCCGAATAAAGTTGATGACTAATTCAAAAACAGGTCTTACCAGGTGGGACGAAGAGGACCCCGCGGACCCTGCCCTCTCTCACTGGGATCCTCCTCACCCCTTCTTTCATAAACCACCGTTGATTGATACAGGCGGCCAAAGGCTGCTCTGGGAGCCGCTCCAGCGTCCCGTGTCCATCAAACACCTCAATGTGGACACAGAGGGGAGAAGCGGCCACGTCCTTCTTCACCAGTCGAGTGAAAGGAGTGCCGGGGGTGAGCGACCAGAACAGCCCCATGGGCTCGGTGCCGGTGTAGTGGCCACCCAGGGACGGGCACTGACTCAGGTCCAGCTCCCCCAGCTCGTCCGCCCTGTAGAAAGCTAAGGAGTGAAAAGCCTGCCTCTTGTCGTCGGTGAGCGAAGCCTTCATGGTGACCTGTTGGAGCGGGGAGAGGCCGCTCACCCGCACCTGGACCGGCTCATCGAAGAGGCACTCGGGGCTGGGGTGAAGCCGGACACTCACGGCCATCCCGGCTCGGTGACACAGGGGGACACGGCCGCTCCAACACCGTCTCAGGAGGTTCCCGGCCACACCCGGCCGGCGGAGGCTGGAGAGGGACATGAAACCCAACGACAGCATTGGTACCGATGGCCCGCAGTGTTTGCAGCCTGTGTTGCTGGAATTGCCCTATTTATTTACCGCTGGGAGGTGTCAATATCAGGAGGGAGGGAGAAACTGCCAGCACTGCCCACCAGACTGACACCACCCACACCTTCCCATCTGTTGGCAGTGGACAGTGAGTTGAAATGGTTTGTTCTTTGTGGAGTTAACTTTGAGATTTATTATTTTAAATCTAAAAAGTTGTGTGGAATTGCTTCAGGGTATTTGTACTGTAAACATTATTGATTATTTGTAAAATTCATCATTGCATTTATATTAACTATAAGGCTGTTTTTAAGGCTTTATTTTTTTACTGTGATGGATGAATGTAATGGATTTACTATGTAATGGATTTACTATGTAATTGATGAGTTGTACAGGTATTATTGTTTTTGAATAAAAATATTTGAACGAGTCCGGGGTTTTAATTGGAGCTTGAGTAAGACGTGGCTCTCTTGAAACAAACAAAAATGAGAAGTCGCACAACATCAGGTTATAGTCCAACAGATTTATTTAATTTTACAAGCTTTCGGAGCTGTCGCTCCTTCTTCAGGTAGGGTAGCTGTGAGAGAATCTCCCAGAATTCACAATATAAACACAGAAAAAATGTATTCAAATCTTTCCCTACATCAAAGACACACTAAGAGCACAGCCAAGACAATGAGATGTGTCCCAGGGGGTCCAACGTGTCAAAACACCTGCTGGCTGCATATCCTCTCCATTTGTGTTGGTTCTTGTGTTAGTTTTTTTTTAAAAACCTGGAAAGACCGGCCATGATGTCAAGTCACGTTCTGTATCGTGACATGAACCCGATATCGCGATTGAGGCCATCCTCATGAATGCGGAACTTGGCTATCAGTTTCTGCTCTATGATTTTGCGCTGTCGTGTATCCCGAAGGCCGCCTTGGAGAACGCTTACCCGCAGATCCGAGGCTGAATGCCCCTGACTGCTGAAGTGTTCCCAGTCGGGGAACACTTCAGGAGTCAGGGGCATTCAGCCTCGGATCTGCGGGTAAGCGTTCTCCAAGGCGGCCTTCGGGATACACGACAGCGCAAAATCATAGAGCAGAAACTGATAGCCAAGTTCCGCATTCATGAGGATGGCCTCAATCGCGATATCGGGTTCATGTCACGATACAGAACGTGACTTGACATCATGGCCGGTCTTTCCAGGTTTTTAAAAAAAAACTAACACAAGAACCAACACAAATGGAGAGGATATGCAGCCAGCAGGTGTTTTGACACGTTGGACCCCCTGGGACACATCTCATTGTCTTGGCTGTGCTCTTAGTGTGTCTTTGATGTAGGGAAAGATTTGAATACATTTTTTCTGTGTTTATATTGTGAATTCTGGGAGATTCTCTCACAGCTACCCTACCTGAAGAAGGAGCGACAGCTCCGAAAGCTTGTAAAATTAAATAAATCTGTTGGACTATAACCTGGTGTTGTGCGACTTCTCATTTTTGTCCACCCCAGTCCAACGCCGGCATCTCCACATCTTGAAACAAACACACACGGAGCTGATCTCATTGTCATTTGTATTTTACACAAATAAAGAAACAAAGCAGGCCAGAAGCTGAAGACCCACGTGCCAGATTTAGGCCAGAAAGATCTCACCAATTCTCTGTCACTCGGGATGAAAAAGAATAATGGGCCAAAAATTGATGCCGCTACGCGAGAGCACGCACTGTGTACTCTCGCGTATTCTCTCTCCAATTGCCGGTTTTCTGCATGCACTGCGCATGCGCTGAAAACCGGCACTTGGTTTTTGGAAAAGGGGGCGGTTCCTCGGTGCACCGCATGCGCGCTACAGACTGCGCGCACGCTGTGCACTTAGTGCTTTGGACGCGCAGGTAAGGACGGAAGATTTTAGAAATGAAAAAAGGAGTAAGACCCACTTTTAACAAGGTAAGTAGTGATTAAGTATTATTTTGAATTTTTTTAACAGGTATATCTTTTTTAGAGACTTTAAAGACAGGTAAGTTTATTTTTATAACTTTTTAAAAGATTTTAAATGTTTTCAAAAATTTAATTTTTTATTTAAAATGGTTAATTTATTTAACTATACTTATTTTATTAATGTGATGGTTTTTTTTTAAATTTAATTGAGGTTTAGCTGTTATTTTGGGGGTGTGTAAGATTCATAGCTTTCACAGCACGTATGTGAAACTTATGAATGGAAGATGGTGTGCTGCCATTGGCTCTAACTGAGTCACGTGATCCCACAGCTCGCACGAATTCACTACGCCGGTGGGATACGCAAGCACTGCCCAGCTGATGTCTAGAACATCAAGTTCGTGCGAGCTGGATCTGAAAAAGCCAACGCGGAGTGAGAGATCGCGCCTGCTCCTTACCCCCGCGGGAACAGAGCGAGATCAATTTCTGGGCCAATGTCTCTGCAGAGACACAGGCCGTTTGGCCCATCAATGCTGCGCCACGTTTTTCTACACCTAGTCTAACCCCACTCCTGCTCATTAACCCAAACCTTTAAAATTCCTCTTTTTTCTCTCGCAACTAATTCCCCTTTAAAAGAATTTATAGAACCTGCTTCAACAACGGTTTGTATCAGAGTTCCACAATCTAACGACCCCAGATGTCAGCCATGGCTCAGTGGTAGTCAGTAATGGCAACCCCACCGTTTCATAAATCATGAGACAAACTCTGAAAATCATAAGATTTGGTATGAATTCATGAGTGGGTATTTTTTTGTTTATAAATCTCATTAGTGGCTTTATTTAATCTCTAAATGGTCACACCTCCTTACAAAATCTATATTACTGCATCTGAAAATGCTTTACAGAAAACTTCTGCCTGTTATCAGCCTTCAGCTGGTGCCCAACACAACCACCACACAAAGCAATCCCTGCAGCCGCCAACCAAAGATAAGTTTTGGGGAAAAACATCAAAACACCTTCCCATGGAAACAGGAGTTGTGATCACCCCCAGTGAACATTGATGTGATTGGTAAGCATTTCCCTTCAGCTGAAATGTAACCCTACAGGTTCAGCAACATGTCTGTTGAATACTATACCTCTATGTTCTTCCCTGTATCTCACCATCTCTTGCCATCAGCGTCTGCTCTCTCAACCTCCCCAGTCTCTTCCTTCCCTAATCTCTCCCAAATTCCTCTCTCCCTGGCTACGTCAATCTTTTCCTCTCGCATCTCCATCCCTTTCCCCCCTCAAGTTGTTTTGGTCTCTTCCCCCTCCCGAGTCTCATCCTCTCTCTCTCTCTGTATTGCCATCTCTCACGTTCCTCTCTCTCTACCACATCTTTCTCTTACATTCCTCTCTCTATACCTCTATCATATTCCTCTCTGTACCCCTTTTCAAAAAATTATTTGTTCCTGGGATGTGGGCATCACTGGCAAAGCCAGCATTTATTGCCCGTCCCTAATTGCCCTCGAGAAGGTGGTGGTGAGCTGCCTACTTGAACCGCTGCTATCCGTGTGGTGAAGGTATTCCTACAGGGCTATTAGGGAGCGAGTTGCAGGATTTTCACACAGCAACAATGAAGGAATGGCGATATATTTCCAAGTCAGGATGGTGTGTGACTTGGAGGGGAACTTGGAGGTGATGATGTTCCCATGCGCCTGCTGCCCTTGTCCTGCTAGGTGGTAGAGGTACACCTATCACCTACAGGTTTTGAGGGTGCTGTCTTAGAAGCCTTGGTGAGTTGTTGCAGTGCATCTTGTAGATGGTACACACTGCAGCCATGGTGTATTAGTGTTGAAAAGGAGTGAATGTTTAAGGTGGTGGATGGGGTGCCAATCAAGTGGGCTGCTTTGTCCTAGATGGTTTTGAGCTTCTTGCGTGTTGTTGGAGCTGCACACATCCAGGCAAGTGCAGAGTATTCCATCACACTCCTGACGTGCCTTGTAGATGGTGGAAAGGCTTTGGAGTCAGGAGGTGAGACACTCGTCGCAGAATACTCAACCTCTGACCTGCTTTTGTAGCCATAGTATTTATATGGCTGGTACAGTTAAGTTTCTGGTCAATGGTGACTCCCAGGATGTTGATGCTGGGGGATTCGGCGATGATAAATGTCAAGGGTCGGTGGTTGGACGCTCGCTTGTTGGAGATAGTTATTGCCTGGCACTTGTATGGCACGAATGTTACTTGCCACTTATCTGCCCAAACCCAAATGTCGTCCAGGTCTTGCTGCATATAGGCATGGACTGCTTCATTATCTGAGGAGTTCCAAATGGAACTGAACACTCTGCAATCATCAGTGAACATCCCCACTTCTGACCTTATGAATCAGGGAAGGTCATTGATGAAGAAGCTGAAGATGGTTGGGCCTAGGACAATACCCTGAGGAACTCCTGCACCGATGTCCTGGGACTAAGATGATTGACCTCCAACAACCACAACCGTCTTCCTTTGTGCTAGGTATGACTTCAGCCAGTGGAGAGTTTCCCCCCCGATTCCCATTGACTGGCTGGGTAGTCTAGAATCAGGGGTCACAGTCTCAGAATAAGGAGTAGTCCATTTAGGACTGAGATGAGAAATTTCTTCACACAAAGGGTTGTGAATCTTTGGAATTCTCTACCCCCGAGAGCTGTGCGTGCTCAGTCATTGAGTATATTCAAGACAGAGATTGATAGATTTTTGGATTTTAAGGTAATCAAGAGATATGGGGATAGTGCGGGAAGGTGGAGTTGAGGTAGAAGATCAGCCATGATCTTATTGAATGGCGGAGCAGGCTCGATGGGCTGAATGGCCTATTCCTATTTCTTATGTTCTTGCATGTGTAATTATTGCTGCATCCAGATACTGACATTTAACATAGATTTTCCCCATAGACAGAGTCTGATCTAGAAATATTTAGTGCATTTCATAGAATCATGCAATCTTACAGCACAGAAGGAGGCCATTTAGCCCATCATGCCTCTGCTGCCTCTTTGAAAGAGCAGTCGTGCTTAGTCCCACATCTCCGCTTTTTGTCTGTAACCCTGTAAGTTGCTCTATTTACTCTATCAAAACCTCTCATCTTGATAAACCTCTATTAGGTCACCTCTTAACCTTCTCTGTTCGAAGGAGAACAGTCCTAACTTTTCCAACCTCCGCTCATAACTGCAGTCCCTCATCCCTGCTAACATCCTGGTAAAACTCCTCTGTGCCCTTTCTAATACCTTTACATCTTTCCTGAAATACGGTGCCCAGAATTGTTCACAGTGTCCAGCTAACGCTTAATCAGTGATTTAAAAAGTTCGAGCACGATCTCTTGGCTTTTATATTCTATTCCTCCATTTATAAAACCAAGTAACCCATATGTTCTTTTAACCACCTTATCAACTTGCCCTGCCACCTTTTAGGATTTGTGTATATGGACACCAAGGTCTCTCTGCTGATCTACACTTTTCAAAAACATGCCATTTATAGTCCTCCCAAAGTGCATCACTTCACACTTCTCCACATTGAACTCCATCTGCCATGCTTTTGCCCATTTCATCAACCTGTCTAGGTCATCCTGAAGCCTATAATTATCCTCATCATGATCTACTAGTTTGTCAAGTTTCGTATCATCTGCAAACTTTATAATGTTGCTCCCTCCACCCGAGTGTAGGCCGTTTATAAAAATTGCAAAGAGTAATGGACCCAAAACTGATCCTTGGGGAACACCACTGCAAACCACCTCCCAGTCTGAAAAACATCCATCCACCACCACCCTCTGCTTCCTGACACTGAGCCAATTTTGTATCCAAACCGCCACTTTCCCCTTAACTCCATGGGCTTCCATCTTCTTAATAAGCCTCCTGTGTGGCACTTTGTCGAATGCCCTCCAAAAGTCCATATATATATTGACAAAGAATACTGTGATCCACTCATTTTTTTTGCTTTTCTTTAAATACAAGATGGATAATAGTAAAACTTGTGGCAATTTAGGAAGCAGAGCTTCTCTGCAGTACAAGTTCAGGAACAGAAATGCTAAACAGAGGTGCTGCAGCACCACCACTGGTGGGAGGGTGTACACACAGTCTGATATATTCACAAAGGCATTTTGCAGTCTAGGTTTTTATAATGGAAAAAGGTTCACAATAATGACAAAAACATAAGAGGAAGTAAGGCAGTGTGGACAGGAAGCATGTGTAGACATAAGACATTTAAATTGTGATGGATATTGGTGAAAGGAGGATGGGGTAGGGAAGATTCATCGGATACCCTTCAACCAATATAGGCTGCATACTGGAATTGTGAACTGTTTACAGTGACTGCTTTTCAATTGGGATTTTCCAAGTCCATGGGTGAGATTTTCTGTTTGTGTTCTCTAGCTTGTGATTTTGCATTGCTTCATTTTAATAGGCAAAAAGCCATGGGCTTCTGACAACCCCCAACCTATATCCTTTAGCTCCTGTATTCTCAAGTACCAACACTGATTTTCAGTTGATCCTGAAGCAAACCAAAAATGAAGATATTCATGCAGAAAAATTTAATTAATTTAAAAGAAAATGTTTTCCCACAATGAAAATATTGTGCAGCAAATCATTAATGCTAAAACGTAATTGGCAGGTAAAAAATACATGGATATGAAAGAGAATAAGCAACAAATTACAAGATTTATAAAGTAAAATGAAGTTTCACACAATCGTATTCTGAATAAAATGCAATTATATACAAATGGGGGTGAGGGGGGGAACTGTTACACGATAGTTTATAACAAATTAACTTAGATTAAGGCACATCTGAGATAATGCAATTCATCCCCTAATTTTGGCAAACAAACATTGGATAGTTTCACAACTTGCTCTATTTTTCGAGATGTTTTCGTAGAAATGTCTGGATCTTTGGCCACAGGTCTACCTGGGCTAATGAATGTGGCTTCATTTGCCCTCCCCATACCACAGGACGTCCTACCAGCCAATGAAAAGAGGCATAGCAGAATGGAAAATATGAGGGCTCCAGCAGATGGCCAGCCTCAGGGTAAATGATAAGTTCATAGTTCTCTTTGCCATTTTCTTTCAGTTGTTGAACAGCTTGCTGAGCATAGAGTGGAGTTTTCCAACACACGTCAGCTTCTCCAACCACAAACAAATAATGTCCCTCAGCCTTTTCTATTGGGATGATGCAATCTTTGTTAGCTTCATCCATTGGGTTATCGAGCACCTCAGAGCAATCAGTCAGCTTTGATTCTAGAATTTTGACTCGGGCGGGAGAAATACCCAGGCCAGGAAGAGTGATGTTTTTGTAATGCAAATTACCTACAGTGTTTGCATTGCACCCACAAATACTAACGGCTGCTACCACGTGTGGTAAAAATGTGATCATCGATAGAACTAGATCTGCTCCCTTTGATATTCCGATTGCTCCGACCCCAGGACCTTTAACCTTAAGAAAAAAAATAATGCAGACACATGTAAAAATTCGTCAACTGTACTGTATATGCTTCTACTAAATTAAGTAAGTGTAAATATTTGGTTGAAATTTAAAACTTTCTTTCATTGGGTAAGAATGGCGTAACAGGCTTGAGGAGCTGAATAGCCTGCTCCTGTTCCTCTGTAACTAAACCTGAAGCCAAGTGTGAGACTCCCTGCACTCTGCTTTACTCCATTGTCACGTTGGATCCGGACATTAGATTCAGGCTGTATTTACATAATAAGTCCAGCACTGGTGTGAAATAAAAACGCTTCACATGGACATTACTGCTGTAGAGCAAACGCACCCTTAATCTCGAGGGAAGCAAAAAAATGTACAATTTCCAAAATGATAAAAGACTGCTAAATTTGCCTCCTCCTCAAGTCTTTCTTTAGTCCCGCTAGATTTTTTGCAATTTTATTCTCCTGGCCTCTAAGTCTGCAACCATAATGCAAGTTAAATAACCTGCTTAGATCTACATTAATCAAACATTTTAAAGCCCTCTCCATCACCGTTACTCCAGTGAAACTAAACTCAATTCTGTAAGCCTCTCAGTGTAGTTTTAAATTCTGTCTCTCCTCCTTTAACTCTCTCCAGTGCTTCAATGTCATTTTGAAAAAGCCTCAGATTTGGAGTTTTACCATATACGGTAAACCATATTAACTGGATAACCCTTGTCTGTTAAGGAAAGAATACCCGTAGATTGAAAAGCCACGACCTATCGCTTATAAAGAGTTAAAAATATACAATAGTGGCAAAGCAGCGAGTTAGGTTGCATAGTATTTACAGCACAGAAACTGGCCATTCGGCCCAACAGGTCCATCCCGGTGTTTCTGCTCCACATGAAGCTCCTCCCACCCTTCATCTAACCCCATCAACATATCCTTCTATTCATTTCTCCTTCATGTACATATCTTGCTTCCTCTTAAATGCATCTATGCTAGTCGCCTCAACTACTCCCTACGGTAACGAGTTCCACATTCTTACCACTGAGTAAAGAAGTTACTCCGGAATTCCCTATTGGATTTTTTTTGTGACAATCTTAATTTATTGCCCCTAGTTCTGGGCTCCCCCCGCAAAGGGAAACAGCTTCTCTACGTTTACCCTATCAAGCTCTTTCATAATATTGAAGACCTCTATTAGGTCACCGCTCAGTCTTCTCTTTTCTAGAGAAAAGAGCTCCAGCATGTTCAAACTTTCCTGATAGGTATAACCTCTCTGTTCTGGTATCATCCCAGCAAATCTTTAATGCACCATCTCCAGTGTCTCTATATCTCACACAGCATCCTCAGCCTCTGCAATAGGTTGCCAGCATGTGTGGTGAACATGCCTTCAAAATGGAGGGGAAGAGTTTCTGCAAGTTATAGAAGCCAGCTGGGTTCACTGCGGCCTAGTGATATCAATCACTGCAGTCTCCCGGAGTTTGCTTGATTGCCTTCAGGGATTTGAAAGGAAGGTCTGTGAATAGGCCTAAGCTGTTTTTCTTTTATTTGCCTCTCCCAGGAGACTGCTTGACTGTGCGTTGGAGGGTGGGGGTTTGGGGGAGGGAATGGTGCGTACAGATTGAATCATGTCTGGATGGGACAGCCTTGGTGGACTAGTTGGTCCTTTCCTCTACTTTTTCATGCGTTGATGTGTAAAACTATTTTCTAAATGGAACGCAAGGCATCTTACCTTTGGATGCTGTCTTAAGAAGTTCACAGCTTCTTCAAAATATTCCAGATCAAGGTTAGCATAATCTTTTGGAAGGTCATCATACGCGAAATATCCTAAAGCCAGTGTCAGAAATCCACGGTTTGCCATGAGACTAGCTCGATGCTCAACCACTCCACCGACTGTCCCATACAGATCAATAATCCCTGGAAATAGACCATCACCTGTCAAATTCAAACATTGCAAATGATTATTTACCAAAATGTGCCACATAGTTAAGACTATTTGTAAAGCAAATGGATATTCCTGCAAAACTCTCATTATTCAAAGCTGAGGGAGAACAAAACATAACTTATATAGTGCCTTTAACATAGGCAAACGTCCCAAAGTGCTTCACAGGAGTGCAATAAGACAAAATTTGACACCGAGCCAAAGATGGCGAGATATTAGGATATGTGACTAAAAGCTTGGTCAAAGAGGTAGGATTTACGGAGCATCTTAAAAGGAGGAGAGGTGGTGAGGCTTAGGGAGGGAATTTCAGAGCTTAGGGCCTAGATAGCGGAAGACACAGCCACTAATGGTGGATGATGGAAGTGGGGGTTGGACAAGAGGCCAGAGTTGGAGGAATGCAGAGTTCTCAAGGGTTGTAGGGCGAGAGGAGGTTACAGACATAGAGATGGGCAAGGTCATGGAGGGATTTGAACAAGAGCATGTGAATTTTAAAAATTAGTGACTAGGAGCCAGTATAAGTAAGCGAGCACTGGGGTGATGGGCGAATGGGACTTGGTGCGGGTTAGAATGTGAGCAGAAGAGTCCTGGATGAGTTCAAGTTTATATAGGGTGGATGATGGGAGGATGGCCAGAAGAGTATTGGAACAGTTGAGTCTTGTGGTATCTAAAGCCTGGATGAGGGTTTCAGCAGCAGATAAGGTGAAGCATGGGTGGAGAATGATGATATTATGGAGCTGGACATAGGCGCTTTTTGTGGTCGAAAGCTCAGTTTAGTGCCAAATTGGACGGCAAAGTTCTGAACAGTCTGGTTCAGCCTGAGACAGTGGCCAGGGAGGGGGATAGAATCGGTGGGGACCAAAAGGAGTTTGTGGCAGAGGCCAAAGGCAATGGCTTTCGTCTTTCCAATGTTTAATTGGAGGAAATTTCTGCTCATCCAGCACTGGATGTCGGACAAGGAGTCTGACACAGTCAGTGGATGGGTCAAGAGAGCTGGTGCTGAGTTAGAGCTCAGTGTTGTCAGCGTATGTGTGGATCCTGACATCATATCTTTGGAAAACAAACCATTTACAATAACAGCTAGCATGGGGGCCAGGAAAGAAAGTTGAGTGGTCAACAGTTTGAGGGAATAGGGTCGAGAGAGCAACATGTCCATCTCACGAACAAGATTAGCTGAGCTGGGATTGGCGTGAATATGGGTAGGAGAGTTTATATGGAGCGAGAAGTTAAGTGCGGACAGTAAACTCAGAAGCGAGGGCAAGATGGAATGAGTTGAGTTCAGATAACTGTTTCTACCTATCGTGCAGCTGCAATTCTTCTGAGATTCAGCAATCTCAGTCCAGTTTTCTTGAGCACAAGTTCACAACACATATCTGCCTTAGTTGCCATTCATTCTCACTAAAAGGAGAGTCAAACTCAGAAAATTCCTCATCCATAGTAGAGACAGTGTAGCAAACAGAACAATCGATACCAAAGTGATACCAATCAATACTTCTGGTGCACGCTCCCAGTGCTACCGCTAATGCTCTCACTAAGCTGGCATTCGGAACGGCACGCACCAGAATTACGATGCCATTTGCGGCCCAAAACGGCACCTGTTTCACCCACACAATTAGCAATACGCAATTGAATTTTTAGCCCCCAGCTTTTAAACATATCCACAACTGATGGCTGGGTTAAATGTGACATTTTTACACTGGAACAAAGAAGGCTAAGAAGCGACTTCAGAGAAATGTTCAAAATTCTGAGAGATTTTGAAAAGATAATTGTACAATTACTATTTCCACAAGATGGCAACTAAAGGATATAAAATTAAGATGACGATGTTAGAAGGGGGCATTGCTTGCGCAGGGTTTTTTTAAATTCGTTTATGGGATGTGGGTGTCGCTGGCAAGTCAGCATTTATTGCCCATCCCTAATTGCCTTTGAGAAGGTGGTGGTGAGCTGCCTTCTTGAACCGCTGCAGTCCGTGTGGTGAAGATAAACCCACAGTGCTGTTAGGGAGGAAGTTCCAGGATTTTGACCCAGCGACGGTGAAGGATCAGCGATATACTTCTAAGTCAGGATGGTGTGTGACTTGAAGGGGAACTTGGAGGTGGTGGTGTTCCCGTGCGCCTGCTGCCCTTGTCCTTCTAGGTGGAAGAGGTCGCGGGTTTGGGAGGTGCTGCTGTAGAAGTCTTGGCGAGTTGCTGCAGTGCATCTTGTAGATGGTACACACTGCAGTCACGGTATGCCGGTGGTGGAGGGAGTGAATGTTTAAGGTGGTGGATGGGGTGCCAATCAAGCGGGCTGCTTTGTCCTGGATGCTGTCGAGCTGGGCATCAGTGAGCAGGTTATTGGTAAGTGCCGCTTGATAGCACTGTCGTGACACCTTGCATCACTTTGCTGATGATTGAGAGTAGATTGATGTGGCGGTAATTGGCCGGATTGGATTTGTCCTGCTTTTTGTGGGCAGGACATACCTGGGCAGTTTTCCACATTGTCGGATAGATGCCAGTGTTGTAGCAGTACTAGAACAGCTTGGCTGGAGGCATGGCTAGTTCTGGAGCACAAGTCTTCAGCACGATAGCCAGGATGTTGTCGGGGCCCATAGCCTTTGCTGTATCCAGTGCGCTCAGCCGTTTCTTGATATCACGTGGAGTGAATCGAATTGGTTGAAGACTGGCTTCTGTGATGGTGGGGACCTCAGGAGTAGGCCGATATGGATCATCCACTCGGCACTTCTGGCTGAAGATGGTTGCAAACGCTTCAGCCTTGTCTTTTGCACTCACCTGCTGGGCTCCACCATCATTGAAGATGGGGAGCCTCCTCCTCCCGTTAGTTGTTTAATGGTCCACCACCATTCACGACTGGATGTGACAGGGTGTTGTAAGAACAAAGAATGCTCAAATATAAATATTGGTAGAAACAAAATCGGTAACACCTTTTAAAAGTTAAGGAGATACATATTTGAAAAGTTTAAATTTTAATGGGTATGGGGCAGGAGAAGGGAATGGGACAATGCGGATAGCTCTTTCAGGGATGTGGCACATATGCAACAGGCTGAACATCATCCTGTGCTGTAATATTTTAAGAATTTATTTTATGCACTTTGTCAAAATTATTAATGCAATGTTACCAATTCCTCCTTTTATAATCCCCATCATGAAAGACAGCGGGTGCCAAAATGGAGATCCCAATCACTAATACGATACCTGTAAGGACTCTAATCCCTTCTCCCAGTTTCTCCGTCTCCGCCGCATCTGCTTCGACGATGCCACCTTCCATACCAGTGCTTCCGACATGTCTTCCTTTTTCCTCAACCGAGGATTCCCCTCTACCGTGGTCGACACGGCCCTCGACCGTGTCCGTTCTATCTCCCGCACTTCTGCCCTCACCCCGGCCCCTCCCTCCCGGAACCACGATAGAGTTCCCCTTGTCCTCACCTTTCACCCCACCAGCCTCCACATTCAACGGATCATCCTCCGCCATTTCCGCCACCTCCAACGTGATCCCATCACCAAACGTATCTTCCCCTCACCGCCCCTTTCAGCATTCCGTAGGGACTGCTCCCTCCGAGACACCCTAGTCCACTCCTCTATCACCCCCAGCACCCCTTCCCCCTCGCCCAGCACCTTCCCGTGCAAGCGCAGGAGATGCAACACCTCCCCTTATACATCCCCCCTTCCCACTCTCCAGGGCCCCAAACACCCCTTCCAGGTGAAACAGCGATTTACTTGTACTTCTTGCAATATAGTATACTGTATTCGCTGCTCACGATGTGGTCTCCTCTACATTGGGGAGACCAAACGCAGATTGGGTGACCGCTTTGCGGAACACCTCCGTTCAGTCCGTAAGGGTGACCCCGAGCTTCCGGTCGCTTGTCATTTTAATTCACCTCTCCACGCCCACTCAGACCTCACCGTCCTCGGCCTCGTGCATTGTTCCACGGAAGCTCAGCGTAAGCTCGAGGAACAGCACCTCATCTTCCGATTAGGCACTTTATAGCCTTCCGGACTCAATATCGAGTTCAACAATTTCAGATCATAACCTCGGCCCCTACCACATATATATATACATTTTATCCACCCTTTTGGTTTGTGCCTTTTCCCTTTTCTCTCTCTCTCCCCCCACGGGGCAGCTGTCTCTCATTCTGCCAACATTTCACATTTCACACTTCTTTGCCACCTTTTGTTTCTTAACCTGTCCTATTACCATCTCGTCTTGCCTTGAGCATCTCTTAATGTCTCTACTTACCACAGACCTCCCCTTTTGTTCTTTTATTCCTCCCCCCAGCCTCCCCCTTGCTTTATTATCTGTTTCATTTCCTGCTTTTTTCTCAGTTCTGATGAAGGGTTTCGACCAGAAACGTTAACTCTGTTTCTCTCTCCACGGATGTTGCCTGGCCTGCTGAGATTTTCCAGCGTTTTCTGTTGTCATCTCAATCACTAATATTGTCTGAACACGGTACGGAGAAAATTGTTTCTACACTACTTCAATATATTTGCATTGCAAACGCTAAATAGTTACTGGTCATATTCCAGTCAGTTCATCCCTCAATAGTTGGATTTAATTGGCAATTGTCTACTTGGGATTCAGATTGTACACTTCCGATTAATATTGCTCAATCTGACAATGTAAAAATACATAAATAGTTTGAAATGCAACAAGAAAGTATTTGTTCTGAGTGAAAAGTCCCACTACAGCAAAAGCAATTCCCATCCTTGCTCGGCATTCTTTACTCATGTGTCTGAATTCAAGTTAGGCTTCGGATTAAGTGCAAAAAAATCAGGTGTGTTGAACAGATTCAATAAAATGCAATCCCACTTCTAGAGTGCAGTTTGTCACGGAGGGCAGATTTTAACAGAGTGTTAAGCTGCGAGTTTGGTGAGTGAGGGAGTAAATCTTAAAGGTTAATCTCTTATTTTTTATAAATTCTAGTCTTGTGTGCTTGCAATTAGCATTTAAATTTACTGTTTCAAGTTTTAAGTTTCTTCCAGGCTTGGGCAGGGCTAAGCAAGCTCTGTGCTGGAGAGCAGGTGAGAGTAATTAATTAATTAACTGGTCTAATCTGGTTCTGTAACTGCCAGAGAGCTCACTTATTTAAATCTCAGCAGTATAAATAAGTGAGAGTGGAGTGCAGATTGGAACAGAGTGTTAAGCTGTGAGTTTGGTGAGTGAGGGACTGCGGGGAGGGAGGGAGGGAGGTGATCCTTCCTTTTTCCATCTTTATCAGCTTCCTGGTGCGGTGGCGGACCTGCGTGAGGCGAGGTGGCGGCAGTGGGTTCAAAAGGCTCCAGAGACCAGGTAAGGCGGGACCAGTCTCCGAACTCGGAGGGAGGGAGAGAGGTAAAAAATAATCGAGGTGTGACATCACCAGAAAGCAGGTAAGTAATTGGTTGGTGAGTATTTCTCTTTTTTTAAACTTAAACTCTGTGGTTTATAGTTTCTAAGGTGTGATATTCATCAGGCGGGGCAGAGGGTATTTAATAAATATTAATGAATTTAATTAATTACATAGAATGGGAGAGCAGGTGATGTGTTACTGCTGCAATATGTGGGAGCTGGTGGACACCATTGATGCTCACGGCGATCACATTTGCAGTAAGTGTTGGCTGCTCGAGGAACTCCGGCTCCGTGTTGATGAGCTGGAGTCCGAGCTTCAAACACTGCGACACATCAGGGAGGGGGAGAGTTACCTGGACTCTGTGTTCCAGGAAGTAGTCACACCAATTAGATTAACTAATTCAGATGTAGTCCGTGGTCAGGGACAGGAGGGTGTGACTATGAGTGAGGCAGGTACGGGGATCCAGGAGGTAGTGTTGGAGGAGCTGCAGCCCTTGCTCTTGTCCAACAGGTTCGAGGCTCTTACTCCCTGTGAGGACGGGAGCAGGGACTGCAGGGAGGATGAGCAACCTGGCCACAGCACCGTGGAACGGGGGACCATTCAAGTGGGGGAGTAAAAAGAAACGTTGTAGTGGTAGGGGATAGTATCATAAGGGGGATAGATAGGGTTCTTTACAGCCGAGAGTGAGAGTCCCGAAAGTTGTGTTGCCTGCCCGGTGCCAGGGTTAAGGACATCTCCTCTGGGCTGGAGAGAAACTTGGAGCGGGAGGGGGAGGATCCAGTTGTCGTGGTCCATGTTGGTACCAACGACATAGATAGGAAGAGGTTCTGCTGAGGGAGTATGAGCAGCTAGGGGCCAAATTAAAAAGCAGAACCACAAGGGTAATAATCCCTGGATTACTACCTGAGCCACGAGCAAATTTGGCTAGGGTAAATAAAATCAGAGAGTTAAATGCGTGGCTCAAAGACTGGTGTGGGAGAAATGGGTTTTGATTCTTGGGACACTGGCACCAGTACTGGGACGGGAGAGAGCTGTTCCGTTGGGACGGACTTCACTTGGCCAGTGCTGGGACTAGAATCCTGGCCAATCGAATAACTAGGGCTGTAGAGAGGGCTTTAAACTAATTAGTGGGGGTGAGGTTTCAAGAGAGCGAAGAATAAAAATGTCAGCGGAGAAGGCAATAGAGCAAATTAGCAGTGGGGAAATTAAAAACTAGAGCGTGTCAGGAAGGGATAGAATATATAAAGATAAAGGTAAAGTAGTAAAGGGGGTAAAAGCAGGAATAAATTGTCACAAAACATGTTTAAAAGTTCTTTATTTGAATGCACGCAGCATTCGTAACAAAATAGACGAGTTGACGGTACAAATAACTACACGTGGGTATGATCTGGTGGCCATTACAGAAACATGGCTGCAAGGTGACCATGACTGGGAACTAAACATCCAGGGGTATTTGACTATTAGGAAGGACAGACAGGAAGGAAAGGGAGGTGGGGTGGCTATGTTAATAAAGGATGGAATCACTGCAATAGTGAGAAATGATATTGGGTCAAAGGATCAGGATAGTGAAACAGTTTGGGTGGAGATAAGGAATAATAAGGGGAAAAAGTCACTTGTGGGCGTAGTCTATAGGCCTCCTAACAGTTGTAACTCTAATGGTCGGAGTATAAATCAGGAAATAGTTGGGGCTTGTAATAAGGGAACAGCTATAATTTAACTTTCATATTGACTGGACAAATCAAATTGGGCAGGGCAGCCTTGAGGAAGAGTTCATAGAGTGCATTAGGGACGGGTTCCTTGAGCAGTATGTTACTGAACCAACCAGGGGCAGGCAATCTTAGATCTGGTCCTGTGTAATGAGACAGGATTAATAAAAAATGTCCTAGTAAAGGATCCCCTTGGAATGAGTGACCATAACATGGTTGAATTCCAAATTCAGTTGGAGGGTGAGAGAGTTGGATCTCAAACCAGCGTACTAAGCTTAAATAAAGGAGACTATGAAGGTATGAGAGCAGAGTTGACTAAAGTGGACTGGGAAAATAGATTAAGGTGTAAGACGGTACAGGAGCAGTGGTGTACATTCAAGGAGATATTTCACAACTTTCAAGAAAAATATATTCCACTGAGGAAAAAGGGGCGTAAAAGAAAAGACAGCCATCCGTGGCTAAGTAAAGTAATAAAGGATCGTATCCGACTGAAAACAAGGGCATATAAAGTAGCCAAATCTAGTGGGAGGATAGAAGATTGGGAAGCATTTAAAAGCCAGCAAAGAATAACTAAAAGATTAATTAAGAAGGGGAAGATAGATTATGAAAGTAAACTAGCAAAAAATATAAAAACAGATAGCAAGAGTTTCTACAGTTATATAAAAAGAAAAAGGGTGGCGAAAGTGAATGTTGGTCCCTTAGAGGACGAGACCGGGAAATTAGTAGTGGGGAACACGGAGATGGCAAATACGCTGAACAAATATTTTGTATCAGTCTTTACAGTAGAGGATACTAAAAATATCCCAACACTGGACAAACGGGGGGCTATGGGGGGGAGGAGCTAAACACAATTAAAATCACTAAGGAGATGGTACTCGGTAAGATAATGGGACATAAGGCGGATAAATCCCCTGGACCTGATGGATTACATCCTAAGGTCTTGAGAGAAGCAGCGGTAGGGATTGCGGATGCATTGGTGGTAATTTTCCAAAACTCCCTGGATTCGGGAAAGGTCCCAGCAGATTGGAAAACTGCTAATGTAACGCCCTTATTTAAAAAGGGAGGTAAACAAAAGGCTGGAAACTATAGACCAGTTAGCCTAACATCTGTGGTTGGTAAAATGTTGGAGTCCATTATTAAGGAAGCAGTAACAGGACATTTGGATAAGCATAATTTAATCGGACAGATTCAGCATGGTTTTATGAAGGGGAAATCATGCTTGACAAATTTGCTCGAATTCTTTGAGGACGTAACAAACAGGGTGGATAAATGGGAACCAGTGGATGTGGTGCATTTGGACTTCCAAAAGGCATTTGATAAGGTGCCACACAAAAGATTACTGCACAAGATAAAAAATCACGGGATTAGGGGTAATATACTGGCATGGGTGGAAGATTGGCTATCTAACAGAAAACAGAGAGTTGGGATAAATGGTTCATTCTCGGGTTGGCAATCAGTAACTAGTGGTGTTCCGCAAGGGTCAGTGCTGGGACCCCAACTCTTTACAATCTATATTAACGATTTGGAGGAGGGGACCAAGTGCAACGTATCCAAGTTTGCTGATGATACAAAGATGGGAGGAAAAGCAGTGAGTGAGGAGGACATAAAAAACCTGCAAAAGGACATAGACAGGCTAAGTGAGTGGGCGGAAATTTGGCAGATGGAATACAATGTTGGAAAGTGTGAGGTTATGCACTTTGGCAGAAAAAATCAAAGAGCAAGTTATTATCTAAATGGAAAGAAACTGCAAAGTGCTACAGTACAAAGGGATCTGGGGGTCCTGGTGCATGAAACACAGAAGGTTAGTATGCAGGTACAGCAGGTGATCAGGAAGGCCAATGGAATCTTGGCTTTTATTGCAAGGGGGATGGAGTATAAAAGCAGGGAAGTCTTGCTTCAGTTATACAAGGTACTGGTGAGGCCACACCTGGAATACTGCGTGCAGTTTTGGTTTCCATATTTAAGAAAAGATATACTTGCTCTCGAGGCAGTTCAGAGAAGGTTTACTCGGTTGATTCCGGAGACGAGGGGGTTGACTTATGAGGAAAGGTTGAGTAGGTTGGGCCTCTACTCATTGGAATTCAGAAGAATGGGAGGGGATCTTATCGAAACATATAAGATTGTGAGGGGGCTTGATTGGGTGGAGGCGGGGAGGATGTTTCCACTGATGGGTGAGACTAGAACTAGGGGGCATAATCTTAGAATAAGGGGCTGCCGTTTCAAAACTGAGATGAGGAGAAACTTCTTCACTCGGAGGGTAGTAAATCTATGGAATTTGCTACCTCAGAGAGCTGTGGAAGCTGCGACATTAAATAAATTTAAAACGGAGATAGACAGTTTCCTAGCTGATAAGGGAATTAAGGGTTATGGGGAGTGGGCAGGGAAGTGGACGTGAGTCTAGGTTCGGATCAGCCATGATCCTATTGAATGGCGGAGCAGGCCCAAGGGGCCATATGGTCTACTCCTGCTCCTACTTCTTATGTTCTTATGTTTACATTATGTGTCAAAAATGTAAAATCTTCAAACTCAGAACCCACTGTTTCCCAATTTAAACTTTACTGTTTGAATATTCATCTTAAAACTAAAGCAGTATGACTCTTTATTTTTCGAAGGAAACCCTTTATAAAATTAAGTTCAATTGAACGCAAGATTTTGAATTTTAAATAACAACATATGGGTCCGAGCACCAGATGTCATGTCTTGTGTACAAGGTGATGGGGCACAGCCGAGTGTTTAGCTACCAATAGCAGGGGGTCAGGGTGAGAAAAGCTCCGAATAAAGTTGATGACTAATACAAAAACAGGTCTTACCAGGTGGGACGAAGAGGACCCCGCGGATCCTGCCCTCTCTCACTGGGATCCTCCTCACCCCTTCATAGAAACATAGAAGATAGGAGCAGGAGTAGGCCATTCGGCCCCTCGAGCCTGCTCCGCCATTCGATGAGATCATGGCTGATCATCCAAACTCAGTACCCTGTACCTGCCTTCTCCCCATATCCCTTGATACCTTTAGCTTTAAGAAATATATCTAACTCATTCTTGAATATATTTAATGACTTGGCCTCAACTACCTTCTGTGGTAGAGAATTCCACAGGTTCACCACTCTCTGGGTGAAGAAATTCTTCCTCATTTCTGTCCTAAATGGCTTACCCGTTATCATTAGATTATGACCCCTGGTTCTGGACTCTCCGACCATCGGGAACATTCTTCCTGCATCTAGTTTGTCCAGACCTGTCAGAATTTTATATGTTTCGATGAGATCCCCTCTCATTCTTCTATACTCCAGTGGGTATAAGCCCAATCGACCCAATCTCTCCTCATATGTCATTCCTGCCATCCCAGGTATCAGCCTTGTGAATCTTCGCTGAACTCCTTCCATGGCAAGAACATCCTTCCTCAGATAAGGCGACCAAAACTGCACACAGTACTCAAGGTGTGGTCTCACCAAGGCCCTGTACAACTGCAGCAGGACATCCCTGTTCCTATACTCAAACCCTTTCGCTATGAAGGCCAACATACCATTTGCCTTCTTCACCGCCTGCTGCACCTGCATGCTTACTTTCAGCGACTGGTGCACAAGGACACCCAGGTCTCGTTGCACTTCCCCTTCTCCCAATCTATTGCCATTGAGATAATAGTCTGCCTTTCTGTTTTTGACACCAAAGTGGATAACCTCGCACTTATCCACGTTATATTGCATCTGCCACGCTTCTGCCCACTCACCCAACCTGTCCAAATCATCCTGGAGTTCCTCGGTATCCTCCTCACAGCACACACTCCCACCCAGCTTTGTGTCATCTGCAAACTTGGAGATATTACATTTAGTTCCCTTATCTAGATCATTAATATATATTGTGAATAGCTGGGGTCCAAGGACCGATCCCTGCGGTACCCCACTAGTCACTGCTTGCCACTCGGAAAAAGACCCATTAATTCCTACTCTCTGCTTTCTGTCCACCAACCAGTTCTCTATCCAAGTCAATACCTTGCCCCCAATCCCATGTGCCTTAACTTTACACGCTAATCTCTTATGCAGGACCTTATTGAAAGCCTTTTGAAAGTCCAAATACACCACATCTACTGGTTCTCCCTTATCTATTTTCCCAGTTACATCCTCAAAAAATTCCAGTAGATTAGTCAAGCATGATTTACCTTTTATAAATCCATGTTGACTTTGTCCGATCCTGTCACTGTTTTTCAAGTGCTCAGCTATTACATCCTTTATAATGGACTCCAGCATTTTCCCTAATACCGATGTCAGGCTTACCGGTCTGTAATTCCCCGTTTTCTCTCTACCACCCTTTTTGAATAGTGGGGTAACATTAGCTACCCTCCAATCCATGGGTACAGTTCCAGATTCCATCGAATGTTGGAAGATGATCAGCAATGCATCTACTATTTCTAGGGCCACTTCCTTAAGTACCCTAGGATGTAGATTATCAGGCCCTGGGGATTTATCGGCCTTCAATCCCATCAATTTCCCTAACACCATTTCCCGGCAAATACTGATTTCTTTCAGTTCCTCCCTTTCATCAGACCGTATGTTCTCCAACATCTCTGGGAAGTTATTTGTGTCCTCCTTTGTGAAGACAGAACCAAAATATGCATTTAATTGGGCTGCCATTTCTTTGTTCCCCATTATAACTTCCCCCGCTTCTGACTGCAAGAGACCTACACTTGATTTCACTAATCTTTTTCTCTTCACATATCTATAAAACCTCTTACAGTCAGTTTTTATGTTCCCAGCAAGCTTACTTTCATATTCTATTTTCCCCTTCTTAATTAATCCCTTTGTCCTCCTTTGTTGAATCCTAAACTGCTCCCAATCCTCAGGGCTACCGCTTTTTCTGGCCAATTTATTTGCCCTCTCCTTGGATCTTATGCTATCCCTAATTTCCCTTGTTAGCCACGGTTGAGTCACCCTTTTTGTTTTATTCTTATGCCACACTGGGATGAACAAATTCTATAGTTCATCCATGCAGTCTTTGAATGTTTGCCATTGCCTATCCACCGTCAACCCCTTGAGTGACATTCCCCAATCAATCCTACCCAATTCGCGCCTCATACCATCGTAGTTTCGTTTATTTAAATTCAGGACCCTAGTCTCTGATTCAACTACTTCACTCTCCATCCTAATGAAGAATTCTATCATATTATGATCACTCTGACCCAAGGGGCCTCGTACAACAAGATTGCTATTTAATCCTTTCTCGTTACATAATACCCAGTCTAAGATGGCCTGATCTCTGGTTGGTTCCTCAACATATTGTTCCAGAAAACCATCTCGTAAACATTCTAGGAATTCCTCCTCCACAGTATTTTTACTAATTTGGTTAGCCCAATCTATATGTAAATTAAAGTCACCCATGATGACTGCTGTGCCCTTACTGCATGCTTCTCTAATTTCCCTTTTAATGCCGTCCCCAACCTCCGTATTACTGTTTGGAGGTCTATATACCACTCCCACTAACGTTTTCTGCCCCTTGTTATTTCTCAGTTCTACCCATACAGATTCCGCATCATCAGAGCTAATATCCTTCCTTTCAATTGTGTTAATCCCCTCTTTAACCAGCAATGCTACCCCACCTCCCTTTCTTTTTTGCCTATCTTTCCTGAATATTGAGTACCCCTGGATATTAAGTTCCCAGCCTTGGCCACCCTGGAGCCATGTTTCTGTAATCCCAATCAAATCTTATTCATTTACCTCTATTTGCGCAGCTAATTCATCCACCTTGTTCCGAATGCTCCTTGCATTAAGACACAAAGCCTTCAGGCTTGTTTTTTTAACGCTCTCAGACCTATATGAATTAATGGCCCAGAAATTGATCTCGCTCTGTTCCCGCGGGGGTAAGGCTTCCCCGCGATCTCTCACTCCGCGTGTGCTTTTTCAGATCCAGCTCGCACGAACTTGATGTTCCAGACATCAGCTGGGCAGTGCTTGCGTATCCCACCGGCGTAGTGAATTCGTGCGAGCTGTGGGATCACGTGACTCAGTTAGAGCCAATGGCAGCACACCATCTTCCATTCATAAGTTTCACATACGTGCTGTGAAATCTATGAATCTTACACCCCCCCAAAATAACAGCTAAACCTCAATTAAATAAAAAAAAAACCATCACATTAATAAAATAAGTATAGTTAAATAAATTAACCATTTTAAATAAAAAATTAAATTTTTGAAAAAATTTAAAATCTTTTAAAAAGTTATAAAAATAAACTTACCTGTCTTTAAAGTCTCTAAAAAAGATATACCTGTTAAAAAAAATTCAAAAAAATACTTAATTCACTACTTACCTTGTTAAAAGTGGGTCTTACTCCTCCTTTTTCCATTTCTAAAATCTTCCGTACTTACCTGCGCGTCCAAAGCATGAAGTGCACAGCGTGCGCGCAGCCTGTAGCGCGCACGCGATGCACCGAGGAACCGCCCCCTTTTCAAATGACCAAGTGCCGGTTTTCAGCGCATGCGCAGGGCATGCAGAAAACCGGCAATTGGAGAGAGAATACGCGAGAGTACGCAGTGCGTACTCTCGCGTCGCGGGATGAATTTTTGGCCCATTATTTACTGTGACCATGTTTGATTTAAACCGTTGAGTTATTTGCCTTCTACTTTTGTTTTTCTCCTTCCCGTCTTTAGCTTTTATCCTTGTTTCCCTTTCCTCTGTCTCCCTGCTCAGGTTTCCAACCCCCTGCCACTTTAGTTTAAACCCTCCCCAACAGCACTAGCAAACACTCCCCCTAGGACATCGGTCCCGGCCCTGCCCAGGTGCAGACCGTCCCGTTTGGACTGGTCCCAGCTCCCCCAGAACCAGTTCCAATGTCCAAGGAATTTGAATCCCTCCCCCTTGCACCATTCCTCTAGCCACGTATTCATTTGAAATATCCTCCTATTTCTACTCTGACTAGCACGTGGCACTGGTAGCAATCCTGAGATTACTACCTTTGAGGTCCTCCTTTTTAATTTACCTCCTAACTCCCTATATTCTGCTTTTAGGAACTCATCCCGTTTTTTACCTATATCGTTCATGCCTATGTGCACCACGACAACTGGCTGCTCGCCCTCCCCCTCCAAAATGTTCTGTAGCCGCTCCGAGACGTCCTTGACCCTTGCACCAGGGAGGCAACACACCATCCTGGAGTCTCAATTGCGGCCGCAGAAACGCCTATCTATTCCCCTTACAATTGAATCCCCTATCACTATAGCTCTTCCAAACTTTTTCCTCCCAGCCTGTGCAGCAGAGGCACCCATGGTGCCAGGAAGTTGCCTGCTGCCGCCTTCCCCTGATAAGTCATCCCCCCCAACAGTATCCAAAGTGGTATATCTGTTTGAGAGGGGGATGGCCACAGGGGACCCCTGCACTACCTGCCTGCACCTCTTACTCTGCCTGGAGGTCACCCATTCACTTCCTGCCTGTACACTCTTTACCTGCGGTGTGACCAACTGGCTAAACGTGTTCTCCACGATGTTTTCAGCATCACGAATGCTCCAATATGCATCCATCCGCAGCTCCAGTGCCGCAATGCGGTCCATCAGTAGCTGCAGCTGGATACATTTCCCACACACATGGTCGTCAGGGATACAGGAAGCGTCCCTGATTTCCCACATATAGCAGGAGGAGCATATCACGGCGCTGAGCTCTCCTGCCATGACTTACCCTTTAATTAATTAATTAAAATTAAACTAATTGAATCCCACCAATTTCACTTCAATTAAATGATATACTCAAGTGCCTTTGCTTAACAGCAGTCCCCGCTACACCACAGAGACTCTAGAAACTATGGGGGAAAAATTCAGTTGCTTGCGCCTCCCGTTAGCGCCTTAAGAGGGCGCTAATGGGGCGCAAAGCAGCTAGCGCCCGGGCGCGGCGAAGTTTGCGCCGCTCGCGAAATTAACTAGACATTTTGCGGCGGCGCTAAACACTACCGCCACGATCTCCTGCGCCGGCAGATCGTGACGTCAGACGAGTGTGCAACACCCCGGTATCGCCCCGGAGCGGATATTGAGTGGCGCCCCCCTGCCTTACCGCCTGACGCTAGCAACGACAGGTTGATAGGAGCGTTCTTCTGTCATGAAGGGAAAGGGGGAGCGCTATTTAAAGGTGACCGATTCCTGCCTTTTATTGTTGGTGCCATTTTTGAACTATGCATTCTGAGAGAGTGTGAGAGAGACTTCTGGAGAGTTTCAACGTTGTGTGAAGGAGTTTTGGGTACTGAGCAGCACTTTGCAGGTTCATTTTGATTTGCCATTCCTTGTATCGATTTAGAAGAGACTGTGGGGCTGCACTCTGAGCTCTTTGCCTGGTACTCTCCATTGTTCTTTCCAGCAGATTTGATGTGCAGGTCTCTCCAGGCCGAGATTCAAGGCTGCAATAAGCAGGATGTGGATGGAAAGCAAGATCAACCATCCCCTTTAAGAACTGGCCCGTGCCATTGTGTGTGTGTTCCATTGCTGACTGACATTACATGAGCTTCGCCAGCGCTCTGAGTTAGCACCTCACTCCTCGGCCTTTGCGCCTTAAGACAGGTGTGCAGCGCCTGATTTAGCGCTCCAATTACCTCCAGGGGCGTTAAAAGTGAAGTTTCCAGTCAGTGGCGATAATTAGCGCCAGGCGCTAATTATTGCGCCCGGACGATATTTGCGCCCCAAATGAGGCGCGACTGAATTTTTCCCCCTATAAACCACAGAATTTAAGTATGGAAAAAAGGAGAAAAAGAAATACTCACCAACCAATCACTTACCTGCTTTCTGGTGACGTCACACTTTGATTATTTTTTACTTCTCTCTCCCGCTCTCGGGGCTCAGATTGGTAAGCCTATCTGGTCGCTGCCGCCTCTTTTACAGCCGCCGCCGCTCCACCCAGGTCTGCCGCCTCTGTGGGCTTATCTGGTTGCCACCGCCTCTTTTACAGCCGCCGCCTCGCCGCTGCCGCTCCACCCAGGTCTGCCGCCTCTGTGGGCCTACCTGGTCGCCGCCGCCTCTTTTACAGCCGCCGCCTCGCCGCTGCCGCTCCACCCAGGTCTGCCGCCTCTGTGGGCCTACCTGGTCGCCGCCGCCTCTTTTACAGCCATCGCCTCGCCGCTGCCGCTCCACCCAGCTCCGCCGCCTCTGTGGGCCTACCTGGTTGCCGCCGCCTCTTTTACAGTTGCCGCCTCGCCGCTGCCGCTCCACCCAGGTACGCCGCCTCTCTTCCATAAACCACCATTGATTGATACAGGCGGCCAAAGGCTGCTCTGGGACCGCTCCAGGGTCCCGTGTCCATCAAACACCTCAATGTGGACAGAGGGGAGAAGTGGCCACGTCCCTCTTCATCAGCCGAGTGAAAGGAGTGCCGGGGGTGAGCGACCAGAACAGCCCCATGAGCTCGGTGCCGGTGTAGTGGCCACCCAGGGACGGGCACTGACTCAGGTCGAGCTCCCCCTGCTCGTCCGCCCTGTAGAAAGCCAAGGAGTGAAAAGCCTGCCCCATCTCGTCGGTGAGCGAAGCCTTCATGGTGACCTGTTGGAGCGGGGAGAGGCGGCCCACCCGCACCTGGACCGGCTCATCGAAGAGGCACTCGGGGCTGGGGTGAAGCCGGACACTCACGGCCATCCCGGCTCGGTGACACAGGGGGACACGGCCGCTCCAACACCGTCTGAGGAGGTTCCTGGCCACACCCGGCCGGCGGAGGCTGGAGAGGGACATGAAACCCAACGACAGCATTGGTACCGATGGCGCGCAGTGTTTGCAGCCTGTGTTGCTGGAATTGCCCTATTTATTTACCGCTGGGAGGTGTCAATATCAAGAGGGAGGGAGAAACTGCCAGCACTGCCCACCAGACTGACACCACCCACACCTTCCCATCTGTTGGCAGTGGACACAGTGAACGAGTCCGGGGTTTTAATTGGAGCTCTTGAAACAAACACACTCTCTAACAGGTCACACCTCCTTACACAAACTATATTACTGCATCTGAAAATGCTTTCCAGATACCTTCTGCCCGTTATTACCCCCAGCTGGTGCCCAACACAACCACCACACAAAGCAATCCCTGCAGCTGCCAACCAAAGATAAGTTTTGGGGAAAAACATCAAAAACTCCTTCCCATGGAAACAGGAGTTGTGATCACCCCCAGTGAACATTGATGTGATTGGTAAGCATTTCCCTTCAGCTGAAATGTAACCCTACAGGTTCAGCAACATGCCTGTTGAATACAATACCTCTATGTTCTTCGCTCTATCTCACTATCTCTTGCCATCAGTGTCTCTTTCTTCCTTCCCTAATCTCAAAAATGAGAAGTCGCACAACACCAGGTTATAGTCCAACAGTTTTATTTGAAATCACAAGCTTTCGGAGTTGTTGCTCCTTCATTGGGTGAAGTAAAGAGATACAGAATCGCCAAAGCATATATAGATAGAGAACAATGCATGTGTACCTTACTTTACTTCACCCGACGAAGGAGCAACAACTCCGAAAGCTTGTGATTTCAAATAAAACTGTTGGACTATAACCTGGTGTTGTGCGACTTCTCATTTTTGTCCACCCCAGTCCAACACCGGCATCTCCGCATCATGTTCCCTAATCTCGCCCACATACCTCTCTCCCTGGCCGCGTCAATCTTTTCTTCTCGCGTCTCCTGCAGCGATTTTCTGGGACTGAGTTGATTGGCCTCCAGCAGCCACAACCGTCTTCTTTTGTGCTAGGTATGACTCCAGCCAGTGGAAAGATTTCCCCCTGATTCTGACTGACTTCAATTTTACTAGGGCTCCTTGATGCCACACTAGGTCAAATGCTACCTTGATGACAAGGTCAGTCACTCTCACCTCACCTCTCTCTGCATCAATCTTCCTCCACCTCTTTCCCTGTACCTCCATCTCTCCGATTCCTCTCTCTCTACCCCCGTCACTCTTCCACCTCTTTCTCTCTGTACTCCCATCTCTCCCTTTCATCTCTGTACCTCCATCTTTCTCACTCCCATTCCACTCTTTGTATCGCATCTCTCTCTCTCTCTCTCCCTCCCTGTCACTCTTTCCAATCTCTCTCTCTCTACCTCAATCTTTCTCCCATTCCTCTCTGTAACACATCTCCCTGTCACTCTCCACCATCTCTCCTCCCCCCCATGCAAGTCTCACCCTCACCAGATTGCACTCGCTGACTCTGCCACCAGATCCCACTCGCTGACTCTACTGGTTTGTGCGCGGCCCAGGTGAATGGTGCGAAGCACTGAATTGCGGCAAATGCTGTTCTCGCCGAGCCGGCCTTGCGTGGCTCCGGGCGGTTGTGACGAGAATGGAACTACATCTCCCAGCATGCCCAGCGCGGGGGACTCCTCTGTGACGGAGTGCGCACTTGCGGTCTGCTTAGCCTGGCAACAATATTGCGGATGAAGTTTGAAATCGTCAATTTTCGGAGGTGAATCATGAGATCGCGAGTTGGGCTGAAGTTTCATTGGGCCGCATTTTCCGATCTGAGGCCTCCTACGGACGGAAATAATCTACGCACTTTCCTGCTGGCTCCATAGGTCCCGAGTATATAGCCAACCCGAATCCCTGCTTGCCTCATCTGTTCCGAAGCTCTTTGCTGAATGCCTCTACAACCCTAGTGTCGGAGAGATCCTTTCTTATACCCTTGCTCTCATTCAAAACCAATGGAGTCCTCCTAGAAACATAGAAACATAGAAACTAGGAGCAGGAGTAGGCCATTCGGCCCGTCGAGCCTGCCCCACCATTCAATACGATCATGGCTGATCATCCAAATCCAGTACCCTGTCCCTGCTTTCTCACACAGAAGCCCCATCGAGCCTGCACCGACACATATCCCACCCTATCCCCGTAACCCCACGTATTTAATTCCCCCTAACATATCCCATCCTATCCCCGTAACCCCACATATTTTAATCCCCCCCTAACACTAAGGGTCAATTTATCATAGCCAAATCAACCTAACCCGCACATTTTTGGACTGTGGGAGGAAACCGGAGCACCCGGAGGAAACCCACGCAGACACGGGGAGAATGTGCAAACTCCACACAGACAGTCACCCGAGGCCAGATTTGAACCCGGGTCCCTGGCGCTGTGAGGCACCAGTGCTAACCACTATGCCACCGTGTTGCCCTATCACTGACCCAATCACTGCCCTACACCCCAAACCCAAAATCCAATCATAAAGATGCCACATCCGCAGCACCATGGCTTACACAGGTTCGGTCTTATGACACCTTTACATCATCTGTTTTTGACAATCAAGACTCATAGCTGGGGTAATTATGACAATACAAAAGCAACGTCTCCATAGTGTCCTTGCAGTTCGCTGCGAAAGGCCTGTGTTTTCAATTCACCGCAGATATAATATTCCAGCACAGTGGCAGCTACCCCTGACCTTGCTTCGCAGACTAGCTGCCCTCTATTCGACCATGGCAATTCTCTTTCTCACCCCAGGCTGTCTGTTTACAGCTTACTCACAGACTTTTAAGCATAGGAAAAAGGGTTACATGTTACATATAATTCAGGTTATGATTGCATACAATTGATGATTACAGACTTCTACATTTAATTCTTACACACGATTATAAATCCCTTACTGATGATTATAAGATATTAATGGTTATAATGTGGCGGATCGCCACCTAAACGGGCATTATCCACTCTTCCGTCCGTGAACAAAATATCGAGCACCTTCCCTTTAAGGCAGGAGTGGGCGGGGCCTCAGGATTTTTCCCAGAGAATTCTGGGAGCAGCTTGTCAGCCATTTTTTTTGTACCATGCTGTTGCATTAAAGTCTCTTGTTTTCCACACATGGATTCAGCCTTAATTCGTGTTTCGCGGCAGCCTCAACATTGGTGACCCCGACGCTCAGAACGTATTCCGAGCACTGCAATGGCGGACACGAACGCAGTTTCCGTGAAACTGCTGGAGTTTTGGGAAAACCAGCCCGAAGCCTGGTTTCTCCAAGCTGAATCGCGCTTCCGGCTGCAACGCATCACCACAGATGGGACGAAGTACGACTATCTCATCACATCACTCGGTAGCGCCGCAGTTTCGAAGGTTTGGACAACGCTGCAGAACCCACCAGAGGACGGCAAGTACGCACATCTCAAGGCAGCGCTCCTTAAAAAATTTATGGCCTCGGCATATCAGCGAAACTGCCACCTCCTCGACCTTCCAGGCCTCGGTGATGCCTCAGCGTCAGACCTCCTCTCCCACATGCTCTCCCTCACCAACGAGAGCCCACCCGGATCCCTCTTCCGCACGCTGTTCATCCGCCAGCTCCCTCTCAGCATCCGCCCAGCGATCGTGGCGTCCGGCCTCACGAACCTGGAAGCCCTGGCCGATGAGGCCGACAAGCTGCTGTCCGCTCACTCCAGCCGCGACGTCACTCCGGACCTGGCAGCCAATGCCTGGGCGCGCCCCTCACCGGCCAGCACGCGGCCACAAGGGCCTACCACCAGGCCCACGGGGCCTTCACGCCCCACTAACCCGGGCCACTGTTACTACCACGCACGGTTCGGCGCCAGGGCACAACGGTGCACACCTCCCTGCTCTTTCAAGTCCGCCCCTGTACCAGCCCCCGCGATGGCCGTGGGCCACGCGGGCTCCCTGCTGTTTGTCACGGATGACAAAACCGGCCGCCGGTTCCTGTGCGACACTGGGGCTCAGCACAGCATCATCCCGGCCTCCTCCCTCGACATCCAAAAGGGCGAACGAGGACCGGCGCTGGCTGCTGCTAACGGCTCGGAAACCCGGACAGTCACCCTCGACCTCGCTGGTCGCCGCTACCGATGGGAGTTCATCACTGCCAAGGTGCTCTCCCCTCTCCTCAGCGCAGATTTCCTGTGCGCCCACGGCCTACTGGTAGACATCCCTCGTCACCGCCTCGTGGACATGAACACCATGTCCCCCATCCTGGGCGCCATGGCCCCCGACAACCCGCCGACATGGCGTCACAGTGCCACGCCCGGGCCACGGATGACTACTCAGCACTCCTGGCCGAATTCCCGGCCCTTACCAATCCGACCTTCTCCGCGGAGGCCGCCAAACACGGGGTGGAACACTTCATCCCCACCACAGGCCCCCCAGTGTACGCCCACGCCCGCAGGCTGGACCCGGCCAAACTGGAGATCACACGGACCAAGTTTGCCACCATGGAACAGCTCGGCATCATCTGCCGCCCCAACAGTCCCTGGGCCTCCCCACTCCACATCGCCCCTAAACCAGGCGGAGGTTGGCGCCCCTGCGGGGATTACCGCCACCTCAACGACGCCACCACCCCTGATCGGTACCCCGTGCTGCACATTCAGGACTTCTCGGCTAGACTGGCCGGCCGCTCAGTCTTTTCCAAGGTCGACCTGGTGCGCGGCTACCACCAAGTCCCCGTCCACCCCGCGGACGTCCCCAAGACGGCCGTAATCACCCACTTCGGCCTGTTCGAGTTCCTGTGGATGCCCTTCGGCCTCAAAAACGCGGCCCAGGCATTCCAACGGCTCATGGACTCGGTCCTTCGGGACCTGAAGTTCCTGTTCGTCTACCTGGACGACATCCTGGTAGCCAGTTCCTCCAAACAGGAACACCTCGAACACCTTCGCATCCTGTTCAGGCGCCTCAGCGACCACGGGCTCATCCTCAGCCCAGCCAAATGCCAGTTCGGCCTGGACAAGATCGACTTCCTCGGCCACCACATCACCCATGCTGGGGCCATTCCCCTGCCCACCAAGGTGCAGGCCGTCCAACAATTTCCCCGCCCCACCACCATCAAAGGCCTCCAGGAGTTCCTCGGGATGGTGAATTTCTATAACCGCTTCATCCCCAAAGCGGCGTCCCTCATGAGGCCCCTGTATGAAGCCCTCCGGGGCTGGAGCGGCAAGATGGCAGTCGAATGGACGGCAGACGCGTCCGCCGCCTTCGACTCCACCAAGACCGCGCTCGCCAATGCCACCCTGCTCGCGCACCCATGGCCCAATGCCAGGGTAGCGTTCACCACGGACGCCTCCGACCACGCGGTCGGCGCCGTGTATGAGCAGTGGGTCGACGGCGCCTGGCAACCACTTGCCTTCTTCAGCCGCCAACTACGCCCCCTGGAGGTCAAGTACAGCACCTTCGACCGCGAGCTCCTCGCGCTGTTCCTGGCGGTCCGCCATTTCCGGATTTTGCTTGAGGGCCACCCCTTCACTGCGTTTGTCAACCACAAGCCCCTGACATTCGCAATGGCAAAGACAACCGACCCCTGGTCCGCCAGGCAGCAGCGCCAGCTCGCGGCAGTGTCCGAGTTCAGCACGGACATCCAACACGGACCTTGTTGCACCCATTCTACGCCAGTGAAACTGGCGCAATGACGTCCAATTTCTATCCGAAAGTCTTTCTTGTCCTCCAGGCGGCTCTCATTATAATGTTGCTGATTAGTTACTTGCTGTTTACATTGCACGCCTAGACAAATAAGGAGAAAGTTATGGCGAATGGATTATAAATTACGAGGTTAAGGTGGCACGATTTGCGAAATGCCATAGGAGGGACAATTGGATAATGACGTTGGGTGAACGTAATTATCCAGAATGGAAAGGGCTAATCAGGGTAGCAACAGGTATGCTGCAGTAAGCCAAATTGCTTCTCCAAAGGAATGGACTTGTTCAATATTATAGAATCATAGAAGATAGGAGCAGGAGTAGGCCATTCGGCCCCTCTAGCCTGCTCCGCCATTCAATGCGATCATGGCTGATCATCCAAATTCAATACCCTGTCCCTGCTTTCTCCCCATATCCCTTGATCCCTTTAGCTATAAGAAATATATCCAACTCCTTCTTGAATCTATTTAATGAATTGGCCTCTACTGCCTTCTGTGGTAGAGAATTCCACAGGTTCACCACTCTCTGGGTGAAGAAATTCCACCTCATTTCTGTCCTAAATGGCTTACCCCTTATCCTTAGACTGTGACCCCTGGTTCTGGACTCCCCGACCATCGGGAACATCCTTCCTGCATCTAGTTTGTCCTGTCCTGTCAGAATTTTATAAGTTTCAATGAGATACCCTCTCATTCTTCTAAACTCCAGCGAGTATAAGCCCAATCGACCCAATCTCTCTTCATACGTCATTCCTGCCACCCCAGGTATCAGCCTTGTGAATCTTCGCTGAACTCCTTCCATGGCAAGAACATCCTTCCTCAGATAAGGCGACCAAAACTGCACACAGTACTCAAGGTGTGGTCTCACCAAGGCCCTGTACAACTGCAGCAAGACATCCTTGTTCCTGTACTCAAACCCTCTCGCTACGAAGGCCAACATACCATTTGCCTTCTTAACCGCCTGCTGCACCTGCATGCTTACCTTCAGCGACTGGTGCACAAGGACACCCAGGTCTCGTTGCACTTCCCCTTCTCCCAATCTATTGCCATTCAGATAATAATCTGCCTTTCTGTTTTTGACACCAAAGTGGATAACCTCGCATTTATCCACGTTATATTGCATCTGCCACGCTTCTGCCCAATCACCCAACCTGTCCAAATCATCCTGGAGTTTCTCAGCATCCTCCTCGCAGCACACACGCCCACCCAGCTTTGTGTCGTCTGCAAACTTGGAGATATTACATCTAGTTCCCTTGTCTAGATCATTAAGATATATTGTGAATAGCTGGGGTCCAAGGACCGATCCCTGCGGTACCCCACTAGTCACTGCCTGCCACTCGGAAAAAGACCCGTTTATTGCAACTCTTTGCTTTCTGTCTGCCAACCAGTTCTCTATCCAAGTCAATACCTTGCCCCCAATCCCATGTGCCTTAACTTTACACGCTAATCTCTTATGCGGGACCTGATCAAAAGCCTTTTGAAAGTCCAAATACACCACATCCACTAGTTCTCCCTTATCTATTTTACCAGTTACATCCTCAAAAAATTCCAGTAGATTAGTCAAGCATGATTTACCTTTTGTAAATCCATGTTGACTTTGTCCGATCCTGTCACTGTTTTTCAAGTGCTCAGCTATTACATCTTTTATAATGGACTCTAGCATTTTCCCCACTACCGATGTCAGGCTTACCGGTCTGTAATTCCTCGTTTTCTCTCTACCACCCTTTTTGAATAGTGGGGTAACATTAGCTACCCTCCAATCCATGGGTACAGTTCCAGATTCCATCGAATGTTGGAAGATGATCAGCAATGCATCTACTATTTCTAGGGCCACTTCCTTAAGTACCCTAGGATGTAGATTATCAGGCCCTGGGGATTTATCGGCCTTCAATCCCTTCAATTTCCCTAACACCATTTCCCTACAAATACTGATTTCTTTCAGTTCCTCCCTTTCATCAGACCCTATGTTCCCCAACATCTCTGGGAGGTTATTTGTGTCCTCCTTTGTGAAGACAGAACCAAAATATGTATTTAATTGGTCTGACATTTCTTTGTTCCCCATTATAAGTTCCCCTGATTCTGACTGCAAGGGACCTATGCTTGATTTCACTAATCTTTTTCTCTTCACATATCTATAAAAGCTTTTACAGTCAGTTTTTATGTTCCCTGCAAGCTTACTCTCGTATTCTATTTCCCCCTTCATAATTAATCCCTTTGTCCTCCTTTGTTGAATCTTACACTGCTCCCAATCCACAGGGTTACTGGTTTTTCTGGCCAATTTATATGTCCTCTCCTTGGATCTTATGCTATCCCTAATTTCCCTTGTTAGCCATGGTTGAGTCACCCTTTTTGTTTTATTCTTATGCCAAACTGGGATGAACAAATTCTGTAGTTCATCCATGCGGTCTTTGAATGTTTGCCATTGCCTATCCACCGTCAACCCTTTGAGTGACATTCCCCAATCAATCCTACGCAACTCGCACCTCATACCATCGTAGTTTCCTTTATTTAAATTCAGGACCCTAGTCTCTGAGTCAACTACTTCACTCTCCATCCTCATGAAGAATTCTATCATATTATGATCGCTCCGACCCAAGGGGCCTCGCACAACAAGACTGCTAATTAATCCTTTCTCATTGCATAATACCCAGTCTAAGATGGCCTGATCTCTGGTTGGTTCCTCGACATATTGGTCCAGGAAACCATCCCGTAAACACTCCAGGAATTCCTCCTCCATAGTATTGTTACTAATTTGGTTAGCCCAATCTATATGTAGATTAAAGTCACCCATGATGACTGCTGTGCCCTTATTGCACGCTTCTCTAATTTCCCTTTTAATGCCATCCCCAACCTCCGCATTACTGTTTGGAGGTCTATATATCACTCCCACTAACGTTTTCTGCCCCTTGTTATTTCTCAGTTCAACTCATACAGATTCCACATCATCAGAGCTAATATCCTTCCTTTCAATTGTGTTAATCCCCTCTTTAACCAGCAATGCTACCCCACCTCCCTTTCCCTTTTGCCAATCTTTCCTGAATATTGAGTACCCCTGGATATTAAGTTCCCAGCCTTGGCCACCCTGGAGCCATGTTTCGGTAATGCCAATCAAATCATATTTGTTTACCTCTATTTGCGCAGCTAATTCGTCCACCTTGTTCCGAATGCTCCTTGCATTAAGACACAAAGCCTTCAGGCTTGTTTTTTTAACGCTCTTTGACCTATTAGAATTAGTATTTACTGTGCATATTGCTATGTTTTTTTTTAATAATAAGGTTATTGAGTATACTGTAGCTCTGTGAAATTGTAACTTTTCACCTGAGACGCATAAGCCACAATATTTTGACAATATCTCTCAATGTTTGGGTAGATGGTGCTGCATGGGAATGGATAAGGGAATTAAATCTGTGGGAACCAGCAAGATGTGTAGAAATGCCCTTGTAGTAAGTGCTGAAGTTGGGTGTATTAAAGGGGTCTCTAGACCTGTGAATTGTTCTGAGGGAAAGAATGTGCTCAAAGGTAGTTGATGTTTCCTGGTGTCAATTTACAAGGACACCAGTGTTAATTCAACAAAAGGGCACCATCTGCTCAGACAAATGTAATAAAGTTCATGTAAAGGCTGGGAAAGAAAAGTGAGATGTGGCTAGAGCAGTCACATAACAGTGATAAGAAAAGGTATAAAGGGAGAGTGGCTACACCTAGACTTGGTGCTATGGTGAATCCTCCACAGAAGAAAGACACATTGGTTGGCGTAGCTCCCAGGACATTAGTAAGATTGCCTTATAGTGGCTTGCCCTCTTGGTGCTATGGTCATGTTACTGCTTTGTTAGTGTACTTGAAGTATCATAAATCAACAACAACAGCTTGTATTTATATAGCACCTTTAATGTGGTAAAACGTCCCAAGGTGCTGCACAGGAATATTTTAAGACAAAAAATTTGACACTGAGCCACATAATGACCAAAAGCTCGGTCGAAGAGGTAAGTTTTAAGGAGCGTCTTAAAGGAGGAAAAATAGGTAACGAGGCGGAGAAGTTTAGTCAGGGAATTCCAGAGCTTAGGGCCTAGGCAACAGAAGGCACGGCCACCAATGGTTGAGCGATTATAATCAGGGATGCTCAAGAGGGCAGAATTAGAGAAGCGCAGATATCTCCGGGGGTTGTGGGGCTGAAGGAAATTACACAGATAGGAAGGGGCGAGGCCATGGTGGGATTTGAAAACAAGGATGAGAATTTTGAAATTGAGGCGCTGCTTAACCGGGAGCCAATATAGGTCAGCGAGCACAGGGGAGATGGGCGAATGGGACTTGGTGCGACTTAGGACATGGGCAGCTGAGATTTGGATGATCTCAAGTTTACGTAGGGTGGAATGTGGGAGGCCAGCCAGGAGTGCGTTGGAATAGTCAAGTCTAGAGGTAACAAAGGCATGAATGAGGTTTTCAGAAGCAGATGAGCTGAGGCAAGGGTGGAGACGGGCGATGTTACGGAGGTGGAAATAGGCGGTCTTTGTTATGCTGCGGATATGTGGTCGGAAGCTCATTTCAGGGTCAAATATGACACCAAGGTTGCGAACAGTGTGGTTCAGCCTCAGACAGATGTTAGGGAGAAGGATGGAGTCAATGGCTAGGGAACGGAGTTTTTGGCGGGACCGAAAACAATGGCTTCAGTATTCCCAATATTTAATTGGAGAACATTTTTGCTCAACCAGAACTGTATGTCGGAGAAGCAGTCTGACAATTTCGAGACCGTGGAGGGGTCGAGAGAAGAGGTAGTGTGGTAGAGCTGGGTGTTGTCAGCATACATGTGGAAACTGACGCTGTGTTTTCGGATGATGTCGCCAAGGGGCAACATGTAGATGAGAAATAGGAGGGGGTCAAGGATAGATCCTTGGGGGACACCAGAGGTAACGATGTGGGAGCGGGAAGAGAAACCGTTGCAAGGGATTCTCTGGCTACGATTAGATAGATAAGAATGGAACCAGGCAAGTGCAGTCCCACTCAGCTGGACAACAGTGGAGAGGTGTGAAGAAGGATGGAGTGGTCAACTGTGTCAAAGGCTGCAGACAAGTCAAGAAGGACGAGGAAGGATAGTTTATCTTTGTCACAGTCACAAAGGATAATAAAGCTTAAATTGATTTAAAATAGATATACAGGTGGTTGAGTCTGATTTGACAGGCCTGATCACAAGTTATATTTTGAGATGCAGGATACGATTTACTAACATTCACCTTTAGTGAAAATAACATAACACAATGGGGCATCCACTCACCACTCACTTCGTTGTTGCCTTCATGCACTCACTACACTGACAAGCCAAATGATAGCACATAGAAAGGCAAAGGTGTATGATTCCTGGTCGATAGACTTGTTTACAAGTTTATCTGTGCAGTGGGGAAAGAGTTAAAATGACATTGCTGACAGTTTCACTGAATGGTGTAAGACAGGTGCTAACATAAAAGGCCACATCTATAAAGATGCAGTCAAGATAACTGACCTTTGAAGAAGAAATAAAACAATTAAATGGAGACAGGATGTCCAGCATTTCAACTGCCCGTAAGAACTTTATTACCTAGGTCACATTCCAAGGCATCTTTTAATTAACATTCAGCAGTTTGAGTGATTGATTGAGGAGGCCGCTTACATGTTTATATTAAGATTCGTAACCAATCCGTGAAGGTGCATGCGGGCCAAGATCCAATCAGGTGGCAGGAATAAATTTAGCATGAGCCGGACATGCTTATTTTAATGTATAAAAATGTAGTGTTTGCTGTAACAATTTGGAGAAGTCTGGCTAAGACAGAGCAGACTGTCTCCCCACCGGTGTAATAAAGACGACTTGATTATCGATCTGAAAACCTTGTGTCGAGTGTTGGTTTAAAATACTCCACAACAATTGTCATCACGAACAGGATATTCACACGGACGGGAGGCACGGGCGAGTGAAGCTGAGCCAAAAACGTGAGTACTTTTAAATACCACGTACAGTTAGGGCAAGGCAACACCATCTCGTGTCCACCGCCCCCTTTGGAATCAAAGAACTAAAACGGTTTGAATCGATAAGTCAAGCGGTCTTGGGGTTAGGGTGAAACACGCGGAAGTATAGGCGTGGTATGAGTTGCAAGTAGTGCGTTAACTTTGGAGTAAAAGTCTAAAGCATACCTCTGACAACTCCAGTTGCAAGTAGTGCTAAGCATACCTCTGACAACAAATTACCTGAACAAAATTGTTGCAAGTATGGTCTCACTCTGCGAGAGTAAAGCAAGGGACGTACCGCTGACAACAATTAACCATGGGAAGTGAAAAACTCAAGTGGGGTCTCTGACACACTATTTAGCGGACAAAAATAAAAGATTAATTGACAAAATGATTAAAAACGATTGGCAACCGAATGACCCACTGGTAAACAAAGAGAATGGTGGGCTAAAGAAACAAAATTAAAGGAAGAAAAGGCCATCATTTTAGTGGCTCGCGCATATTATAAGTTGAGTAGATGTACTCGAATTTGAACCAAAAACGGGTGCCAAAATTGTACCCGAGTACCAGTAATTTAAGAAAGGGAATAGGGAAAAAATTAAAGTTTTATCAACATAGATGCTATCAGTTTCTGTCCAAAACAAGTAAAATACAGGATTTGCTGAGTGAAAGGAATCTTAAAAGGAATGCTGGGATCTCAGTTTGTGTGAAAGTGTGTGTTAAAAGTGTGGAAGTTTTCTGTCTTTGAAAGAAAATGTCTGTTGTGTTTGTTTTAGCTCCACCCACTCTTTTGTACAGAGAGCTAAAAGCTGTTTAACCCTTTGAAGACTTGTCTTGAATGATGGACAAGCGTGTGCTGTTTTAAGTTTGTTAATTGTTTTACAAAAGATAAGCTTCAGCCTTGAAGTCACAGTTGCCAATGTGCCTGGAAGAAAATGAATTTGAATGTTTACAAGGCATGGGTGATTGTTTTTTTGTTAATGTGGCTATGGTTTCTTTTTTTTCCAAGTGATACTGGTTAGTTTAAAAAAAATTGATCTGGATTGAATTGGAGTTATTGAGGTTAATTAACATTATATATTAATGATTTGGACGAAGGGATTAAATGTAATATCTCCAAATTTGCGGATGACACTAAATTGGGAGGCAGTGTGAACAATGAGGAGGATGCTAGGAGGCTACAGAGTGACTTGGACAGGTTGGGTGAATGGGCAAATGTATGGCAGATGAAGTACAATGTGGATAAATGTGAGGTTATCCACTTTGGTGGTAAAAATAGAGAGGCGGACTATTACCTGAATGGTGGCAGATTTGGGAAAGGGGAGGTGCAACGAGACCTGGACGTCATGGTACATCAGTCACTGAAGGTGGGAATGCAAGTGCAGCAGGCAGTCAAGAAAGCAAACGGAATGATGGCCTTCATAGCAAGGGGATTTGAGTACAGGAGTAGGGAGGTGATGCTGCAGTTGTACAGGGCCTTGGTGAGGCCACACCTGGAGTATTGTGCGCAGTTTTGGTCTCCTAACTTAAGGAAGGACATTCTTGCTATTGAGGGAGTGCAGCGAAGGTTCACTAGATTGATTCCTGGGATGGCCGGACTGACATATCAAGAAAGATTGGGTCAACTGAACTTGTATCCTCTGGAGTTCAGAAGAATGAGGGGGGATCTTATAGAGACATTTAAAATCCTGACTGGTTTAGACAAATTAGATGCGGGCAGAATGTTCCCAATGTTAGGGAAAACTAGAACCAGGGGTCACAGTCTAAGGATTAAGGGGAAGCCATTTAAGACTGAGCTGAGGAGGAACTTCTTCACCCAGAGAGTGGTGAATCTATGGAATTCTCTTCCACAGAAGGTTGTTGAGGCCAGTTCGCTAAATATATTCAAAAGGGAGTTAGATATAACACTCACAACTAGGGGGATCAAGGGGTATGGCGAGAAAGCAGGAATGGGGTACTGAGGTAGCATGTTCAGCCATGAACGCATGAATGGCGGTGCAGGCTCGAAGGACCGAATGGTCTACTCCTGTACCTATTTTCTATGTTTCTATGTTTCTATGTTTCTATTAAAACCAGACTTTTATTGTGGCCACGGTGAAATTCTGGTTGGTGTAAATTTGTGTAGACCGCATTGAATAAGATATTTAATGGTCTGAAACCAGACTTTAAAATATTTACAGTCTTGGATATAGCGAACGGGTTCTGGTCCATACCATTGGCAGAGGAATCACAAGGGAAATTCGCCTTTACTGTCGGGGATAGACAGTATACATGGACCAGGGTCCCGCAGGGGTTCCATAATAGTCCAAATATATTCCACCGTGTACTGAGTCAAGCCTTAGACGAGTTAGACCTATCAAAGTACCAGAGCGCCCTACTCCAATATGTCGATGACATAATGATTGCATCAGAGGATGCCAAAGGACACATGGAAGCATTACTAGCCACCCTCCAGATACTTAAGAAAGCTGGCTTTAAATTGAACCCCAAAAAGGCACAGGTTGGACTGTCCAAAGTAAAGTATCTAGGGCACGAAATTAACCAGGGGAATGAGGCACTCCCGCAGGAACGAAAGGCAGCCATAAAAGACATGCCAAGGCCAGTGACCGTCCGGGGAGTGAGGAAAGTGATGGGATTATTTAACTACTGCAGGAATTTTATATCAGACTTTGCAGGGAAAGCAGAGCCGATTCAACGGTTAGTTAAAGGGGGGGGAGACCCGCCACTGATAAGATAGAATGGGAATCGGAGCAGGACGAGGCTTATGCAAAATTAAAAGCAGCCCTGACGTCCGCACCTGCACTAGGATTGCCAAATATAGTCAAACCATTCCATATATACTATAATATAGACGGGAACTTCTATAACGCTGTAGTCACCCAAGAGTACAGGGGAGATATAAGGCCAATTGCCTATTACTCCACCCAACAAACCCCCGTGGCTAAAGGAATGGCGAGATGTGTGGCGGCCCTCAACTGTGCCGCATGGGCGGTGCGGATATGCGAGCCCGTCACTATGTCAGGACAGCTGATATTATACACGTAACACACAGTGGTGGACCTGCTAAACACAGGTAAAATGAAGGCTGTATCAGACAGAAGGAGGACGGCTTGGGAAGCAGTCTTGATACCCAAGGACAGATCAGTCCGGATTATAAGGGAACATAGAGTCAACCCCGCAGAGGGAATGCTATCAGAGGGTGAGGCACACGAGTGTCAGTTAGTAATTGAAGAAGAGGTCAGAGGAACCGTATCAGAATCACCCTTTGAAAATCCTGAAAACACCTTTTATGTAGACAGATCTCGCCAATATATAAATGGGGAGCCACACACTGGTTGGGCAGTAGTATCCGAGAACGGAGAAACAGTCGCAAAGGGAGGCCTTGAAGGAGGAACCTCAGTGCAGGTAGCAGAACTAGTGGCTCTCACGGAAGCATTGAAATTGGCAAAAGGAAAACGAGTAAATATATACACAGACAGTAGATATGCATTTGGGGTAGTGCATGATTATATGATAGCGTGGAATAGGAGAGGATATGTAACCCCCAGAGGAGGATAAATACAGCATGAGGAAGTAGTGAGAGACCTAGTAGAAGCGGTAAAAGGAGCAGAAGAGGTAGCAGTGATTAAAATAAAGTCATACCGCAAGATAGTGAGCGAGCAACAAAAAGGAAATATGCTAGTTGATCAGGCAGCAAGAGCAGCAGGTAGAATAACAGCAGAGGAAGTGAAAAAAGCTGCACAAGAGGGGACAGAGAACCAGCGGTGAGTATTTCTACAGTATTTCTACATTCTAGTCATTAAAATAAAAGTAAGGTCTCTAGTTTGGAGTAAGTAGTGTTTAAAGGGAAGTAAGGTCCCTAGTGTATTTAATATTCTTTAATTTAAAGGGAGTAAATTAAGGGTAGGACATGGCAGGGCAGCTTGGCAACGTGGAGTGCTCCTCCTGTGCTATGTTGGAAGTCAGGGACACTTTAGGTGTCCAGGGCGAACACATGTGCAGGAAGTGTCTCCAGCTGCAGCTACTCAAAATCTGCATTTCGAAGCTGGAGCTGCGGCTGGAGTCACTGTGGAGCATCCGCGAAGCTGAGATCTTCATGGATAGCACGTTTAACAAGGTGGTCACACCGCAGGTAAAGAGTGCACAGACAGACAGGGAATGGGTGACCACCAGACAGAGTAAAAGAACTAGGAAGGTAGTGCAGAAGTCCCCTGGGTCCATCTCCCTCTCTGACAGATTTTCCGTTTTGGATACTGATGGGGGAGAGGGTTTCTCAGGGGAATGCAGCAAGAGCCAAGTCCGTGGCACTACGACTGGCTCAGCTGCACAGGAGGGGAGGAAAAAGAGTGGGAGAGCAATAGTGATAGGGGATTCTATCGTAAGGGGAACAGATAGACGTTCCTGTGGCCGCAGACGTGACTCCAGGATGGTATGTTGCCTCCCTGGTGCCAGGGTCAAGGATATCACTGAACGGCTGCAGGGCATTCTGAAGGGTAGAAAGAGGGATGAGATCCTGCAACAAGAATTTAGGGAGCTAGGTAGCAGATTAAAAAGCAGGACCTCAAAGGTTGTAATCTCTGGATTACTCCCGTGCCACGTGCTAGTGAGTATAGGAATAGGAGGATAGAGCAGATGAATGCGTGGCTAAAGAGTTGGTGCAGGAGGGAGGGCTTTAGTTTCCTGGATCACTGGGTCTGCTTCTGGGGAAGGTGGGACCTGTACAAGTCGGACGGGTTGCACCTGAACCGGAACGGGACCAACATCCTTGCGGGGAGGTTTGCTAGTACTGTTGGGGGGGGTTTAAACTAACTTGGCAGGGGGATGGGATACGGAGCGGAGCTATAGTAGGGGGTGATGCACAGCCAAATATAGAGGAAAAAACAAGTCAGCCTGGAAGGCAGAGCAAATATGTAATGGCACAAGGGAGTATGGCAAGGCTGGATGGCATTTATTTTAATGTTAGGAGTCTTGCGAGTGAGGCAGATGAATTGAAGGTGTTGATGAACACATGGGAGTATGATATTGTTGCTATCACAGAGACATGGTTGAGGGAGGGGCAGGACTGGCATCTCAATATTCCGGGGTATAGAATCTTCAGGCGAGACAGAGGGGGGTGTAAAAGAGGAGGGGGTGTCGCAATATTAATCAAGGAGTCAATTACTGCTGTAAGGAGGGATGATATCTTAGCAGGTTCCTCTAATGAGGCCATATGGGTAGAACTTAAAAACAAAAAGGGGGTAAGCACTTTGCTGGGAGTGTACTATAGGCCCCCAAACAGTCAGGGGGAGATAGAGGAACAGATATGTAGGCAAATCTCAGAGAAGTGTAGAAATAATAGGGTAATAATAGTAGGGGATTTCAACTTCCCCAATATTAACTGGGATAGTCAGAGTGTGAAAGGCTTAGAGGGTGCGGAATTCTTAAAGTGCATCCAGGAGAGCATTTTGAGCCAGCATGTAGAAAGTCCTACAAGAGAGGGGGCGGTACTGGACCTAATTCTAGGGAATGTAGCCGGGCAAGTGGTAGAAGTGTTAGTAGGAGAGCATTTTGGTGACAGTGACCATAATTTGGTGAGATTTAAGGTAGTCATGGAAAAGGACAAAGATGGACCGGAGATAAAGGTTCTAAATTGGGGGAAGGCCGATTTTAATATGATAAGGCAGGATCTGGCCAAAGTGGACTGGGATCAGCTACTTGTAGGAAAATCCACATCAGAGCAGTGGGAGTCTTTCAGAAAGGAAATAGAGAGAGTACAACGGCAACATGTTCCCGTAAAGGTCAAGGGTGGGACCAACAAGCCCAGGGAACCCTGGATGTCAAGGGATATACGAGAATGGATTAGGAAAAAAAGGGAGGCTTTTGGCAGATACAAAGGACTAAAAACAGTGGAAGCCCTAGAGGAGTATAGAAAGTGCAGGGGGGTACTTAAAAAAGAAATTAGGAGAGCGAAGAGGGGCCATGAAATAACACTGGCGGGCAAAATAAAGGAAAATCCCAAGGTGTTTTATAAGTATATTAAGGGCAAGAGGATAACCAGGGAAAGAGTAGGGCCCATTAGGGACCAAAGTGGCAATTTGTGTGTAGAGCCAGAAGATGTAGGTGGGGTTTTAAATGAATATTTTGCATCTGTGTTCACTATGGAGAAGGACGATGTAGGCATAGAAATCAGGCAGGGGGATTGTGATATACTTGAACAAATTAGTATTGAGAGGGAGGAGGTACTAGCGGTTTTAGCAGGCTTAAAAGTGGATAAATCCCCAGGCCCAGACGAGATGTATCCCAGGCTGCTGTGTGAGGCAAGGGAGGAGATTGCAGGGGCTCTGACACAAATTTTCAGAACCTCTCTGGCCACAGGGGAGGTGCCAGAGTACTGGAGAACAGCTAACGTAGTACCATTATTCAAGAAGGGTAGTAGGGATAAACCAGGGAATTACAGGCCAGTGAGCCTAACATCAGTGGTAGGGAAATTATTGGAAAAAATTCTGAGGGACAGAATTAGTCTCCACTTGGAGAGGCAAGGATTAATCAAGGATAGTCAGCATGGCTTTGTCAGGGGGAGATCATGTCTGACCAATTTGATTGAATTTTTTGAGGGGGTGACTAGGTGTGTGGATGAGGGTAGTGCAGTTGATGTGGTCTACATGGACTTCAGTAAGGCTTTTGACAAAGTCCCGCATGGGAGACTGGTCAAGAAGTTGAAAGCCCATGGGATCCAGGGCAACTTGGCACATTGGATCCAAAATTGGCTTAGTGGCAGGAGGCAGAGGGTGATGGTCAAAGGTTGTTTTTGTGACTGGAAGCCTGTGTCCAGTGGTGTACCGCAGGGATCGGTGCTGGGTCCTTTGCTGCTTGTAGTGTACATTAATGATTTAGATATGAATGTAGGAGGTATGATCAGTAAGTTTGCAGATGACAGGAAAATTGGTGGGGTGGTAAATAGCGAGGAGGGAAGCCTCAGGCTACAGGACGATATAGACGGGTTGGGCAGAACAGTGGCAAATGGAATTTAACCCTGAAAAATGTGAGGTGATGCATTTTGGGAGGACTAACAAGGCAAGGGAATACACAATGAATGGTAGGACCCTAGGAAGGACAGAGGATCAGAGGGACCTTGGCGTGCATGTACACAGATCCCTGAAGGCAGCAGGACAGGTAGATAAGATGGTTAAAAAGGCATATGGGATACTTGCCTTCATTAGCCGAGACATAGAATATAAGAATAGGGAGGTTATGATGGAGCTGTACAAAACGCTAGTTAGGCCACAGCTGGAATACTGTGTGCAGTTCTGGTCGCCACACTATAGGAAGGATGTGATTGCATTGGAGAGGGTGCAGAGGAGATTCACCAGGATATTACCTGGGCTGCAGCGCTTCAGCTATGAAGAGAGACTGGAGAGGCTGGGGTTGTTTTCCTTAGAGCAGAGAAGGCTGAGGGGGGACCTGATTGAGGTGTACAAAATTATGAGGGGCATGGATAGGGTAGATAGAAAGGAACTTTTCCCCTTAGTAGAGGGGTCAATAACCAGGGGGCATAGTTTCAAGGTAAGGGGCAGGAGGTTTAGAGGGGATTTGAGGAAAAACTTTTTCACCCAGAGGGTGGTTGGAATCTGGAACTCACTGCCTGAAAGGGTGGTAGAGGCAGGAACCCTCACAACATTCAAGAGGCATTTAGATGAGCACTTGAAATGCCACAGCATACAAGGCTACGGACCAAGTGCTGGAAAATGGGATTAAAATAGACAGGGCTTGATGGCCGGCACGGACACGATGGGCCGAAGGGCATCTTTCTGTGCTGTATAACTCTATGGCTCTGTTTTTTGTTTTATCAGCCTATTCCTTTCCAAATCTTTAAGGTTGTCTAACTACAACTTGTAAAGAGCATTAGATTAGGCAGGCAACTTCCGTAGTTGATGAGAATATTACTATGAACAACTAGATAAAAAAATAATTAGAGTCATTGTTTTGCAAATCAATTTTTCCATATGAGGAGCTAGTAAAGTGTAACAACTATTTTCGATGTTATGTTTTTGCTTTATTATTGGTTTGTTCTATTGCTACTTAATCAACTTGTTTAACAGTTAAAGCCTAAAATAAGATTGATGTAGTGTTATTATGGTGCTTTTTGAAGACAAAGAGGATCCTGTGGAGGTACGAAATTGAACCAGTTGCTGAAGTGATCTAAAAATGGATTCTCTCTTCATTATTCCAGGCGTGCTACAATATTTAAACTAGCTCTCAGGACAAGTGTAAAAACTTGAGAACATAGGAAATTGGGCTCACCTACAAGAGGAGACAAAATAGTTAGAGTAAAAAAATCCCAAGAACAGAACAAATGTTTATCATTAATTCCATGGAGAAATATTACAAACATGTCAATTATGCAAATATATTTTTCCATAACAGGTTAATTCTGTAGGCTTCAATTGTGGGTGGAACTCACCTTTGGATATTTCTGTCGATAATTTACAGCCTCTTCAAAGTATTCTAAATGAAGATCTGTCATGGTCATCGGTAGATCCTCAAAACCAAAGTAGGCGAGAGCAAGAGCAGCAAAGCCTCGGCTTAACAGGTGACTTCATCTTCAAAAGGGTCTATCACTCCAGGAAAGGGACCATCCACGTAGGAAACAGTAAACAAGAACAAAAGAGATTCGTAACAAACCGTTGTTGACTAATATCGGAAGAGGTTTTAAACATGGGTCTGAAAATATCACCACAGTGCCATCTGCAGAGGTCTTTTCTGTGATTTGTTTTAGTTATAAATGAAGCCACAACTTTGATAACTTCACGATCTGTACATTACATAGAATGTACAGCACAGAAACAGGTCATTTGACCCAACTGGTCAATACGGTGTTTATGCTCCACATGAGCCTCCTCCCACGCCTATTCATCTAACCCCATCAGCACAACTTTCTATTCATTTCTTCCTCATGTCCTTATCTTGTTTCCCCTTAAATGCAACAATATTCTTCGCCTCAACTATTCCATGTGGTAGCAAGTTCCACATTCTACATTCTAATTTCAAAGCAAAATGGAGGTAAATGGGGAATCAAAAGAAAAAGGCGCTGGTGTCATAGCTGACACAATGTGGCTGTCGGAGACCTATAATTACAGCCCAGGACATCATTACATGAAAGTTCTGAACAAAGGTCATCGACCTGAAACGTTAACGCTGTTTCTCTCTCCATAGATGCTGCCTGACCTGCTGAGTATTTCGAGCATCCACAGTATTTTGCTTTTCAATCAACATCGACAAGGCTCAAGTCAGGAGTGTAATGGAATACTCGCAACAATCCACAAGCAGCTCGACGTCATGAAGTTTGCTTCATCGGTGCCCCTCACCAGACTCAATATCCATCTCCAAAATGGGCCTGGACTGCAATGTCAACCAGCGAGAAGGACACCATCTCCTCGAACTCACACACCATCCTGACTTGGACATACATTACCATTCCTTCATCATTGCTAGGTCAATATCCTGGAATTCCCTACCTAACAACATTGTGGGAGCACCATCACTACAAGAAGTGCAGCAGTTCAAGAAGGCCCACCAAAACCATCTCGGTTCAACTGGGCGTGAGCAATAAATGTGGCCTTGGTAGTAAATACACACGTAAAAATAAATATCAGAAAAGACAATGGGCTGGATTTTGTCTTGGTGTCGGGTTGGGGTCGTGCCATCCGCATTTCGTGTCCCCCCCCCCCCCGACTCCAGATTAATGTGGATGAATGATGCAATTTTCACTTAATTGGGCAATTGAGTTCCAGCATGTGGGAACCCATGAACTAATTAGTGGATTCAGTCTGAAAGTCGCCTCTGATGATGTCATCATTCCTGCTGCATTGCAGGTGAGAGACTGTCTGCCTGGTCTCAGAGACTGTCTGGCTGTTGCTCAGAGAGGACCTGCCTGGCTTTTGATGTGATTGGACCTGGATGCAAAATTGATATATGAGAGAGAGAGAGAGAGAGAGAGAGAGAGTTTTTTGCATCCAAGTCCTCTCACAGCAAAGGCCAGGCAGTCTCTGAAGACATTCAATTCAGCAGCATCAGAAGCGACTTTCAGGCCTAATACTGCTACTACCTTCATCACATCTCCGTTGTAATAGTGGACCTGCAGCTCATAGTCAGCTATCCACTTGTGCTCCCGCCAGGTTTCACTGGAGTGTTTCACACCAGGCGTACTTCACATCAGAAGAGGGTTAAACTAGCTAAAACGTTTCAAAATGGCATTACAGAGCCAATTTAGGGCTTGTTAAGGGCTGTAATGGCCTCTCCCGCCTCTTGGAGGCGGGACGGAGTCGGGAACCCCGCGACTGATTTTGTCAAAATTGCGTGGAGGCGGGATGGGGTCGGGACCCCCGACCCCGCAAATTTAACCCCCCACACGCCTCCAAACCCGACTCCATGGGTCATTCAAAATCCAGCCCAATGAATACAACGATCAGTTCGTTATCAGACAACAACTTTGCCACTTATGTGTTGAATAGTCGAGCAGCCCTCGGCCGTCAGCCCGGTACTGGGCGCACGAGTGGAAGAGGTGGCCGTGCTCGCTCAGCACCTGGGCTCGCAGCTTGACGTCCTGGTGCGGGGACAAGCCCGCCGCGCTTGCACGGGCTGACCGAGAGCCGGACCCGGGACTCTCCGCTGCTGCTGCTCCTTCCACCCGGGCGCACCAAGAAGCCCTTGGCCAGACAGCAATCAAACCCAGACTCAATCCCTGGGCCAGGGAGAGGCCTGCAAGTGGTGACAGGGATGGTTTCTATTTGATTTCTTTTTTTTTGTTGCACTGATTCTTTTTTGTTTGATGACACTTCAACTCCCAACGAAGGTAGTAGAAAAAATAAGAGAAACTTGCATTTTTTTGACGGGGTGGGGGTGTTGGTGTGGTTGCAAGGGAGGCTGGTGAATCAGTGTTGGGGGAGAAGGCGAATGGGGTTGGGGAGAGGGCGAATGGGGTTGAGCGGAGAGGGCGAATGGGGTTCAGGGGAGAGGGAGAATGGGGTTGGGTAGAGAGGGAGAATGGGATTGGGTGGAGAGGGAGAATGGGATTGAGGGGAGAGGGAGAATGGGATTGGGTGGAGAGGGAGAATGGGATTGGGTGGAGAGGGAGAATGGGATTGGGTGGAGAGGGAGAATGGGGTTGGGTGGAGAGGGAGAATGGGGTTGGGTGGAGAGGGAGAATGGGGTTGGGTGGAGAGGGAGAATGGGATTGGGTGGAGAGGGAGAATGGGATTGGGTGGAGAGGGAGAATGGGATTGGGTGGAGAGGGAGAATGGGGTTGGGGAGAGGGAGAATAGGATTGGCGGAGAGGGAGAATGGGGTTGGGGCGAGCGGGAGAATGGGGTTGGGTGGAGAGGGAGAATGGGATTGGGTGGAGAAGGAGAATGAGATTGGGTGGAGAGGGAGAATGGGATTGGGTGGAGAGGGAGAATGGGGTTGGGGCGAGAGGGAGAATGGGGTTCGGGGGGAGAGGGAGAATGGGGTTCGGGGCGAGAGGGAGAATGGTGTTCGGGGCGAGAGGGAGAATGGGGTTCGGGGGGAGAGGGAGAATGGGGTTCAGGGCGAGAGGGAGAATGGGGTTCGGGGCGAGAGGGAGAATGGGGTTTGGGGGGAGAGGGAGAATGGGGTTCAGGGCGAGAGGGAGAATGGGGTTCGGGGCGAGAGGGAGAATGGGGTTCGGGGCGAGAGGGAGAATGGGGTTCAGGGGCGAGAGGGAGAATGGAGTTCAGGGGAGAGGGGGAATGGAGTTCAGGGAGAGGGAGAATGGGTTCAGGAGCGAGAGGAGAATGGAGTTCAGGGGAGAGGGAGAATGGAGTTCAGGGGAGAGGGAGAATGGGGTTGGGTGGAGAGGGATAATAAGGTTGGGGCGAGAGGGAGGTCAGGGGAGAGATGGGGACATGGGCTGAAACTACAGGATAGTGGGTTGAGGAAGAGGGAGATGGGAATGCGGGTCGGGGAAATGAGGCAAACTGGAGGACAGGCTAATTGAGACTTGACCGGGGTGGGAGAGAGCAATTTGGGGTGGGACATAGGGACCAGTATTTTCTGCTGAGTCAGGAGAAGCAGCAGCATCAATGGTGGTGAGTGGGAGAGACACCGAGACGAGTAGCCAGTGAAGGGTTGAGTGAAACTGTGGGTAAACAGTGAGAGATTGTTTCAGCTGGTGGATGAATGGGGAACAAGGGGACGGAGACGGAGGATTCTGACTGGAAAAAACAAGGGAGAAGGAAGGTTCTTGAACTGAGGGCTATTAAACCATGGGATGCTTCACCGCAGGTCGGCACGGTCTCGACGGGCCAAATGGCCTTCTTCCGTGCTGTAACCATTCTATGATTCTATGAAGTAACCATTGAGGTAGAGACTAGAACATTATTTAAAAGGGAATTGGATAAAAGAAAGAAAGACTTTCATTTCTATAGAGCTTGACACGACCACTGACGTTCCAAAGCGCTTTACAGCCAATTAACTACTTTTTGAAGTGTAGTCACTGTTGTAATGTAGGGAATATTTGGAAAAGGAGGAATATAAAAGGTTCAGGCAGGGGGCGGGGTGGGAAGTGGTGAAGTTTGAGCTTACAGGAGAGAGCGCCTGCACCGGCATCAGCACAGGGGGGCCAAATGGTCTCCTTTGATGTAATTTCTATAATTCTATGAAAACTCTCCTTTATTGAGTCCAAGCCCAGGGAGTGGTTTAAAATGTTGGTGCTGGGCTGTGTTTAGGACAATGTGCCATATGAGAGATTACTCAAACACTGAGCCCACTGCCCTTTGTGCAATCTCTCGGTTTGATTCAGGTCGGTCTGTGCCAGCCGATTTCGACACTTCCCCACCTTCTTGTTGCCAAGGCCAGTGATGTAGGTCTGCTTATTTATTTAAAGGTGCAAATGAGAAAGATACATGCCTTTATTTACATTTTTTGACTGTGGGATGTAAGGAAGATCTGTTAGTCCAAAGCATCCAAGTTTGCTGATGATACAAAGCTGGGTGGGAATGTAAGTTGTGAGGAGGATGCAAAGAGGCTTCAAGGAGATATGGACAGGCTAAGTGAGTGGGCAAGAACATGGCAAATGGAATATAATGTGGAGAAATGTGAAGTTATCCACTTTGGTTGGAAAAATAGAAAAGCAGAGTATTTTTTAAATGGTGAGAGATTGGGAAATGTTGGTGTTCAGACGGACCTTGGTGTCCTTGTACATGAATCACTTAATGTTAAGATGCAGGTACAGCAAGCAATTAGGAAAGCAAATGGTACATTGGCCTTTATTACAAGAGGATTTGAGTATAAGAGTAAAGACGTCTTACTGCAATTATATAGGGCCCTGGTGAGACCACACCTGGAGTATTGTGTACAGTTTTGGTCTCCTTACCAAAGGAAGGATATACTTGACATAGAGGGAGTGCAACAAAGGTTCACCAGACTGATTCCTGGGATGGGGGAATTGTCCTATGAGGAGAGACTGAGTAGACCAAACTTATATTCTCTAGAGTTTAGAAGAATGAGAGGTGATCTCATTGAAACATACAAGATTCTTACAGGGCTTGACAGGGAAGATGCATGGAGGATGTTTCCCCTAGCTGGGGCGTCTAGAACCATGGGTCACAGTCTCAGAATAAGGGGTCGGCCATTTAGGACTGAGATGAGGAGAAATTTTTTCACTCAGAGGGTGGTGAATCTTTGGAATTCTCTACCCCAGAGGGCTGTGGAGACTCAGTCGTTGAGTATATTTAAGACAGAGATCGATAGATTTTTGGATATGGGGATAGTGCAGGAAAGTGAAGTTGTGGTAGAAGATCAACCATGATCTTATTGAATGTCGGAGCAGGCTCGAGGGGCCGAATGGCCGACTCCTGCTCCTATTTCTTATGTTCTTATTTTGAGACTGAAAGATCGGTGGGGGGCAGGGACACATCTCCATGGCGGTAGGAGTCCAGCGCCACCAGAAATGTGCCCAACATCCATGAATACAGTAAATCTAAGCTCTAAAGATTGATTGTGTTATGTAATTATGCATGAATCAGATAATAGTCAGCAAAGAGAGCTTATCTTGAAGATAATGCTGTCATTCCTTTGACAAACCTCCGGCTGAGAACTGTGGAGAGCAACAACAACAACATGTATTTATGTAATGCCTTTAACGTAGTAACGCACTTCACAGGAGTAATGATAAGACAAAAATTTGACACCGAGACATATAAGGAGAAATTAGGGCAGATGACCAAAAGCTTGGTAAAAGAGGTAGGTTTTAAGGAGCATCTTAAAGGAGGCAAGAGAGGTAGAGATGCGGAGAGGTTTAGGCAGGGAATTCCAGAGCTTAGGGCCGAGGCAACAGAAGGCACGGCTACCAATGGTTGAGCGATTATAATCAGGGATGCTCAAGAGGGCAGAATTAGAGGAGCGCAGCTATCTCAGGGTGGGTGGTGCAGGGAGCGAGGTGAGGGGGTTGTGGGCTGGAGGAGATTATAGAGATAGGGAGGGGTAAGGCCGTGGAGCAATTTGAAAACAAGGATAAGAATTTTGAAATCGAGGCGTTGCTTAACCGGGAGCCAATGTAGGTCAGTCAGCACAGGGGTGATGGGTGAACAGGAGTTGGTGCGAATTGGGACACGGGCAGCCGAGTTTTGGATGACCTCAAGTTTACGTAGGGTAGAAGGTGGGAGGCCAGCCAGCAGTGCATTGGAACAGTCAAGTGTAGAGGTAACAAAGGCATGGATGAGGGTTTCAGCAGCGGATGAGCTGAGGCAAGGGCGGAGAAGGACGATATTACGGATTGGAAATAGACAGTCTTAGTTATGCTGTGGATATGTGGTTGGAAGCTCATTTCAGGATCAAATATGGTGGCGAACAGTGTGGTTCAGCCTCAGACAAATGTTAGGGAGAGGGATGGAGACAGTGGCTCGGGAACGGAGTAATTTATATTAGATTTGTTCTTTGCTACTCGGAGACTAAAGGTAGCCTTGTACAAAGTATATATGTTCAGTACAGTAATGAAAACTAATATAAGAAGTAAAGAGTTAAAATACAAAGGTTATACTTATAGCATAGTAAAATGAGAGATACAACTGGTCAACGTCTACGAGGTTTTGCGATGATCGATCTTGAATGGCTTTGTGGTAACACGTGAACAGTCCAGTCTAGCTCTGAAAACATTCTAATATTCTGTACTTTAGGTCTGCCTTATATACATTTAATCACTCATTATGGGAACTTCGAGCCTGCTTTTTGTGACTGTATGTTTTCCCAAGCCAAGCAACCTCCTAACAACATTCCAAAATAGGCATAAACTGTAAACCATTGGTTCCTATGCTGTGATCCCATAACATAAGATAACCACAGTAGGTGAAATGTCTTCTGACGTATGTGTACAAGGACAGTTACACAAACTGCTGACAACAACAGCTTTGAATCTAAAAGGCCTATTCCTACTGAAAAGCCTGAAAAATAGTACTTTTGTCACAACTGCTCTACTGATGGAATTGTATATAGTAAAAGTAGATACAGTATGTATTCAAATTCTGTACTCATTTTATTGCATTTCACGTGAAATCATCTATAATCTAATGGTGGTCAGAATGTTGAGACCAAGGCTTCACAGAATCTATTCCAAAACACCTACCTTCTGGAATAAGATTCAGGAGATTTACCTAATGGCCATAGAACATATAGCTAAAGTCCTAATCTAGGGTTTAGCTCCACTAAACCCTAGATTAGGACTTTAGCTATATGGAGCTAATTTGCAGAACAAACGGGAAACTGTTCAACCTCCGTTGCCTCCAGTCCAGATCCAAGGTCGTCCCATCCTCTGTCGTCGAATTACAGTATGCAGACGACGCTTGCGTCTGCGCTCACTCGGAGGTCGAACTCCAAACCATCGTCAACACCTTCACCGAAGCGTACGAGAGCATGGGCCTTACACTAAACATCCGTAAGACAAAGGTCCTCTACCAACCTGCCCCCACCACACAGTACTGCCCCCCGATTATCAAAATCCACGACAAGGCCTTGGACAACGTGGACCACTTTCCATACCTCAGGAGCCTACTGTCAACAAGGGCAGACGTCGACGACGAAGTCCAACACCGCCTTCAGTGTGCCAGTGCAGCCTTCGGTCGCCTGAGGAAGAGAGTGTTTGAAGACCAGGACCTCAAACCCGGCACTAAGCTCATGGTCTACAGAGCAGCAGTGATACCCGCCCTGCTGTATGCCTCAGAGACATGAACCATGTACAGCAGGCACGAACCATGTACAGCAGGCACCTCAAAGCACTGGAGAGGTACCACCAACGCTGCCTCCGCAAGATCCTGCAAATCCATTGGCAGGATAGGCGCACCAACGTCAGTGTTCTTGCTCAGGCCATCATCCCCAGCATCGAAGCTTTGACCACGCTCGATCAGCTCCGATGGACGGGTCACATTGTTCGCATGCCCGATACAAGACTCCCAAAACAAGCACTCTACTCGGAGCTCCAGCACGGCAAGAGAGCCCCAGGTGGGCAGAGGAAACGCTTCAAGGACACCATCAAAGCCTCCTTGAAAAAGTGTAACATCCCCACCGACACCTGGGAATCCCTGGCCCAAGACCGCACAAAGTGGAGGAGAAGCATCCGGGAAGGCGCCGAACACCGAGTCTCTTCGCCGGGAGCAAGCGGAAGCCAAGCGCAGGCAGCGCAAGGAGCGCACGTCAACCCAAGCACCCCACCCACCCGCCCCTTCAACCACCGTCTGCCCCACCTGTGACAGAGACTGTAGGTCCCGCATTGGACTCATCAGTCACCTGAGAACTCATTTTTAATGTGGAAGCAAGTCATCCTCGGTTCCGAGGGACTGCCTAAGAGAAGAGAATCTAGGGTCTTCTTGGACTCTTACAGGTGGAGTTTTTAAATGGCAATTCCTGAAAAATGGAGCCAAATCCTGTTAATGACTGTAAGATGCAGGACTATACTACAGAGGTCCAGATAATCATGTTTAGTATTTGGTTTAAAACATTAAGTGAGAACCAGAGTAAACTATTACAGGTGAGACAAATTCCTTTTTATAAGATATGTTGCCTTCAGGTATAACCAAAGCAAAGGGGCCAGAATTTGCTGTCAAAATAACAGCAAGGCAAAAGGCATTCACCATTACTTTTGGGTAAATGGTACAACAACTTCAGGCAAGGAGCAGATGCGCAGTTAAATGTGAATATGCAAAAGTTGCTGTCCAGGTTGTGTGCGTTTGTTGCTGGCATTGTATATTAATGCTTCTAGACTTACTGATATAGCATGCTAAAAATATCCACCTGCTGAAAAAGGTTAATATTAAAAAAAGTTCAACTTGATTGTTGTAGTTTCTAAGACAGGTTAGCTGAACTGAAATGATTGATACATTTGTACTTTTTGGTTGTGATAGGGAAAATCATGTCAGGTGCTCTGACCAATAACAGCTTATGATATTTGTAATACATCAGGTCTTTGATGGTTTAGGCAGGTAATTGGAAGTTAAAGCAAAGAAGAAAGGAAATGAATGATAAAATATTTCACGAAGAATGTAAAGAGTATTTCAACAGCTTTAGTTTCAAAATAGAGAAAGTACAATGGGCAACAGTATATGTAAGGTTAATAAAATGTCAGCAATAGATAATGGCCAAAGGAAAGACAACAACCAGAGACTTGAAATCAGACGGCAAATTTGAAATCAGCACATTACACAGGGAAAACAGAATTGATACCATAGCAACGCTACTGCTTGAGGAGAGGCCGTATGCCTTAGTTGATATCAATAGAATAGCCTCACTGGAAGGATAGCAGTGCTACTTTGTTACATTACCATGTTTCTACTCTAATCTTGAACCTAGTTTGAGGGTGGGGAGGAGAGGCGCTTTGTAAGGAGCTTGAGCGAAGAGGTGAATGAGTGAAGATGGTGAGGAGGAGGAGGAGAGGGTGGAAAGGATAAGGAAAGCGGATGGGAGGTCCACCTCTCCTCCTTCGTTTTGCGAGCTCAGATTTTTCGGAGCAGGTGGGTGGTAAAAACCTTAAAATCATCCAACTGGGGGGGAAATCAAATTTCCTCTTCTTTCCAACCATCCCCACAAATCAACTTGCCTGCAAACAGATTTTAGCCCCACCGGGAGGTAGGAATGCAGCATTCTATAATCAGCAAAGGTTTCTTTGCTGGCAGGGGGACAGAACTAATACTTTCCAGACACCCTTAAGCGATGCCATTCAGCGCAGACATTTGCCTACTGATATTATAGTTAGCAGGTTCTGAACACGGACATCCAATTCTGTCAAATGTGTTGCGAACAGGGGATAATAGGCATATCAAATTGTTTTAGGGTTGTGGGATGCTCCATAAGAATTGAAGATTATAACACACAATCAGCCAGAAAATGAAAACATACCAAGGTCCAGAGGGGACTGTCAGAGTCTGAATGATGCTGGGTTTGAAAACATTTCTTCGTAACTTCGAACAACGTGAAGCTCTCAGGCCAAAATGAAAAACACAATTGTGAGGTACAGCCTGCCAGTGATTTGAGTGTAGCACTATCAGCTGTTTTAATCAGCCAGAATACTAACAGCAACATTTCTTTTGTGACCAAACGTTGTGACCATTTAACATGGTCCATCCCAGTGTTTCAAGGGACTTTTTTTTCATTCATTCATGGCCAGCATTTATTGTCCTTCCCTAACTGCCCTTGAGAAGGTGATGGTGAGCCACCTTCTTGAACTGCTGCAGTCCGTGTGGCGAAGATACTCCCACAGTGACTTTGTCGTAGCAGTTTTGGTACAACTGAGTGGCTTACTCGGCCATTTCAGAGGGCAGTTAATAGTCAACCACATTGCTGTGGGTCTGGACTCACATAGGCCAGACTGGTGAGGATGAGGACAGTAGATTAACTTCCATAAAAGACAATAGTAAACCAGATGGGATTTTATGACAATCCAGTAGTTACATAGTTACCATTACTGATACTAGCTTTTTTATTCCAGATTTATTTAATTAACTGAATTTAAATTCCCCAGCTGCTGTAGTGGCAATTTGAACTCATGTCTCCTGTATTATTAGTCCAGGCCTCTGGATTACTAACCCACTATGCTACCATTCTCTTAAGGGAACTAGGCCTAAATTCCCTAGAATTTAGAAGAATGAGAGGTGATCTCACTGAAATATTTAAAATTCTTACAGGGCTTGACAGAGTAGATGCTGGGAGGATGTTTCCCCTGGCTGGGGAGTCTAGAATTAGGGGTCACAGTTTCAGAATAAGGGGTCGGCCATTTAGGACTGAGATGAGAAATTTCTTCACTCAAAGGGTTGTGAATCTTTGGAATACTCTCCCTCCGAGGGCGGCGCGTGCTCAGTCATTGAGTATATTCGAGACAGAGATCGATAGATTTTTGGATTTTAAGGGAATCAAGGGATAGTGCGGGAAGGTGGAGTTGAGGTAGAAGATCAACCATGATCTTATTGAATGGCGGAGCAGGCTCGAAGGGCCAAATGACCTACTACTACTTCTTATGTTCTTACCTGTCCAACTCTTTTAAAATTATTTATGGAATCAGCTAGAGCGTTCCAGATACCGAAAACTGAGTGAAAAAAATTCTCCTCATCTCCCCTCTAGATCATGTCAATGATTTTGAATCTATGACCTCCAGTTATTGACCCACTCGCCAGAGGGAATATTGTTTCCCTATTTACTTTATCAAAACCTCTCATCATCTTGAAAAACCTCTATTAGGTCACCTCTTAACCTTCTCTGTTCCAAGGGGAACAGTCCTAACTTTTCCAACCTCTTTTCATAACTGAAGTTCCTCATCTCTGGTAACATCCTGGTAAAACTCCTCTGTACCCCTTTCTAATACCTTTACATCTTTCCTGAAATGTGGTGCTGAAGAATTGTTCATAATACTCCAGCTCAGGCTTAACCAGTGATTTATAAAGTTCTAGCATGATCTCTTGGCTTTTATATTATATTCCTCCATTGATAAAACCAAATAACGCATGTGTTTTTTTAACCACCTTATCAACTTGCCCTGCCACCTTTTAGGATTTGTGTATATGGACACCAAGGTCTCTCTGCTGATCTACACTTTTCAAAAACATGCCATTTATAGTCCTCCCAAAGTGCATCACTTCACACTTCTCCGCATTGAACTCCATCTGCCATGCTTTTGCCCATTTCACCAACCTGTCTAGGTCATCCTGAAGCCTATAACTATCCTCATCTAGTTTGTCAAGTTTCGTATCATCTGCAAACATTATAATGTTGCTCCCTACACCCGAGTGTAGGCCGTTTATAAAAATTGCAGAGTAATGGACCCAAAACTGATCCTTGGGGGGGGAACACCACTGCAAACCACCTCCCAGTCTGAAAAACATCCATCCACCACCACACTTTGCTTCCTGACACTGAGCCAATTTCGTATCCATACTGCCACATTCCCCTTAACTCCATGGGCTTCCATCTTTTAAGAGTATTAAATTGTGATGGATATTGGTGAAAGGATGATGGAGTAGGGAAGATTCATCGGATACCCTTCAACCAATATAGACTGTATACTGGAATTTTGAACTGTTTACAGTGACTGCTTTTCAATTGGGATTTTCCAGGTCCATGGGTGAAATTTTCTGTTTGTGTTCCCCAACTTGTGATTTTCCATTCCTTCATTTTAATAGGCAAAAAGCCATAGGCTTTTGACAACCCCAAACCTATATCCTTTAGCTCCTGTATTCTCAAGTACCAACACTGAATTTCAGTTGATCCTGAAGCAAACCAAAAATGAAGATATTTATGCAGAAAAATTCATTTAATTTAAAAGAAAATGTTTTCCCACAATTAAAATATGGTACAGCAAATCATTAATGCTAAAACATAATTGGCAGGCAAAAATTACATGGATATGGAAGAGAATAAGCAACGAATTACAAGATTTATAAAGTAAATTGAGGTTTTGCAGAATCATATTCTGAATAAAATACAATTATATACAAATAGGGGGGGGGGGGCGACTGTTACACGATAGTTTTTAACAATTTAACTTCGATTGAGGCACATCTGAGATAATGCTTTTTTTTAAAATTCGTTCCTGGTATGTGCGTCGCTGATATGGCCAGCATTTATTCCCCATCCTTAGTTGCCCTTGAGAAGGTGGTGGTGAGCCGACTTCTTGAACCTGTAAGAAATCGTGAATTGGAAGAAATAACTTGAGACAATAAAGTCTCTTCAGACTGGTGTTAGAATAACTGGATAGACGCTTAGAATTTGCTGATGTTCTTGGTTCCCTGCAGATGTTATAACATTCTGCATCGTGGCGGTGACCTTGTTTCCAGACTAGCTGTCTGCTGTTTGTGTGCTAGGAAGGTTGTTGACTGTATCTTTGATAATCTACCCTAGGCCCACCCCTGAAAAGAGAGTAAAAGAGATAACAAAAGGGATTTTAGCACAGACGGTGAAGGGAAGGGAAGAGTTGTTCATGCACACCAGCCGTCTGTCCAATCGGGACCGATACCAGCTGCTTGTCACGGTCGTATGTCTACTATGTCTATCTTGATTGCATGTTGTACTTAACTTAAACTGCCTCTCTTTAATAAAAAGCCTTACAACTCCTAAGACCCTTTGGGTAATCTGTGTGTGACCTGTGATCCAAATCTTACAGTGGTGTCAGAAGTGGGATCACAGAGTTGGGAGTTGTAAGGAGACCGGAGGGACTCGGTCAAACGCACGTGAACGGTGCTTAGACTGAGTATTTTTCTCTCTGTAAGAAGGGAGTGGGAAAGAGCGTATTAAAAAGTAAAACCAGAAATACAATGGTGTTGGCATATCACTGGGAACAGTTGATAGATAACCTGAAGGAGGTGAAGCATAAAGTGCAGGAGAGAGAGGGGGGAGATAGAGAAGGAAAAAAATCTAAATTGCAGGCTAACCAATCTGAAAACTCAAAGAGGGGAAAAAAAAACGGGATTTGGAAAGCCAGGAAAAGCTGCTGAGACGCCAATTGGAAAAAAAAGAAAAAAAGAGAAACTTAAAGTTTTACCGACATGGAAGTTATTAACATCTGTGCCGAGATAAATAAAACACAAGATTTGCTGAGTGAAAGGAACTTTAAAAAATACTGGAATTTCAGTTTGTGTGAAAGTGTGGGTTAAAGTGTGGAAGTTTTCCTAACTATGAATGTTTAAGAAGTTACAGTATTCCTTTTGTCTGAAAGTCTGTCTTTAAAAAAAAAATGTCTGTTATGTGTGTTTTAGCTCCCCCACTTCTCTCTGCTAAAAAAAAGCATTGCACCCTTTTGTCTTGTCTTGGATTTTGAAAGTTTTAAGAATGTGCGAATAAGATTGTGCACCCAAAATTGGAAAAAAAAAACTTGGAACTACAATTTAAGTTAAGCTGGTGTGGAAAAACTGGGAAAAAAACAAAAAATGTGTTTAATAAAAGATTAAGTTTCAGTCTAAGATTTAACCTTGGAGTTGTGGTTGTTATGGTGAAATTTTCCAAAGCAGTTTGATTTGATTTGATTTAAATGTGAAAAACTAATTTTTCTCCAGTTGTATTCAATGCTTTTACAGTCATTTGGAAAGGCATCTGAAGAAAGGACAATAAGAAATATGAAGTAATTTACTATTTTCTGCAAGCATGTGCTATTTTGTTTTGTTTTATCTGTTCTGTGTTTCGTTAATACAGTATTAGTCTGAATTAGATTGGAATTATTAAAGGTAACTAACGTATTAAATTGTGAAAACACAACTGTCTTTTTCGATCGGGAACTTTTTTTAAATTTATGTGAAGTGACGCAATTGCATGCGCCTGACAATGTTTCGCTCCACCTTCTTAAAAACCTGCAAAGGAGTTAACCCTTTCCACTGACAGCTGTTTAAGTTCAATCAAGCGATAACTTTAGTATTACTGAATGAAATTTAAAGATATTGGACATCATTAAATTTAAGTTTCTTAATTTTAAGTTAATATTTCCCCACAGTGACAGAAGGACAATTATGATTTGCTAAATTAACCCCTTGGGCTCTTAAGCAGAGTCACAATGGATTATCTTCTTTCTTTTGTTATATGGAAGTTACAGGAAACTTTCGTTTATCCGGCACCCAAATATCCGGAATTCTCGCTTAACCGGCAAAAATCATCCTCCGAAAACTCCTCTCAAATAACCGGCAATGTTGCCGAGTTGCAGTCGAGTCTCCGCGAACGCCGAGTGCTCCGAAAACTCCTCTCAAATAACCGGCAATGTTGCCGATCCCGAGTCCGAGTCCGAGTCCGCGAACGCCGATTTAGTCAGTAAGGGTACTTTTCAAAAGTGCCACTACTCGGCCTCCTGGCGCTGTCGGAAGTCCGAAACACTGCAGTAGCAGGAGTTGATTCTCCCGCGCTGCCTGGAGTCTCTTTGTTAAAAATAGCCTCGGTAGATATAACTCTCCGTTATCCGGTACTTTCGATAAACCGGCACCACGCCGGTCCCGTTGATGCCGGATAAACGAAAGTTTCCTGTACCTTGTAAACTAAATGCAACACTCCTGTCTGTAATATTAAAACACCGTGTAAACCACCTAGCCTGGGAATCACTTGTTTCTGAAATTGGAATTGATAAGATAAATTGATAGAAATGAAATTGAACATTGACAAAACCTGCTGTTTGGATTTTGGGATAAGTTTGAAATGACAAAATAACTTGGACCAAGTGAGAACGTTTAATCTATGTTTTCTATCTTAAATATTGTACTGGACAGTAAAGTTCCTCCAGGGCTCATGAATGAGATATGAATGGTAATTAATGGGATGTGTAAAATGGAGAGAGGAAGTGATTGAGGGGGTGAGCTAGAAACAGGAGAATTACACTACCAAATGGGAATTTTCCAAACTTTCTAGTGAAAGTCAGGAAAGTGTAGTTAAGAATAGTAAATTGATAGCTTTCTCTTGGAGACATTTGCGTCCCTGCCTATAATGAACCTTTTAAGAAAACTGAATTTGACAGTCCGGCTTCTACCCAAGACATCAGAACCATGCGGTGGAAGATGAGCAAAGATCTCCAGATGACTACAATCTTTTGATAGGATTACCTGAAAGCCCGAGGATGGCTTGTATCGGATGGCATGTGTGGCACGATATTGAGATACTGGTATGAGTGTGCAAATGTGATTTGTTACGTATGAAGCAATTACCATCTGGAAATGCATGGTGGATTTGCACTGAAGAACGGGTCTCAGACATGCTCAGTTACTTGACAACAGTACGACATGAAATGGTTAATGTGGCTCAGAAGAGTGAGACAACTTTTAAAGCATTGACACATGCTCCATTGAGAAACTATCTAATTAATGAAACAATCAGAATAGAGTTAAACACACTGGTACCTGTTAGAGGGATTGAAATTGAAGTTGAAGCGGAGAGTTACATGGAATTTGGATTGGGACAATTGAGGGCTAAGGAGAAATCATGTTTAGCAAGAATTATCCACAAGATGGTTAGGAGTAAGAGAGTTCTGGAGAATCTTTTAAGTCCATGACTTGTTGATTAGATGTTAAACTATAATGTCATGTGAAATGATTGTAAGATTGAATTTAACTGTGACTGTAATAATTGTGTTTTGTAGATAACAGAGCGTGGGAAAAACCAGTACGAATCAAGTATGAGGTGGTTTTGGTGGTGCCTCCTGTGTCACTACTACCGCAACTACCATGCTTTACGGGTCTAACAGGACCTATCATAAGAACATAAGAAATAGGAGCAGGAATAGGCCACTTGGCACCTCGAGCCTGCTCCGCCATTCAATAAGATCATGGCTGATTGTGGGCTCAAAGCCACTTCCCCGCCCGCTCCCCCTAACCCTTCACTCCCTTATCTTGCAAAAATTTGTCTATCTCCACCTTAAATGTATTTAATGACCCAGCCTCCACAGCTCTCTGGGGTAGAGAATTCCACAGATTTACAACCCTCTGAGAGAAGAAATTCCTCCTCGTCTCTGTTCTAAAAGGGCGACCCTTTATTCTAAAACTGTGCCCCCGCGTTCTAGATTTCCCCATGAGGGGAAACATCCTCTCTGCATCTACTTTGTCGAGCCCCCTCAGTATCTTATATGTTTCAATAAGATCACCTCTCATTCTTCTAAATTCCAATGAGTATAGGCCCAGCCTGCTCAACCTTTCCTCATAAGTCAACCCCCTCATCTCTGAAATTAACCTAGTGAATCATCTCTGAACTGCCTCCAATGAAAGTATATCCTTCCTTAAATAAGGAGACCAAAACTGTACGCAGTACTCAAGGTGTGGTCTCACCAATACCCTGTACAGTTGTAGCAGGACTTCCCTGCTTTTATACTCCAACCCCTTTGAAATAAAGGCCAACATTCCATTTGCCTTTTTGATTACTTGCTGTACCTGCATGCTAACTTTTTGTGTTTCATGCACAAGGACCCAATGGTCCCTCTGAACTGTAGTATTTTGTAATCTCTCTCCATTTAAATAATAATTTGCTTTTTTATTTTTCCTGGCAAAGTGTATAACCTCGCACTTTCCCACATTCTACTCCATCTGCCAAATGTTTGCCCACTCACTTAGCCTGTCTATATCCCTTTGCAGGTTCTTTGAGTCCTCTGCACAACTTGCTTTCCCACCCATCTTTGTATCATCTGCAAACTTGGCTACATTACACTTGGTCCCTTCATCCAAGTCTTTAATGTAGATTGTAAATAGTTGAGGCCCCAGCACTGATCCCTGTGGCACCCCACTAGTTACCGTTTGCCAACTGGAAAATGACCCATTTATCCCAACTCTCTGCTTTCTGTTAGTTAGCCAATTCTCTATCCATGCTAATATTACCCCCAATTCCGTGAGCTTATGCAGTAACCTTATATGTGGCACCTTATCGAATGCCTTCTGGAAATCCAAATACACCACATCCACTGGTTCACCTTTGTCCACCCTGCTCGTTACCCCCTCAAAGAACTCCAGCAAATTTGTTAAACATGATTTCCCTTTCATAAAACCATGCTGACTCTGCCTGACTGCATTATGATTTTCCAAATGCCCTGCTACTGCTTCCTTAATGAAGGACTCCAGCATTTTCCCAACGACAGATGTTAGGCTAACTGGTCTATAGTTTCCTGCTTTCTGTTTCCCTCCTTTCTTAAATAGGGATGTTACATTTGCGGTTTTCCAATCCGCTGGGACCTCTCCAGAGTCCAGGGAATTTTGGTATATTGCAACCAATGCATCCACTATCTCTGCAGCCACTTCTTTTAAGACCCTGGGATGCAGGCCATCTGGTCCAGGGGACTTGTCATCTTTTAGTCCCAGTATTTTACCAAGTACTATTTCCTTAGTGATAGTGATTGTCTTTAGTTCCCCCCTCCCTGTGGCCCCTTGATTATCCATTATTGGGATGTTGTTAGTGTCTTCTACCGTGAAGGCAGATACAAAATATTTGTTCAGAGTCTCTGCCATTTCCCCGTTCCCCATTATTAATTCCCCAGTCTCATCCTCTAAGGGACCAACATTTACTTTAGCTACTCTCTTCCTTTTATATACCTGTAGAAGCTCTTACTATCTGTTTTAATGTTTCTTGCCAGTTTACTCTCATAATTCATCTTTTCTCTCTCTCATTTTTTAAGTCACCCTTTGCTGGTTTTAAAAAATTTCCCAATCCTCCCACCAATCTTGGCAACAATGTATGCCTTCGTTTTCAATTTGATACCATCCTTTACTTCCCCAGTTAGCCACGGATGGTGCTCCCTTCTCTTAAAATCTTTCTTTCTCATTGGAATATATTTTTGTTGAGAGTTATGAAATATCTCCTTAAATGTCCACCACTGCATTTCAACTGTCTTACCCTTTAATTTATTTTTCCAGTCCACTTTAGCCAGTTCTGCCCTCATGCCATTGTAATTGCCTTTGTTTAAGATCAGGACACTGTTTTGAGATACAACTTTCTCACCCTCCAACTGAATTTGAAATTCAACCATGCTATGATCACTCTTTCCTAGAGGATCCTTTACTATGAGATCATTTATTAATTCTGTCTCATTACACAGTACCAGATCCAAGATAGCCTGCTCCCTGGTTGGTTCCATTACATACTGTTCTAGGAAACCATCCCGGATGCACTCTATGAATTCCTCCTCAAGGCTACCATGGCCAATTTGATTTGTCCAATCAATATGGAGAATAAAATCACCCATGATTATTACCGTACCTTTTTTACAGGCCTCCATTATTTGTTGATTTATACTTTGTCCAACAGTATTGCTACTGTTCGGAGGCCTGTAGACTACGCCCACCAGAGACTTTTTCCCTTTATTTTTTATCTCCACCCAAACCGATTCTACATCTTGATCTTCTGAGCCAATATCACTTCTCACCACTACACTGATCCCATCCTTTACCAACAAAGCCACCCCAGCTCCCCTTCCTTTCTGTCTATCCTTCCAAATTGTCAAATACCCTGGAATATTCAGTTCCCAGCCCCGATCACCTTGCAACCACGTCTCTGTAATGGCGATCAGATCATACCCATTTGTATCTATTTGTGCTGTCAACTCATCTATCTTGTTACAAATGCTGCGTGCATTCAGATATAGAGCTTTTAACTTTGTCTTTTTACCATTTCTCCTTGTTTTGGCCCCATTTTCTGTTGCGCTCTTATTTTTAAACACTCTGTCCCTTCCTGTCACACTCTGGTTATTATTTCCCCCATCTCTATCCTGCTCTATTGATTTCTCATTGACTTTTTAAATTCCCGCTCACCTGGATCCTCCCCCCCACTATTTAGTCCCATCAGCCAACACGTTTTACTCAATATCAAAACCTAGGCTCAAGTAAAATTGACAGTATGAGATACTTAAGTATGAGCTGCACAATTATGTGGCACAATTCGGGTAATACATTCCCCTGTTGTCTGAGGGTTTCAGTGAGCTCGTGATGCGACTGAACTCCTCCCTAAAGCATTTTTATGTTTTGGAGCAAGACAACTCGTGAATAGATATTGAAATTGACAGCATAGGGGACGATTCACACTGGTGGGATATTGGGCTTAATATATCAGCACATCCTTAGGTTCGTATTATTTCACATGCTCTGGTAGTTCTCCAACTTGTAATGATAGTGTATTTGATATATGTAACCCATGTAGTAAGACTTTGATACATAAGCCAATTGTGTACTCATGCCTATGACTAACCAGCACTAACAAATTAATTGAGCACACCGAAAGAGAAGATCAGAAGCAACGTAGAGGGGAACCCAGGCGGGGTAAGATCAGGAAAGATAGAAGAAACAGAGGATACCTCAGGTGGGGCAGAATTGGAACACTGGAACAGTGAACTGAACCTGTGTGAAGGGTCGGAGGTTGCTCCTCCCCCTCAAAAGAATGGACTGTAAGGAAGGGGAATGCTTCATTTCTGAGTCTCCCTACTAACGCCCAAGTTGAGAAAGCAATAAGCAAATTAGGGGACTACGAGTGGTGGGAAGTAGCTTATAATGCCAGCCAGCATCCTTGGGCATGAATGGTATCAATGGACCGATAACTTAGAACTAGCTAGATTAGTCAGAAGAGGATTGTGAAAAGTCAATAAGGATATTTTCCTTCTCAAGGTGGGGAGATGTAAGAAGTCGTGAATTGGAAGAAATAACTTGAGAAAATAAAGTCTCTTCAGACTGGTGTTAGAATAACTGGATAGACGCTTCGAATTTGCTTATGTTCTTGGTTCCCTGCGGATGTTATAACATTCTGCACCGTGGCGGTGACCTTGTTTCCAGACTAGCTGTCTGCTGTTTGTGTGCTAGAAAGGTTGTTGACTGTATCTTTGATAATCTACCCTAGACCCACCCCTAAAAAAGAGAGTAAAAGAGATAACAAAAGAGATTTTAGCACAGACGGTGAAGGGAAGGGAAGAGTTGTTCACGCACACCAGCCATCTGTCCGATCGGGACCGATACCAGCTGCTTGTCACGGTCGTATATCTACTATGACTATCTTGATTGCGTGTTGCACTTAACTTAAACTGCCGCTCTTTAATAAAAAAGCCTTACAACTCCTAAGACCCTTTGGGTAATGTGTGTGTGACCTGTGATCCAAATCTTACAAACCGCTGTAGTCCGTGTGGTGAAGGTACTCCCACGGTGCTGTTAGGGAGGGAGTTTTAGGATTTTGCGCCAGCGACGATGAAGGAATGACGAAATACTTCCAAGTCAGGATGGTGTGTGGCTTGGAGGGGAACTTGGAGATGGTGGTGTTCCCATGCACCTGCTGCCCTTGTCCTTCTAGGTGGTAGAGGTCGCGGGTTTGGGAGGTACGGCCGAAGAAGCCTTGGCGAATTCCTGCAGTGCATCTTGTAGATGGTACACACTGCAGCCACGGTACGCCGGTGGTGGAGGGAGTGAATGTTTAAGCTGGTGGATGGGGTGCCAATCAAGTGGGCTGCTTTGTCTTGGATGGTGTCGCGCTTCTTGAGTGTTGTTGGAGCTGCACTCATCCAGGTAAGTGGAGAGTATTCTACCACACTCCTGATTTGTGCCTTGTAGATGGTGGAAAGGCTTTGGGGAGTCAGGAGGTGAGACATTCGCAGCAGAATACCTAGCCTCTGACCTGCACTTGTAGCCACAGTATTTATGTGGGTGGTCCAGTTAAGTTTCTGGTCAATGCTGACCCCCAGGATATTGATGGTGGGGTATTCGGTGATGGTAATGCCGTTGAATGTCAAGGGGCGGTGGTTAGACGCTCGCTTTTGGGAGATAGTCTTTGCCTGGCACTTGTGTGGCGTGAATGTTACCTGCCACTTATCAGCCCAAGCCTGAATGCCGTCCAGGTCTTGCTGCATGCGGGCATGGACTGCTTCATTATCTGAGGAGTTGTGAATGGCGCTGAACACTGTGCAGTCATCAGCAAACATTCCCATCTCTGACCTTATGATGGTGGGCCTAGGACACTGCCCTGAGGAACTCCTGCAGCGATGTCCTCAGGCTGCGATGATTGACCTCCAACTACCACAACCATCTTTCTTTGTGCTAGGTATGACTCCAGCCAGTGGAGAGTTTTCCCCCACCGATTCCCAATGACTTCAGTTTTACAAGGGCCCCTTGATGCCATACTTGGTCAAATGTTGCTTTGATGTCAAGGGCAGTCACTCTCACCTCACCTCTGGAATTCAGCTCTTCTGTCCATGTTTGGACCAAGGCTATAATGAGGTCGGCAGTCGAGTGGTCTTGGTGGAACCCAAACTGGGCATCAGTGAGCAGGTTATTGGTGAGTAAGTGCTGCTTGATGGCACTGTCGACGACACCTTCCATCACTTTGCTGATGATTGAGAGTAGACTGATGGGGCGGTAATTCACCGGATTGGATTTGTCCTGCTTTTTGCTGAATCGAATTCACTGAAGAATGGCTTCTGTGGTGGTGGGGACCTTCCCTAATTTATCCCCTAACTTTGGCAAACAAACATTGGATAGTTTCACAACTTGCTCTGTTTTTCAAGATGGTTTCGTAGAAATGTCTGGATCTTTGGCCACAGGTCTACCTGGGCTAATGAATGTGGCTTCATTTGCCCTCCCCATACCACAGGACGTCCTACCAGCCGATGAAAAGAGGCATAGCAGAATGGAAAATATGAGGGCTCCAGCAGATGGCCAGCCTCAGGGTAAATGATAAGTTCATAGTTCTCTTTGCCATTTTCTTTCAGTTGTTGAACAGCTTGCTGAGCATAGAGTGGAGTTTTCCAATTCTTGTCATCTTCTCCAACCACAAACAAAAAATGTCCCTCAGCCTTTTCTATTGGGATGATGCAATCTTTGTTAGCTTCATCCATTGGGTTATCTGTCATCTCAGAGATATCAATCAGCTTTGATTCTAGAATTTTGCCTCGGTCTATAGAAAAATCCAGGCCAGGAAGAGTGATGTTTTTGTAATGCAAATTACCTACAGTGTTTGCATTGCACCCACCAATACTAACGGCTGCTACCACGTGTGGTAAAAATGTGATCATCGATAGAACTAGATCTGCTCCCTTTGATATTCCTATTGCACCAACTCCAGGACCTTTAACCTTCAGAAAAAAATGAATGCAGACACATTTAAAAACTCGTTAACTGTACTGTATATGCTTCTACGAAATTAAGCAAGAGTAAATGTTTGGTTGGAATTTAATATTTTCTTTCCTTGGGTAAGAATGGCGTAACAGGCTTGAGGAGCTGAATAGCCTGCTCCTGTTCCTCTGTAACTAACCCTGAAGCCAAGTGTGAGACTCCCTGCACTCTGCTTTACTCCATTGTCACGTTGGATCCGGACATCAGATTCAGGCTATATTTACATAATGGGCCAAAAATTCATCCCGCGACGCGAGAGTACGCACTGCGTACTCTCGCGTATTCTCTCTCCAATTGCCGGTTTTCTGCATGCCCTGCACATGCGCTGAAAACCGGCACTTGGTCTTTTGAAAAGGGGGCGGTTCCTCGGTGCATCACGTGCGCGCTACAGGCTGCGCGCACGCTGTGCACTTCATGCTTTGGACGCGCAGGTAAGTACGGAAGATTTTAGAAATGGAAAGAGGAGTAAGACCCACTTTTAACAAGGTAAGTAGTGAATTAAGTATTTTTTTTATTTTTTTTTAACAGGTATATCTTTTTTAGAGACTTTAAAGACAGGTAAGTTTATTTTTATAACTTTTTAAAAGATTTTAAATTTTTTCAAAAATTTAATTTTTTATTTAAAATGGTTAATTTATTTAACTATACTTATTTTATTAATGTGATGGTTTTTTTTTAAATTTAATTGAGGTTTAGCTGTTATTTTGGGGGGTTGTAAGATTCATAGATTTCACAGCACGTATGTGAAACTTATGAATGGAAGATGGTGTGCTGCCATTGGCTCTAACTGAGTCACGTGATCCCACAGCTCGCACGAATTCACTACGCCGCTGGGATACGCAAGCACTGCCCAGCTGATGTCTGGAACATCAAGTTCGTGCGAGCTGGATCTGAAAAAGCACAAGCGGAGTGAGAGATCGCGGGGAAGCCTTACCCCCGCTGGAACAGAGCGAGATCAATTTCTGGGCCAATAAGTCCAGCGCTGGTGTGAAATAAAAACGCTTCACATGGACATTACTGCTGTAGTGCAAACGCACCCTTAATCTCGAGGGAAGCAAAAAAATGTACAATTTCCAAAATGATAAAAGACTGCTAAATTTGCCTCCTCCTCAATTCTTTCTTTAGTCCCGCGAGATATTTTGCAATTTTATTCTCCTGGCCTCTAAGTCTGCAACCATAATGCAAGTTAAATAACCTACTTAGATCTATGTTAATCAAACATTTTAAAACCATCTCCATCACCTGTTCTCCAATGAAAATAATCTCAATTCTGGAAGCCTCTCAGTGTAGTTTTAAATTCTTTCTCTCCTCCTTTAACTCTCTCCAGTGCTTCAATGTCAATTTGAAAAAGCCTCAGATTTGGTGTTTTACCATATACGGTAAACCATATTAACTGGATAACCCTTGTCTGTTAAGGAAAGAATACCCGTAGATTGAAAAGCCACGACCTATCGCTTATAAAGAGTTAAAAATTTACAATAGTGGCAAAGCAGCGAGTTAGCTTGCATAGTATTTACAGCACAGAAACCGGCCATTCGGCCCAACAGGTCCATCCCGGTGTTTCTGCTCCACTTGAAGCTCCTCCCACCCTTCTTCATCTAACCCCATCAACATATCCTTCTATTCATTCTCCTTCATGTACATATCTAGCTTCCTCTTAAATGCATCTATGCTAGTCGCCTCAACTACTCCCTACGGTAACGAGTTCCACATTCTTACCACTGAGTAAAGAAGTTACTCCGGAATTCCCTATTGGATTTTTTTGTGACAATCTTAATTTATTGCCCCTAGTTCTGGGCTCCCCCCGCAAAGGGAAACAGCTTCTCTACGTTTACCCTGTCAAGCACTTTCATAATATTGAAGACCTCTATTAGGTCACCGCTCAGTCTTCTCTTTTCTAGAGAAAAGAGCTCCAGCGTGTTCAAACTTTCCTGATAGGTATAACCTCTCTGTTCTGGTATCATCCCAGCAAATCTTTAATGCACCATCTCCAGTGCCTCTATATCTCACACAGCATCCTCAGCCTCTGCAATAGGTTGCCAGCATGTGTGGTGAACATGCCTTCAAAATGGAGGGGAACAGTTTCTGCAAGTTATAGAAGCCAGCTGGGTTCACTGCGGCCTAGTGATATCAATCACTGCAGTCTCCCGGAGTTTGCTTGATTGCCTTCAGGGATTTCAGAGGAAGGTCTGGGAATTGGCCTAAGCTGTTCTTTTTTTTGACTCTCCCAGGAGACTGCTTGACTGTGGGGAGGGGGGTTGGCGGAGGTAATGGTGCATATAGGTTGAATCATGTCTGGATGGGACAGCCTTGGTGGACTAGTTGGTCCTTTTATTTACTTTTTCATGCGTTGATGTGTAAAACTGTTTTCTAAATGGAACGCAAGGCATCTTGCTGTCTCAAGAAGTTCACAGCTTCTTCAAAATATTCCAGATCAAGGTTAGCATAATCTTTTGGAAGGTCATCATACGCGAAATATCCTAAAGCCAGTGTCAGAAATCCACGGTTTGCCATGAGACTAGCTCGATGCTCAACCACTCCACCGGCTGACCAATTCAGATCAATAATCCCTGGAAATGGACCATCACCTGTCAAATTCAAACATTACAAATGATTATTTACCGAAATATGCCACATAGTTAAGACTATCTAAAGCAATTGAATATTCCTGTAAAACTCTCATTATTCAAAGCTGAGGGAGAACAAAACATAGCTTGTATTATATAGTGCCTTTAACATAGAAAAATGTCCCAAAGTGCTTCACAGGAGTGCAATAAGACAAAATTTGACACTGAGCCAAAGAAGGCGAGATATTAGGATATGTGACTAAAAGCTTGGTCAAAGAGGTAGGATTTACAGAGCATCTTAAAAAGGAGGAGAGGTGGTGAGGCTTAGGGAGGAAATTTCATAGCTTAGAGCCTAGATAGCAGAAGACACGGCCACTAATGGTGGATGATGGAAGTGGGGGTTGGACAAGAGGCCAGAGTTGGAGGAATGCAGAGTTCTCAAGGGTTGTACGGCTGGAGGAGGTTACAGACAGAGATGGGCAAGGCCATGGAGGGATTTGAACACGAGGATGTGAATTTTAAAAATTAAGGCATTTAGTGACTAGGAGCCAGTATAAGTCAGCGAGCACTGGGGCGATGGGCGAATGGGACTTGGTGCGGGTTAGAATGTGAGCAGAAGAGTCCTGGATGAGCTCAAGTTTATATAGGGTGGATGATGGGAGGATGGCCAGAAGAGTATTGGAACAGTCGAGTCTTGTGGTATCTAAAGCCTGGATGAGGGTTTCAGCAGCAGATAAGGTGAGGCAGGGGTGGAGAATGATGATATTACGGAGCTGGACGTAGGCGCTTTTTGTGATGGAGAGGATATGTGGTCGAAAGCTCAGTTTAGTGCCAAATTGGACGCTGAATTTACAAACAGTCTGGTTCAGCCTGAGACAGTGGCCAGGGAGAGGGATAGAATCGGTGGGAACCAAAAGGAGTTTGTGGCAGAGGCCAAAGGCAATGGCTTTCTTCTTTCCAATGTTTAATTGGAGGAAATTTCTGCTCATCCAGCACTGGATGTCAGACAAGGAGTCTGACACAGTCAGTGGATGGGTCAAGAGAGCTGGTGCTGAGTTAGAGCTCAGTGTTGTCAGCGTATGTGTGGATCCTGACATCATATCTTTGGAAAACAAACCATTTACAATATCAGCTAGCATGGGGGCCAGGAAAGAAAGTTGAGTGGTCAACAGTTTGAGGGAATAGGGTCGAGAGCAACATGTCCATCTCACGAACAAGATTAGCTGAGCTGGGATTGGCGTGAATGTGGGTAGGAGAGTTTATATGGAGCGAGAAGTTAAGTGCGGACAGTAAACTCAGAAGCGAGGGCAAGATGGAATGAGTTGAGTTCAGATAACTGTTTCTACCTATCATGCAGCTGCAATTCTTCCGAGATTCAGCAATCTCAGTCCAGTTTTCTTGAGCACAAGTTCACCACACAAAACTGCCGTAGTTCCCATTCATTCTCACTAAAAGGAGAGTCAAACTCAGAAAATTCCTCATCCATAGTAGAGACAGTGTAGCAAACAAAACAATCGATACCAAAGTGATACCAATCAATACTTCTGCTGCACGCTCCCAGCGCTACCGCTAACGCTTTCACTAAGCTGGCATTCGGAGCGGCACGCAATTAGCAACACGCAATTGAATTTTTAGCCCCCAGATTTTAAACATATCCACAACTGATGGCTGGGTTAAATGTGACATTTTTACACTGGAACAAAGAAGGCTAAGAAGCGACTTCAGAGAAATGTTCAAAATTCTGAGAGATTTTGATAAGATAATTATACAATTACTATTTCCACCAGTTGGCAACTAAAGGATATAAAATTGTGACGATGTTAGAAGAGGACATTGGTTGCGCAGGATTTTTAAAAATTTGTTTATGGGATATTGCCCATCCCTAATTGCCCTTGAGAAGGTGGCGGTGAGCTGCCTTCTTGAACCGATGCAGTCCGTGTGGTGAAGATAAACCCACAGTGCTGTTAGGGAGGGAGTTCCAGGATTTTGACCCAGCGACGGTGAAGGATCAGCGATATACTTCTATGTCAGGATGGTGTGTGACTTGAAGGGGAACTTGGAGGTGGTGGTGTTCCCGTGCGCCTGCTGCCCTTGTCGTTCTAGGTGCAAGAGGTCGCAGGTTTGGGAGGTGCTTCCGAAGAAGCCTTGGCGAGTTGCTGCAGTGCATCTTGTAGATGGTACACACTGCAGCCACGGTACGCCAGTGGTGGAGGGAGTGAATGTTTAAGGTGGTGGATGGGTTGCCAATCAAATGGGTTGCTTTGTCCTGGATGGTGTCGAGCTTCTTCAATGTTGTTGGAGCTGCACTCATCCAGGCAAGTGGATAGTATTCCATCACACTCCTTACTTGTGCCTTGTGGATGGTGGAAAGGCTTTGGGGAGTCAGGAGGTGAGACAGTTGCCGCAGGATGCCTAGCCTCTGACCTGCTCTTGTTGCCACAGTATTTATGTGGCTGGTCCAGTTAAGTTTCTGGTCAACGGTGACCCCCAGGATGTTGATGGTGGGGATTCCGCGATGGTAATGCCGTTGAAGGTCAAGGGTTGGTGGTTGGACTCTTGCTTGTTGGAGACAGTCATTGCCTGGCACTTCTGTGACACAAATGTTACCTGCCACTTATCAGCCCATGCCTGAACGTCATCCAGGTCTTGTTGCATGCGGGCATGGACTGCTTCATTATCTGAGGATTTGTGAATGGCGCTGAACACTGTGCAGTCATCAGTGAACATCCCCATTTCTGACTTTATGTTTTAGGGAAGGTCATTGAGGAAGCAGCTGAAGATGGTTGGGCCTAGGACACTGCCCTGAGGAGCTCCTGTAGTGATGTCCTGGGGCTCTGATGATTGACCTTCAACCACCACAACCATTTTCCTTTGAGCTAGGTATGACTCCAGCCAGGGGAGAGTTTTCCCCCCTGATTCCCATTGACTTCAGTTTTACTAGGGCTCCTTGATGCCACACTCGGTCAAATGCTGCCTTGATGTCAAGGGCAGTCACTCTCACCTCACCTCTGGAATTCAGCTCCTTTGTCCAAGGCTGTAATGAGGTCAGGAGCCGAGTGGTCTTGGCGGAACCCAAACTGGGCATCAGTGAGTCGGTTATTGGTGAGTAAATATCGTTTGATAGCACTGTCGATGAAACCTTACAACACTTTGTTTTTTTTTGTAGAGTAGATTGATGGGGCGGTAATTGGCCTGATTGGATTTGTCCTGCTTTTTGTGGACAGGACATACCTGGGCAGTTTTCCACATTGTCGGATAGATGCCAGTGTTGTATCTGTACTGGAACAGCTTGGCTGGAGGCGTGGCTCATTCTGGAGCACAAGTCTTCAGCACGATAGCCGGGATGTTGTCGGGGCCCATAGCCTTTGCTGTATCCAGTGCGCTCAGCCGTTTCTTGATATCACGTGGAACATAAGAACAGAAGAAATAGGAGCAGGAATAGGCCATTCGGCCCTTCGAGCCTATTCCGCCATTCAATGAGATCACGGCTGATCTTCTGCCTCAACTCCATTCACCGGCCCTATTGCCATATCCCTCGATGCCCTTACTAGTCAGAAATCTATCGACTTCTTTATTGAAGAAACCCAATGACTGAGCCTCCACAGCCCTCTGGGGTAGAGAATTTCAAAGATTCACCAACCTTTGTGTGAAGACATTTCTTCTCATCTCAGTCCTGAATGGTCTACCTTTTATCCTGAGGCTGTGGCCCCTGGTTCTAGACTCCCCGGCCAAGGGAAACATTCTCCCAGCATCCACCCTATCAAGCCCTGTAATAATTTTGTATGCTTCAATGAAATCCCCTCTCATTCTTCTGAATTCAAGAGAATACAGGCCTAGTTTACTCAATCTCCTCATACGACAGTCCCGCCATCCCAGGAATCAATCTCGTGAACCTTCGTTGCACTCCCTCTATGGCAAGTATATCCTTCCTTAGGTAAGGAGACAAAAATTGTACACAGTACTCCAGGTGTGGTCTCACCAAGGCCCTATATAACTGGAGTAAACAAAAATGAGAAATCGCACAACACCAGGTTATAGTCCAACAGATTTATTTAATTTTACAAGCTTTCGGAGCAGTTCGCTCCTTCGTCAGGTAAGTTTAGCAGTGAGAGAATCTCCCAGAATTCACAATTTAAACACAGACAAAATATATTCAAATCTTTCCCACATCAAAGAGCATAGCCAAGACAATGAGATGTGTCCCAGGGCGTCCAACGTGTCAAACCACCTGCTGGCTGCATATCCTGTCAATCTGTGTAGGTTCTTGTGTTAGCCTTTTTTTAAAAAAAACACCTGGGAAGACCGGCCATGATGTCAAGTCACGTTCTGTATCGTGACATGAACCCGATATCGCGATTGAGGCCCTCCTCATGAGTGCGGAACTTGGCTATCAGTTTCTGCTCTATGATTTTGCGCTGTCGTGTATTTCGAAGGCCGCCTTGGAGAACGCTTACCCGCATATCCGAGGCTGAATGCCCCTGGCTGCTGAAGTGTTCCCCGACTGGGAGGCAACCCTCCTGCCTGGCGATTGTTGCGCGGTGTCCGTTCATACGTTGTCTCAGTGTCTGCATGGTCTCGCCGATGTACATCGGCGAGACCATGCAGACACTGAGACAACGTATGAACGGACACCGCGCAACAATCGCCAGGCAGGAGGGTTGCCTCCCAGTCGGGGAACACTTCAGCAGCCAGGGGCATTCAGCCTCGGATATGCGGGTAAGCGTTCTCCAAGGCGGCCTTCGAAATACACGACAGCGCAAAATCATAGAGCAGAAACTGATAGCCAAGTTCCGCACTCATGAGGAGGGCCTCAATCGCGATATCGGGTTCATGTCACGATACAGAACGTGACTTGACATCATGGCCGGTCTTCCCAGGTGTTTTTTTAAAAAAAAGGCTAACACAAGAACCTACACAGATTGACAGGATATGCAGCCAGCAGGTGGTTTGACACGTTGGACCCCCTGGGACACATCTCATTGTCTTGGCTGTGCTCTTTGATGTGGGAAAGATTTGAATATATTTTGTCTGTGTTTAAATTGTGAATTCTGGGAGATTCTCTCACTGCTAAACTTACCTGACGAAGGAGCGAACTGCTCCGAAAGCTTGTAAAATTAAATAAATCTGTTGGACTATAACCTGGTGTTGTGCGACTTCTCATTTTTGTCCACCCCAGTCCAACGCCGGCATCTCCACATCATAACTGGAGTAAGACTTCTTTACTCCTGTACTCAAATCCTCTTGTATGAAGGCCAGCATACCACCTGCACATTCACTTTCAGTGACTCATTTACAAGGACACCCAGGTCCCTATGGAGTGGAGTGAATCGAATTGGCTGAAGACTGGCTTCTGTGATGGTGGGGACCTCAAGAATAGGCCTATATCTATCATCCACTCGGCACTGCTGGCTGAAGATGGTTGCAAACGCTTCAGCCTTGTCTTTTGCACTCACGTGCTGGACTCCACCATCATTGAAGATGGGGATATTCATGGAGCCTCCTCCTCCCGTTAGTTGTTTAATGGTCCACCACCATTCACAACTGGATGTGACAGGGTGTTGTAAGAACAAAGAATGCTCAAATATAAATATTGGTAAAAACAAAATCGATAACACCTTTTAAAAGGTATGGAGATAAATATTTGAAAAGTTTAAATTTTAATGGGTATGGGGCAGGACAAGGGCATGGGACAATGCGGATAGCTCTTTCAGGGATGTGGCACATATGCAACAGGCTGAACGTCATCCTTCTGTGCTGCAATATTTTAAGAATTTATTTTATGCACTGTCAAAATTATTAATGCAATGTTATCCAATTCCTCCTTTTATAATCCCCGTCATGAAAGACAGCAGGTGCCAAAACAGAGATCCCAATCACTAATATTGTCTGAACACGGTATGGAGAAAATTGTTTCTAAACTACTTCAATATATTTGCATTGCAAACGCTAAATAGTTACTGGTCTTATTCTAATCAGTTCATCCCTCAATAGTTGGATGTAATTGGCAATTGTCTACTCGGGATTCAGCTTGTACACTTCCGATTAATATTGCTAAATCTAACAATGTAAAAATACATAACTAGTTTGAAATGCAACAAGAAAGTATTTTGTTCTGAGCGAAAAGTCCCACTGCAGACAAAGCAATTCACATCCTTGCTCGGCCTTCTTTACTCATGTGTCTAAATTCAAGTTAGGCTTCGGCATAAGTGCAAAAAAATGAGGTGTGTTGAACAGATTCAATAAAATGCAATCCCACTTTACATTATGTGTCAAAAATGTTAAATCTTCAAACTCAGAACCCATTATTTCCCAATTTATACTTTACTGTTTGAATATCCATTCTCAAAACTAAAGCAGTATGACTCTTTATTTTTCAAAGGAAACCCTTTATAAAAATAAGTTCAATTGAGCGCAAGATTTTGTATTTTAAATGACAACATATGGGTCCGAGCACCAGATGTCATGTCTTGTGAACAAGGTGATGGGGCACAGCCGAGTGTTTAGCTACCAATACCAGGGGGTTAGGGTGAGAAAAGCTCCGAATAAAATTGATGACTAATTCAAAAACAGGTCTTACCAGGTGGGATGAAGAGGACCCCGCGGACCCTGCCCTCTCTCACTGGGATCCTCCTCACCCCTTCTTTCATAAACCACCGTTGATTGATACAGGCGGCCAAAGGCTGCTCTGGGAGCCGCTCCAGGGTCCCGTGTCCATCAAACACCTCAATGTGGACACAGAGGGGAGAAGCGGCCATGTCCTTCTTCACCAGTCGAGTGAAAGGAGTGCCGGGGGTGAGCGACCAGAACAGCCCCATGGGCTCGGTGCCGGTGTAGTGGCCACCCAGGGACGGGCACTGACTCAGGTCCAGCTCCCCCTGCTCGTCCGCCCTGTAGAAAGCCAAGGAGTGAAAAGCCTGCCCCTTCTCGTCGGTGAGCGAAGCCTTCATGGTGACCTGTTGGAGCGGGGAGAGGCCGCTCACCCGCACCTGGACCGGCTCATCGAAGAGGCACTCGGGGCTGGGGTGAAGCCGGACACTCACGGCCATCCCGGCTCGGTGACACAGGGGGACACGGCCGCTCCAACACCGTCTCAGGAGGTTCCCGGCCACACCCAACGAGCTCTAGTAAGACGTGAAATAACAACAGAAAATGCTGGAAAAACTCAGCAGGCCAGGCAACATCCGTGGAGAGAGAAAGAGAGTTAACGTTTCAGGTCGAAACCCTTCGTCGGAACTAGTAAGACGTGGCTCTCTTGAAACAAACACAAAAAAACAATGCAGACCCCGCTGTGCATGCGCTGAAAACCGACATTTCCGGTCTGTCAAGAAGATCCTCCGGCTGCTTTTACCAGGATAAGAGTTGAAAAAAAGTAAAAACAAATTTTTTTTCACTGATTTATCATTTAAAAATATTTTAAAATAGGTAAGTTTATTTTTTGGCCCCGTAAAAAAACTTTAATTATTTTTTTCAAAAAATTAAATTTTTGTTTAAAATAATTAATTTATTGTAATTTCAGGTCATTTTAAAAATGTGATTAAAAAAAAAAGTATTTAATGTTTTACAGTGTTTTTGGGGTGATCTCCATTCATCTATTTGACAGGTCTTCCTGTCAAGTGTATGAAGGGAGGTTCCCTTCTTTGATTGGCTCCCCATGGCCCACGTGATCCCAGGGACGCTGCGAACTACCTGCGCCTCTGGGATATGTGGGCCCTGCGCACTTGGAGTTTGAAGAGGCCCAGGAGCGGAAGCGTGTGCGTCCCGGGAGCCCTCAGGTAAGTGCATAGATTTTTCCAGATCCCATTGCGCTCTTTGTACCCCATCTCTCTCTCTCTCTACCTGTCGCTCTTTCCAATCCCTCTCTACCTCAATCTTTCTCCCATTCCTCTTTGTATCCCATCTCCCTGTCACTCTCCACCATCTCTCCTCCCCCCACCCAAGTCTCACCCTAACCAGATTGCACTCGCTGACTCTGCCACCAGATCCCACTCGCTGACTCTACTGGTTTGTGCGCGGCCCGGGTGAATGGTGCGAAGCAGTGAATTGCGGCAAATGCTGTTCTCGCCGAGCCGGACTTGTGTGGCTCCGGGCGGTTGTGACGAGAATGGAACTACATCTCCCAGCATGCCCAGCGCGGGGGACTCCTCTGTGACGGAGCGCGCACTTCTTTGCTCAGCCTGGCAACAATATTGCGGGTGAAGTTTGAAATCGTCAATTTTCGGAGGTGAATCATGAGATTGCGAGTTGGGCTGAAGTTTCATTGGGCCGAATTTTCCGATCGGAGGCTTCATACGGACGGATGCCTCCGATCGGAAATAATCTACGCACTTACCTGCTGGCTCCATTGGTCCCGAGAGGCAAGCGCCCCTGGGATCACGTGGGCCATGGGGAACCAATCAAAGAAGGGAATCCCCCTTCACACTTTTGACAGGTCTCTCCGTACAGATTCCCATACTGACACTCCAGTGCAGTACTGAGGCACTGCTACGCTGTTGGAGGTGCCCTTTTTTGAATGAGACATTAAACCAAGGCCTGTCCGCCCCCTCAGGTGGATGTAAAATATCGCATGACACTATTTCAAAGAAGAACAGGGGAGTTCCCGCAAATATTGGCCCTTGCCTTTATTCATCCCTTAGGCAACATCACTAAAAAACAGATTATCTGGTCATTATCATGTTGCTGTTTGTGGGACCTTGCTGTGCCCAAAATGGCTGCCATGTTTCCTACATTACAACAGTGACTACACTTCAAAATAGTACTTCATTGGCTGTAAAGTGCTTTGAGACGTTTTGAGGTCATGAAAGGCGCTATATAAATCCAAATAATTTTTGTTTGTCTATGTAATCCCCTTATATAATTCTACTATACTCTTATGTCTTTATATCCCAGCATATTAGCATTTTTAATTGTGTCACCACATTGTCCTGACTCTGAAAATGATGTTTTATTAGAAGAAACTATAATTTTGTTTCTCTGATCCTGAGCATGATATTTCTTCTGTTTTTCAAGAGATAGGTGAAGTAAATTCCAGTGTGCAAAGATGTTGCTGTTGAGTTTCTGGATCTTTGCCAATTAACCCTTTCAGTGATAAGTTTCAAAAGATTTAGCTTGACCCGTATTGGTGACAGTAATTATATTTTGTTCAGTGTCAGTGAGACTTGATATATTACAGCTTCTGAGCAGTAGTTAAACGAGGCACAATCATGATTTATATTAGCTGTTATGCCCTGGGTAGAAAAAGTGATCTCCACGAGTTCACCCCCGTCGGCCCTGGCCTTTAGGCTCATTCCTCCGCTCGGTGTGACACGTATGGTGAAGTAATTAAAATTTATAATTGATATCATTAAGTGTTAGACATAGGACCTTGTTAAGGAAAAATGTACTTGAGCTTGTTAAGGAAAAATATGTATTCAAAGTAACTTGAGCTTGTTACGAAAACAGGAACTGTTATCTTAAGAAAACATGTTACTAAACAAACCATCTGGTCCCGGAACCAACTGATAACAGAAATGTGATTAATCGGGACGTTGATAGCTTTGCACCCGCCCCTAGGGCAGGGTATGATTTTTGTGTATAAGTGTGAATGTCGCTAGGGTATCGGGGAGTCGAATCTGAGAAGGGTCTCAGAAGGTTCTCCCCAGGCCCTCCCCGGGCCTGTGAAAATTAAAGGATCGTTTAAAACCATCACTCGAAGTCTGTCATCTGTACCCAACAAAAGCGTCGACCCTGTATATCACAGGGCCCGCTCCTGCTTACATCAATTGGCGTAGTCGGCAGGATCACAGACCCTTACCAGCACATGGGAACGTTGAGCTAGAGAGGGTGAGTACGTTTTAAATTACCACCCATAAGTTAGAAAGCTCAGAACGTACTGTGAGATCTGGTAAGGCTGTGATTAAAAGAACTAAAATAGAGACAGACTCGAGGAAGTGGTGCGGTCCGGTTAAGCTGGGAAGGCGGCAAAATCCTTCAAGCCGGGAAGGTGGCAAAATCCTTCAAGCCGGGAAGGCGGCAAAATCCTTCAAGCCAGGTAGGCGGCAAAATCCTATAGGAACGCGCGTAGTAAAATAAGAATTCTTAAAAGAACGGACAGAAGGGAAACTACCCACGGAAGATAGTAACCCAGAATGTCAAAGAAAGACTCTAACGCAAAGGAGGAGGGACCATCCCCTTGGGGAGATCCCGACTCCGTCACCCGCTATTTAGCGGACAAAAATCAGAAACTCATTGAAACTATGAAAAAGAAAGGATGGGATCCCGAAGGTAGTGCAGAGAGCCAAAGGGCTTGGTGGAGGGGACAAACCAAAGATAAAGAGGAAAAAAAGGGGGAATGGTGATCTTAGCTTGTTACCAGAAACAATGTAAGGAATTGAAACAGAAGGAAGAGGAAGAAAGGGAAGAAAAAAAAGGTAACAACTCCCAAACAAAGAGGGAAGGGATACCCAGCTCCAGCAGTATGCCCTCATACCCAAAATTATCAGGAGATGGTAATATAGATGGGGGTGGGTCAGAAAAGGAAACAGCAGAATACGATAGAGAGAGAGACTGGCCGGAGCCACCGCTCCTGGCCAGAAGAAAATAATCTCCCACCACCTTACAATCCGGTACACCGCGAAGTAAAAGCGGTCCCAATAAAGACTGAAGTAATTCCCGGAACACCCGTGGTCCCAGCGGGACCTGGTGGAGTACCACCGGCAATTCCACAAGGGCCACAGGTGATTCGAACTACGTATCAACCTTTTAAACCGTTAGAGAGACAAATGCTGGTAGATAAATTACCTCAACTGCAGTCGTGAGGAAATGCCAAAAGATCTAATTTGCAGGCTAACCAATCTGAAAACTCAGCAAAGGAAAAAAAAACAGGGATTTGGAAAGCCAGGAAAAGCTGCTTAGACGCCTATGTAAAAAAAAAAAGAGAAATTTAAAGTTTTATCAATATGGAAGTTATTAATGTCTGTGCCGAGACAAATAAAACACAAGATTTGTTGAGTGAAAGGAATCTTAAAAGGAATGCTGGGATCTCAGTTTGTGTGAAAGTGCGTGTTAAAAAAGTAAAAGTTTTCCTGACTGTGAATGTTTAAGAAGTTACAGTATTTATTTTGTCTGAAAGTCTGTCTTTAAAAAAAGTGTCTGACATTTTTGTTTTAGCTCCACCCACTCTTTTGTACAGAGCGCTAAAAGCTGTTTAACCCTTTGAAGACTTGTCTTGAAGGATGGACAAGCAGGTGTTGTTTTAAGTTTGTTAATTGTTTTACAAAAGATAAGCTTCAGCCTTGAAGGCACAGTTGCCAATGTGCCTGGAAGAAAATGAATTTGAATGTTTACAAGGCATGGGTAATAGTTTCTTTGTTAATGTGGCTATGGTTTCTTTCTTTTCCAAGTGATACTGGTTAGTTTAAAAAAATTGATCTGGATTGAATTGGAGTTATTAAGGTTAATTAACCTATTAAAAACCAGACTTTTATTGTGCACGGTGAAATTCTGGTTGGTGTAAATTTGTGTAGACCGCATTGAATAAGATATTTAATGGTCTGAAACCAGACTTTAAAATATTTACAGTCTTGGATACAGAACAGGTTCTGGTCCATACCATTGGCAGAGGAATCACAAGGGAAATTTGCCTTTACTGTCGGGGATAGACAGTATACATGGACCAGGGTCCTGCAGGGGTTCCACAATAGTCCAAATATATTCCACCATGTACAGAGTCAAGCCTTAGATGAGTTAGACCTATCAAAGTACCAGAGCGCCCTACTCCAATATGTCGATGACATAATGATTGCATCAGAGGATGCCAAAGGACACGTGGGAGCATTACTAGCCACCCTCCAGACACTTAAGAAAGCTGGCTTTAAATTGAACCCAAAAAGGCACAGGTTGGACTGTCCAAAGTAAAGTATCTAGGACACGAAATTAGCCAGGGGTATAAGGCACTCCTGCAGGAATGAAAGGCAGCCATAAAAGACATGCCAGGGCCAGTGACCATAGGGGAGTGAGGAAAGTGATGGGACTATTTAACTACTGCAAGAATTTTATATCAGACTTTGCAGGGAAAGCAGAGCCGATTCAACGGTTAGTTAAAGAGGGGAGACAGAGCAGGAGGAAGCATATAGGGCCCTTAAACAGGAATTAATAACAGCCCCTGCCCGAGGACTGCCAGACCATACCCGACCCTTCCACTTGTACTGTGACCAGGTCCAAGGGAGTTATTCAGCCGTGGTAATGCAAGATCACGGAGGGAAACAGAGACCCGTTGCGTATTACTCCACCAAGAGGGATCCAGTAGCGAAGGCAATGCCACGATGTGTGACTGCAATAGATTGTGCCCCAAGAATTGAAAAAAAACTTGAACTACAATTTAAGTTAAGCTGGTGTGTAGAACTGAGAAGAACAACAAAAAGTTTGTTTAACAAAAGATTAAGTTTCGGTCTAAAATTTAACCTTGGAGTCACGGTTGCTATGGTGAAATCTTCCAAAGCAGTTTGATTTTATTTGTTTAAATGTGAAAAACTAATTTTTCTCCAGTTATATTAAATGTTTTTACAGGATTTTGGAAAGGCATCTGAAGAAAGGACAATAAGAAATATGACGTAGTTTATGGTTTTCTACCAGCATGTACTAGTTTGTTTTGTTTTTTCTGTTCGTGTTTAGTTAAAGTGTGAAAACACAACTGTCTTTGTCGATCAGGAAAGTTTTTTTTAAATTTACGTGAAGTGACGCAATTGCGTGCGCCTGACAATGTTTTGCTCCACCTTCTTAAAAACCTGCAAAGGAGTTAACCCTTTTCACTGACAGCTGTTTAAGTTCAATCAAGCAATAACTTTAGTTTTACTGAATGAAATTTAAAGATATTGGACATTATTAAATTTAAGTTTCTTAATTCTAATTTAACATTTCCCAGAAGGAAAATTATGATTTGATAAATTAACCCCTTGGGCTTTAAGCAGAGTCACAATGGATTCTCTTCTTTTGTTATATGGAAGTTACCTTGTAAACTAATTGCAGCACTTCTGTCTCTAATGTTAAAACACTGTGTAAGCCACCTAGCCTGGAAATCACTTGTTTCTGAAATTGGAATTGATAAGATAAATTGATAGAAATGAAATTGAACATTGACAAAACCTGTCAGTTCAACAGTACTGCTGTTTGGATTTCGGGATAATCCAGAGATGGTGCCTGTTGAGGAGAGTGAGGAGTATGCTCGAAGATATGAAAAAATGGAGAGGGGATGTTATACATATACCAATGATAGGGCTGTGTGTGATGTTAACCTTATACGTTGTGATTTGCATCTTCAAGTATGTCTGGAGACAGAGCCACAGACCAAGAAATGAACTAGATGTACAGCACTTTGAACTGATCGAACGGATAAGAGTGGAATAATTCTAACTGGCTGGTGACGACCAGCCCCCTTTTTGTAATCACAGGAACATTGGACGTCCAGAATGAGGTGGAACGTTCTCGCCATGATCCTAGAGACGAACATAAGTATTGCCGTTGTCAAGGGGGTAGTGGTTAAGATGACTGCCAGGAAATCGGCACTAATCGCCAGAAGGGCGAATACTGGGCTATATCATAAAAGCTTGACGGACATGGGCTGCGCTCGAGAGCGCGGAGCGCTTACGGTCACTGTGGGAAAAACCATATATCTCAAATGTGGCGTGGGGGGTACTAGAAGGGAACACGAGGGGGATTAGTAATAAGGAAAACACAGGATGAGGTGTATTTTAAAGTGGCACATAGAATTATTAAACTTGCTATCAATATGAGTACTTTTGCTCTGCCCGCGATGTGTAATGATTATACCAAACGATTATGGGACTCCCTGTGGATGAAACAATTAGAGGGTCCACAAGGAAAATCTATCTTACAGAAACGTAAGAAAAGGGGAGTATTTGAAATGGCCGGAGCAGGGTATGCGGCCGGGTTAGCAACAATAAATAGTTTTGACATAGAAGGAGTAAATGAAGGAGTAGAAGAACTACAGGCAAAAATAAAAAAGTTACTAAAACAAGCCACTGAAAATAGCCAACAAACGGCACTGGCAGGAGGACAAATGGCAAAACAATTGTTGGGGGTGGAAGAGATAGTAGCCCCCCATGCAAAAACAATTAATGCAATCATTGATTGGATCAGCAATACATCACGCCAAACCCATGAGGAATTGGTATGTGTCATGTATGGCTCATGGCTATTGTCAAATGCTCAGCATAACATGAAGCAAATAAATAATGGACAGATCCCTGATTGGATTACTAATGAGGATCTAGAACCTTGGATTGACACAAATAAAAGCCTATGCAAAGGGTGTAAAATGGGACAAGTACACAGGGCAGGCAATTGTCTGACCCCATGGACTAAGGTGATTGGCTTTGTACTGGCCATCCCACAACTCCCAGAAGAGGGACAGCCCCTATATGATGTGATTAATATAGGAGAAGTACAAAGGGGGAGTTGGGTTAAATATCATGATGTCCCTACCAAGGCAATTTGGGAAAGGGATGAAGATAATAACCAGAAGAATGGAACCTTAAGGGGGGTGGTAATGGACGGGTGCCACCACAAGGGAAGGACATGGGTGTGCACACACCACCCCCCCCCACCGAGGGAGACACAGCCGAGTGCGGATTTACGAAAACCACCAATTGCACCCTTGAGGTACACCCAAGGGGGATACACCGAACAAGGGTAGCACCGGAGAACAACGGGACATGTTGTGTCACCACAGCTGAATAGAAATATGAATACCAAGATCTGACTTGTCCCATTTCCCAGCCAAACTTTTGTTTTTACCCAAAGATGCCTACGCAGATAGGATACCAATATATACACCCACCAAGACCACACGAAGAGAAAACCTGGTCACTTAATAATATGGGACTTAATAGAATGATTAAAACATATGTCATACCGGAGCCCAAGGCAATTCCTAAGTTAAAGGAACAAGAAGCTTGGAAGAAATTACAGCAGGAAACGAAGGAAATTTTAAAGCATTATCATAGAGTAGAAAAAGACTTAAAGTAACAAAGTAAAGACATTAGTAAAACCTTAGCGGAAACCGCTTGGTACAATAAGGTCTGGGACTGGGGACTCAATGTGAATGTACATCCATGGATGAGGATCATGTCACACGTGCTAGTGGTAGTTCAATTATCAGTGTCAGTATACCTTCTGATAGATTGTTGTAGCAAGTGTCGCGGACGAAAAATGAAAACCTTAGCGAAGAAAATAGCCAAAGGAGTAAAAAAAGGAGGAAGAGAAAGAAAAACTGTTGCTAACCATCAATGAACTTGGGGGAGAACGTAAGGGGACTGTCTATGCAGACTGTGTTTAGGATTGTCAGATTATGAGTACCAGACACCCTGGGTTGGTACCACCAGGGTGACGGGAGCTTATATGAAACAATCTTAAGCTATAGAATACTGGCCTTATTGGGTCAATATGACCAATGGGCCATAAAGGGGGACTGAAGTAATTAAAATTTATAATTGATATCATTAAGTGTTAGACATAGGACCTTGTTAAGGAAAAATGTACTTGAGCTTGTTAAGGAAAAATATGTATTCAAAGTAACTTGAGCTTGTTACGAAAACAGGAACTGTTATCTTAAGAAAACATGTTACTAAACAAACCATCTGGTCCCGGAACCAACTGATAACAGAAATGTGATTAATCGGGACGTTGATAGCTTTGCACCCGCCCCTAGGGCAGGGTATGATTTTTGTGTATAAGTGTGAATGTCGCTAGGGTATCGGGGAGTCGAATCTGAGAAGGGTCTCAGAAGGTTCTCCCCAGGCCCTCCCCGGGCCTGTGAAAATTAAAGGATCGTTTAAAACCATCACTCGAAGTCTGTCATCTGTACCCAACGAAAGCGTCGACCCTGTATATCACAGGGCCCACTCCCGCTTACATCATATGGGTACCCTTGCTCTCATTCAAACCAATGGAGTTCTCCTGACCCAATCACTGCCCTACACCCCAAACCCAAAATCCAATAATAAAGATGCTACATCTGCAGCACCATGGCTTACACAGGTTCTAGTCTTATGACACCTTTACATCATCTGTTTTTGACAATCAAGACTCATATCTGGGGTAATTATGACAATACAAAAGCAACGTCTCCATAGTGTCCTTGCAGTTCGCTGCGAAAGGCCTGTGTTTTCAATTCACCGCAGATATATAATATTCCAGCACAGTGGCAGCTACCCCTGACCTTGCTTCGCAGACTAGCTGCCCTCTATTCGACCATGGCAATTCTCTTTCTCCCCCCAGGCTGTCTGTTTACAGCTTACTCACAGACTTTTAAGCATAGGAAAAAGGGTTACATGTTACATATAATTCAGGTTATCATGGCATACAATTGATGATTACAGACTTCTACATTTAATTCTTACACACGATTATAAATCCCTTACTGATGATTACAAGATATTAATGGTTATAAGATATCAAAACAAGTATTCTAAAAATCAACTAACAATGATAATGTTACAGTCCCTTTGCCTCTTATCTCAGTCTCTGCAATGCCATTAATTCTTCTAGCTCTGTTCCCACAGACAGGTTGTCAGCTTTGCTAACAAGGCTTACTGAGGTCTGCATTTTTAATTTGGTTAAGTCTTGGTCTACCCAGGGCATATTACAACAGGGTTTACAAGTATGATTATAAGTGCAGCCATAACATCATGAAATCTTTAAACTACAATTAATAATCGTGTAAATTGATTTAGTTCAGGTTAGTTAGTAAAAGAATATTAAAAAATGGAGACTTCCCAGGATTCTCACTTTGTGAAATTTGTGTAATTGTAATAATCGAGAATGGAAAGCGGTAATCAGAGTAGCAGAAGGGTTCAATGGGTCAGCACAGAAGGAGAGAATTACATTATATAACATGCAGGACATTGCCAGGCTGTTTAACGAAACATAAAATAAAGTAAATGAATTACTATCAAAAGGGAAAGTAGAGAAGAGAGATTCGGAAAATAGGAAGAGGAGTCGGCCATTTAGCCTCTTGAGCCTGTTCTGCCATTCAATGAGATTATGGCTGATCCGTGACCTAACTCCATATACCTGTCTTTGCCTTAATACCTTTGGTGAACAGAAATCTATCAATCCCAGATTTAAAATTTACAGTTGACCCAGCATCAACAGCCGTTTGTGGAAGAGAGTTCCAAACTTTTACCACCCTTTGTGTGTAGAAGTGTTTCCGAACTTCACTCCTGAAAGGCCAGGCTCTAATCTTTAGACTATGTCCTCTAGTTCTAGATACCCCAACCAGTGGAAATAGTTTCTCTCGATCTACCCTATCAGTTCCCCTTAAAAAAAGTTTGATGAAATCACCTCTTAATCTTCTAAATTCCAGGGAACACAACCTTAGTTTGTGTAATCTCTCCTCGTAATTTGATCCTTGGAGTCCAGGTATCATTCTAGTAAGTCTACACTGCACTCCCTCCAAGGCCAATATATCCTACCGAAGGCATGGTGCCCAGAACTGCACACAGTACTGCAGGTGTGGTCTAACCAGGGCTTTGTACGGCTGCAGCATGTAACCCCTTGTATTCTAGTCCTCTAGATATAAAAGCCTGAATTCCATTAGCCTTTTTGATTATTTTTTGTACCTGTCCGTGACAGTTTAATTTTCTATGAACATGGACCCCTAAATCTTTTTGGACCCCACTGGTTCTAGCCGTGGAGATTGACAGCAACTATTATACATCCCGAACTATGATACACCAAATCAGCCTCTTTTGTGGGATGTGCAAACATCCCTGGCAAAGACAGACATGGACCTGGTTGCAATAGGCAAAGACATGGATAAAGCTGATTGCCGACTGAATGAGCTGCTCCATGAGTGAAATTACGCTCTACTGATAGAGGGGATATGGTTAGAATTTAGTTCCAAAGTGTTATAAATTCGTGGGTGACCGTTTTTGGGCACTAAGGGGGCGATGCTGGCCTGAAATTGGACTTTGGGCCTCATTCATTTTAATTGGGTGAGATGCTGGTGCCTGGCACACCTCCAGTGACAGATTGCCCATTTGAAGAAATTAATTTTGGGCCATTTGCCTTGCCGGCAGTGGCTCAAAGGTAGGTCCCAGGAGGGGTGGCGTAGAGCAGCAACGGGGGTGGGGTTGGCAGGAGGGGTGCTCCTCGGGGCTACGCAGCAACAATTAAAAAAAACTTACATTTTGGAGGTGCTCGCCCAGCGACCGCTTAAGAATGCCAAGCTAAGCAGGCCTGGCTCCTGCTCCACTCTGTGATATCGGTTTTTGGCGAGGAGACCTAAAATAGGCATTGGGCCCCTCATTTACATAAGTAAAGGGCCTAATACCTGTTTTAAGCAGCCGTCAGGGACCCCTGAAAAAATCACCAGACCCAGTATTGGGTTGGCTATCTTTCAGGCATCCCCTTCAGGCTTTCCCCTCGTGGGGAAATCTAGAACTCGGGGGCAGAGTTTCAGACTAAAGGGTCGCCTTTTAGAACTGAGATGAGGAGGAATTTCTTCTCTCAGAGGGTCATAAATTTGTGGAATTCTCTGCCCCAGAGAGCCATGGAGTCTGGGTCATTAAATACATTTAAGGTGGAGATAGACAGATTTTTGCAAGATAAGGGAGTGAAGGGTTATGGGGAGCGGGCAGGGAAGTGGCTTTGAGCCCAAGATCAGCCATGATCTTATTGAATGGCGGAGCAGGCTCGAGGGGCCAAGTGGCCTATTCCTGCTCCTATTTCTTCTGTTCTTATGTTCTTTGGGCTAGGACATTGATCTCTGTAATTGGGCCTTGTTGCACTCATTCTACGCCAGTGAAACTGGCACAATGATGTCCAATTTCTATCCGAAAGTCTTTGTTGTCCTCCAGGCGGCTCTTATTATAATGTTGCTGATTAGTTACTTGCTGTTTATGTTGCATGCCTAGACAAATAAGGAGAAAGTTATGGAGAATGGATTATAAATTCTGATGTTGAGGTGGCACGATTTGCAAAATGCCATAGGAGGGACAATTGGATAATGACTTTGGGTGAACGTAATAATCCAGAATGGACAGGGCTAATCAGGGTAGCAACAGGAATACTGCAGTCAGCCTGAATGCTTTTCCAAAGGAATCGACTAGTTCAATATTGCTATGCTTTTTCTAAATAATAAGGTTATTGAGTATACTGTAGCTGTGTGAAATTGTACCTTTTCACCTGAGAAGCATAAGCCACAATATTTTGACAATATCTCTCAATGTTTGGGTAGATGGCGCTGCATGGGAATGGATAAGGGAGTGAAATCTGTGGGAACCAGCAAGATGTGTAGAAATGCCCTTGTAGTAAGTGCTGAAGTTGGGTATATTAAAGGGGTTTCTAGACCTGTGAATTGTTCCGAGGGAAAGAATGTGCTGAAAGGTAGTTGATGTTTCCTGGTGTCAATTTACAAGGACACCAGTGCTAATTCAACAAAAGGGCACCATCTGCTCAGACAAATGTAATAAAGTTTATGTAAAGGCTGGGAAAGAAAGGTGAGATGTGGCTAGAGCTGTCACATAACAGTGATAAGAAAAGGTATAAAGGGAGAGTGGCTACACCTAGACTTGGTGCTTTGGTGAATCCTCCACAGAAGAAAGACACATTTGTTGGCGTAGTTCCCAGGACATTGGTAAGATTGCCTTATCGTGGCTTGCGCTCTTGGTGATATGGTCATGTTCCTGCTTTGCTGGTGTATTTGAAGTCTATCATAAAGGTTAAATTGATTTAAAATACATATACATGTGGTTGAGTCTGATTTGACAGGCCTGATCCCAAGTTATATTTAGAGATGCAGGATACGATTTACTAACATTCACCTTTAGTGAAAATAACATAACACAATGGGGCATCCACTCACCACTCACTTCGTTGTTGCCTTCGTGCACTCACTACACTGACAAGCCAAATGATAGCACGTAGAAGGGCAAAGGTGTGTGATTCCTGGTCGATAGACTTGTTTACAAGTTTACCTGCAATTGATTTCATTCCACTTGCAAGACTTTTTATATAAACACTAATTAATCTCCCTCAGTGTTGCTCTTGTTAAGTCAGACCAGAATCTGTCACTTACATCAGTGGTTCTCAAACTTTTTTAGTTGAAGGACCCCTTTTCAAATGGATTAGTAATCACGGACCCCCACCTAAGTTATAATATATATTGTAGAAATGACAACTTTTCCACTTTTGTAAATTCACTCGTGGAATTACAAATTTATAATATTCATGTACAATATATGCATTAATGATGTTGTTTAATACAATTCAGTTGCACAGCCATTGTAACACGCCCTGTCTTGACCAGTGTTTTTCCACTCAAATGGCACATGCATACACTGACTCCAAAGTCATATAAACCCTGCCTCGCACACGGACCAGCTTGCTTTCTCTCTCGCTCCACACTTCAACCAAAACCTGTGTGAACAGAGAGGCCACGCCTCTGATTCACTCTCATTGGACGGCATCCCTTGATTGACAAGGTATCTCGGCCACCGCTTGTTCCCACTCCAATTCTGATTGGTCGATTATCACGCCAACCTTTTTTCTACACATTTTTGGTGGACCCGCGAAAGCCTCTGGCGGACCCCAGTTTGAGAGCCACTGTCTTACATGTCTGTGTCCAGTGTGTGTCTCTGCTATTCTGGCTCTCTTTTCTTTCTCATCTCTTACTTTTATCTTTCTGTTCTCAGCTCATTTGTTGCTGTTTCCCTCTTTAAAGAAATGTGGGTGGGATGTGTTGAGGGTGATGTGTGGGGGCAGGAAGGTGGAAAGGGTCACTGGCTGTGTTTGGCGATGGTGGGCCAGGGTGCCAGTTGGATGGGGAAGAGACATGCAGATGGTGACAGGCTGCATTTAAGATGGTGGTTGTGAGGAGAGGGATCTAGACAGGGCAGTAGGTTAGGATTGGGTGTGGCGAGGTTAGTTTTAAGTTTGTGGAAAAGAGAGAAGTGTCTGAGCAAGCGTTTCGGCTGGTTTTTGTATCGTAGATGAGGGGAGGGATCCAGCCAGAGAGGAGGGTTGGTAGGAAAGCAATGTGAAGAGGGTGGAGCTGTAACTTTGTTGCTGAACATTTGCTTCCCCCCCGTCATATAGCATGTGTGTTTGACTATTCCTACACATCATTCCTATCTCTGTATTGGGTCTTCCACAACGCACACAGCATCTCTCATCCTCTACTTTTTCTGTTTCCAAGTGCTTACTCAGTGCCATTGCCTTTGCCAGTGATTTGCTTTTTGGTCACTTTTTGACCCTCTGTATCATCCCCTTGATGTTGCATTGACACTCCCCAATTCCATTCATACCCTACCTCTCTTGGTTGTTCCATTCTCATGAATTCCACCACTTCCTCACGGCCACATTTTTCTGTTCCACTTGCAACTACCCCCAACAGGCTGACATCTACCTCAGTTTTATGAGGTTAGTGCCTTATGTTACATCCCCTTCCTCAGGCCCGATCCCACCGCCTCTGATCACTCAGGTCCTATTGGACCAGTTACTTTGTCCAGCCCTTTAATCACTTTATTCCCCAGCAGCCTGTCATGAATGCTGCTTTTCCCACAGTTTGTTTTAAAGCAAGCGAGGATGGCATTTATCGCCCACATTCTGTGGGGCATTTTTTGTAACTTCTGTAAAACGGAGCACAGTTTTTCATTTTTTTATTCTTGCGATGTGGGAATCACTGGCAAGGCTGGTCTATATTGCTCATCCATAGATGCCCTGGAAATATTTGATACAACGGAGTGACTTGCTAGGCCACTTCAGAGGACAGTTAACAGTCAATCAAGCTGATATGTATTCACATATATTCCATACCGGGGGAATAATTGCTCATGGGGCAGAACATGAGTGCAGTTTGTCACGGAGTGCAGATTGGAACAGAGTGTTAAGCTGCGAGTTTGGTGAGTGAGGGAGTAAATCTTAAAGGTTAATCTCTTATTTTTATAAATTCTAGTCTTGTGTGCTTGCAATTAGCATTTAAATTTCTGTTTCAAGTTTTAAGTTTCTTCCAGGCTTGGGCAGGGCTAAGCAAGCTCTGTGCTGGAGAGCAGGTGAGTGTAATTAATTAATTAACTGGTCTAATCTGGTTCTGTAACTGCCAGAGAGCTCACTTATTTAAATCTCAGCAGTATAAATAAGGGTGACTAGAGTGCAGATTGGAACAGAGTGTTAAGCTATGAGTTTGGTGAGTGAGTGAGTGAGTGAGTGAGTGAGTGAGTGAGTGAGTGAGTGAGTGAGTGAGTGAGTGAGTGAGTGAGTGAGTGAGTGAGTGAGTGAGTGAGTGAGTGAGTGAGTGAGTGAGTGAGGGAGGGAGGGAGTGCGGGGAGGGAGGTGTTCCTATCTTTGTCAGCTTCCTGGTGTGGCGGCGGACCTGCGTGAGGTGAGGCGGCGGCAGAGGGTTCAAAAGGCTCCAGAGACCAGGGAAGGCAGGACCAGTCTCCGAACTCGGAGGGAGGGAGAGAGGTAAAAAAATAATCGAGGTATGGCATCACCAGAAAGCAGGTAAGTAATTGGTTGGTGAGTATTTCTCTCTTTTTAAACTTAAACTCTGTGGTTTATAGTTTCTAAGGTGTGATATTCATCAGGCGGGGCAGAGGGTATTTAATAAATATTAATGAATTTAATTAATTACATAGAATGGGAGAGCAGGTGATGTGTTACTGCTGCAATATGTGGGAGCTGGTGGACACCATTGATGCTCACGGTGATCACATTTGCAGTAAGTGTTGGCTGCTCGAGGAACTCCGGCTCCGTGTTGATGAGCTGGAGTCCGAGCTTCAAACACTGCGACACATCAGGGAGGGGGAGAGTTACCTGGACTCTGTGTTCCAGGAAGTAGTCACACCAATTAGATTAACTAATTCAGATGTAGTCCGTGGTCAGGGACAGGAGGGTGTGACTATGAGTGAGGCAGGTACGGGGATCCAGGAGGTAGTGTTGGAGGAGCCGCAGCCCTTGCTCTTGTCCAACAGGTTTGAGGCTCTTACTCCCTGTGAGGACGGGAGCAGGGACTGCAGGGAGGATGAAAAACCTGGCCACAGCACCGTGGAACGGGGGGCCATTCAAGTGGGGGGAGTAAAAAGAAATGTTGTAGTGGCAGGGGATAGTATCATAAGGGGGATAGATAGGGTTCTTTGCAGCCGAGAGTGAGAGTGCTGAAGGTTGTGTTGCCTGCCCGGTGCCAGGGTTAAGGACATCTCCTCTGGGCTGGAGTGAAACTTGGAGTGGGAGTGGGAGGATCCAGTTGTCGTGGTCCATGTTGGTACCAACGACATAGATAGGACAAGGAAAGAGGTTCTGCTGAGGGAGTATGAGCAGCTAGGGGCCAAATTAAAAAGCAGAACCACAAGGGTAATAATCTCTGGAATACTACCTGAGCCACGAGCAAATTTGGCTCGGGTAAATAAAATCAGAGGGTTAAATGCGTGGCTCAAAGACTGGTGTGGGAGAAATGGGTTTTGCTTCTTGGGACACTGGCACCAGTACTGGGACGGGAGAGAGCTGTTCCGTTGGGACGGACTTCACTTGGCCAGTGCTGGGACTAGAATCCTGGCCAATCGAATAACTAGGGCTGTAGAGAGGGTTTTAAACTAATTAGTGGGGGGGAGGTTTCAAGAGAGCGAAGAATAAAAATGTCAGCGGAGAAGGCAATAGAGCAAATTAGCAGTGGGGAAATTAAAAACCAGAGCGTGTCAGGAAGGGACAGAATATATAAAGATAAAGGTAAAGTAGTAAAGGGGGTAAAAGCAGGAATAAATTGTCACAAAACATGTTTAAAAGTTCTTTATCTGAATGCACGCAGCATTCGTAACAAAATAGACGAGTTGACGGTACAAATAACTACACGTGGGTATGATCTGGTGGCCATTACAGAAACATGGCTGCGAGGTGACCATGACTGGGAACTAAACATCCAGGGGTATTTGACTATTAGGAAGGACAGACAGGAAGGAAAGGGAGATGGGGTGGCTATGTTAATAAAGGATGGAATCACTACAATAGTGAGAAATTATATTGGGTCAAAGGATCAGGATAGTGAAACAGTTTGGGTGGAGATAAGGAATAAGGGGAAAAAGTCACTAGTGGGCGTAGTTTATAGGCCTCCTAACAGTTGTAACTCTATTGGTTGGAGTATAAATCAGGAAATAGTTGGGGCTTGTAATAAGGGAACAGCTATAATCATGGGAGATTTTAACTTTCATATTGACTGGACAAATCAAATTGGGCAGGGCAGCCTTGAGGAAGAGTTCATAGAGTGCATTAGGGACGGGTTCCTTGAGCAGTATGTTACTGAACCAACCACGGGGCAGGCAATCTTAGATCTGGTCCTGTGTAATGAGACAGGATTAATAAAAAATGTCCAAGTAAAGGATCCCCTTGGAATGAGTGACCATAACATGGTTGAATTCCAAATTCAGTTGGAGGGTGAGAGAGTTGGATCTCAAACCAGCGTACTAAGCTTAAATAAAGGAGACTATGAAGGTATGAGAGCAGAGTTGACTAAAGTGGACTGGGAAAATAGATTAAGGTGTAAGACGGTACAGGAGCAGTGGTGTACATTCAAGAAGGTATTTCACAACTTTCAAGAAAAATATATTCCACTGAGGAAAAAGGGGCGTAAAAGAAAAGACAGCCATCCGTGGCTAAGTAAAGTAATAAAGGATAGTATCCGACTGAAAACAAGGGCATATAAAGTAGCCAAATCTAGTGGGAGGATAGAAGATTGGGAAGCATTTAAAAGCCAGCAAAGAATAACTAAAAGATTAATTAAGAAGGGGAAGATAGATTATGAAAGTAAACTAGCAAAAAATATAAAAACAGATAGCAAGAGTTTCTACAGTTATATAAAAAGAAAAAGGGTGGCGAAAGTGAATGTTGGTCCCTTAGAGGACGAGACCGGGAAATTAGTAGTGGGGAACACGGAGATGGCAAATACGCTGAACAAATATTTTGTATCAGTCTTTACAGTAGAGGATACTAAAAATATCCCAACACTGGACAAACGGGGGGCTATAGGGGGGGAGGAGCTAAACACAATTAAAATCACTAAGGAGATGGTACTCGGTAAGATAATGGGACTTAAGGCGGATAAATCCCCCGGACCTGATGGCTTACATCCTAGGGTCTTGAGAGAAGCAGCAGAAGGGATTGCGGATGCATTGGTGGTAATTTTCCAAAACTCCCTGGATTCGGGAAAGGTCCCAGCAGATTGGAAAACTGCTAATGTAACGCCCTTATTTAAAAAGGGAGGTAGACAAAAGGCTGTAAACTATAGACCAGTTAACCTAACATCTGTGGTTGGTAAAATGTTGGAGTCCATTATTAAGGAAGCAGTAACAGGACATTTGGATAAGCATAATTTAATCGGACAGAGTCAGCATGGTTTTATGAAGGGGAAATCATGCTTGACAAATTTGCTCGAATTCTTTGAGGACGTAACAAACAGGGTGGATAAAGGGGAACCAATGGATGTGGTGTATTTGGACTTCCAAAAGGCATTTGATAAGGTGCCACACACAAGATTACTGCACAAGATAAAAAAATCATGGGATTGGGGGTAATATACTGGCATGGGTGGAAGATTGGCTATCTAACAGAAAACAGAGTTGGGATAAATGGTTCATTCTCGGGTTGGTAATTAGAAACTAGTGGTGTTCCGCAAGGGTCAGTGCTGGGACCCCAACTCTTTACAATCTATATTCACGATTTGGAGGAGGGGACCAAGTGCAACGTATCCAAGTTTGCTGATGATACAAAGATGGGAGGAAAAGCAGTGAGGAGGACATAAAAAACCTGCAAAAGGACATAGACAGGCTAAGTGAGTGGGCGGAAATTTGGCAGATGGAATATAATGTTGGAAAGTGTGAGGTTATGCACTTTGGCAGAAAAAATCAAAGAGCAAGTTATTATCTAAATGGAAATAAACTGCAAAGTGCTACAGTACAAAGGGATCTGGGGGTCCTGGTGCATGAAACACAGAAGTTAGTATACAGGTACAGCAGGTGATCAGGAAGGCCAATGGAATCTTGGCTTTTATTGCAAGGGGGATGGAGCATAAAAGCAGGGAAGTCTTGCTTCAGTTATACAAGGTACTGGTGAGGCCACACCTGGAATACTGCGTACAGTTTTGGTTTCCATATTTAAGAAAAGATATACTTGCTCTCGAGGCAGTTCAGAGGTTCACTCGGTTGATTCCTGAGATGAGGGGGTTGACTTATGAGGAAAGGTTGAGTAGGTTGGGCCTCTACTCATTGGAATTCAGAAGAATGAGAGGCGATCTTATCGAAACATATAAGATTGTGAGGGGGCTTGATCGGGTGGAGGTGGGGAGGATGTTTCCACTGATGGGTGAGACTAGAACTAGGGGGCATAATCTTAGAATAAGGGGCTGCCGTTTCAAAACTGAGAGGAGGAGAAACTTCTTCACTCAGAGGGTAGTAAATCTATGGAATTTGCTACCTCAGAGAGCTGTGGAAGCTGCGACATTAAATAAAATTAAAACGGAGATAGACAGTTTCCTAGCTGATAAGGGAATTAAGGGTTATGGGGAGCGGGCAGGGAAGTGGACGTGAGTCTAGGTTCGGATCAGCCATGATCCTATTGAATGGCGGAGCAGGCCCGAGGGGCCATATGGCCTACTCCTGCTCCTACTTCTTATGTTCTTATGTAACATAACTGGCAGGATCAGGATCGGGAATAGATGGTCTGTAAAATGCAGTAGAGGGGCCTCTGGCACGGAATGGAGCCGTAGGCGGCTGAGAGCATGTCAGTGTGCCAAAAAAGCAGAGGCAGGAGCGGGTTGTTCAGGCCAGCAGACCTGTGAACGCGACTGTCTTGGGGCAGGAGGGTTTGAACTCCATCGGGAGGGCCGATAAGCAGGCGAGTGAACGAGATGAGGGACTGGGAGCAGTGGTGAGGAAGAGAAAGTCATGGAGGTAAACATTACACTAAATGAAAAAATAAACTATATTTGGAAATTACAGAAACTTAGCTGTAGATACAAAGTATCACAGCAAGAAATTATTTCAATAGCAGAAGGCAGTCAGAGCAGCGGTGAGGACCATAGAAGAAGTCATACCTAGCACAAAGGAAGATGGTGTTGGAGGTCAATCATCACAGCCCCAGGACATCGCTGCAGGAGCTCCTCAGGGCAGTGTCCTAGGCCCAAGCATCTTCAGCTGCTTCATCAATGACCTTCCCTCCATCATAAGGTCAGAAGTGGGGATGTTCACTGATTACTGCACAGTGCTCAGTGCCATTCTAACTCCTCTGATAATGAAGCAGTCCATGCCTGCATGCAGCAAGACCCGGATGACATTCAAGCTTGGGCTGATAAATGGCAGGTAACATTCGCGCCACACATGTGCCAGGCAATGATTATCACCAACAAGTCAGCGTCTAACCACTGCCCCTTGACATTCAATGGCATTACCATCGCCGAATCCCCCACCATCAATTTCCTGGGGATCACCATTGACCAGAAACTTAACTGGACCAGCCACATAAATACTGTGGCACCAAGAGCAGGCTGGATATTTTGTGGCGAGTGTCTCACCTCCTGACTCCCCAGAGCTTTTCCACCATCTACATGGCACAAGTCAGGAGTGTGATGGAATACTCTCCACTTGCCTGGATGAGTGCAGCTCCAACAACACTCAAGAAGCTCGACACCATCCAAGACAAAGCAGCCCGCTTGACTGGCACCCCACCCACAACCTTAAACATTCACTCCCTCCACCACCGGCGTACTGTGACTGCAGTGTGTACCATCTACAAGATGTACTGCAGCAACTCGCCAAGGCTTCTTCGACAGCACCTCCCAAACCTACAGCCTCTACCACCTAGAAGGACAAGGGCAGCGGACGCATGGGAACACCATCACCTGCAAGTACCCCTCCAAGTCACACACCATCCTGACTTGGGAGTATATCGCTGTTTCTTCATTGTCGCTGGGTCAAAATCCTGGAACTCACTCCCTAACAGCACTGTGGGAGTACCTTCACCACACGGACTGCAGCGCTTCAAGATGGTGGCTCACCACCACCTTCTCAAGGGCAGCTAGGGATGGGCAAGAAATGCTGGTCTTGCCAGCGACGCCCACATCCCATGAACAAATTTAAAAAAAAGCAAATGGAGAACGAGTGCAAGATGGTAAAGATTCCGAATGATTACTTCCTCCGAGTATTCACAAAGGAAGACCCGAGCAATATGCCCTCACAAACAGAGTAGTCCCAGGCAAAATTAATGATTCAGATATAACTGTGATGGAAGACTTGGGCTAAAAGGGCTTAAAAACAATGAAATCTTCAGAGATAGATGATATTCGTCCTAGTGCTGAGAGACTAGGGAGATTTGTGGAGCGCTGACACTCATTAGGAGAGTCACTGGTACATAGGAACATTAATTGGCCATTTAGCCCCTCGAGCCTGTTCCTCCACTGAATTAGATCATGGCTGATCCATAACTCAGCTCCATTTACCGATCTTGGTTTAATATCCCTGCCTAACAAAAATCTATCAATCTCAGTTTTGAAATTTTCAGCTGACCTAGCCTCAACAGCTTAATGGGGGAAGAGAATTCCAGATTTCAATTACCCTGTGTATGAAGAACTTCTTCCGGACATCACCCTTGAACGGTCTAGCTCCAGCTTGGACAAAGAAGTACCACCAATAGATTGGAAACAGGCCAACATGGTAGTCACATTCAAAAAGGGTGACATTTCAGACTTGGGCAACTACAGACCCATTAGCCTTACTTTAATCCCATGTAAAATAATGAAATCGATATTAGGTGTAAACAGATTATCTATACAGTAGTAACTTAGTTAACAGGCATTAGCATGGATACAGAAGATTGGACCTCTCTCCCCCAAATGGTTGTTGATGCTGGGTCAATTGAAATTTTCAAGACTGAGACTTGGGACATTACTTCCTGAGAAAAACCAGAGGTTGGCCAAGCAGGATCTTAAAGGAACAGGAGTAGGCCACCCAGCCCCTCAAGTCAATTCCACCATCCAATTCGACCATGGCTGATCTGCACATCAACTCCATTTACTCCCTTGGATACTCTTATCTAACAAAAATGTATCAATCTCAGTCTTGAAAATTTCAATTGACCCAGCAACAACCACCATTTGGGGGAAGAGGTCCAATCTTCTGAATCCATGCTAACTGCTGTTAACTAAGTTATTACTGTAGAGATAATCTGCTAGTGTTTTGACTAAAAACAGTTCATCATTCTATTGGCTTTATTAATTGCTGCTCTGAAACTTGTTAAACATTTTCATATCGCCAAGCCGAATCAGACTCCTTAGAGCAGAGAAGATTGAAAGGAGATTTGATAGAGGTATTCAAAATCATGAGGGGTCTGGACAGAGTAGAGAGAGAGAAACTGTTCCCATTGGCAGACAGGTCGAGAACCAGAGGACACAGACTTAAGGTGATTGGCAAAGGAACCAAAGGCGACATGAGGGAAAACCTTTTTACGCAGCAAGTGGTTAGGATCTGGAATGCACTGCCTGAAAGGGTGGTGGAGGCAGACTCAGTCGTGGCGTTCAAAAGGGAATTGGATAAGTACCTGAAGGAGTTTGTTAAGTACCTACAATGAATTTGATCATGTCTTCTCAGTCAACAAAGGACTCTTGCTAATTGCTTGAAAGTGGGGATACTCATTTCCAGTTTTCTTTAATTGCCATTTTTGTCTACCAACACGGACTGGCAAACACATCTTTTTTCTGAGGAAGAGCTCCAACAGAAAGTTCCTGTTAGTAACTCCATCATCCAATTTAAACACATTCAGGTTTTAATTATACATATTCCATGTAAAAACAACTTGTTCTATTACAATCAAATGCAATTTTTATGCCAGAATAATGCTGGCAACATTAGTGTAAGCAAGTAATCCTTGACACAATACTGGTCATTATCATATGCATATTTGAATTTATTAATTCAACTTTATCACTGTCTTTTTATTTACCATCACTTTTTTCCACTCAAAAATCAGTAGAGTGATGTGAAGTACTCTTGATACTGAAAATCAGCCAACCGACTAACACTGCCCATTGACCATTTCATTCCACTTGAGGGAGTGTGTGTATGTTCAAAGGCTACAATAACTATGACTGGGAACTGCAGTCCAGATGAACAAATGTTTTCGAGTCACTGTTGTATTTATATTCTAAAATTACTTTTCAGCTTGACAGAGAGGATCGCTGGCTTAGTAGGTCAATGCATCACTTGGTGCAGTACTGAGTCGTAGAGTTCCGCAAAATTCACGTTCAATTCCTGGTTAGTACAAAGCTACAGCAGCAAGGATGTCTTACTACAGTTATACAGGGCCTTGGTGAGTCCACACCTGGAGTACTGTGTGCAGTTTTGGTCTCCTTACCCAAGAAAGGATATACTTGCCATAGAGAGAGTGCAGCGAAGTTTCACCAGACTAATTCCTGGGATGGCAGGACTGTCGTATGAGGAGAGATTGGGTCGACTGGGCCTGTATTCACTAGCGTTTAGAAGAATGAGAAGGGATCTCATTGAAACGTGTAAAATTCTGACAGGGCGAGACAGACTGGATGCAGGGAGGGTTTCCCCTGGCTGTGGGGTCTAGAACGAGGGGTCACAATCTCAGGATACAGGGTAGGACATTTAGGACTGAGATGAGGAGAAATTTCTTCACTCAGAGGGTGGTGAACCGGTGGAATTCTCTACCACAGAAGGCTGATAGATAGATTTCTAGACACAAAAGGCATCAAGGGGGATGGGGAGAGAGCGGGAATACGGTATTGAGATAAAGTATCAGCCATGATGATATTGAATGGCGGAGCAGGCTGGAAGGGCCTACTCCTGCTCCTATTTTTCTATGTTTCTACCTAAGCTCAACAGGGAAAGGGGTTAAATGTTGGGAGGGCCCTTACATCCATGGGTTATGGGAGGGAGAGCAGAATAAACACAAAACAAGTACCTCTGCTGGAAAATGCACTGTGTAGAACAAGAAGAGGCTCAGTTGTGAACTCCCTACACACCACCCCCACCCCACATGATCAAGGCGGCAGCAAACATTCACAGTCTAGGGTCACATATAAAGAATGTCGATTTGTAAGCCACGACACCAAATCATAACATACGTTACCATCTTTAGGTGCAGAGGGGAGGAAAGAGGAAGACTAAAATAATTCTGGTAAAAGAAAATTAAACGTGCCATCATGAAGACAAACCAAGTGGCTTAGAATTACAATCAATAGTTTTCAAGCTTTAGTGCAATGTGAACTATACTACTACAGTACTGGGTATTACTGAGGAAATATTTTATGACACCACTGCCTCATTTAAGGAAGCTGTTTAATAAAATATTTTTTGGAAAAATATCCCCCCCACACCCCCCAACAGTAATGTTATTGGTGATCAAAAGAGCGAGTTTCAGAAGGTCTTGGATTGTCCTCCTTACACACAGTGCTTCGCATGAAGTAATTAGTGTGCAATTTATTACAGAAGAATTTATTACACCAAATAACATGTCAGGTAAAGAGGAATCTTGTTAAAATCTGTAATTCACTTCAACATAGATGTAAACGTAAGAAGTCTCGAATCTTTTGCCAAGAATCCTGTTGAGCAGCGCAGTGTTTAATTGCCTCTCCTCCCAACAACACTGGAGTTCCAAACAACCGATCAATCATGGCAAAACAAAATGGAGAACATGGAGGTTCAATACGATGACCAGTTCCTGGGTAACTGAGGAGTTCATAGTTGTCTTTGCCATGTTCTTTCAGTCTTTTTATCGCTTCTTCAGCAAAGAGCTTGCTGTTCCAGATCTTGTCGTCCTCTCCTACCACAAACAAGATGTGTCCCTCAGCTTTTTCTAACGGGATGATGCTGCCTTGGTTTGTGTTGGGGTTTTTAAGTGTTTCAGACACATCTAGAATTCCTGACTCCAAAACAGTGATTCGATCAATATCATAACACAGGCTGGAGAGATGCATACCTTTATAATGCAAATCAGATATGGTGTTTGCATTACAGCTAGAGATACAAACGGATGCCATCACTTGTGGTATAAATGTGACCATTGATAGAGCCAAATCCGCACCTTTTGAAGATCCTACTACTCCAATACCAGGCCCCTTCACCTACAAAAATTCAAAATCTATTATAGCAACATGCATTAAGTCAACATAAATCCTGTACAGTCTCCTTCAGTATGCATGCATCACTATATTAAACAGCTAACATTCCCATCTATTCATTGCAATGGAATCTGTATTGGTCAATAAGTGACATGGCGAATTTTAGTTCCATATCAATCGTCTCCTTACATTAGAAAGGATCAAAAGCAACCTTCAAAGATGCCCCACTTTTCCCGAATCTAAGAGAAGCATCATGAAACGCAACATTCATTCTCAGAATCAACTGTCCTTCCTTGTGTTACCATTAGCAATGACATAATTTTGTTGTATATTTGGGGTATCATGTACCTATGACCGTACACTTTAATATATCATAATATTGTGGTGACATGGCGTTGAAGTATATTTGTGCACTGCCACAGACTGGGGAAGTCCAGATTTGAATACCAACATCGAACAATATTAACAATTAGGCATTACAAGAGAGCAAGTGCTAAGAAGCAGCACCAAGTGGAAGTGAGATGCCAGGCCAGAGGAAGAGAAAATCGAAACATCAAACCTACCCATGATAACACAGTGTTTGCTGGTGGATAAACCAAGGCTGGCATTGTCTTTGCAATGCACATTTAAGGTGGAATAACCCAAAATAATGACAATCAAGAAATTGTGACATGTTGATTGATGAAGAGTAATGCCACACCAGCCATACAATTTTTACCCTTCTGTGCTTGGATAGCTGTAATGCCTTTTTCTACTCTACTCTTAATTCAAAGTTGCTTAGTGCAATTATCTGTTAATTCAAATTTAAATTGTGCAAAATGTTTCCCATTGAAAATTTGTTGCTTAATTTGATCACCGTGATTTGAATTCCCAGCCCAAATGGGTTCTGACCAATGAAATCTTCTGCTTAATTCAAATACAAGCAGGTCAGAGAAGTTACATTTCCTGTGATGACCAATCTCACCTTGCTGGAAAAGGCAAATTAATTCGCTAAAGAATTTGGTACCGATGCTGTTTCAACATAGTGGATTCCTACATTACAACACTGACTACTCTTCCAAAATAATTCATCAACTGAAATGCTTTGGGACGTCTTGGCGTTGTGAATGGCGCAATACAAATGCAAGTTCTTTCTTTTTTATCAGCTTCAAAAGTTGCCACAAAATAAAATCCAGGTCCAAACACAGGGAGGCAAGTGACATTCCCACAGAAAAAGTTGACAACTGGGTGTGTGAGGTAACAGTGTAGGAGTGGGAAGATAAGTCTCTGATTGGATAGGTAAGGTTGGAACCAATCAAGGGCAGTCCCACTCAGCTCAAGAGCCAGGAGAGGCATTGCATGAGGATGGTGCAGTCAACCATGTCAAAGGCTACAGAGAGGTTGAGAAGGGATATGGAGGGATAGTACACCACAGTCACAGAGGACACTATTTATGACTGATTAAGACCATTTCAGTGCTGCATTAGGGGGTGAATCCTAATTCCAGAGATTCAAACATGAAGTTACAGAAGTTGGGCATAGATTTTGGGAGGTGACAATATGATCAAAGACTACGGAAAGGAAAAGGAGGTTGGAAATGGGGCAGTAGTTTGCAAGGACAGAGGGTGTATTTTTTTTTTAGTTGTGGGCGATATTGACAGTTTTGAAAGCGAGGGAGACAGTAATTAAGGAGAGGGAACCATTTCCAATGTGAGCTAGCATGGGGGCCAGGAAGGGAAGTTGGATGGGTAGCAGTTTAGAGGGAATTAGCTCAAGATAGCAGGAGGTGGGTCTGATGGATAAGATGAGCTCTGAGAGGGTATTGAATGAGATAGGAGAGAAAGTAGAGACAAGTTTGGCTTGGTGGGGAAGCAGTAGAGGCAGCTGATGGATGGTCTCAGTCTTAATCCACAAGTTCCTCACAGTTGTTGGAGGAGAAGGGAGCGAGATTTAAAGAGCTGGTTGATAATGCAGAAAAAAAAGGGGGGGTGCGTGGTGATTTTTGTTCTCCCAGATGATCCTGGAGTAATGAGCAGTTTTGGTTGAGGAGAACGAGGCCTGATAGCCTGACCTGCTGATGGAATTTTTCCCTGCGTTAAATACTTTGGGGATTGAAGTGCTGTCAGTAGGTAGCAAACCATAATCACGTGGCCCAAGATGCTTCAGAGGCACAATCGGACAAAATTTGACCTGAGCCATAGAACGAGATCTTAGGAGGGGTGACTGGAAGCTTGCTTAAAGAGGTGCGTTTTAAGGAGGATCTTAAAGCAGGAGAAAGAAGTTTAGGGAAGGAAGATGGCTGAATGCATAGACGCCCATGGTGAGATGGAGTGGGAGATGCACAAAAGGCCAGAGTCGGAGGAACGCAGAATTCTCGGACAGTTATAGGGCTGGAGGAGGTTACACAGATAGTGAGGGGTGAGGCCATGAGGGGGTTTAAACACAAGGATGAGAATTTTAAATGTGAGGTGTCTGTCACAGTAATTAAGGTGTTAAACAGGAGCTTCAGTTACACAAATCACTGTCCTTGGCCTCCTACACTGTTCCAATGAAGCTCAATGTAAGCTCAAGGAACAGCACCTCATCTTTCGATTTGGCACTTTACAGCCTTCTGGACTCAACATTGAGTTCAACAATTTCAGATCATAGCCACTGCCATTTTTTCAGGACAGCAGCTGTTGGTAATGATTCTGATTTCCATCTTTCACCTCCTCTGGACCCATCTTTTGTTTCTTTACTTGTCCCATTACCACCCCTTTTGCCTTGCACCATCATCCCTTTTGTCATTTAATCCCTCTTGTCTTCCACCCTATCACAGATCTTCCCTTTTGTTCTTTCCTCCCCGCCTCTGTACTTGCTTAAAACCTGTTACATCTCTAACTTTTTCCAGTTCTGATGGAAGGTCATCGCCCCGAAACGTTAACTTTGTTTCTCTCTCCACAGCTGGTGCCTGACCTGCTGAGTATTTCCATCATTTTCTGTTTTTATTACAGAGACCGTATCCCAACTTAACTCCATACAATGTCGGTTGGTCGCTTGGCATTTTCCTGAGGGAAGAGCCTAGTCACTCAATTCAAATAAAAACATGCTGTGTGATTTGTTCAGACATGTTTAATTAGCAGCTTTTCGAAGTGAACATGCAATTATTTAAGTTGTGCCTGGCTCTGTTTTTGGTTTTATCAGCCTATTCCTTTCCAAATCTTTGAACCTGATTGTCTAATTGGAATATCTAAAGAGCATTAGATTAGGCAGGCAACTTCTGTAGTTGGTGAGAATATTAAAATGAACAACTAGATAAAAAAGTAATTATAGTCATTGTTTTGCAAATTATTTTTTCCCACATATGAGGAGCTAGTAAAGTGTAACAACTATTTTAGATGTTATGTTTTTGCTTTATTATTGGTTTGTTCTATTGCTACTTAATCAACTTGTTTAACAGTTAAAGTCTAAAATAAGATTGAGTGTAGTGTTAATATGGTGCCTTTTTGAAGACAAAGAGGATCCTGTGGAGGTACGAAATTGAACCAGTTGCTGAAGTTATGTAAAAATGGATTCTCTCTTCATTATTCCAGGCGTGCTACAATATTTAAACTAGCTCTCAGAACAACTGTAAACACTTGAGAACATAGGAAATTGGGCTCAGCCTATAAGAGGAGACAAAATAGCTAGAGTAAAAAAATCCCAAGAACAGAACAAATGTTTATCATTAATTTCATGGAGAAATATTACAAACATGTCAATTATGCAAATACATTTTTCCGCAAGAGGTTAATTCTGTAGGGTTCAATTGTGGGTGGAACTCACCTTTGGATATTTCTGTAGATAATTTACAGCCTCTTCAAAGTATTCTAAATGAAGATCTGTCATGGTCATCGGTAGATCCTCAAAATCAAAGTAGGCGAGAGCAAGAGCAGCAAAGCCTCGGCTTGCGAGGAGACTGGCTCGGAACTCAGTCAAACCACCTTCATCTCCAAAAAGATCTATCACTCCAGGAAAGGGACCATCCCCTTAGGAAACAGCAAACAAGAACAAAAGAGATTCGTAACAAACCGCTGTTCACAAATATAGGAAAAGGTTTTAAAAATGGGTCTGAAAATATCACTACAGTGCCACCTGCAGTGATCGTTTCTGTGATCAGATCTCAGATATATATGTAGCCAGAATTTTGATAAATTCACGATCTAGCTTCTCCTTAAATGCGTCAATGCTATTCGCCTCAACTGCTCCTTGTGGTAGCAAGTTCCACTTTCTAATCCCTTTGTGGGTAAAGCAGTTTCTCCTGAATTCCTTTTGGATTTATTGGTGACTATCTTATATTTATGGCCCCTAGTTTTGGACTCCCCACAAGTGGAATTATTTTCTCTACGTCTACCCTATCAAACTCCTTTGTAATTTTAAAGATATCTATCAGGTCACCCCTCAGCTTTCTCTTTTCTAGAGAAAAGAGACCCAGCCTGTTTAGGCTTTCTTGATGGGTATAACCTCAATTCTGGTATCATCCTTGTAAATCTTTTTTGCACCTTCTCCAGTGCCTCTATGGGCCAGATTTTGATGTGAAAATAATGAGCGAGGCTAACAACGCTCACCGTTATTTATGCACAAATCGGACAGCAAACTCCAGCGACCGAACATGCGCAGTTAAACACGAAAATCTCGAAGTTGCTGTCCGAGATGCACTGCTCCGCTGTAAGTTACGTGAAAACGACATTTCGCTGTCTGCCTCCTCATTCAAATCTATTGATGGCGTGAAGTCCCTGTACTGACATCATAGACACGGACTAAACTCGCCATAAAAAGTTAAGTCAATCAGTGGAAGTACCTTTTTAATGGGCTGGTAAGTCTTACTGCCAAACAACCTCTCTGGCACTGAAAATTAACTTTAACAAGTGCAGTACACAATAAAGTTCAACTCTTTGTTGGTGATTTTTTTCCTGAGCTGTCCACTTCTGTGATTTTAAACATGGACAGTAATATATTTGCCCCATGCTGTAATATTACCTGGAATGTTCTGTATTGGAATAAAATGACAACACTTCCTTGGGAGAACAGTACAGGCAATTAAGCTCCAATTAAAACTTGGTTCTGGCGACTGCTCCAAATAGTGAATTTACATAGAATTTACAGTACAGAAACAGACCATTCAGCCCAACTGGCCTATGTCAGTGTTTATGCCCTACATGTGCGTCCTCCCACCCTACTTCATCTGATGGTTAACCCCATCAGCATATCATGCTATTCCTTTCTCTCTCATGTGCCTATCTAGCTTCCCCTTAAATGCATCTATGCTATTCGCCTCAACTATTCAATGTGGTAGCGAGGTCCACATTCTACATTCTAATTTAAAACACCCGTACATAATTTTCTATGTTTTCTACTGAGTAATTCTTTCAACTTTCTATTCTTACTCTTACCTCCATTTATAGTAACTTTTCAATTTAACTGTGCAGAATTCTATAGTCAATTCTCTTTTTCTTTACATAATTATTGTACTGTATTGTGTAGTTCTTGATTCATAGAATCATAGAAGATAGGAGCAGGAGACGACCATTCGGCCCCTCTAGCCTGCTCCGCCATTCAATGCGATCATGGCTGATCATCCAAATTCAGTACCCTGTCCCTGCTTTCTCCCCATATCCCTTGATCCCTTTAGCCTTAAGAAATATATCCAACTCCTTCTTGAATCTATTTAATGAATTGGCCTCCACTGCCTTCTGTGGCAGAGAATTCCACAGGTTCACCACTCTCTGGGTGAAGAAATTCCTCCTAATTTCTGTCCTAAATGGCTTACCCCTTATCCTTAGACTGTGACCCCTGGTTCTGGACTCCCCGACCATCGGGAACATCCTTCCTGCATCTAGTTTGTCCTGTCCTGTCAGAATTTTATAACTTTCAATGAGATCCCCTCTCATTCTTCTAAACTCCAGCGAGTATAAGCCCAATCGACCCAATCTCTCTTCATACGTCATTCCTGCCATCCCAGGTATCAGCCTTGTGAATCTTCGCTGAATTCCTTCCATGGCAAGAACATCCTTCCTCAGATAAGGCGACCAAAACTGCACACAGTACTCAAGGTGTGGTCTCACCAAGGCCCTGTACAACTGCAGCAAGACATCCTTGTTCCTGTACTCAAACCCTCTCGCTATGAAGGCCAACATACCATGTGCCTTCTTAACCGCCTGCTGCACCTGCATGCTTACCTTCAGCGACTGGTGCACAAGGACACCCAGGTCTCGTTGCACTTCCCCTTCTCCCAATCAATTGCCATTCAGATAATAATCTGCCTTTCTCTTTTTGACACCAAATTGGATAACCTCGCATTTATCCACGTTATATTGCATCTGCCCAGCTTCTGCCCAATCACCCAACCTGTCCAAATCATCCTGGAGTTTCTCGGCATCCTCCTCGCAGCACACACGCCCACCCAGTTTTGTGTCGTCTGCAAACTTGGAGATATTACATCTAGTTCCCTTGTCTAGATCATTAATATATATTGTGAATAGCTGGGGTCCAAGGACCGATCCCTGCGGTACCCCACTAGTCACTGCCTGCCACTCAGAAAAAGACCCGTTTATTGCAACTCTTTGCTTTCTGTCCGCCAACCAGTTCTCTATCCAAGTCAATACCTTGCCCCCAATCCCATGTGCCTTAACTTTGCACGCTAATCTCTTATGCGGGACCTTATCAAAAGCCTTTTGGAAGTCCAAATACACCACATCCACTGGTTCTTCCTTATCTATTTTACCAGTTACATCCTCAAAAAATTCCAGTAGATTACCTTTTGTAAATCCATGTTGACTTTGTCCGATCTTGTCACTGTTTTTCAAGTGCTCAGCTATTACATCTTTTATAATGGACTCCAGCATTTTCCCCACTACCAATGTCAGGCTTACCGGTCTGTAATTCCCCGTTTTCTCTCTACCACCCTATTTGAATAGTGGGGTAACATTAGCTACCCTCCAATCCATGAGTACTGTTCCAGATTCCATCGAATGTTGGAAGATGATCAGCAATGTATCTACTATTTCTAGGGTCACTTCCTTAAGTACCCTAGGATGTAGATCATCAGGCCCTGGGGATTTATCGGCCTTCAATCCCTTCAATTTCCCTAACACCATTTCCCTACAAATACTGATTTCTTTCAGTTCCTCCCTTTCATCAGACCCTATGTTCCCCAACATCTCTGGGAGGTTATTTGTGTCCTCCTTTGTGAAGACAGAACCAAAATATGTATTTAATTGGTCTGACATTTCTTTGTTCCCCATTATAAGTTCCCCTGATTCTGACTGCAAGGGACCTACACTTGATTTAACTAATCTTTTTCTCTTCACATATCTATAAAAGCTTTTACAGTCAGTTTTTATGTTCCCTGCAAGCTTACTCTCGTATTCTATTTTCCCCTTCTTAATTAATCCCTTTGTCCTCCTTTGTTGAATCTTAAACTGCTCCCAATCCACAGGGTTACTGCTTTTTCTGGCCAATTTATATGCCCTCTCCTTGGATCTTATGCTATCCCTAATTTCCCTTGTTAGCCATGGTTGAGTCACCCTTTTTGTTTTATTCTTATGCCAAACTGGGATGAACAAATTCTGTAGTTCATCCATGCGGTCTTTGAATGTTTGCCATTGCCTATCCACCGTCAACCCTTTGAGTGACATTCCCCAATCAATCCTACCCAACTCGCACCTCATACCATCGTAGTTTCCTTTATTTAAATTCAGGACCCTAGTCTCTGAGTCAACTACTTCACTCTCCATCCTAATGAAGGATTCCTTCTATAGTGCATGTAAAATTTTTAAAGAACTTTGTAGGTACTTTTGAATCATAAAAACAGTTCCACTGTCAGAGAACAGTCTTTCCACCATTGTATCACAGACTAATGGAATTTGCTTCCTAAACCACTTGGCCCCTGGTAGCTTTCCTAGCTTTCAAATATCTCCTAAAATCTACCTCTTCAATCATAAGAACATAAGAAATAGGAGCAGGAGTAGGCCAATTGGCCCCTCGAGCCTGCTCCGCCATTCAATAAGATCATGGCTGATCTGATCCTAACCGCCAATCTACTATCACAGAACCATCTCCTGAACCGAACAGAATTGGACACACGAAATAGGAGCAGAATCAGGCTACACGGCCCCTGGGCCCGCTACGCTACCCACAGGGCCATGACCGATCCGAACCTAGACTCATGTCCAAATTCCTGCCCGCTCCCCGTAACCCTTAATTCCCTTTACTTCTAGGAAACTGTCTATTTCTGTTTTAAATTTATGTAATGATGTAGCTTCTACAGCTTTTTGGGGCAGCATATTCCATGAACCTACCACCCTCTGAGTGAAGTAGTTCCTTCTCATCTCAGTTTTGAAAGAGCAGCCCCTTATTCTAAGACTATGCCCCCTAGTTCTAGTTTCACCCATCATCGGGAACATCCTCCCCGCATCCACCCGATCCAACCCCTTCACAATCTTATATGTTTCAATAAGATCACCTCTCATTCTTCTGAACTCCAATGAGTAGAGTCCCAATCTACCCAACCTCTCCTCATATGTCCATCCCCTCATCCCCGGGATTAACCGAGTGAACCTTCTTTGTACTGACTCGAGAGCAAGTATGTCTTTTCTTAAGTATGGACACCAAAACTGTATGCAGTATTCCAGGTGCGGTCTCACCAATACCTTGTACAACTGAAGCAATACCTCCCTATTTTTATATTCTATCCCCCTAGCAATGAAAGCCAACATTCCATTGGCCTTCTTAATCACTTGCTGCACCTGCATACTAACCTTTTGAGTTTCGTGCACCAGGACCCCCAGATTCCTTTGTACTTCAGTACTTTCCAGTTTCTTGCCATTAAGATAATAACTTGCTCTACTATTTTTCCTGCCAAAGTGCATAACCTCACACTTTCCAGTATTGTATTCCATCTGCCAAATCTCTGCCCACTTACTTAGCCTGTCTATGTCCCCTTGCAGATTTTTTATGTCCTCCTCACTCACTACTTTCCCTCCCATCTTAGTATCATCTGCAAACTTTGATATGTTACACTCGGTCCCCTCCGCCAAATCATTAATATAGATTGTAAAGAGTTGGGGACTGTGGAAGTGTATTTTCTTACTTGGACACAAAATGGCTTCCTAGACACAGAATATAAGATCCAAAATGGCCTACACAATGTCTGTTAGAAAGATTAGCCAATTGTTTATAGTTTCGACCTAATGAAGGAATTTCAGCTTGTAGACTGTTTAATTGCCCCCAATAAATAGCTTAGGTTTGTAGAACAAAGAGTCTCTCTCTAACGAGCTTAAGATAGCCAAGGCCATAGTGTAAATCATCATCAGCCTTTGATTCCAGATGGCATGGTGGGAGGAGTACAAGCTTCCTCCGTGAGAAGAGATTAGCTAGCCTTATCTCAAGGTATTCCTGCTCCTTTAACCTTTCTGACCTTTTAGAAAGTCCTCCTTAAACATACACATACTCCTTTTAACTTGTTTTTGTAGGCGCTATGCTTTTAATCAACTGTGATTTAATACCATGTCATGTGATATAGAAAGCTTGTATTTTCAGTGTATAAAGATGTTGCATTTTTCTGTAATTCTTCAGAGTGTCATCGTAGCCTTTGACTACATGCATTCCCCTTGCGAGCAAGTAAATAATAAAGCCCGTCTTTGACGATACTTTATGTTTCAAGAGTCTTACTCGAGAGTCGAGACTTCAACAGTATTTCTTGGAGGTCCCACCGAGATCGCTTGCTACCCTTCGGTAAGTCACGGACAAAGGACACCACGAATTTCTAGTGACAAATCCTGAGTGGCCACAGTGATGTTTTATCACATAAAAAGGATTTCTCATTAGATACTGAATTGGTGTAGTCTGTTTCTTCTGACGGTAGTACTGCGATCAGTTAAGACTAATGTTTTAGATTTGCGTTGAATCCTGTAACTTTTGCTTCTTTTTTTAACGTTAAAAAGAGGAGGAGGATTATGACGGCTCAAGACTCAAAACTATCGGGCAAAGAAGGCAAGGGAAAAAGTTGGCAGGGTTGCGTCCCGGACTGATAAAGGTACCAGGTTGTAAGAAAGCGCTAAAAGGTTAAAACTGCAGTATCAAGGGTGGGTCCCTTGAGCCGGAGAAAAGAGTCTCGCGGCAGAAAGGTTTAGATAAGAAACCTTCGTATAGAGTATAAGTTGAATGATAATAGAGTATAAGTTAAATGTTAAGGACTCAGTCTGTAGTGGAGTACAACGCAAACTGAGAATTGACTATTTGTTTAGTTCAAAGTATAAGGTTTAAATGTTTGATTACTTGATTTGTTTGCCTGTTTGGGCTTTTGCATTACTTATCATTGTCTTGATTGTTGTTAGTTCTTGTTATTGTTCATCACTTGTGGTACTTTGGACGGTCAATAATAATCGTAAAGGGGTAAAGGGTGAAACTTGCGATTTAGAAGAAGAGTGCTTAGTATAACTAAAACTTTACTAAGATGGGAGCTTCATAGAGTAAGATCCCAGAAAAAGGAACTCCAGCTTTTTACATCTTCCAGAACTGTGGTCGGATGTCCACAAGGGATTTGTCTGATTGGTCTAAATGGACCAAGAATGACAAACACCCGTTCCCCATTGATTGAACCTTTAACCTAGACAGAATTACATGTCTAGAGGACTGTCTCACAAATAGAGACCCACAAAGAAAAGGTAAAAAGTCAGTAAATTGGTCAGCCTTTTCAGACTGGAAAAAGGAAGCAGAAAGGCGTAAGGACCGTAGTATACAAGCCAGTAGATCTGACATTAAAAATAAGAGAAAAGACCCAGTGAGTAAATTGGCTAAACAAGACAAAGTCAGACAAATGGCTTTAAGATAAACCAAAGATAAAGAAGGAAAAAGATCTAATTTACCGACATTGAAATCTGAAACTCAGCAAAAAAAAAGGATTTGGAAAGCCAGGAAAAGCTGCTGAGACGCTTATGTAAAAAAAGAGAAATTTAAAGTTTTACCGGCATGGAAGTTATTAATGTCTGTGCCGAGACAAATAAAACACAAGATTTGTTGAGTGAAAGGAATCTTAAAAGGAATGCTGGGATCTCAGTTTGTGTGAAAGTGTGTGTTAAATTCGTAAAAGTTTTCCTGACTGTGAATGTTTAAGAAGTTACAGTATTTATTTTGTCTGGAAGTCTGTCTTTAAAAAAAGTGTCTGTCATTTTTGTTTTAGCTCCACCCACTCTTTTGTACAGAGAGCTAAAAGCTGTTTAACCCTTTGAAGACTTGTCTTGAATGATAGTCAAGCGTGTGTTGTTTTAAGTTTGTTAATTGTTTTACAAAAGATAAGCTTCAGCCTTGAAGTCACAGTTGCCAATGTGCCTGGAAGAAAATGAATTTGAATGTTTACAGGGCATGGGTAATTGTTTCTTTGTTAGTGTGACTATGGTTTCTTTCTTTTCCAAGTGATACTGGTTTAGTTTAAAAAAAAATTGATCTGGATTGAATTGGAGTTATTGAGGTTTATTAACCTATTAAAACCAGACTTTTATTGTGCACGGTGAAATTCTGGTTGGTGTAAATTTGTGTAGACCGCATTGAATAAGATATTTAATGGTCTGAAACCAGACTTTAAAATATTTACAGTCTTGGATACAGAACGGGTTCTGGTCCATACCATTGGCAGAGGAATCACAGGGAAATTCGCCTTTACTGTCAGGGATAGACAGGATACATGGATCAGGGTCCCGCAGGGGTTCCACAATAATTCAAATATATTCCACCATGTACTGAGTCAAGCCTTAGATGAGTTAGACCTATCAAAGTATCAGAGTGCCCTACTCCAATATGTCGATGACATAATGATTGCATCAGAGGATGCCAAAGGACACATGGAAGCATTACTAGCCACCCTCCAGACACTTAAGAAAGCTGGCTTTAAATTGAACCCAAAAAGGTACAGGTTGGACTGCCCAAAGTAAAGTATCTAGGACACGAAATTAACCAGGGGTATAAGGCACTCCTGCAGAAACAAAGGCAGCCATAAAAGACATGCCCAGGTCAGTGACCATCCGGGGAGTGAGGAAAGTGTTGGGACTATTTAACTACTGCAGAAATTTTATATCAGACTTTGCAGGGAAAGCAGAGCCGATTCAACGGTTAGTTAAAGAGGGATCCAGTAGCGAAGGCAATGCCACAATGTGTGGCTGCAATAGATTGTGCCCCAAGAATTGAAAAAAAAACTTTGAACTACAATTTAAGTTAAGCTGGTGTGTAAAAAAAGTGAGAAGAACAACAAAAAGTTTGTTTAACAAAAGATTAAGTTTCGGTCTAAGATTTAACCTTGGAGTCGCAGTTGCTATGGTGAAATCTTCCAAAGCAGTTTGATTTGATTTGCTTAAATGTGAAAAACTAATTTTTCTCCAGTTATAAGAAATATGATGTGATTTATGGTTTTCTACAAGCATGCACTAGTTTATTTTGTTTTATCTGTTCTGTTCGTGTTCAGTTGAAGTGTGAAAACACAACTGTCTTTTTGGATCGGGAAAGTTTTTTTTTTTAATTTACGTAAAGTGACGCAATTGCGTGCGCCTGACAATGTTTCGCTCCACCTTCTTAAAGACCTGCAAAGGAGTTAACCCTTTCCACTGACAGCTGTTTAAGTTCACCGAGCAACAACTTTAGTATGACATTCAAAGATATTGGACATTATTAAATTTAAGTTTCTCAATTTTAATTTAACATTTCCCAGAAGGAAAATTATGATTTGATAAATTAAGCCCCTTGGGCTTTAAGCAGAGTCACAATGGATTCTCTTCTTTCTTTTGTTATATGGAAGTTACCTTGTAAACTAATTGCAGCACTTCTGTCTCTAATGTTAAAACACTGTGTAAGCCACCTAGCCTGGAAATCATTTGTTTCTGAAATTGGAATTGATAAGATAAATTGATAGAAATGAAATTGAACATTGACAAAACCTGTCAGTTCAACAGTACTGCTGTTTGGATTTCGGGATAGTTTTGAAATGACAAAATGGACTCAGGCACTATATATTAGGTTACTTTTGGGGAAATAAAAGATCCTCTAAAATAGTGACAAATAAAAAAAAACGTTAATAACTTGGACCAAGTGAGAATGTTCGATCTAGGTTTTCAATCTTAAATATTGTACTAGACAGTAAAGTTTCTCCAGGGCTCGTGAATGAGATATGAATGGTAATTAAAGGGAAGTGATTGAAGGTGTAAGATTGAAACAGGAGAATTACACTGCTGAAAGGGAATTTTAAAAAACTTTCTGGTGAAAGTCAGGAAAGAGTAGCTAAGAATAGTAAATTGATAGCTTTCTCTTGGAGACATTTATGTCCCTGCCTATTATGAACTTTTAAGAAAACTGAATTTGATAGCCTGGCCACTATCCAAGACATCGGGACCATGCAGAGGAAGATGAACAAAGACAATCTTTTGATAAGATACCTGAAAGCCCGAGAAAGGCACATGTGGCATGATATTGAGATACCGGTATGAGTGTGCAAATGTGATTCGTTACGTATGAGGCAATGACCATCCGGGAATGTATGGTGAATCTGCACTGAAGAACGGGTCTCAGTCTGCTCAGTTACTTGACAACAGCAAAACATGAAATGGTTAATGTGGTTCAGGAGAGCGAGACAAAGCATTGACACATACTCCATCGAGAAACTATCTAATTAATGAAACAGAATAGAGTTAAACACACTGGTACCTGTTAGAGGGATTGAAAATTGAAGTTGAAGTGGAGAGTTACCTGGAATCTGGATTGGGACAATTGAGGGCTAAGGAGAAATCATGTTTAGCAAGAATTGTCCACAAGATGGATACGAGTAAGAGAGATCTGGAGAATCTTTTAAGTCCATGATTTGTTGATTAGATGTTAAACTGTAATGTCGCTTGAAATGATTGTAAGACTGAATTTAACTGTGACTGTAATGATTGTGTTTTGTAGGTAACAGAGCGTGGGAAAAACCAGTGCGAATCCAGTATGAGGTAATTTTGGTGGTGCCTCCTGTGTCACTACTACCGCAACTACCATGCTTTATGGGTCTAACAGGACCTGTCCTATCAACCAACACGTTTTTAAGTATGAGCTGCACAATTATGTGGCACAATTCAGATACTACATTCCCCTGTTGTCTAAGGGTATCAGTGAGCTCATGATGCGACTGAACTCCTCCCTAAAGCATTTTTATGTTCTGAAGGAAGACAACTCGAGAATAGATATTGAAATTGACAGCATAGAGGACAACTCACACTGGTGGGATATTGGGCTTAATATATCAGCACACTCTTAGATTTGTATTATTTCACATGCTCTGGTAGTTCTCCAACTTGTAATGATAGTGTATTTGATATATGTAACCTATGTAGTAAGATACATAAGCCAATTGTATACTCATGTCTATGACTAACCAGCACTAACAAATTAATTGAGCACACCGAAAGAGAAGATCCGAAGCAATGTAGAGGAGACCCCAGGCGGGGTAACATCAGGAAAGATAGAAGAAACAGAGGATACCCCAGGCGGGGCAGAATTGGAACACCGGAACAATGAATTGAATTTGAGTAAGGGGTCAGAGGTTGCTCCTTCTCCTCAAAGGAATGGACTGATAACTAACACCTGAGTTGAGAGAGCAATAAGAACTAGCTAGATTAGTCAAGAGCCGATTGTGAGAAGTCAATAAGGATATTTCCTTCTCAAAGAAGGGAATTGTAAGAAATAGCTGTTAGATTCAAAGATGGGTTTTAATTCTTAGAACAGAAACTGACAACATGCAGCCAGGAACAGATAGCAGAAATGCCAGCAAGGTCGAATATCAAGCATCAAAAGACAAATAGAAGTGATAAGGGAATTGTAAAATGCAAAACAACACAGGGTGGGGGATAATAGACAAAAATGGAGTCAAAAAGTCATAAAATGTCCTTAAAGAAACATAACAAAACATTCCTTATAAAGATAAGAGGGAGGCCTCGTCAGCCATGCAGAAAGGGACGGCGAGGGATGCCTTCCCGCTTCACAATTGGACAATAGATGGGGGGATCATGGGGTTCATATTTGATGCATGGATTGATAATTATTCTTGTAATTGGAATAGCATTCTGTGTTATACTGATGATTTTAAATGCATGTTGTAAGGCAGCTATGGCCAGAATGATGCCGGTCGTTGTAGTCAATATTGAACCAAGCAATGAACAGCTGCTACAGGATATCTCTATGTAAAGCTCTTTTCTTTTCGTACAGACTACCACATGCCCGACACTAAGGATAGATAGAGAGGAGAGACAATCTTAAATAAGGTCAGCCATCAATACAGGTATAATCCCGAGGATGGTCAAAATGGAAAAGAAGTCGGTATCCCTGGCCAAAATTTTAATTTGGTACGGGGACCGAGAAGAGGGACTGAAAGGGTTAATTTGAGCTATATTTTGTCCTAGTAAGGACAAAAAGGGGGGAATGTGGAAGTGTATTTTCTTACTTGGACACTAAATGGCTTCCTAGACACAGAATATAAGATCCAAAATGGCCTACACAATGTCTGTTAGAAAGATTAGCCAATTGTTTATAGTTTCGACCTAATGAAGGAATTTCAGCTTGTAGACTGTTTAATTGCCCCCAATAAATAGCTTAGGTTTGTAGAACAAAGAGTCTCTCTCTAACGAGCTTAAGATAGCCAAGGCCATAGTGTAAATCATCATCAGCCTTTGATTCCAGATGGCATGGTGGGAGGAGTACAAGCTTCCTCCGTGAGAAGAGATTAGCTAGCCTTATCTCAAGGTATTCCTGCTCCTTTAACCTTTCTGACCTTTTAGAAAGTCCTCCTTAAACATACACATACTCCTTTTTAACTTGTTTTTGTAGGCGCTATGCTTTTAATCAACTGTGATTTAATACCATGTCATGTGATATAGAAAGCTTGTATTTTCAGTGTATAAAGATGTTGCATTTTTCTGTAATTCTTCAGAGTGTCATCGTAGCCTTTGACTACATGCATTCTCCTTGCGAGCAAGTAAATAATAAAGCCTGTCTTTGACGATACTTTATGTTTCAAGAGTCTTACTCGGGAGTCGAAACTTCGACAGGACCCAGCACTGACCCCTGCGGAACACCACTAGTTACTGATTGCCAGTCTGAGAATGAACCATTTATCCCAACTCTCTGCCTTCTGTTAGATAGCCAATCCTCTATCCATGCCAGAATATTACCCCCAATCCCGTGATTTTTTATCTTAAGCAATAATCTTTTGTGTGGCACCTTGTCAAATGCCTTTTGGAAGTCTAAATACACCACATCCACTGGTTCCCCCTTATCCATCCTGTATGTTACTTCCTCAAAGAACTCCAGCAAATTTGTCAAACATGACTTCCCCTTCATAAAACCATGCTGACTTTGTCCTATTAAATTATGATTATCCAAATGTCCCGTTACTGTCTCCTTAATAAAGGACTCCAAAATTTTACCTACCACAGATGTTAGGCTAACCTGGTCTCTAGTTTCCAGCCTTCTGTCTACTGCCCTTTTTAAATAAGGGTGTTACATTAGCAGTTTTCCAGTCTGCCGGGATCTTTGCTGAGTCCAGGGAGTTTTGGAAAATTACCAATGCATCCACAATCCCTACCGATCATGCGATTAGCCTCGCCCTCCTTCTCTCCTCTTCATGAACTGCTCTGAGACATTCTGTTATGAGGAGTGCTTTATGAATGTAAATTGTTGTTAACACACAAGTATACATGAGACCCAACAACAGTGAACTCATGAGTCCAAGAACTACCTGAAATTAATGGCACGTGTCTATCAGTTCCTCTACCTTCATAGGAACAAGCACCAATCGGTGAAGGGGGAAGGTACCGATTTAAAAATGCTGGACATGTTCCAGTCAGAACACTTATTTCACACCCATAAATGACCTGATCGGATATGTTCACAGGTCATCATGGAATATTCTCTTTATTCCATGATAATCTATAACTATTATTTTTTAATCATGTTGGCATAACAAAAGTGGTATTCCCTCTTGCTCTTCTCTCACCTAACAAAATAGCAATTAGTCAAGTACTTTTTCATGATGGTACTGGCCCCTTAAGTTACCACAAATGTATAAATAGCAACCTGAACTGTACAACCCTTAAGTGACAAAGTTGGTGTGTGATAAGGAGCTGATTGTTGTATTCAATGTCTTTTCTGATATATATATGTTGAACGTCAACCTGTGCATCCACTTGGAGCATACAGATGATCCCCGGCTGGCTCCTGGCAAAGCAAACTTTACTGAAACACATCCTGGTCAATGACGAATATAAGCTTTTGTGTTATGTACCCAAGGTTGCATGCTCTAACTGGAAACATGTTATTAAATTTGTGACTTGGACATACATTTCCATTCATTCGGCATTGCTATGTAAATATCCTGGAATTCTCTACCTAACATTGTGGGAGCACCATCACCACAAGCAGTGCAGCAGGTGAAGAAGGCCCACCAAAACCATCTCAGTTCAACTCGGCATGAGCAATAAATGTGGCCTTGGTAGTAAATACACACATAAAAATAAATATCAGAAAAGACATTGAATACAACAATCAGTTCGTTATCACAAAGCAACTTTGGCGCTTATCAGCTGTACAATTCAGAATCATAGAAATTTACGGCACAGAAGGAGGCCATTAGACCCATCGTGTATGTGCCGGCCGAAAAAGAGCTATCCAGCCTAATCTCACTTTCCACTTCTAAGTCCGTAGCCTTGTAGGTTATGGCACTTCAAGTGCATATCCAAGTACTTTTTAAATGTGATGAGTGTTTCTGCCTCTACCACCCGTTTAGACAGTGAGTTCCAGAAACCCAACACCCTATGGGTGAAAAAAGTTCTGGTCAACTCCCCTCTAATCCTTCTAAATGACTTTAAATCTATGCCCCCTGGTTCTTGACCTCTCTGCTGGAAGAAATAGGTCCTTCCTATCCACTCTATCTAGGTCCCTCATAATTTTATATACCTCAATCAAGTCTCCCGTCAGCCTCCTCTGTTCCAAAGAAAACAACCCCAGCCTATCCAATCTTTCCTCATAGCTAAAATTCTCCAGTCCTGGCAACATCCTTGTAAATCTCCTCTGTACCCTCTCTAGTGCAGTCACATCTTTCCTGTAATGTGGTGACCAGAACTGTACACAGTACTCTAGCTGTGACCCAACTAGTGTTTTATACAGTTCAAGCATAACCTCCTTGCTCTTATATTCTATGCCTCGGCTAATAAAGGAAAGTATCCCGTATGCATTCTTAACCACCTTATCTACCTGTCCTGCTACCTTCAGGGGTCTATGGACATGCACTCCAAGGTCCCTCTGTTCCTCTACACTTCTCAGTATCCTACCATTTAGTGTGTATTCCCTTGCCTTATTAGCCCTCCTCAAATGCATTACCTTACACTTCTCAGATTGAATTCCATTTGCCACTTTTCTGCCCACCTGACCAGTCCATTGATATCTTCCTGCAGTCTACAGCTTTCTTCCTCGCTATCAACCACACAGCCAATTTTTGTATCATCTGCAAAATTCTTAATCATGCCTCCTACATTGAAGTCTAAATCATTGATGTATACCACAAAAAGCAAGGGACCTAGTACTGAGCCCTGCGGAACCCTATTGGAAACAACCTTCCAGTGACAAAAACATCCGTCGACCATTACCCTTTGCTTCCTGCCACTGGGCAAATTTTGGATCCAACTTGCCACTTTCCCTTGGCTTTTACTTTTCTGACCATGTGGGACCTTGTAAAAAGCCTTGCTAAAAGCCATGTAGGACTACATCAAACACACTACCCTCAACAAAACCCTCCTTGTTACCTCCTCAAAAAATTCAATCAAATTAGTCAGACATGACCTTCCCTTAACAAATTTGTGCTGACTGTCCTTGATTAATCCATGCCTTTCTAAATGACGATTAATACTGTCCCTCTGAATTTTTTCCAACAATTTGCTCACCACTGAGGTTAGGCTGACTGGCCTTTAATAACTCGGTCTATCCCTTTCTCCCTTTTTAAGCAATGGTACAACGTTAGCAGTCCTCCAGTACCACACCTGTAGCCAGAGAGGATTGAAAAATGATGGTCAGAGCCTCCGCTATTTCCTCTCTTGCTTCCCTTAACAGCCTGGGATACATTTCATCTGGGCCTGGCGATTTATCCACTTTCAAAGATGCTAAACCCCTTAATACTTCCTCTCACTATGTTTATCTCATCTAATATTTTACACTCCTCTTCCTTAACTACAATGCCTGAATCGTTCCTCTCTTTTGTGAAGACAGACGCAAAGTATTTATTAAGAACCATACCCACGTCTTCCGCCTCTACACATAGGTTACCTTTTTGGTTTCAAATGGGCCCTACTCTTTCTTTAGTTATCCTCTTGCTCTTTATGTAATTATAAAACATCTTTGGGTTTTCCTTGATTTTACTTGCAAATATTTTTTCATGCCCTCGTTTTGCTTTCCTAATTTCCTTTTTAATTTCACCCCTGCACTTTCTATACTCCTCTAGGCTTTCTGCAGTATTTAGCTCTCGGTATCTAACATAAGCTTCCCTTTTTTGCCGTATCCGACCCTGTATGCTCCTGGACATCCAGGGGGCTCTAGATTTGGGAACCTCACCCTTTTTCTTTGTGGGAACATATTTGCTCTGAACACTCACTATCTCCTCCTTGAATGCCTCCCACTGCTCTGTCACTGATTTACCTTCTAGTAGCTGTTTCCAGTCCACTTTTGCTAAATCAGGTTCCTATTTATACATTTATGGTAACTTAAAAAAGTACTTGACTAATTACTATTTTGTTAGGTGAGAGAAGAGCAAGAGGAAATGTCACTTTTGTTACGCCAACAAGATTAAAAAAAAGTTTTTGAAACTTTTTTTTTACATAAAAATGTCACTTTAACACTTCCCCACCTCTGATCGTTTACTTACAAACACAGAACCTCCCCTAAAAAATGCAATGATGTGGAGATGCCGGTGTTGGACTGGGGTGGACAAATGTGAGAAGTCGCACAACACCAGGTTATAGTCCAACAGTTTTATTTGAAATCACAAGCTTTCGGAGCGCTGCTCCTTCGTCAGGTGAAGTCTTGCAACATCACCAGTGCTGCACCACCTGAGATCTCTGCTTACCTGGAGGTAGAAACAAGCTGCCCCTAATGTTGCCTTCCTTCAGCCTGATCCAGCGGACTCCGGGCTTGCTATACCACCTCTCGATTCTCTGCTTGGCTAGGAGCCGGCCGAGGATAATCCCGGAACCCGTGTGCCCCGAGTGGACGCACAAGTCGACGTGCATGGGGCTGCCGGTCAGGTCGGTCTTGGTCAGCTTCTGGTAGGGCGGCTCCATGCAGGCGGGCGAGAGGGTCCAGAGGAGCCCCATGGGCACCACGCCCAGGTAGTCTCCGCCCAGGGAGGGCGAGCGGCTGACGTCCAGCAGCCCTTGGCCGTCAGCCCGGTACTGGGCGCACGACTGGAAGAGGTGGCCGTGCTCGGTCAGCACCTGGGCTCGCAGCGTGACGTCCTGGTGCGGGGACAAGCCCGCCGCGCGGATGCACACGCTCTCGTCCGTCAGGCTCTTGCACGGGCTGACCGAGACCCGGACCCCTCCGCCGCTGCTGCTGCTGCTACTCCTTCCACCCGGGCGCACCGAGAAGCCCTTGCCCAGTAAAGGCCAGCAGCGAGCCCTCGGCAGCCAGAGCGACGCCCACCCCAGCATCATTGCAGCTACTAGACGCTCTGAAGCACAGCCCACACACGCTGACCTTTACTCCGGACGTTTGCTAAACATGTGGCTGCAGTTGCAGAAAACAATCAAACCCAGACTCAATCGCTGGGCCAGGGCCAGGGCGAGGCCTGCCAGTGGTGACAGGGAGGATTTCAGTTTGTGTTTGTTGCACTGATCCTTTTTGGTTTGATGACACCAGGAAGAAAATTCTCAGAACTTCAACTCCCACCCAAGGTAATAGAAAAAGTAAAATAAACTTGCATTTTTTTTAATGAGGGGAGGGAGAGATGGAGGTTGGTGCAAGAGGGTGTATGGGATTCGGGGACGATATTTGATACCATACTGCTTGAGGAGAGGTCATATGCCTTAGTTGATATCAATAGAACAGACTCACTGGAAGGATAGCAGTGCTACTTTGTTATATTACTATGCTTCTACTCTAACCTTGCATAGAATCATAGAAAAATTACAACACAGGAGGCCATTCGACCCATCGTGTCCGTGCCGGTCGGAAAAGAGCTACCCAGCCTAATCCCACCTTCCAGCACTAGGTCCGTAGCCCTGTAGGTTAGGGCTCTTCAAGTGCACATCGAAGTACTTTTTAAATGCGATGAGGTTTTCTGTCTCTACCACCCTTTCGGGCAGTAAGTTTCAGACCTCCCACCACCCTCTGGGTGAATTTTTTTTTCCTCATCTCCCCATTAATACTTCTACCAACTACTTTAATCTATGCCCCTGGTTCTTGACCCCTCTGCTAAGGGAAATGGGTCCTTCCTATCCACTCTATCTAGGCCCCATATAATTTAATACATCTCAATTAAATCTCCCCTCAGCCTCCTCTGTTCCAAGGAAAACAACCCCAGCCTATCCAATCTTTCCTCATAGCTAAAGTTTTCCAGTCCTGGCAATATCCTCATAAATCTCCTCTGTACCCTCTCCAGTGCAATCACATCCTTTCTGTAATGTGACCAGAACTGCATGCAGTACTCAAGCTGTGGCCTAACCAGTGTTGTATACAGTTCTAGCATAACTTCCCTGCTCTTATATTCTATGCCTCGGCTAATAATTCAAATAAAGTGATTTCAAATAAAACTGTTGGACTATAACCTGGTGTTGTGCGACTTCTCACTTTTGTCGGCTAATAAAGGAAAGCATTCCGTATGCCTTTTTAACTACTTTATCGACCTGTCCTGCTACCTTTAAGGATCTGTGGTGTTGTCCGAATTCGCTAGATGTTCGAAAGATCGAACAAATAGGTTAGCAACTTTTCCTTTTAGGGTTCAAATGTAAGTTTGGTCTGAACAAACACACAGGCAACAGATTTCGCGTACAAAGATTTATCTTTAATAAATGCTTAACAAACACCGTTCGTAGTTTAAAGTACAATTCCAAAATATAAGACTCACAACTTATATTGATATTACCCGATTTGGTCCGAGGCGATCAATCTCTGTCCAAACCTCTACGTAGGGTGTCTGTTCCCAGGTCCCTGCTGTCGAGTGTTGCTCCTAGGTTCTCGCTGCCTATCTGGGGTTTTTCCCCCTGGTTTATACTATTCTATAATCTGTCCCATCTCTTTGGTTACACATTTGTTCCCTCTTTCCTGTGCCCTGATGATTAGTTTATCCTATTCTACAACCTGTCCCATGTCCTTGATTAGTTTACGTCTGTCTTCATCCATTTTCTTTAATTGACCCATTGTTTGTTAACTGGTGTCTGTAGTGACCTCACCCGTGTCTGACGAGGTTACCTATGAGCCCTCTGTTTCAGAACATTACTGAACCTCTGCATTATTTATCCACTGTCCCTTACACATGGTGACTCCTTCATTTTATTTCAGTTTTACACTACTTCTTCCATTTCCACATTCCTCCCTTTGATCATTATCATTTTGACCAAATGATTTGATCACCATAAAGCTGTTTACCATCGTCAGGGTGTGTCCTTTGTCCTTTGTAAAGCCTGATACGCTTCCATTGATTCCACTCGAACCTTCAGCCTTTTCTCTAGTCTTTTCATGCTTACCCAGGTGAAGCATAGGCATATGAACACCAGCATAATCATAATTACAGTCAGGTGGGACACGAGTCTCACCCATTTTCACCCCAATTCCAAAGGTCGTCCCACCAAGTATTGATTTTGATTTGTTTAATCTTTTGGTCAATGTCCTGGGTATTCATTTCCACCCTTTCGTAGATTTCATGAACAAGATCAAGCTTATGTCTAATTTCCATTATGTGTTCTTCCTCTAGCTGGATGTTGATGTCGATTTTTGAGAAATATTTTGTCAAGCGATTCTTCAGGTCTATTGACACATTAAGATTAACAGTTGTATGCCTCTGGATGTTGATAATTTCCTCATTTCCTATTCTCATCGTTATCAGGGGGTGCATGCAGAAGGTTGGGTTTTGGATAGGGCAGTCCTTATTCCCATAATGGTAACTAGCTTAGGTGGTGGTAAAACAATATGTTCCGTCACCCATATAAGCGCTTCGAGTGATAGGTTTGTGAATCGCGTTCTCCATGATCAAGGAGCAATTTATGGCCGTATTTCCCTTAAATCCGCATCGCGCGGTGCGGGTCGGGTAAATTTGTATGGGCATATTACTGTTCTTTCCGTAGTGGCACATTGTCCCAATGCAGTTCCCACTAGAGTACCGTTCTGCTTCACAGCATACGGCCTCATTCCTGCCACGGCCACCCATACTCCTTTTTGTATAGTGCCTATGGTTTGGACCTCAAATAATGGCATTCCTTCCTGGTGTCCTATCATGGGGACTCCTATCACCATCCCTACAGCAGTACTTCCACAGGGGCCCGTACATTCCTCGTTGAACCATACCCTGCTGAGTTTCTGTAGTTCACAGTCACTGATAGTAGCAGGAACATTCTGCTTTATCAGACCCCGGATTTGAGTATTGTTGATCCAAGTGGGTACTTCTTCACGTTTTACCAGCATTAAGTTTTCTCTCAGCTGGTCCAGCATCCAATTGCCATATGTCATGCACAGTGTTTGTTGTTGGGTTCCGTTCGCCGCCTTTTTGGCCGTGTTAATAAGTTGATTAATAGTCCGTGCATGTCCTTCTAAGACCTTCACCTGTTGTGTTTGGATCCCTATACTTTCCTGTCCTGCCTATGACTCTTGTCTTTGATTATTATTCAGTTCCTCCAATAACGTTTTGACTTGCTGGGTTAAGGTTTTAACCTTGGAGTTCAAATTAGTTATATCTAGAGTATTTACAGTGGCCATTCCTGCTCCATACACTGTCCCTACATCATTCAGTAACCCTCTCTTCCTCCTTTTCCTAGCTGTCTTTGTTTCATTTCCCTGCTTCCCTCCTATCTCTCCCTTGAGCAACATCGAAGTCAAGTCCTGATACAATCTTTTGGTTCCCTCCGGGCACCAATCGGGCAATTGTACATCAATTATATTCAGCACTATAGGTATTAATTCATATTGTATATTATCATAAACAATTTTGGTCGTGTTTCTTAATATTACTCCTCCCTTGGGTCCCAGCTTGTGTTCTGCATAGCTATCCATACTATAGCCTTAACATCTTTTCCCGTACAAGCAATACACACAAAGTTCAGTTGAGTTTCAGTTGCCGTCTCATAGCAGATTTTTCCTTGGCTGCTACAACTGCACTCGTTGTTGCCATTGGTAGGTGCGTGAAAACCTGCATTGTTGTCTTGGGCACAGTTCTGACTGTTCCGTCCGTCTGCAGTAATAGTTACATCTGAGTTCTCAGCGAGGATGATACAGCCAAACACGAGACCACAGTACCCCAGAAGGGTGGGTACTGGGATTTCCATGAGCAATAATCAGTTACCTAGAAAGAAAAAGAAAGATCAGGGTAGCAACTGCTCTTATTTACAGTTCTATCTTTTCTGATACCCGACGCAACCGTTTGGGTTGTCCTGGACTGGGCGGGGGTAGAGGATGGTTTCTGGTCCAGTTGACGAGTCGGATTAAAGACGGGGTTCGAGGGGCTGTTGTGGAAACCTTGAGGCAACCGGGTCCAAGTGTACTGCTGTCGCTTGTGAGTAAAAGCAAATTTGTACTGGCATTCTTTTGTTAAGGGTATGGACCAAAATCCATTACTGATGTCCAGGACAGTAAAGATTTTCGCAGTTGGGGAAAGTTTTGAAGTGGTCTCTGGGGCAGTGGCAACAGTGGGTGCCATGGAAGGCGTAACCTTATTCAAGGCTCGGTAATCTGTAGTCATTCTCCCGGACTTAACGGGTTTTTGAACGGGCCAAATGGGTGAGTTATTGGTAGAAGCAATGGGTCGGAGCACGCCTTGATTCAAGAGACTGTGAATAATATTGTCTAAGTCCTTTTCTGCCTCTACGGGAATTTTATACTGCTTCTGGGGCGGGGGATCGGGTCTCATGATTGAGACTGGTCCTGCCATCCGGCCACACTCGTGTTTGTGGGTGGCAAAAACATTTGAGTTTTGGGTTAAAATATCCTGTATTTCCGGGTCGTCTGTTATGGTAGAAGGAACAAAAGTAAAAGTTTTCATGCAGCATACGCGCGCGTCATACGTCCCCGTGGGTATTAACCCGTCAACATAAGTTTCACACATTCTCCAAATAAATCGGTTTGCTGGGTCATAAGCCAAATTATATATTCTCATGAAGTCAATACCAATTATTGCCAATTCCCCCTGCATCTGTGGCACCGACAGGCAGGCATGCTTAAATTTGAAACTTCCCAATTGAATCTCCAATGGATTAGTGATTGTAGCCATCTGCCCATGACCAGTAAAGCCGCTAAGGAGAATTTCTTGATTAGTTAAGTCGTTGTGCGAGAGAGGGTGCTGGTTTCCCAGACACGTTCTGGATCCGCCTGTGTCCCATAAAAATGTGGTATCGCGACCTCTTACGACACCTGAGACTATAGGCCGTCCATGATTATCACATCCTGCCTTGCACACGACCTCCGAGGTCGGACCCCGTCATTGTTGGCCCCCGGGCTCGAGTGCCGGTTGCTCATAGAAGGGTGCCATTCGCCCGGAGCATCCCACAGCGCCGGACTGGTTACTTCTTTTTGGCGCCTGACACTCCCTTTGCCAATGTCCCATCCTTCCGCAGTTATAACAGGGTCCCCTTAGTGGTCCATATCCCCTATCTCCCTGGTTTGCTACCGGACACCTTGGAGATCCCTCAGTCCTCCATGCTGGTGGGTCATTTCTATCTGGGCCTGAGCGGAAAGCGTGGATTTTATCTTTTGGTTGGGGAGAGGATTGATTTTGATCATCCTGCCAAGCCCTGGTCATACGCCTTAAGATCCAGGCCTCATTATGAGTGTCGTCAGTAGGGTCAAAGAGCTTACATGCCCTTTTACCGGAATCGGAGGCATGGGAAATGAGGGACTTAAACCAGGTGGCATGAGGACCATCATCCAGATTGTCGCGGTTCAATGTTCCCATCAGGTTACAGAAAACCACCCACAAGCGTTCCGCATAAGCGCGGGGGTGTTCTTCGTCAGCCTGTTTAAAGTTTGCTCGTTCCATAACGGGATCCTTGCTGTTAACTCCTGCCGCCTCCTTAATGGCGATCCACATTTCAACTATAGTGCCCTGCCCTGTTCTCTGGGTTTGGGGCATGGCCCCAAAAATAACGGGTCCCAAACACAAAGTCACTAGTTTCCTCAGCTCTCCCTCATCTAGTCCCGGAGTCTCACAGGCCTGGGGAACCGCGGCCTTCCATAATTAAAAATTAATCTTGCCATCGAATTTGGGTACGTTTTTGGCAATATCATTCAATTGGGAGAGAGTAAAAGGGGTGGCATAATTGATGGGTCCGTTGGGCACAGCGTCTACCACTTGACCGTCGGTCCTTTCCTGTGTCCGAACAGTGACCATAGGGTTCATGGGTAGTGGGAGTGGCGGCTCCTCTGGGGCAGTAGGACCTTTATTATTTCTATAGGGTGGCGGGAGATCGTACCATGACGGGTCAGGGGGGCCGTAGTCCCCTTCTCCTGATTGGTCCCTCTCATAGTTATGAGCCGCCTCGGCCAGACTTAAGTAGTCGATACCCTCTCCGCCTCCGTCGGAGAACGCGCATATTATGCCTCTGTGTGAGGATAATTGTGACTTTAATACTTATATTTCTTGACGACAGTGGGTATGATCCATTTTATCGTATTTTCCCTGCTGGTGAGACTGTTGTATGACCTTGAGGGCTGATTTCAAATCCTGACATTTTTCCTCTAGGGCACAGCAGTCCCTTGTGGACTCGTCTAGTTGTTCCAGCATTCGGTGTAATTTTTGATTACTTGCTTCGACTGCAGTCATACTAGAGGCCATATGGAGACTGTGCAATCTTTTATCACTACATAATTCCTCATTTTCCTTTTGCAAATTTTTAACCTGATTCCGGAGCTGGTCTAAATCAGACTGCAATTGGTTTTGGGTTTGACCCTGACTGTGTGTTAATGCTCGCTCGCTCATTAGTTCGAAGTAACAGGCTGCCATCAGAAAATATTTAAAAAAAATTCGTTTCATTTTTCCCTTTTTATTATTGTGCTCAAAGAAGGTCTGACCTCCTTTGAAATTTGGACTGGCGATCGTCACTGCCTAGTCCTTATATTTTCCTACCATTAACTGGTTAAACTGTTCTTCCCAATCCTGGGATGTCTCCCCTTTAGACGCGTCATGTTCCACCATAGTTACTGCTTTAAAACCTTATCCGACTCTAACAGATATTGTCTGTCGCTTGTTCAGCCCCTTACTGTGGTATATTTTGTCCAAACCAAAGTTCTAAAGTCCCATCTAGGTCGCCAATTGTTGTCCGAATTCGCTAGATGTTCGAAAGATCGAACAAATAGGTTAGCAACTTTTCCTTTTAGGGTTCAAATGTATGTTTGGTCTGAACAAACACACAGGCAACAGATTTCGCGTACAAAGATTTATCTTTAATAAATGCTTAACAAACACCGTTCGTAGTTTAAAGTACAATTCCAAAATATAAGACTCACAACTTATATTGATATTACCCGATTTGGTCCGAGGCGATCAATCTCTGTCCAAACCTCTACGTAGGGTATCTGTTCCCAGGTCCCTGCTGTCGAGTGTTGCTCCTAGGTTCTCGCTGCCTATCTGGAGTTTTTCCCCCTGGTTTATCCTATTCTACAACCTGTCCCATCTCCTTGATTAGTTTACGTCTGTCTTCATCCATTTTCTTTAATTGACCCATTGTTTGTTAACTGGTGTCTGTAGTGACCTCACCCGTGTCTGACGAGGTTACCTATGAGCCCTCTGTTTCAGAACATTACTGAACCTCTGCATTATTTATCCACTGTCCCTTACACATGGTGACTCCTTCATTTTATTTCAGTTTTACACTACTTCTTCCATTTCCACATTGGACATACACTCCAAGGTCCCTCTGTTCCTCCCCACCTCTCAGTATCCTCCCATTAATTGTGTATTCCCTTGCCTTGTTGCCCTGCCCCAAATGCATTACTTCACACTCTTCCAGATTGAATTCCATTTGCCACTATTCTGCCCAACCGACCAGTTCATCAATATCTTCCTGCAGTCTAAAGCTTTCCTCCTGTCAACCACACGGACAATTTTTGTATCATCTGCAAATTTCTTTATCATGCCCCCTACATTTAAGTCAAAATCATTAATATATACTACAAAAAGTAAGGGACCGAGTACTGAGCCCTGTGGAAACCCACTGGAAACAGCCTTCCAGTCGCAAAAACGCCCCATAACCATTACCCTTTGCTTCCTTTCACTGAGCCAATTTTGGATTCAATTTGCCACTTTCCTTTGGATCCCATGGGCTTTTACTTTTTTGATCAGCCAGCCATGTGGGATCTTGTCAAAAGCCTTGCTAAAATCTATGTAGACTACATCAAACGTACTGCCCTCATCGACCCTCCTTGTTACCTCCTCAAAGAATTCAATCAAGTTAGTCAGACACGACCTTCCCTTAACAAAACCATGCTGACTGTCCTTGATTAATCTGCGGAGATGCCGGTGTTGGACTGGGGTGGACAAAAATGAGAAGTCGCACAACACCAGGTTATAGTCCAACAGATTTATTTTTAAAATTACAAGCTTTCGGAGCTGTTGCCCCTTCGTCAGGTAAAGGTACAATGAGGGAATCTACAATATTACACAGTATATACTGTGTAATATTGTAGATTCCCTCATTGTACCTTTACCTGACGAAGGGGCAACAGCTCCGAAAGCTTGTAATTTAAAAAATAAATCTGTTGGACTATAGCCTGGTGTTGTGCGACTTCTCATTTTTGATTAATCTGTGTCTTTCTAAATGAAGGCTTATACTATCCCTCAGAATTGATTTCAGTAATTTGCCCACCACCGAGGTTAAACTAACTGGCCTGTAATTGCTCGGTTTATCCCTTCCCTTTTAAACAATGGTACAACGTTAGCAGTTCTCCAATCCTCTGGCACCACTCTGTAGCCAGGGAGGAATGGAAAATGATGGTCAGAGCCTCCGCAATTTCCCCCCTTGCTTTTTTTAATAGCCTCGGATATATTTCATTCAGCCCTGGCGATTTATCTACTTTCAAGGATGCTAAACCCCTTAATACTTCCTCTCTTACTATGTTTATCCCGTACAATATTTCACCATCTTCCTCCTTAAATTCAACGTCGGCATCGTCCCCTTCTTTTGTGAAGACAGCTGCAAAGTATTCATTAAGTACCTTACCCACATCCTCCGCCTCCACACATAGATCACCATTTTGGTCCCTGATAGGCCCTACTCTTTCCATAGTTATCCTCTTGCTCTTTATGTAATTATAAAAGATCTTTGGGAATCTTTGATTCTACTTGCCAGTATTTTTTTATGCCCTCTTTTTGCTTTCCTAATTTTCTTAATTTCACCCCTACACTTTCTATACTCTTCTAGGCTTTCTGCAGTATTGAGCTCACAATATCTGATATAGGCTTCCATTTTTTGCCTTATCTTACCCTGTATGCACCTTGTCATCCAGGGGGCTCTAAATTTTATTTGTGGGAACATGTTCACCCTGAACTCCATGTATCTCCCTCTTGAATGCCTCCCACTGCTCTGACACTGATTTACCTTCAAGTAACTGTTTCCAGTCCACTTTTGCTAAATTGCTTCTCAATCTAGTAAAATTGGCCTTCCCCCAATTTAGAACCCTTACTCCTGTTTTTTTCTTTGTCCTTATCCATAATTATGCTAAAACTAATTGAATTATGATCACCACCACAAAATTGCTTTCCCACTGATACTCTTTCCACCTGCTCAGCTTCATTCCCTGGAACTAAATTCAGAACTGCCCCCCCCTCTTGTTGGGCTTGCACTTAGATTGGGGTGCAGGAGAGGGGCTTTGTCAGGAGGATGAGAGAAGAGGAGAGGGAAGGGGTGGCGAGGAGAGGGAAGGGGTGGCGAGGAGAGGGAAGGGGTGGCGAGGAGAGGGAAGGGGTGGCGAGGAGAGGGAAGGGGTGGCGAGGAGAGGGAAGGGGTGGCGAGGAGAGGGAAGGGGTGGCGAGGAGAGGGAAGGGGTGGCGAGGAGAGGGAAGGGGTGGCGAGGAGAGGGAAGGGGTGGCGAGGAGAGGGAAGGGGTGGCGAGGAGAGGGAAGGGGTGGCGAGGAGAGGGAAGGGGTGGCGAGGAGAGGGAAGGGGTGGCGAGGAGAGGGAAGGGGTGGCGAGGAGAGGGAAGGGGTGGCGAGGAGAGGGAAGGGGTGGCGAGGAGAGGGAAGGGGTGGCGAGGAGAGGGAAGGGGTGGCGAGGAGAGGGAAGGGGTGGCGAGGAGAGGGAAGGGGTGGCGAGGAGAGGGAAGGGGTGGCGAGGAGAGGGAAGGGGTGGCGAGGAGAGGGAAAGCTTAGATTTTTCAGAGCAGGTGGGTGGTGAAAACCTAGCAAAAGCATCCAATTGGGGGGGAAATCAAATTTAATTTTCTTTCCAGCCGTCCCCACAAATCAACTTACCTGCAAACAGATTTTAGCCCCACTGGGAGGTAGGAATGCAGCATTCTATAGTCTGCACATTTTTCTTTGCTGGCGGGGTATTGAACGAATACTTTCCAGACTCCCTTAAGCGATATGCCATTCAGCACAGACATTTGACTACTGACATTATAGTTAGCAGGGTCTGAACACGGACATCCAAGTCTGTCAGATGTGTTGTAACGGGATAATAGGCATATCAAATTGTTTTAGGGCTGTGGGATGCTCCATAAGAATTGAAGAATTTAATCTCAGAATCAGCCAGAAAATGAAAACATACCAAAGTCCACAGGGGACTGTCGGAGCCTAAGTAATGCTGGGTTTTAAAACACTGAGCTGATTCCTTCATAACTCTCAAAATTTATATTCCTATACCTCACAAACATTACACTCAGGCCAAAATGAAAAAAATAATTCTGTAGTACAGTCAGTGTTTGGGTATTGGGTAAGCTGTCTTAATCAAACATTTCTTTTGTGACCGAATGTTATGTGAGCATTTAACACAGCACAGCTCCATCCCACATGTGCAATTCGTGCTGCATCCAAATACTGACATTTAAAATTGATTTTCCCCATAGACAATAGTCTGATATAGAAATATTCGGTGCATTTTGGCAATGAACACTGTGATCCATCATTGTTTTTGTTTGTTTAAATACAACATGGATAGTAGTAAAACTTATGGCAATTCAGGAAGCAGAGCTTCTCTGCAGTACAAGTTGAGGAACAGAAATGTTAAACTGAGATGCTACAGCACCACCACTGGTGGGAGGGTGTACACACTGATATTTACAAAGGCAGTTTTTGCATTATAGGATTTTATAATAGGGAAAAATTCACAAAAATGACAAAAACATAACAGGAAGTAAGGCAGTATACAGGAAGCACATGTAGACATAAGACTTTTAAATTATCATGGATATTGGTGAAAGGAGGATGGGGTAGGGAAGATTCATCGGATACCCTTCAACCAATATAGACTGTATACTGGAATTGTGAACTGTTTACAGTGAATGGTTTTCATTTGGGATTTTCCAGGTCCATGGCAGAGATTTTCTGCTTCTGTGTTCCCTAGCTTGTGATTTTCCATTCCTTCATTTTAATAGACTAAAAGCCATATCCTTTAGCTCCTATATTCTCAAGTACCAACACTGAATTTCAACTGATCCTGAAGCAATCCAAAAATGAAGATATTCAGGCAGAAAAATTTATATTTAATTTAAAAGAAAATGTTTCCCCCCAATTAAAATATTGTACAGCAAATCATTAATGTTAAAATGTAATTGCCAGGTAAAAATTACATGGATATGGAAGAGAATAAGCAACAAATTACAAGATTTATAAAGTAAAATGAGGTTTTGCACAATCATTTTCTGAATAAAATACAATTATATACAAATGGGGGGGAAAAACTGTTACATGATAGTTTATAACAAATTAACTTAGATTAAGGCACATCTGAGATAATGCAATTTATCCCCTAATTTTGGCAGTTTCACAACTTGCTCTGTTTTTCGAGGTGTTTTCGTAGAAATGTCTGGATCTTTGGCCACAGGTCTACCTGGGCTAATGAGTGTGGCTTCATTTGCCCTCCCCATACCACAGGATGTCCCACCAACCGATGAAAAGAGGCATAGCAGAATGGAAAATATGAGGGCTCCAGCAGATGTCCAGCCTCAGGGTAAATGACAAGTTCATAGTTCTCTCTGCCATTTTCTTTCAGTTGTTGAACAGCTTGCTGAGCATAGAGTGGAGTTTTCCAATTCTTGTCATCTTCTCCAACCACAAACAAAAAATGTCCCTCAGCCTTTTCTATTGGGATGATGCAATCTTTGTTAGCTTCATCCATTGGGTTATCTGTCCCCTCAGAGATATCAATCAGCTTTGATTCTAGAATTTTGATTCGGTCGGGAGAAATACCCAGGCCAGGAAGAGTGATGTTTTTGTAATGCAAATTACCTAAAGTGTTTGCATTGCACCCACCAATACTAACGGCTGCTACCACGTGTGGTAAAAATGTGATCATCGATAGAACTAGATCTGCTCCCTTTGATATTCCTATTGCTCCAACTCCAGGACCTTTAACCTTAAAAATAAATATAACAAATTAACTTAGATTAAGGCACATCTGAGATAATGCAATTCATCCCCTAATTTTGGCAAACAAACATTAGATAGTTTCACAACGTGCTCTGTTTTTCGAGATGGTTTTTGTAGAAAGGTCTGGATCTTTGGCCACAAGTCTACTTGAGCTAATGAATGTGGCTTCATTTGCCCTCCCCATACCACAGGATGTCCCACCAGCCGATGAAAAGAGGCATAGCAGAATGGAAAATGAGGGCTCCAGCAGATGGCCAGCCTCAGGGTAAATGATAAGTTCATAGTTCTCTTTGCCATTTTCTTTCAGTTGTTAAACAGCTTGTTGAGCGTAGAGTGGAGTTTTCCAACTCTTGTCATCTTCTCTAACCACAAACAAAAAATGTCCCTCAGCCTTTTCTATTAGGATGATGCAATCTTTGTTAGCTTCATCCATTTGGTTATCGAACACCTCAGAGATATCGAACATCTCAGAGATATGAAGCAGCTTTGATTCTAGAATTTTGACTCGGTCTACAGAAAAACCCAGCCCAGGAAGAGTGATGTTTTTGTAATGCAAATTACCTACAGTGTTTGCATTGCACCCACCAATACTAACGGCTGCTACCACGTGTGATAAAAATGTGATCATCGATAGAACTAGATTTGCTCCCTTTGATATTCCTATTGCTCTGACTCCAGGACCTTTAACCTTAAGAAAAAAATTAATGCAGACACATGTAAAAACTCGTCAACTGTACTGTATATGCTTCTACTAAATTAAGCAAGAGTAAATGTTTGGTTGGAATTTAATATTTTCTTTCCTTTCCTTGGGCAAGAATGGCATAACAGGCTGGAGGGGCTGAATAGCCTGCTCCTGTTCCTCTGTAACTAGCCCCAAAACCAAGTGTGAGACTCCCTGCACTCTGCTTTACTCCATTGTCACGTTGGATCCGGACATCAGATTCAGGCTGTACTTACATAATAAGTGCAGCGCTGGTGTGAAATAAAAATGCTTCACACTGACATTACAACTGTAGTGCAAACACACCCGTAATCTCGTGAGGGAAGCAAAATAAATGTATAATTTCCAAAATAATAGAAGACTGCTAAATATGCCTCCTCCTCGATTCTTTTAGTCTTGCTTGATCTGTTGCAATTTCATTCTCATGCCCTCTAGGTCTGCAACCATAATGCAAGTTAAATAATCTGCTTAAATCTATATTAATCAATCATTTTAAATCCCTCTCAATCACCTTTTCTCCAATGAAAATAAACCCAATTCTTTAAGCCTCAGTGTAGTTTTAAATTCTGTCTCTCCTCCTTAACTCTCTTCCAGTGCTTCAATATTATTTTGAAAAAGCCTCAGATTTGGAGTTTTACCATATACAGTAAACCATATTAACTGGATAACTCTTGTTTGTTAAGGAAAGAATACCTGTAGATTGAAAAGTCACGACCTATTGCTTATAAAGAGGTAAAAATATACAATAATGACAAAGCAGCGAGTTAGGTTACATAGTATTACATAACATTTACAGCACAGAAACAGGTTATTCAGCCCAACAGGTTTATGTTCATGAGGCTCCTCCCACCCCTCTTCCTCTAACCCCATCAACATATCCTTCCATTCCTTTCTCCCTCCTGTACATATCAAGCTTCCCCTTAAATGCATCTCTGCTAGTCGCCTCAACTACTACTTGCGGTAGCGAGTTCCACATTCTAATCACACTCTGGGTAAAGAAGTTTCTCCTGAATTCCCTATTGGATTTATTAGTGACTATCTTAATTTGTTGCCCCTAGTTCTGGTCTCCCCTGCAAATGGAAACATCTTCTCTACGCCTACCCTATCAAGCCCTTTCATAATCTTGAAAACCTCTATCAGGTCACCGCTCAGTCTTCTCCTTTCTAGAGAAAAGAGCCCCAGCTTGTCAATCTTTCCTGATAGGTATAACCTCTGTGTTCTGGTATCATCTGAGCAAATCTTTGTTGCACCTTCTCCAGTGCCTCTTTTTTACAGAGCGTCCACAGCTTCTGCAATAGGTTGCCAGCATGTGTGGTGAACATGCCTTCAAAAGGGAGGGGGGAGGAGTTTCTGCAAGTTATAGAAGCCAGCTGGGTTCACTGCGGCCTAGTGATACCAATCACTGCAGTCTCCCGGAGTTTGTTTGATTGCTTTCAGGGATTTGAGAGGAAGTTCTGGGAATTGGCCTAAGCTGTTTTTCTTTTTTTGCCTCTTCCAGGAGACTGCTTGACTGTGCAGGGGGGTAGGGAAGAAAGAAGTGGTGCATATAGGTTCCACCGTGTCTGGATGGGGCAGCCTTGATGGACCAGGTGGTCTTTGCTCTACTTTTTCATGTGTCAAACTATTTTCTAAATGGAACGCAAGGCATCTTACCTTTCGATGCTGTCTCAAGAAGTTCACAGCTTCTTCAAAGTATTCCAGATCAAGGTTAGTAAAATCTTTTGGAAGGTCATCATACCCGAAATATCCTAAAGCCAGTGTCAGAAATCCATGGTTTGCCAAGAGACTAGCTCGATGCTCAACCAATCCACCGACTGACCCATACAGATCAATAATCCCTGGAAATGGACCATCACCTGTCAAATTCAAACATTGCAAATGATTATTTACCGAAATGTGCCACATAGTTAAGACTATAACTATAAAAATCACATTATTCAAAGCCGAGGGAAAATAAAATATAACTTACATTTATATAGGATTTTTAACATAAGATAACGATACAAGCTGCTTCACAGGAGTGTTACAAGACAAAAAATTTGACACCGAACCAAAGAAGGAGAGATATTAGGATATGTAACTAAAAGCTTGGTCAAAGAGGTAGGTTTTAAGGAGCGTCTTAAAAGGAGAGCGAGAGGTAGCGAGGTTTTGGGAGGGAATTCCAGAGCTTAGGGCCTAGACAGCTGAAGGCACGGCCATCAATGGTGGGTGAAGTAAGTGGGGGTTGGACAAGAGGCCAGAGTTGGAGGAATGCAGAGTTCTCAAGGGTTGTAGGTCTGGAGGAGGTCACAGACATCGAGATGGGCAAGGCCATGGAGGGATTTGAACACGAGGATGAGAATTTTCAAATTGAGGCATTCAGGGTCCAGGAGCCAAAATAAGTTAGTGAGCACAGGGGCGATGGGTGAACGGGACTTGGCGCGGGTTAGAATATGGGCAGCAGATTTCTAGATGAACTCAAGTTTATATGTCGGGTGGAAGACAGGTGGCCGGCCAGGAGATCATTGAATAGTCGAATCTTGCGGTTTCTAAAGCCTGGGATGAGGGTTTTAGCAGCAGATAAGCTGAGGCAGGAGCGGAGAATGGCGATGTTACGTAGTCGTTTTTCTTGATGGCGAGGATATGTGGTCGGAAGCTCAACTTAGGGCCAAATTGGACGGCGAGGTTACAGTTTGGTTTAGCGTGAGACGGCGGCTAGGGAGGGGGATAGAATTGGTGGGGACCGAAAGGAGTTTGTGACCAATGTTTAATTGAGGAAATTTCTGCTCATCCAGCACTGGATGCCGGATAAGCAGTCTGTCACAGAGGCAGTGGATGGGTCAAGAGAGGTGGTGGTGACGATGTAGAGCTGGATGTTGTCAACATATGTGTGGATCCTGATATCATGTCCTTGGAAAAGGAACCGTTTACAATATCAGTTAACATGGGAGCCGGGAAAGAAAGTTGGGTGGTCAGTTTAGTGGGAATAGGGTCGATAGAGCAGTATGAATAAGATTAGCTCAGAGTGGAGATTGCCGTGAATATGGGTAGGAGAGTTTAGATGGAGGGAGAAGTTACATGTAAGCTCAGAGAAGCGAGGGCAAGATGGAGTGAGTTGAGTTAACTGTTTCTACCTATCGTGCAGCTGCAATTGTTCCGAGATCCAGCAATCTCAGTCCAGTTTCTCTTGAGCACAGGTTCACAACACAGAACTGCCTTAGTTGCCATTCATTCATGAGAGTGGAGAGAGCGAGCCTAAAGGGAAACAGTGCGCGAGGACAACAGATAAAAGCGGGAGACCCGGCTATAATTTCACTGAGCTGTTCGGATCTGAAACGCTCTACCTGAAAAGGTGTGGAAGTTGATTGCATAGATAATTTTAAAGGGGAGTTGGGCAGATACTTGAAGATGAGGAACTTACAGGTTTACAGACAAAAAGCAGGGATGTAGGACTAAGCACGACTACTCGTTCAAGGAGCCAGCATAGGCTCGACCGGCCAAATGGCCTCCTTCTGTGCTGTAAGTTTCTCTGAATCATTCTCACTAAATTTGAAGTCCCACTCAGAAAATTCCTCATCTACAGCAGAGACAGTGTAGCAAACAGAACAATCAATACCAAAGTGAATGTCAATACTGTTCTGTGTTAAGCAATAACTTCTAGTTAGTTAGTTTTAGGTAAAAGCAAAGAACAAAAAAAAATCAATGCAAGCAAATAACCACCGACAGATCTGGACTCATCCTCGAGTGTGCACAGGACTGCTCTCTTACCAGGTGGGACGAAGAGGACCCCGCGGACCCTGCCCTCTCTCACTGGGATCCTCCTCACCCCTTCTTTCATAAACCACCGTTGATTGATACAGGCGGCCAAAGGCTGCTCTGGGAGCCGCTCCAGGGTCCCGTGTCCATCAAACACCTCAATGTGGACACAGAGGGGAGAAGCGGCCACGTCCTTCTTCACCAGTCGAGTGAAAGGAGTGCCGGGGGTGAGCGACCAGAACAGCCCCATGGGCTCGGTGCCGGTGTAGTGGCCACCCAGGGACGGGCACTGACTCAGGTCCAGCTCCCCCTGCTCGTCCGCCCTGTAGAAAGCTAAGGAGTGAAAAGCCTGCCTCTTGTCGTCGGTGAGCGAAGCCTTCATGGTGACCTGTTGGAGCGGGGAGAGGCCGCTCACCCGCACCTGGACCGGCTCATCGAAGAGGCACTCGGGGCTGGGGTGAAGCCGGACACTCACGGCCATCCCGGCTCGGTGACACAGGGGGACACGGCCGCTCCAACACCGTCTCAGGAGGTTCCCGGCCACACCCGGCCGGCGGAGGCTGGACACCAACATGGAGGAATCACAAACACCCGGCCAGAGTCCGCACCGCATTGTGCGCATGCGCGGAGACCTCCGCTCTACCAAGGCCGCCAGAGTTTCCCAACAGAGAAAGTGCTGGAAGGAGGCGGCGGCGGCATCGATGGAGAGAGGAGCAGCGGCCAGGGCCGGAGGTGAGAGGCGGCTGGGGAGCGGGATGCAAAGCGGTCCAGGAGAACGGATTTCTCGTAGGGCCTGATTCCCGGCCCGCACACAGACTGATGGAGAGGCTGGCACTGGGCCGCAGAGAGGGGAGGGGAAAGGAGGGAGGCTTGGCAGCCTTGGGGAGGCGTCGGAGGCGGGGGGGGGAGAGAGGGGGTGGGGGGGGAGAGAGGGGATCGGGAGGGGGAGAGAGAGGGGATCGGAGGGGGAGAGAGAGGGGATCGGAGGGGAGAGAGAGGGGATCGGGGGGAGAGAGAGAGGATCGGAGGGGGGGAGAGGGGATCGGAGGGGGGGGGGGAGAGAGGGGATTGGAGGGCGGAGAGGGGATCGGAGGGGGAGAGAGGGGATCGGGGAGGAGAGAGAGAGGATCGGAGGGGGAGAGAGAGGGGATCGGAGGGGGGGGAGAGAGTGGAGGAGGGGGGGGAGAGGGGATCGGAGGGGGGAGAGAGAGAGGGAATCAGGGTGGAAAGGGGATTGGAGGGCGGAGAGGGGATCGGAGGGGGAGAGAGGGGATCGGGGAGGAGAGAGAGAGGATCGGAGGGGGAGAGAGGGGATTGGAGGGGGGGGGGGAGAGAGGGGATTGGAGGGGGGGGGGAGAGGGGATTGGAGGGGGGGAGAGAGGGGATTGGGGGGGAGAGAGGGGATCGGAGGGGGGGAGAGAGGGGTTCGGAGGGGGGAGAGAGGGGATAGGGGGGGAGAGAGGGGATCGGGGGGAGAGGATTGGAGGGGGGGAGAGAGAGGATCGGAGGGGGGGTGAGAGGGGATCGGAGGGGGGGAGAGGGTATCGGAGGGGGGGAGAGAGAGAGTGGATCGGGGGTGAGAGAGGGGATCGGAGGGGGGGGGGAGAGAGGGGATCGGAGGGGGGGGGGGAGAGAGGGGATCGGAGGGGGGAGAGAGAGGGGATCGGAGGGGGGGAGAGAGAGGGGATCGGAGGGGGGGGGGAGAGAGGGGGATCGGAGGGGGGGAGAGAGAGGGGATCGGAGGGGGGGAGAGAGAGGGGATCGGAGGGGGGGGAGAGAGGGGATCGGAGGGGGGGGAGAGAGAGGGGATCGGAGGGGGGAGAGAGAGGGGATCGGAGGGGGGGAGAGAGAGGGGATCGGAGGGGGGGGGAGAGAGGGGATCGGAGGGGGGGGGGAGAGAGAGGGGATCGGAGGGGGGGAGAGAGAGGGGATCGGAGGGCGGGGAGGAGAGGGGATCGGAGGGGGGGGGAGAGAGGGGATCGGAGGGGGGGAGAGAGGGGATCGGAGGGGGGTAGAGAGAGGGGATCGGAGGGGGGGAGAGAGAGGGGATCGGAGGGGGGAGAGAGAGGGGATCGGAGGGGGGGAGAGAGAGGGGATCGGAGGGGGGGAGAGAGAGGGGATCGGAGGGGGGGAGAGAGAGGGAATCGGAGGGGGGGAGAGAGAGGGAATCGGAGGGGGGGAGAGAGAGAGGGAATCGGAGGGGGGGAGAGAGAGGATCGGAGGGGGAGAGAGGGGATCGGAGGGGGGGAGAGAGAGGGGATTGGATTGGGGGGGAGAGAGAGGGGATTGGATTGGGGGGGAGAGAGGGGGGATCGGAGGGGGAGAGACGGGATCGGAGGGAGGGGAGAGAGAGAGGGGATCGGAGGGGGAGAGACAGGGGATCGGAGGGAGGGGAGAGAGAGAGGGGATCGGAGGGGGGGAGAGAGGGGATCGGAGGGGGGGAGAGAGAGGGGATCGGAGGGGGTGGGGAGAGAGGGGATCGGAGGGGGTGGGGAGAGAGAGAGGGGATCGGAGGGGGTGGGGAGAGAGAGAGGGGATCGGAGGGGGTGGGGAGAGAGGGGATCGCAGGGGGTGGGGAGAGAGGGGATCGGAGGGGGTGGGGAGAGAGGGGATCGGAGGGGGTGGGGAGAGAGGGGATCGGGGGGGGAGAGAGAAGGGATCGGGGGGGGAGAGGGGATCGGAGGTGGGGAAGAGAGAGAGGATCGGAGGGGGAGAGGGGATCATGGGGGGAGAGAGAGGATTGGAGGCGGGTGGAGAGAGAGGATCGGGGGAGAGAGGGGATTGGAGGGGGGGAGAGAGAGGGGACTGGAGGGGGGGAGTGAAAGAGGATTGGGGGGGAGAGAGGGGTTCGGAGGGGGAGAGAGGATCGGAGGTGGAGAGGGGATCGGAGGGGGGTGACAGAGGGGATCGGGGGGGAGAGAGAGAGTGGATCGGGGGGAGAGAGGATCGGAGGGGGTGGGGAGAGAGTGGATCGGAGGGGGTGGGAGAGAGTGGATCGGAGGGGGTGGGAGAGAGTGGATCGGAGGGGGGGAGAGAGAGGGGATCGGAGGGGGGGAGAGAGAGGGGATCGGAGGGGGGGGAGAGAGAGGGGATTGGAGGGGGGGAGAGAGAGGGAATGGGAGAGAGGGGATCGGAGGGGGGGAGAGAGGGGATTGATTGGGGGAGAGAGAGGGGGATTGGATTGGTGGAGAGAGAGGGGATTGGATTGGGGGAGAGAGAGGGGATTGGATTGGGGGGGAGAGAGGGGATTGGATTGGGGGGAGAGAGAGGGGATTGGATTGGGGGGGAGAGATGGGGGGATCGGAGGGGGAGAGACAGGGATCGGAGGGGGAGAGACAGGGGATCGGAGGGAGGGGGAGAGAGAGAGGGGATCGGAGGGGGAGAGACGGGATCGGAGGGAGGGGGGGAGAGAGAGGGGATCGGAGGGAGGGGGGAGAGAGAGAGGGGATCGGAGGGGGGAGAGAGAGGGGATCGGAGGGGGGAGAGAGAGGGATCGGAGGGGGGGAGAGAGGGGATCGGAGGGGTGGGGAGAGAGGGGATCGGAGGGGGTGGGGAGAGAGGGGATCGGAGGGGGTGGGGAGAGAGGGGATCGGAGGGGGTGGGGAGAGAGGGGATCGGAGGGGGTGGGGAGAGAGGGGATCGGGGGGGAGAGAGAAGGGATCGGGGGGGAGAGGGGATCGGAGGTGGGGAAGAGAGAGGGGATCGGAGGGGGAGAGGGGATCATGGGGGGAGAGAGAGGATTGGAGGCGGGTGGAGAGAGAGGATCGGGGGAGAGAGGGGATTGGAGGGGGGGAGAGAGAGGGGACTGGAGGGGGGGAGTGAAAGAGGATTGGGGGGGAGAGAGGGGTTCGGAGGGGGAGAGAGGATCGGAGGTAGAGAGGGGATCGGAGGGGGGGAGAGGGGATCGGAGGGGGGTGACAGAGGGGATCGGGGGGGAGAGAGAGAGTGGATCGGGGGGAGAGAGGATCGGAGGGGGTGGGAGAGAGTGGATCGGAGGGGGTGGGAGAGAGTGGATCGGAGGGGGGGGAGAGGAGATCGGAGGGGGGGAGAGGGGATCGGAGGGGGGGGAAAGGGGATCGGAGGGGGGGAGAGGGGATCGGAGGGGGGAGAGGGGATCGGAGGGGGGGAGAGGGGATCGGAGGGGGGAGAGGGGATCGGAGGGGGGGAGAGGGGATCGGAGGGGGGGAGAGAGAGGGGATCGGAGGGGGGTTGAGAGAGGGGATCGGAGGGGGCGAGAGAGAAGGGATTGGAGGGGGAGAGAGAGGATCGGAGGAGGGGGGAGAGAGGATCAGAGGAGGGGGGAGAGGGGATCGGAGGGGGAGAGAGAGAGGGGATCGGAGGGGGAGAGAGAGAGGATCGGAGGGGGGAGAGAGAGGATTGGGGGGAAGAGAGAGAGGGTATCGGAGGGGGGGGGGTGGAATGAGAGGATTGGGGGGGGGAGAGAGGATCGGTGGGGGAGAGAGGATCGGAGGGGAGGAGAGAGAGGATCAGAGTGGAGGGGGAGAGAGGGGATTGGAGGGGGAGAGAGAGGGGATTGGACGGGGGAGAGGGGGGATCGGAAGGGGGGAGAGAGAGGGGATCGGGGGGGAGAGAGAGGGGATCGGAGGGGGAGAGAGAGGGGATCAGAGGGGGAGAGAGAGTGGATCGGAGGGGGGAGAGAGAGAGGATCAGGGGGGGAGAGAGAAGGGATTGGAGGGGCAGAGAGAGAGGATCGGAGGAGGGGGAAAGAGGGGATCGGAGGGGGAGAGAGAGAGGATCGGGGGGGGAGAGAGGGGATTGGAGGGGGAGAGAGAGGATTGGAGGGGGAGAGAGAGAGGGGATCGGAGGGGGGGAGAGGGGATTGGAGGGGGGTAGAGAGACCATCGGAGGGGGAGAGAGGATTGGAGGGGGGGAGAGGGGATTGGAGGGGGAGAGAGAGGATTGGAGGGGCAGAGAGAGAGGATCGGAGGAGGGGGGACAGAGGGGATCGGAGGGGGAGAGAGAGAGGATCGGGGGGGAGAGAGGGGATTGGAGGGGTAGAGAGAGGGGATTGGAGGGGGAGAGAGAGGATTGGAGGGGGAGAGAGAGAGGGGATCGGAGGGGGGGAGAGGGGATTGGAGGGGGGGAGAGTGACGATCGGAGGGGGAGAGAGGTTTGGAGAGGGGGAGAGGGGAGAGAGAGAGGGAATCAGAGGGTGGAAAGGGGATCGGAGGGCGGAGAGAGAGGGGATCGGAGGGGGGGAGAGGGGATCGGAGGGGGGTGACAGAGGGGATCGGGGGGGAGAGAGAGAGTGGATCGGGGGGAGAGAGGATCGGAGGGGGTGGGAGAGAGTGGATCGGAGGGGGTGGGAGAGAGTGGATCGGAGGGGGGGGAGAGGAGATCGGAGGGGGGGAGAGGGGATCGGAGGGGGGGGAAAGGGGATCGGAGGGGGGGAGAGGGGATCGGAGGGGGGAGAGGGGATCGGAGGGGGGGAGAGGGGATCGGAGGGGGGGGAGAGGGGATCGGAGGGGGGGAGAGGGGATCGGAGGGGGGGAGAGAGGGGATCGGAGGGGGGAGAGAGGGGATCGGAGGGGGGAGAGAGGGAATCGGAGGGGGGGAGAGAGAGGGGATTGGAGGGGAAGAGAGAGAGGCAATCAGAGGGGGGAGTGAGAGTGGATCGGGGGGGGAGAGAGAGAAGTGATCGGAGGGGAGAGGGAATCAGAGGGGGGAGAGAGTGAGGAGATCGGTGTTGGGGGAGAGGGGATCGGAGGTGAAGAAAGGGGATGGGGTGAGATGGGGATCGGAGGCGAGAGGGGATCGGAGGGTGAGAGCGAGGAGGGGGGAGAGAGAAGATCGGATGGGAGGGGAGAGGATGTCAGGAACTTGGGAGCTGTGGGGTAATGATCACGGAGAGCACAGTGGGGATGGGGGAAGAACGTGATCCAGGTCTAAAGGGGCGGGAATGAGTGCGAGAACGTGATCCAGATGGTAAGACAGATCACGTTCTTCTAACCCCACTCCCTTTACACCCGCACCACGTTCTTTTTCTGCTCCCCCTACACCTATTTGATTTCTTGGAAAGCTCGGTGCGTGTGTGGCATGTGACATCATTGGACTGGATGAAATCTGGATGTCATGACACTGTCACTATTCACTTCATACCCAATAAACCTGTTAACAATCTGTGACCCACATGCAATGTCCCATTTATTGGGGTGGGGGGTAGATCAGGAATTTGTTGGGGGTAGAAGGTCAGGAACCCGGGGCGGGGCAGGGTGGGGAACTTGGGCAGGGGGAGAAGGTCAGGAACCCGGGGGGGGGGGGGCGGGGGCGAAGGGCAGGAACTCAGGGGAGCAGGGGAGGTCAGGAACCTGAGCAGGGGGAGATGATCAGGAACCCAGTGGGGTGGGGAGGAACCTTGGGCAGGGGAGAAGTTCTGGAACCCGGGAGCGTGGGGAAGAAGGTCAGGAACTTGGGGGGGCGGGGATCTCAGGAACTTTGGCAGGGGTGAAGGGCAGGAACTCGGGGGGAGTTGGAGGTGGCAGGGCAGGTCAGGAACTTGGGCAGGGTGAGAAGCTCAGGAACTTGGCACGGGGGCAAGGTCAGGAACTTGGGTGGGGGGAGGAGGTCAGAAACCTGGGAGGGGCAAAAGGTCAGGAGCTTGGGCAGGGGGAGAAGGTCAGAAACTTTGGGGCGGTGGGTGTAGGAAGGTCCGGGTCAGGAACTTCTTGGAGAGGGAAAAGGTCAGAAACCCGGGGGTGGGAGCATGATTAGGAACTTGGGGGGGGGGGGCAGAAACTTGTTTGGGGGGTGGGCGAAGGTCTTAACGTTGTTTTCTGTGAGCTCTGTTCTGTCTGGAACCTGGCAGTCAGAATGGCTCGAATTACACTTTGCAAAGTAATTGATTACTTAGACAGGCAGGATCTAATTACACATTCTAGAGAAACTGCTGGGTGTGTCTTGTCCTCCAAGGTGACCAATCAAAAACCTGGTGTTGGAAATAAGCGCAACCCTGAAAAAATGGGGGCAGAGGTTATGATCTGAAATGATTGAACTCAGTTTTGAGTCTGGAGGCTGTAAAGTGCCTAATAGAAAGATGAGGTGCTGTTCCTCGAGCTTACGTTGAGCTTCATTGGAGCAGTGTAAGAGGACTAGGTCAGAGTGGGAGTGGAGCGGAGAATTTAAATGACAGGCGACTGGAAGCTTGGAGTCACGCTTACAGATTGAGGTGATCCGCAAAGCGGTCACCCAATCTGCGTTTGGTCTCCCCAATGTAGAGGAGACTGCATTGTGAGCAGCAAATACAGTATACTAAATTGAAAGAAGTAAAGTAAATCGCTGTTTCACCTAGAAGGAGTGTTTGGGGCCCTGGACGGTGGGAAGGGAGGAGGCAAAAGGGCAGGTGTTGCATCTCCTGCGCTTGCACGGGAAGGTGCCGTGGGAAGGAGAGTGGGTGTTGCGGGTGATAGAGGAGTGGACCAGGGTGTCATGGAGGGACGGTCTCTTCAGAATGCTGAAAGAGGAGGGGACGATGTGTTTGGTGGTGGGATCACGTTGGAGGTGGCGGAAATGGCGGAGGATGATCCGTTGAATGTGCAGGCTGGTGGAGTGGAAGGTGAGGACCTATCGTGATTCTGGGAGGGAGGGGAAGAGGTGAGAACAGAAGTGTGGGAAATGGAACGAACACGCTCGAGAGCCTTCTCAATCACGGTGGAGGGGAATCCTTGGTTGAGGAAAAAGGAAGATATATCGGAAGCACTGGTATGGAAGGTGGCATCGCCAGAACAGATGAGACGGAGAAACGGGGAGAGTGGTAGGAAGCGGGGTTTACCAAGAAACCGAACTCTGAGCCCACCGGCACCTGGCGGTGCGGCGAGCAAGTGCTGCTTTTTGACAAGTAGCTTTTGCCTTTACTGTTAACCTAGAACCAGATAAAAGAAAAGGACACCCTCTTTAGAGGGGGACAACGAATAAAACCCAAATCAAAAAAAGATGAAGGAAACTTATAAAATTAAATAATAATGTTATTCCCTGTATCCGCTACACATTCCAGTCCCTGTGGTACCCACTGGTCACGGAAGGCATCAAGCATAGCTTTTGACATTTGACTCTGCCCCGCGATGTTAAGGTTATGCACCAACTGCGCAGATTTTTGCTCTTCTCCCTTTAAAGTGACCTGCTTAGTGATCCTTCCCATAGAAGTACATTTACATAGCAAGGCTAGCATTTATTGCCCCCATCTGTAGTTGCCTTTGAGAAAGGTGGTGGTGAGCCTTCTTGAACCAGTGCAGTCCATGTGGTGAAGGTACTCCCACTGTGCTGTTAAGTAGGAAGGTCCACAATTTTGACCCAGTGACCATGAAGGAACAGCGATATATGTCCAAGTCGGGATGGTGTGTGACTTGGAGGGGAACTTGGAAGTGATGGTGTTCCCATGCATCTGCTGCCCTTGACCTTCTAGGTGGTAGAGGTCGCGGGTTTGGGAGGTGCTGCTGAAGAAGCCTTGGCGAGTTGCTGCAGTGCATCTTGTAGATGGTCCACACTGCAGCCACGGTATGCCAGTGGCGGAGGGAGTGAATGTTTAAGGTGGTGGATGGGGTGCCAGTCAAGCAGACTGCTTTGTCGTGGATGGTGTCGAGCTTCTTGAGTGTTGTTGCAGCTGCACCCATCCAGGCAAGTGGAGAGTATTTCATCACTCTCCAGACTTGTGCCTCGTAGGTGGTGGAGCGGCTTTGGGGAGTCAGCAGGTGAGACACTCGCCGCAGAATACCCAGCCTCTGACCTGCTCTTGTAGCCACAATATTTATGTGACTGGCCCAGTTGAGTTTCTGGTCAATGGAGACCCCCCAGGATGGTGATGGTAATCCCGTTGAATGTCAAGAGGAAGTGGTTAGGCACTCTCTTGTTGAAAATGGTCATTGCCTGGCACTTGTGTGGCGCGAATGTTACTTGCGGCTTTTCAGCCGAAGCCTGGATGTTGTCCAGGTCTTGCTGCATGTGGGCATGGACTGCTTCACTATCTGAGGAATTGTGAATGAAACTGAACACTGCAATCATCAGCGAACAGCCCCACTTCTGACCTTACGATGGAGGACAGGTCATTGTTGAAGCAGCTGAAGATATTTGGGCCTAGGACGCTGCCCTGAGGATTTTTTAAAAATTCATTCATGAAAATTCATTCACGGGATGTGGGAGTCACTGGCAAGACCAGCATTTATTGCCCATCTCTAATTGCCCTTGAGAAGGTAGTGGTGAGCTGCCGCCTTGAACCGCTGCAGTTCGAGTGGTGAAGGTGTTAGGTAGGGAGTTCCAGGATTTTGACCCAGCGACGATGAAGAAACAGTGATATATTTCCATGTCAGTATAGTGTGTGACTTGGAGGGGAACTTGAGAGGCGGTGGTGTTCCCATGCGCCTGCTGCCCTTGTCCTTCTAGATGGTAGAGTTTGCGGGATTGGGAGGTGCTGTTGAAGAAGTCTTGGTGACTCCTGCACCTGTGTCCTGGGGCCAGTGTGCATGGCCGCACACTAATCGGGAGGTTCCGCGCAGGCCGCTCACAAGCTGCTTCCACTGGAAGATACCAGCAAATTTAAAGGACGGCATACAAAAAAAATTAGGGAATATTGCCTGGGGCTGAGATGATTGGTCTCCAACAACCACAACCTTCTTCCTTTGTGCTACGTATGACTCCAGCCACTAGATTACAGCAATTAATTTTGAGTGACCACTGAGGAAGTTGTGAAGAGGACAATAGTAAGGTTAGATGCTATTTATCTTAGAGTGTTGAGAGAGAGTAGTGAGGGGCTCTGTGAAGCAGTGACAATCATTGTGAGGGAATCAATGAATACTTGTGAGGTAGCAGTAGATTGGCAACATGCTAACATGGTGCACATATTCAAAAAGGGTGAGAAAACAGACACAAACAACTACAGAGCCATTAGTATTAAAATAATGAAATTGATTATTGGGAGTAAATTTAAGGATTATCTGTACAGTAATAACAACCTAGTAAACAGTAGTCACCACTGCTTTAAACGGGGAGTATCCTGCCTGACCAACCTATTTGATTTCTTTGAGGAAGTGACAATCCAAGTTGACTGGTAAACCTGTGTACTTATGACTTATAAAAGGCATTAAATAAAGTTCCACACAAAAGATTATTAGTTAAGCTCGAAGCTCTGCGAATTCAGGGCAAAACATGGGTGGATAAGAAACTGGCTGAAGGGTAGAAAACAAGAGGTAGTGTCAGGGTGAGTGGGGAGCATTTGGTGAGCTGCCGTGCGGCTCAGTGTTCACAAGATAATTATTGATGAGGAAGACGATTTGGCCCATGTTAGTTCATCTATCTAGAAACACCCTACAGTCTCCCATTATTGTATCTAGTTGTTTATTATATCTTATCAAAATTGAGATTGATAGGTTTTTGTTAGGCAAAGATATTAAAGGATGTGAAACCAAGACGGGTAAATGGAGTTAAGATAGAGATCAGCCATGATCTAATTAAATGGCAGAACAGGCTCAAGGGGCTGAATGGCCTACTGTTGTTCCTATGTTTTTTAACTAGGATTTTTGCCACAATCATTCTCCCGATAACTCCATTCTAAGTGTTGATTACTCTCTGCATGAAGAATAACTTCCAAATATCAGTCCCAAAGTTAGGTTTTACTAGTCTCCTTGTCCTACTCCAACAATTTAATATAAAATAATATTTTGTCTTTTCCATACCATTTACTATCTTATATACGGTAGCATAGTGGTTATGTTACTGGACTCGTAATCCAGAGGCCTGGACTAATATCCGGAATTTAAATTCAGTTAATTAAATAAATCTGGAAAGAAAATCTAGTGTCAGTAATGGTGACCATGAAACTACCGTTTTGTTGTAAAAACCCATCTGGTTCACTAATATCATTCAGGGAAGGAAATCTGCTGTCCTTACCCAGTCTCGCCTATATGTTACTCCAGACCCACAGCAATGTGGTTGACTCTTAACTACCCTCTGAAATGGCCTAGCAAGCCACTCAGTTGTACCAAACCGCTACAAAGAAGTATACTAAAAACAAATAATGGTGGAGCCCAATACGTGAGTGCAAAAGACAAAGCAGAAGCGTTTGCAACCATCTTCAGCCAGAAGTGCCAAGTTGATGATCTATATCGGCCTCCTCCTGAGGTCCCCACCACCACAGAAGCCAGTCTTCAGCCAATTCGATTCACTCCACGTGATATCAAGAAACGGCTGAGCGCACTGGATACAGCAAAGGCTATGGGCCCCGACAACATCCTGGCTGTCGTGCTGAAGACTTGTGCTCCAGAACTAGCCGCACATTTAGCCAAGCTGTTCCAGTACATCTATAACACTGGCATCTATCCGACAATGTGGAAAACTGCCCAGGTATGTCCTTTCCACAAAAAGCAGGACAAATCCAATCCGGCCAATTGCCACCCCATCAGTCTACTCAACCATCAGCAAAGTGATGGAAGGTGTCATCAACAGTACTATCAAGCAGCACTTACCAATAATCTGATCACTGATGTCCAGTTTGGGTTCCGCCAGGACCACCCGGCTCCAGACCTCAGTAAAGCCTTGGTCCAAACATGGACAAAAGAGATGAATTCCAGAGGTGAGGTGAGTGCGACTGCCCTTGACATCAAGGCAGCATTTGACAGAGTGTGGCATCAAGGAGCCCTAGTAAAACTGAAGTCAATGCGAATCGGGGGGAAAACTCTCCACTGGCTGGAGTCATACCTACTGACATGAATCTGTCATTCATGAAAGAACGACTTATGAAATAATACTGAGTGGCCTGCGGGTGGCGGTGTCCAGGGAGAGTATAAATACTCGGGCACGGGCCCAGCTTGCGCAAGACATTCTTAACAGGAATAGTAAAGGACACAACTAGACCTCCATGTTGTAAAACAGTTGATTAAAGCTTTGTTTAACGCTTAGACCAAGTGCCTAGTAGTTTTCTTACGTCACCTAGCACAAAGGAAGATGGTTGTGGTGGTTGGTGGTCAATCGTCACAGCCCCAGGACATCGCTGCAGGTGTTGCTCAGGGCAGTGTCCTAGGCCTAACCATTTTCAGCTGCTTCATCAATGACCTTCCCTCCATCATAAGGTCAGAAGTGGGGATGTTCGCTGATGACTGCACAGTGTTCAGTGCCATTCACAACAACTCAGATAATGAAGCAGTCCATGCCCACATGCAGCAAGACCTGGATCACATTCAGGCTTGGGCTGATAAGTGGCAGGTAACATTCGCGCCACACGAGTGCCAGGCAATGACTATCTCCAACAAGCGAGCGTCTAACCACTGCCCCATGACATTCAACGGCTATAGACAGGGCTAAGCGATCCCACAATCAATGGATCAGATCAAAGTTCTGCAGTCCTGCCAAATCCAGTCGTGAATGGTGGTGGACCATTGAACAACTAACGGGAGGCGGAGACTCCATGAATATCCCCATCCTCAATGATGGTGGAGCCCAGCACGTGAGTGCAAAAGACAAGGCTGAAGCGTTTGCAACCATCTTCAGCCAGAAGTGCCGAGTGGATGATCCATATCGGCCTACTCCCGAGGTCCCCACCATCACAGAAGCCAGTCTTCAGCCAATTCGATTCACTCCACGTGATGTCAAGAAACGGCTGAGCGCACTGGATACAGCAAAGGCTATGGGCCCCGACAACATCCTGGCTATCGTGCTGAAGACTTGTGCTCCAGAACTAGCCGCGCCTCTAGCCAAGCTGTTCCAGTACTGCTACAACACTGGCATCTATCCGACAATGTGGAAAACTGCCCAGGTATGTCCTGTTCACAAAAAGCAGGACAAATCCAATCCAGCCAATTATCGCCCCATTAGTCTACTCTCAGTCATCAGTAAAGTGATGGAAGGTGTAATTGACAGTGCTATCAAGCGGCATTTACTCACCTATAACCTGCTCACTGATGCTCAGTTTGGGTTCCATCAAGACCACTCGGCTCCCGACCTCATTACAGCCTTTGTCCAAACATGGACAAAGGAGCTGAATTCCAGAGGTGAGGTGAGAGTGACTGCCCTTGACATCAAGGCAGATTTGACCGAGTGTGGCATCAACTAGCCCTAGTAAAACTGAAGTCAATGGGAATCGGGGAAAACGCTCCACTGGCTGCAGTCACTCAAAGGAAGATGTTGGTGGTGGTTGAAGGTCAATCATCACAGCCCCAGGACATCACTGCAGGCGTTCCTCAGGGCAGTGTCCTAGGCCCAACCATCTTCAGCTGCTTCATCAATGACCTTTCCTCCAACATAAAGTCAGAAATGGGGATATTCGCTGATGACTGCACAGTGTTCAGCGCCATTCACAACTCCTCAGATAATGAAGCAGTCCATGCTCACATGCAACAAGACCTGGATGACGTTCAGGCTTGGGCTGATAAGTGGCAGGTAACATTCGTGCCACAGAAGTGCCAGGCAATGACTATCTCCAACAAGCGAGAGTCTAACCACCTCCCCATGACATTCAACGGCATTACCATCGCCGAATCCCCCACCATCAACATCCTGGGGGTCACCATTGACCAGAAACTTAACTGGACCAGCCACATAAATACTGTGGCAACAAGAGCAGGTCAGAGGCTAGGTATTCTGCGGCGAGTGTCTCACCTCCTGACTCCCCAAAGCCTTTCCACCATCTACAAGGCACAAGTAAGGAGTGTGATGGAATACTATCCACTTGCCTGGATGAGTGCAGCTCCAATAACACTCAAGAAGCTTGACACCATCCAGGACAAAACAGCCCGCTTGATTGGCACCCCATCCACCACCTTAAACATTCACTCCCTCCGCCACCGACGTACCCTGGCTGCAGTGTGTACCATCTACAAGATGTACTGTAGCAACTCGCCAAGGCTTCTTCGGCCGCACCTCCCAAACCCGCGACCTCTTCCACCTTGAAGGATAAGGGCAGCAGGCGCATGGGAACACCATCACCTCCAAGTTCCCCTCCAAGTCATGCACCATCCTGACTTAGAAGTATATTGGCGATCCTTCATCGTTGCTGGGTCAAAAATCCTGGAACTCCCTACCTAACAGCACTGTGGGAGTACCTTCACCACACGGACTGCAGCGGTTCAAGAAGGCGGCTCACCACCACCTTCTCAAGGGCAACTAGGGATGGGCAATAAATGCTGGTCTTGCCAGCGACGCCCAGATCCCATAAGCGAATAAAGAAAAACGGCATTACCATCGCCGAATCCCCCACCATCAATATCCTAGGGGTCACCATAGACCAGAAACTTAATTGGACCAGGCACATAAGTGCTGTGGCAACAAGAGCAGGTCAGAGGCTGGGTATTCTGCGGTGAGTGTCTCACCTCCTGACTCCCCAAAGCCTTTCCACCATCTACAAGGCACTAGTCAGGAGTGTGATAGAATACCCTCCACTTGCCTGGATGAGTGCAGCTCCAACAACACTCAAGAAGCTCGACACCATCCAAGACAAAGCAACCCGCTTGATTGGCACCCCATCCACCACCTTAAACATTCACTCTCTCCACCACTGGCGTACTATGGCTGCAGTGTGGACCATCTACAAGATGCACTGCAGCAACTCGCCAAGGCTTCTTCAGCAGCACCTCCCAAACCCGCGACCTCTACCACCTAGAAGGTCAAGGGCAGCAGGCGCATGGGAACACCACCACTTCCAAGTTCCCCTCCAAGTCACACACCTTCCTGACTTGGAAGTATATCGCCGTTCCTTCATCGTTGCTGGGTCAAAATCCTGAAACTCCCTCCCTAACAGCACTGTGGAAGTACCTTCACCACACGGACTGCAGCGGTTCAAGAAGGCGGCTCAGCACCACCTTCTCGAGGGCAACTAGGGATGGGCAATAAATGCTGGCCTTGCTAGCGATGCCCACATCCCATGAACTAATTAAAAAAAACAGACGGACCCCCGGCATTAACCTAGGCACCGGACACGACAAAGGCACACCCAGCCCAGTCGACCCTGCAATGTCCTCCTCACTGACATCTGGGGACTTGGCCCAAAATTTCGATAGCTGCCTCACAGACAGTTCCCTTTAAGCTGGACGGCTCTGCAGTGATCTGGAGCTCCCTTGCAGGCCGCTTGCCTGTGTAGAGGAAAACAGAGTTAACGCTTCAGATCGATCATCAACCTGAAACGTTAACTCTGTTTCTCTCTCCACAGCTGCTACCTGACCTGCTGAGTATTTCCAGCACTTTCTGTTTTTATTTCAGATTTCCAGCATCTGCAGTATTTTGCTTTTGTATTAGTATTGGTAGGAGTGACCACAACACAGTCCTTGTGGAGATAAAGTCCCGTTGTTTGGATGAGGTATTTAACCGAGGCCCCGCCTGCTCTCTCGGGTGGATGTAAAAAATTCCAGGACACTATTTCGAAGAAGAGCAGGGATGTTATCCCCGGTGTCCTGGCCAATATTCATCCCTCAATCAACATCACTAAAAACAGTTTATTTGGTCATTATCACATTGCCGTTTGTGGGAGCTTGCTGTGTGCAAATTCTGCCGCGTTTCCTACATTACAACAGTGACTACACTTCAAAATTATTTCATTGGCTGTAAAGTGCTTTTGGAGGTCCTGAGGTTGTGAATGGCGCTATATAAATGCAAGTCTTTCACACTGAGGACACCCTCCATCGTGTTGTATAGCACTACCACCGTGCTAAATGGGATACATTCAGAACATAAGAAATTGGAACAGGAGTAGGCCATTCCTCTCGAGTCTGCTTCGCCATTCAATAAGACCCATGGCTGATCTTCTACTTCATCTCCACTTTCCAGCACTATCCCCATAGTTCTTGATTTCCTTAACATTCAAAAATCTATCGATCTCTGTCTTAAATATACTCAACGACTGCGCCTCCACAGCCCCTGGGGTAGAGAATTCCAAAGATTCACCACCCTCTGAGTGAAGAAATTCCTTCTCATCTCAGTCTTAAATGGCCATCCCCTTATTCTGAGACTGTGAACCCCTGGTTCTAGACTCCCCAGCCAGGGGAAACCTCCTCCCTGCATCTACCCTGTCAAGCCCTGTAAGAATTTTGTATGTTTCAATAAGTTCACCTTTCATTCCTCTAAACTCTAGAGAATAAAGGCCTAGTCTACTCAATCTCTCCTCATAGGACAATCCCCCCCCATCCCAGGAATAAGTCTGGTGAACCTTTGTTGCACTCCCTCTATGGCAAGCATATCCTTCCTTAGGTAAGGAGACCAAACCTGTACACAATACTCTAGGTGTGGTCTCACCAGGGCCCTATATAATTGCAGTAAGACGTCTTTACTCTTATACTCAAATCCTCTTGTAATAAAGGCCAACATACCATTTGCTTTCCTAATTGCTTGCTGTACCTGCATGTTAACTTTCAGTGATTCGTGTACAAGGACACCTAGGTCCCTCTGAACACCAACATTTCCCAATCTCTCACCATTTAAAAAATACTCTGTTCTTCTATTTTTCCTACCAAAGTGGATAACTTCACATTTCTCCACATTAGATTCCGTTTGCCAGGTTCTTGCCCACTCACTTAGCCTGTCTATAGCCCCTTGAAACCTCTTTGCATCCTCCTCATAACTTACATTTCCACCTAGCTTTGTATCATCAGCAAATTTGGATATATTACATTTGGTCCCCTCATCCAAATCATTGATATAGATTGTGAATAGCTGAGGCCCAAGCACTGATCCTTGTGGTACCCCACTAGTTACAGCCTGCCAACCTGAAAATGACCTGTTTATTTCTACTCTCTGCTCTCTGTTTTCTGTCCGTTAACCAATCCTCAATCCATGCTAGTGTATTACCCCCAATCCCATGAGCCCTAATTTTGTTTACTAACCTCTTGTGTAGCACCTTATCGAATGCCTTAAAAAAAAAAAATCCAAATACACCACATCCACTGGTTCCCCCTTCTCTATTCCGCTAGTTACAACCTCAAAAACCTCTAACAGATCTGTCAAACATGATTTCCCTTTCATAAATTCATGTTGACTCTGCCCAATCCTATTATTATTTTCTAAGGGGTAAAAATTCAGTTGGTTGCGCCTCCTGTTAGCGCCTTAAGAGGGCGCTAATGGGGCGCAAAGCCGCTAACGCCCGGGCGCTGCGATGTTTGCGCCGCTCGGGAACTTAACTTGACATTGTGCGGCGGCGCTAAAACTTACCGCTGCGACCACCTGCGCGCGCAGATTGTGACGTCATTCCATGGTGCAACGCCCTTGTGGCGCCCCGGAGCGGAAATTGAGTGGCGCCCCCTGCCTTACCGCCTGGCGCTTCCAACGACCAGAAGACTGGAACGCTATCAATCGCTGTGGGGCTGGGGGGGGGCGCTATTTAAAGGGGGCCTCTTCCTGTCTTTTATTGTTGGTGGCATTTTTGAACTACGCATTCTGAGAGAGAGAGGGAGAAACTTCTGGAGAGATTCAACGTTGTGTGAAGGAGTTTTGGGTACTGAGCAGCACTTTGCAGGTTCATTTTGATTTGCCATTCCTTGTATCGATTTAGCAGAGACTGTGGGAGCTGCACTCTGAGCTCTTTGCCTGGTACTCTCCATTGTTCTTTCCAGCACATTTGATGTGCAAGTCTCTCCAGGCCGAGATTCAAGGCTGCAATGAGCAGGATGTGGATGGAAAGCAAGATTAACCATCCCCTTTAAGAACTGGCCCGTGCCATTGTGTGTGTGTTCCATTGCTGACTGACATTACATGAGCTTCGCCAGCGCTCTGAGTTAGCGCCTCACTGCTCGGCCTTTGCGCCTTAAGACAGGTGTGCAGCGCCTGCTTTAGCGCTCCACTCACCTCCCGGGGCGGTAAAAGTGAAGTTTCCAGTCAGTGCCGATAATTAGCGCCAGGCGCTAATATTTGCGTCCAGACGATATTTGCGCCCCAAATGGGGCGCGACCTAATTTCTACCCCTAAGTGTCCTTAAAAATAGATTCTAACATTTCCCTACTACTGTTGTCCACTATCTCCAGGAGGTTTTTTGCGTCTTCCGTGAAGACAGACACAATGTATTTGTTTAATTTCTCTGCCATTTCCTTATTCCCCATTACAAAAAGCAGGACAAATCCAATCCGGCCAATTACCGCCCCATCAGTCTACTCTCAATCATCAGCAAAGTTATGGAAGATGTTGTCGACAGTGCTATCAAGTACTTACCAATAACCTGCTCACCAATACTCAGTTTGGGTTCTGCCAGGACCACTTGGCTCCAGACCTCATTATAGCCTTGGTCCAAACATGGACAAAAGCTGAATTCCAGAGGTGAGGTGAGTGACTGCCCTTGACATCAAGGCAGCATTTGACTAAATGTGGCATCAAGGAGCCCCAGCAAAAGTGAAGTCAATGGGAATCAGGGGGAAAACTCTCCACTGGCTGGAGCCATACCTAGCACAAAGGAAGATGGTTGTGGTTGTTGGAGGCCAGTCATTTCAGCCCCAGGACATCGCTGCAGGAGTTGCTCAGGGCAGTGTCCTAGGCCCAACCATCTTCAGCTGCTTCATCAATGACCTTCCCTCCATCATAAGGTCAGAAGTGGGGATGTTCGCTGATGATTGCATAGTGTTCAGTTCCATTCGCATCTCCTCAGATAATGAAATGGTCCGTGCCCGCATGCAGCAAGACTTAGACAACATTCAGGCTTGGGCTGATAAGTAGTAAGCAACATTTGTGCCACACAAGTGCCAGGCAATGACCATCTCAAACAAGTGAGAGTCTCCCCTTGACATTCAACAGGATTGCCATCGCCGAATCTCCCACCATCAACATCCTAGGGGTCACCATTGATCAGAAATTAAACTGGACCAGCCACATAAATAATGTGGCAATAAGAGCTGGTCGGAGGCTGGGTATTTTGCGGCGAGTGTCTCAAATCCTGGCTCACCAAGGTCCACCATTTACAAAGCACAAGTCAGGAGTGTAATGGAATACTCTCCACTTGCCTGGATGAGTGCAGCTCCAACAACACTCAAGAAGCTCGACACCATCCAGGACAAAGCAGCCCACTTGATTTGCACTGCATCCACCACCTTAAACATTCACTCCCTCCACTACCTGCCCACTGTGGCTGCAGTATCTACCATCTACAAGATGCACTGCAGCAACTCACCAAGGCTTCTTTGTCAGCACCTCCCATGACCTCTACCACCTAGAAGGCCAAGAGCAGCAGGCGCATGGGAACACCATCATCTCCAAGTTCCTCTCTAAGTCACACACCATCTTGACTTGGAAATATATCGCTATTTCTTCATCATCGCTGGGTCTTCATCGCCATCCATTGCTGCATCCAGGAGGCCACAGAGGCTCTCTACTCCAGGTGAAGGGACTATATTGTCTTCTCTCTGAACAGAGAGAAGCAGGACAAGCGCACATATGGCTTTGGCAGGATAGTGGACTTCCCCATGGTGCAGTGCGCCATCGACTGCACACACGTGGCTTTGTGGGCATTGTATACCAAACCCGAGATGTTTTGTAACCGCAAACGCTACCACTCACTTAATGTGCAGTTGTGTGACCATGCCCAGGGAATCACAATGGTGAATGCCCGCTATCCTGGCACCAATCATCATGCCTTCATCCTGTGCCTGTCCGGTGTGCCAGCAATCTTCCAGGCACCACGTCAAACCCAAGGGTGGCTGCTCGGAGGCAAGGGCTATTCGCTCTGCACCTGGTTCATGACTCCCCTCTGCAACCCCACCACTCGTGCCCAGCACTCATATAATGACAGCCATGCTGCCATGAGGAACATCATCGAGCAGACCATCGGGGTGCTCAAGCAACGGTTCCGCTGCCTTGACCGCTCGGGAGGAGCCCTCCAATACTTGCTGGAGTGCGTGTCCCATTTCATAGTTTGCTGCGTGCTTCACAACTTGGCCATCATGAGGGCGCATCCCTTGCCACCAGGGATTGTGGGTTCACCTCAAGAGGAGGAGGAGGAATAGGACAAGGAAGTGGAGAGAGGGAGGAGGCAGGCAGCAAATCCCCATTCCAGACGGGCTGTCCGTGAATGCCTCATCAGACTCCGATTCCAGTGAATGAAACCCTAGATCCCCGTTGCTCACCACTTCCCCATCATACCATCCCTCTGTCAAAGAACATCGCAGTGTCCTCCTGGGCACAAAGCTGAATTGAGAGCAAACAGAAAACACACATTCCAAACAAAAAACATAAATTTATCTGAATCCAATCAACATTATAATATCAACTAATCACCCTTGTGCATTCTCTTAGTGCCTGTTGTTTGTGTGCTTTTACCTACTCTAGTGCTCTTACGCAGTGCTCCCCCAGTGGCTGCTGGAAGGCTGCTGAATTTCAGTGGGGGAGAGTACAGATGGCCTTGCACGACGACTTCGACCAGCTGTGAACCTAGAAAGCCTGGCTGTAGACTGCACCACCTTGGCATGGGCGGCAGCAGTCTGGGATGGCTGGCTGACAGGCAGCGGCAAGGGCAATGGCGGAGTGGCAGTAGTGGGAGTACGACTGCTGTCATCCTGGGAGAGGACAGCAGGTTCTTGCTGCACAGACCCACTGCCACTCCCCTGGGGCGGTGCCTCAGCATTCCTAGCAATCTGTTGCAGGACTTTCTTGAGCCCCACTCTGCTGCTGGAAGTGCAGTGGAGCAGAACTTCTGACTGCCAGCCTCATTCAGTGTTGATCCTGTCCCAAATCCTGGGCAGAACTCTTTCCCCACTGGCTACAGTTGCCCCTCACAGGCTACTCTCACCCCACTTCACTTCCCCTTTTATTGTAACCCCTCATTCCAGTTCCCATGCAAAGCATCCCTCCCCCTGTTCCCTACCTCTGCTGATCTGAATCCCCTTCCACAGAACTCCGTCCCACTCCCCCTCTATCCTCTCTTGCTCCCCATCTCCTTCCCACTTCCCTTCTCTCCCACAGTCTTCTCTCTCCTGTCCCACTGTCTTCTACCTCCCTATTCCCTCTTCTCCATCCCCTCACCTCGTATCACCTTCCCTTCCTTCCTCTCCTGCCTCCTCTTCTTTACCCCTCCTCACCTTGTCTCCTTTTATATGTTTCTTTTTCCCTTTAGCAGATTTGAATCCACCTCCTTTCCCTTGATTGGCATCCTTCTGCCACCTGATCTAACATGGCTCTTCCCTTTCAGTAGTTTTCCATCAAGCCCAGCATATTACCCTGCACATACACAGTTCTTATCTGTCTGGTTCTTCTTTCTTATCTGTCTGTTTTTCTCTGTGAAAATTGCAAAGAAGTAGCTGGATTTTTAATAACTCTTGTCTTTCAAACTTTTACAGCCAAAGGCCTTCTTCTAGCATACTTTCAAGGTCAAGATACAATGGGCTAGATTTTCATTGACCCGTGGAGGCGGGTTTGGAGGCGTGTGGGGGGTTAAAATTGCAAAAACTGGCAGGCGGGCACAAGTCCGCCTCCATTCCACCACCACGCAATTCTCATTAAATCGTGTCTGCTGGTCCTGACTCCGTCCCGCCTTTAAGAGACGGGATAGGCTGTTAAGGCTCTTAACAAGCACTAAATTGGCTCTATAATGCCATTTTGAAAGGCCTTTGTGATTTTAACCCTTGTTCTCCATGAAGCACGCCTGTTCTGAAACACGATTGTGAAACCTGGCGGGAGCACATTTGGATGGCTGACTATCAGTGGCTGGGCTGACTATCAGTGACTGGGGCTGGCAGGCATCTGGGATGGAGGAGCCATATCTGGGAGTGGTGGTGCAAAAAAAAAACTCTCTCTCTCTCTCTCTCTCTCCTGCTCATTTTGCATCCAGGTCCTCTCACAGCAAAGGCCAGGCAGTCTCTGAAGACCTTCAATGCAGCAGCAATGATGACATCATCAGAGGCGACTTTCAGACTGAAACCACTAATTGGTTCATGGGTTCCCACATGCTGGAACTCAATTTCCCATCAACCTCTCTGCCCCTTCTTTACCACATTTTTTAACATGGCCCATGTTCGAACATATATCCAGTGTAAAAACCCAAAAATGTGATAATCCCCTCTAGACTTCACTTCCTTTATAAAAAGTTAGTGTGATATTGCACAAATCCACATCTCTTTCTCTTACTCAGGCATTGTAAATCTCCTACCCATGGCTTTTCTTTCAAACCATCCTCTGCCACCAACTTATAACAAAAGAAGCCACAGCTGTTTTTATATCACTCTCTGCCCTACTACACTTGACACCATATATATCTTTTTACGTTAAACCCAGGCCATCCTAAAGAAGTCCCCTTACTTAACCTTACTATGATGTGGAGATGCCGGCGTTGGACTGGGGTGGACAAAAATCAGAAGTCGCACAACACCAGCGAACAGCTCCGAAAGCTTGTAAAATTAAATAAATCTGTTGGACTATAACCTGGTGTTGTGCGACTTCTGATTTTTAACCTTACTATAGTAGAGCTGAAAAGAAAATCAGCCTGAGTTCCAGTTCCAACCTCTTCCACCATGCCTTACAATGGTAACAAATATGCATTTGGAGATACAGAGCTTGTAACAGTTAGTGATTCATGGCCTTGTTTTTGACAACCTTGACTCAGAAGGGGTCACATGTGGAGCTTTAGTTCTGTGAAGATGAAAAGAACTGCTGGAAAAATAAATGACAGTAGAAGAAACTTTTGGACTTTCTTTACAATTCCAACCTGCAATTAAACCATCACAAAACTCACAGCTGCATGTTTGAGTTGTTAGACTAGTCTGGGTCAGTAAATCAAAGCAATTCCTGTCTGTATATCAATTCCATACCTGCACTGCTGTTTGAGCCAAATAGGATGTACGTTCACACCATGCTACATTCCAAATGCTCAACTTTTTTTGTCATGTGTTGCTGGTCTATCACCTATCACTAAAAGTAGTAATGCAGGTTAATAAGGCCATAAACAAAGCACTGGGGTTAATTTCTAGAGGGATAGAATTGAAAAGCAGCGGAGTTATGTTAAACTTGTATAGAACCTTGGTTAGACCACACTTGGAGTACTGTGCACAGTTGTGATCTCCATATTATAAAATGGATATAGAGGCACTGGAGAAGGTGCAAAAAAGATTTACTAGGATGATACCAGGTTATACCTATCAGGAAAGATTGAACAGGCTGGGGCTTTTTTCTCTAGAAATGAGAAGACTGATAGGTAACCTGATAGAGGTCTTCAAGATTATGAAAGGGTTTGATAGGGTAGAGATGTTTCCACTTGCGGGGCAGAGCAGAACTAGGGGCCATAAATATAAGATAGTCACTAATAAATCCAATAGAGAATTCAGGAGAAACTTCTTTACCCAGAGAGTGGTTAGAATGTGGAACTCGCTTCCACAAGGAGTAGTTGAGGCGACTAGCATAGATGCTTTTAAGAGGAAGCTAGATATGTACATGAGGGAGAAAGGAATAGAAGGATATGTTGGTGGGGTTAGATGAAGAAGGGTGGGAGTAGTCTCGTGTGGAGTATAAACACCGGCATGGATCTGTTGGGCCAAATGGCCTGTTTCTGTGCTGTAAATACTATGTAATACCTCGCACAAGAAGAAAAAATACATAGCGCCAGTTCTGGAGTACCCAATGTGGTCACAATCTAAGAGCCTGTTATAGATTTAGTAATAATTGCGGCTTTAAATATGTTCAAAAATGCAACTATGAAAATGACCTGGCAGAGTTTGTTACAAACCAAATTTTCAGGCCCTGAAATTCCCTCTCTTAGCATTGGCATTTAAGAACGGTTTCGGCAGAAAAATGGCGACCGCCTCACTTCCGGCAGTCACCATTTTGGGCAGATCGGTAGCTTGGCTGTTGCCTGCGTTCAGCAGAAGAATGCAAATAAGGCAGATTGTGACATCAATCAGCGTGTAATGCTGATTTGACGCACGACCTGCGATTTTGGACGTCACCATTCGTCTGTACGCCCTCTCCAAAGCATGCAGAGCTGAATGTGCATTCAGCTGCATGACGGACCCACCCCCCCCGCCAGTGCTACTTAAAGGGACACACTTTGAGGTAAGTTGCTTTTTGCTTTTGGAGTGGTTCCTGTACAGTTTATTTGAGTAGTGGCTTGGTGTAAGTTATTTAAAAAGTTGTTAAAGTGTGCAAGGAGTGCTGCTGGACATTTGCAAGGCTTTGGCTCTTAAAGGAAGGCCTCTGAGAACAGCACTTGCTCCCAGTCCTGGGGGCTCTAGTTGCAGTCCCCCTTGGGCTGCAGCATGATATGGAGATGGAGCAGAGGCAACAAAGGGGATAAGTTGCTTGCAGAGGGAGGAAGAGGAAGAAGAAGCGGAAGAGGAGGAAGCAGAAGTGGAGGAGTAGGAGGAAGAGGAAGAAGCAGAAGAGGGGGAAGCAGAACAAGAGGAAGAGGAGGAAGAGGAAGCAGAAGGAAGGAGGCATCCCAGACAGCCCCATTCTGGCCAGGATATCCATGATCAAATCATCTGCCTGCAGTACCAGTGAACGCAACCCCAATTCCCCATTCAACATTAGTCTCACACCTTACCTTCCCTCTGTTACTGACCATCACAGCGTCCTCTTGGCCACAATTCTGAAATAAAAGCCACCACAAAGCAAACTTTCCAATCCAACTTTATACATCTATCCATCCAATATTACATCAAAAAATCAACTAATAACTCTTGTGCATTCCCTTAGTGCCTGTCTTCCGGGTGCCTTTGCCTATCCTAGTGCTCCTATTCAGGGCTACCCCAGTGGCTGCAGCATGGCTGGTGGAAGGCTGCTGACTTTCAGTAGGGGAGACTGCAGATGGCCTTCCAGGATGACCTCGATGAGCTCTGGGCCTAGTAGGCCCGGCTTCGGACTGCACCACCTTGGCATGGGCGACAGCAGTCTGGGCTGGCTGGCTGACAGGCAACAGCAAGGGCACTGGCATAGTGGCAGTGGTGGGAGGACGAATGCTGTCATCCTGAGAGAGGACAATAGGGTTGTCCTCCACGGAATAATTGCCACTTCCCCTGGGGTAGCGCCTCAGCAGTCCTAGTAATGTGCTGGAGTACAGACTGCTGGACTGCTGTGAAACCCTGCAAACCCCTTTCAACACTGGTAAACCCAGCCATGATGGCAGCAGTCTGTGCTTGCATGGCAGCAAGCTGAGTGTGCATGATTTCAGCCTGAGCTTCCATTGCAGCACTCAGATGGTGGGTGGCTTCTGCTTGTGCTGCAGTGGAAGCTGAGACTTCGACCATCAGACGCTGCATGATGGTTGGGTCCACAAATGCATTAATGGATCTTCCCAGCTCTTCTACGCTGGAAAGGACGCCCTCCAAGCTCTGTCAAAAGCCCTATGCAAGGCTGGAGCTGGGCTCCTCCATGTTCCTTGACATTGCATTTAGGCTTTCTGGTCGACCTGCCAATGCACCAAGCATTTCATTGTGCACACCCATCAGCGTTTGTCTGTAGGCCGCCCTATCGAAATCTTCATCTGAGTCCTGTGCAGCAGAACTCATGTGTGACCTCGCACTCCGGAGACCTGGCAGCAGCCCACTTGTGCCCGGTGTCTCACCACGTGCAGATCCCGCATCTAACCTATCCTTCAAAGTACACGGAGTGTCAGTATCTGAGCTGGTGGCTGGGAGTGTGTAATCGAGTGACGGTATTTCTTCTTCTTCACTCTCCTCCCCCTCTTGTTCAACCACTGGCTGGGCAGGCTGGATTTCTTGGATGTCTGAAATGAGAAAGGCACAAGGGCAGGGTTGTGGTGAGGGGAGCGGGGGAAAGAAAGAGGCGCATGCTTACACCATGTGCAGCTTGTAAATCAGAAGAGATTGTGGAATGAGGGGGAAGTGAGATGTGAGAAGGAGGATAACGTATGAGGATACCGGCATCTTGTATTCTTTCAGCCGCACCGCTAGCCATGGGCTCAGCCATGCCCCTGCCAAGAATGGCCGGCACCATCCCCTCCATGGAGGTGAGATCATGCAGGGTAGATGCTGAGAGGTTGTTTCCTCTATAGAGAGCTAGGACTATGGGGCATAGTCTTAGAATAAGGGGTCGGCCATTTAAGACTGAGATGAGGATATATTTCTTCACTCAAAGGGTTGTGAATCTTTGGAATTCTCTACCCCAAAGGGCTGTGGATGCTGAATTGTTGAGTATATTCAAGGCTGAGATAGATAGAGTTTTGTACTCTAGGGGAATCGAGGGATATGGAGATAGGGCGGGAAAGTGGAGTTGATGACGAAGACCAGCCATGGTCTTATTGAATGGCTCCTGCTCCTAATTCTTAAGTCTTTATGTTCTTATGTTCCCTCCATTCCATACTCTTGTGCTCCTGTGCTCTGTGCAACACCCTCATTCTCTGAATCCCTTGAGGTGGATGTTGCTGGCTGCTGATTGCCAAATCGTGATGGCGTGACAACAGGAGACAGATGACTGCCATCGGAGAGGGGACAACACAACTGCAAAAAGTGATAGTTTTCAAGCAGAGGACTGTACAAAGCTGAGTTGTTTGATGAAGAGTCTGGTGAGGGTTCAGGGTCAGTTTCCTCTGCTGCACCTAAAAAGGCATAAAGAGGGACATAATGTCCCTTCCTCTAAACACCTTGTCAGACAATAGTTGTCATCTGGCAGCTGTGCTTAAGTTGTTGTAGGATGTCAACATACAAGTCGGGGTTTTGGGGCAAGGTGATGGAGCTAATGAGCAGATGGTACCAACACTGAACTGGGGGAAAGCCTCCTGCTTCCCCAACTCTTCTCTGCTCCTTCAAGTTTCTTCCCTGAATTTGTCCCATCATCGCCTTGAATGCTGTTAGTTCATGCAGTGTTTTTGGCTCCCATCTGGTGGCAGTCATCGCTCTCTTGTGTGCTACCTTCTCCTGCTGAGAATGAAGCAAGCATTAATTAACTGTTGAGGAATGTATGGCAAATTACACACCATATGTTGGAAAGGGATCATGCTAGGGTTTACAATGGATAATGGTTGGACCACACAGGTGGGGGTTAAGGAAAGGTGAAGCTAGCAGGTTGCTCTTGCCCATAATTCTAAAGAGTGAGGGTGGACTTGTGAATAGACTTTGTGGGTTCTGATGGACATACAGATGAAGATGTGGGTAAGGAGAGAAAATTCATGTTTATGAGGTTGCCGATCATGCTATGTCACACAAAATGTCAGAAATGAAATGTGGGTGGCCTACCTTTCTCCTGCTGAGGCCATTGATTTTGTTTTCCTACACTGTAGCCAGATCCTAAGAACAGTGCTGCTAGTGTTAACCACTTTGCCACCTCTTGCTATACTCTCTGGCCTACAGGCTTAGGGACCTTTTGGTCATAGCAATGAAAGAAGACCTCCTCAGCTCCATTTACAGAGACAATTGCTCAGTTCAATTATTACATAGGATTACGTAGGATATACGGCACAGAAACAGGCCATTCGGCCCAACCAGTCCATGCTGGTGTTTATGCTCCACACGAGCCTCCTCCCATCTTTCCTCATCTAAATCTATCAGCATAACCCTCTATTCCCTTTTCCCTCATATGCTTGTCTAGCCTCCCCTTAAATACATCTATACTATTCGCTTCAACCACTCCCTATGGTAGCGAGTTCCACATTCTCACCACTCTTTGGGTAAAGAAGTATCTTCTGAATTCCCTATTTGATTTCTTGGTGACTATCTTATATTGATGGCCTCTAGTTATGCTCTTCCCCACAAGTGGAAACATTCTCTTTTTATCCACTCTATCAAAATTTTTCACAATTTTAAAGACCTCTCTTAGGTGACGTCACCCCTCAGCCTTCTTTTTTCAAGAGAAAAGAGATCCAGCCTGTTCATTCTTTCCTGATATGTATACCCTCGCATTTCTGGTATCATCCTTGTAAATCTTCTCTGCACCCTCTCCAGTGCCTCTATATCCTTTTTATAATATGGTGACCAGAACTGTACGCAGTACTCTTTAAGTGTGGTCTAACCAAGGTTTGATACAGGTTTAGCATAACTTCCCTACTTTTCAATTCTATCCCTCTAGAAATAAACCCTAGTGCTTGGTTTGCTTTTTTTATGGCCTTGATAACCTGTGTCGCAACTTTTAGTGATTTGTGTCTTTGTACTCCGGGATCCCTTTGTTCCTCTACCCCACCTAGACTCCCACCCTCCAAGTGATAAGTGACCTCCCTATTCTTCCTACCAAAATGTAATACCTCATATTTATCTGTGTTGAACTTCATTTCCAGCATTTTCTGTTGTTATTTCAGATTTCCAGCATACGCAGTACTTTGCTATTTTATTAATATCGGTAGTTGGTTTTAAATACAGGTGTAACTGCATATGAGAATTTATGGAGGCCGGTTAGGAGATGATGATTACATCTGGATTCTGCTAAAAATCGTAAATCTTATGATATTGTAAACTTATGTACATTTATTCATTGACTTTAATTGCCATTGGAGTGGAACAAAAAGACAGACCACAATGGGCAATTTGTGTTCCGTTTTACAGATGCTGACATCTCCTCAATCTGAGGTTAGTTTCAAACTGTGTGATATGTCAGATAGGCTGCAAAGTTTGGTGGAAACTCACGAGATTGGAGCTAACTCCCCGAGCTCTCCTTCTGACAGTCGAATTTCATGGCCCTGGAATTTCCGGGCCTGGAAGGGCAATGTGGCAGCATATGTCAGGCAGGTGTGCTGGACAGAATTTGGGGCAGGACTCTGTTCTGGTGCGTCTCTGCCCCTTTTTCTTTGGGTTGAGAAATTCTGCTGAGAGTGGGGTACAGGTACCTGTTGTGTCTGCCCTGCCCTCCCCCCCCCCCCCCCCCCCCCCCCCCCCCCCTCCACCCCGTGCTGAGGTCAGAAGAGAGAGAGCAACCAATTGCTGTTGGGAATGCTCAAACTGAAAAATTGCACATTTTTTTTTCAATATTTCACAGTTCTTCAGCAGGAACAGCCCACTCCCCCTCCCCCTCCCCTGATGGAGCAGCAAGATGCCACTGAGAAATTCCTCCCACCCCACACCATCGAGCAAAAGTCCAGGGAACACCAGAAGTAGCACAGGTGCCCACTCTTTTATGTAAATGAACTTGACCCCAGGATTTGGGATGGGGTCAGAGCTGGTGCAAACTGATGGGTGGTAGTCATGACCCATTGCACTTTTAGCGATGAAGCGGGCTCCCAGAAATTGCGCATCCCATGTTTTGTGGAAAAGATGGACACGACGAGAATCATATTTGTCAAAAAATAGTTTGTGGAAGTCCAGTGTCCTTTAACTAAAATTGTATCCAATTGCACCAAGTTAATCAATTTATAGAAATTAGTAACACATTAATAGTTTCATAATTAAAAGATTAGTCTTTTAGTGAAACAGTTTAATTTATGCCACACCCCACAGGACATAAACGATACCCAACAGTATTAATAATCCTTCAGTCTATGAATTGTTATCATTACCAGACTTTCCTTCGGCCCTCAGCAAAGTTTGCACTCTTTTCTGTTTCAGCCTTTAGGTGGCAGTGCAAAACTATATGAAAAAGATCCCCAACTCTCGTGTGGCTGTGGCAAGAAAACCACAAAGAACAATTGTAACCACATGGTGTGGTCATTGTATAGCACTGTACACAGATTGATCTGGTGTTCAGATTCTATTCTGTCAAAGGCGCTGATATACTGCAGTAAACGGTCTAATGTATCTTTGGACAGGTTTATTAGAAGGGTAGCAGCAGATGTTATTTCCCTGCCAAGTGCAATCTGAACAATCCGAGGCTTGTGTGTAAAACTTCCTGGTTAACTGCGTGCTCAGCATCTCATGCAATAACGTGTTTGATGTCCTGCCGAATTCCTCCAAAGCGCTAACTGGCAATCCTTTAAGATAGGATAGGAAAATAAATGTTGGCTATCCGCGGTAACATTTTCCTTGAATTTTTCACCACGTTCCAGGAACCAAAATATTATGGAGACACTTAATAGCATATGAAGTTTATTTATGTTAAGTAACAAATATGCTGTGTAATTGTGTTAATGTAGCATAACATATACCAAAACCATAAAAAATTAAAAAGTATTGGTCTAAACACTATGGGGTAAAAATTCACTTGGTTGCGCCTCCCGTTAGCGCCTTAAGAGGGCGCTAATGGGGCGTTAAGCCGCTAACGCCCGGGCGCAGCGATGTTTGCGCCGCTCGAGAACTTAACTTGAGATTGTGCGGCGGCGCTAAAACTTACCGCTGCGACCACCTGCGCGCGCAGATTGTGACGTCATTCCATGGTGCAACGCCCTTGGGGCGCCCCGGAGCGGAAATTGAGTGGCGCCCCCTGCCTTACCGCCTGGCGCTTCCAACGACCGGAAGACTGGAACGCTATCAATCGGTGTGGGGCTGGGGGGGGCGCTATTTAAAGGGGGCCTCTTCCTGTCTTTTTCTGTGGTCGACATTTATGCACCACTCGTTCTGAGAGAGAGAGAGAGATTCGGAGAGAGAGAGAGAGAGACTTCTACATTGACTCAACGCTTTGTGAGGTAGTTTTGCCTATTCATCCTAACTTTGTTGCTACTTTAGTTGCTGTACCTCATTACTTTTCTGGCAAAGAGAATATGGGGGCTGCAATGATTGGGGGCGTCGTCCTGCTCCAGCTGAATCGGAGGATACAGAGACGCAGACAGAGAGTGGCAATGATGGCCAGACGGAGGAGGGCCATCAGGCGCATGTACAGGAGAGCTTACCCTCCCAGGGTATATCGTGAACAGCTCTCCTACATCCATATGTCCGAGGAGCTGTGTTTGCGAAGGCTGCGATTCAGCAAGGAGGTGGTCACTGAGCTCTGCCACCTGCTGCAGCCAGATCTGCAGCCTCAGCTGAGGTCCAGGACGTCTCTGTCGGTGGCAGTGAAGGTCACAGTGGCTTTGAACTTCTACGCCACTGGCTCATTCCAAGCTGCTGTTGGGGACCTCGCCAATATCTCCCAGTTTGCGGTGCATCGCTGCATCCGGCAGGTCACCAATGCCCTCTTCAGAAGGAGACGAGACTTCATCTCTTTCCCTATGACCCCAGACAAGCAGCGTGACCGCGCTCTGGGCTTTGCGAGGGTAGCGGGCTTCCCCATGGTGCAGGGCGCCATTGACTGCACGCATGTGGCTTTGTGTGCTCCGCGAGAGAATGCAGAGGAATTCAGGAACAGAAAGGGGTTCCATTCCTTGAATGTGCAGTTGGTCTGTGACCACAGACAGGTGATACTCGCTGTCAATGCCCACTACCCGGGCAGCTGCCACGATGCTTTCATCCTGCGCCAGACTACTGTGGCAGAAGTTTTCGAGGCACCGCATCAGCCAGTTGGTTGGCTTCTCGGGGACAAGGGGTACGCATTGAGCACCTGGCTGATGACACCGCTCCGTACGCCAAACACCCCTGCTGAGCTGCGGTACAATGAAAGCCATCAAGCAACCAGGAACATTATTGAGCGCACAATCGGCGTGCTGAAACAACGGTTCCGCTGTCTGGACCATTCCGGAGGAGCCCTGCAGTACTCGCCTGAGCAAGTTTCGAACTTCGTAGTCGTGTGCTGCATGTTGCACAACATGGCAATCCTCAGGACCCAGCCAATGCCACCAGGCCTTGTAGCACCACCAGAGGAGGAGGAGAGGAGGAAGAGGACGAGGACGATGATCATCAGCAGCACCAAGGCAGGAGGGCGGCCCACAATGGTCAAACTGCAAGGGCCGTCCGTCAACGACTAATAGCAAGCCGCTTCTAGGGCCCCTGCCATTGCTACAAACACTAATCAACCCAGCACGCAACCCCTAAGCCGGCCAAGGCACCAATAATTCCAACCACCAGCCATGTATATTTTGAATACAGAAACTTATTTATTTTACAAACTCTGTGTGTGTCAATTCCTCATGACAAACTCATAGAAATAAACACAAAAAAACAGTCAATAACATAACTGGTTCTTACAACCTGGAGATAATGTCCAAAACACTAAACAAAAGTTGGACCATGAACCTCGGCCTTTAATAAAAAAATGGCCAGCATTTTGTCACACCTCCTACTTTTTGCCCTTCGAGGGTGATCTTCCCTTGCGCAGTTCCCCCCTTCTAACCCTACTGCTCCTCCGTAATGGGACCTCAGTGGCTGCAGCAAGGCTGGTGGAAGGCTGCTGCTCGTCAGACCCTGACACTGCAGATGCCCCTGAAGGACGGCCTCGACCACTTCTGGGCCTGGAGGGCCCGGCTGCAGACTGCACCAACTCTGCATGGGCGGCAGCAGTCTGTCCTACAGGCGGTGGCAAGTGCAGTGGAGAAGTGACAGTGTTGGCAGCAGGAATGCTGTCATCGTGAGAGAGGCCAGCAACTCCCTGCTCGCCCTACACACTGGCACTCCCACGGGGCAGCAATTCAGCATCCAGAGCAATCTGCCGGAGAACAGATTGCTGGCCTGCTGCGGCGCGGTGACAGCCCCGGGGACATGTGCACGAACCATTGAGGTTGGCAGCAGTCTGTGCTCGCGTGGCCTCCATCTGAGTCTGTATGAGAGCAGTCAGAGGTGGGATCACGGCAGCCAGTGACTGAATTGCAGCACTAAGCGTTAGTGTGGCATCCGCCTGTGCTACAGCGAAGTGCTCCACACTCCTTGCCAGTGACTCAATGCATTCGGGCACCCTTCCCACTGCACCCATGAGCTCAGTGTGCATGCCCACCGCCTGGGTGTTCATTTCTGCAATCAGCCGCTCCTCCTCTGCGTCCATTGCAGTAGGAGTGTCTGGCATACTCTCCCTCTGGGGAGATGGCCCCCGTTCTTCCCTACCCCCCCCATGGCGTTGCTGCAGCCCGCTGGGTCCTGGAGCTTCACCATCATCAGCCCCTTCCCCCCTGCTCCCCTCCGGGGAAGGCGTGTTCCCAGTGTGGGCATGGGCTTCCTCGGGAGAGGGTGGCACTGATGCTCTGGCTTCCTCTTCCTCCTCGGCTGCAGCATCACTCCCAGTGGCAGCTTCAGGGCCCGTCTCCTCAGCTGGTGAATCACCATCTGAAAGCAGGGAGGTACAAGAGTGGCTTTAGCGTGAGGACAGGGTGGCAGTAAGGAAGGAATAAGTGCAGCGAGTTAGCAAGTTGGATTGAAAGTGTCAAAGGCTGGTGTTGTGAGGGACAAGTGGAAGGACAGAGGACAAAAAGGTGATGACCTTACCATTGCTGTCCACAACGGGGTCGGCGTCTCCAGTGGCGACGGGACCGATCACCCGGCTTGCCACAATCCTGTGGACGCGCTCCTCCAGATCGCTGAGGGGTTGCAGCTGAAGCCGCCCTCCACCTGTCCGTTGCTGCTGTCTCCTATTATGAGCCAGCTTAGCCTGCAAGAAAAAGGACAGCATCTGAGTAAATATACAGCCATGGTCTTGCCTGATGTGCCTCCCATAGGTGAATAGCCCTTACAATATACAGCCATGGTCTTGCCTGATGTGCCTCCCATAGGTGAATAGCCCTTACAATATACAGCCATGGTCTTGCCTGATGTGCCTCCCATAGGTGAATAGCCCTTACTGTATGCAGCCATGGTCTTGCTTGATGTGCCTCCCATAGGTGAATAGCCCTTACAATATACAGCCATGGTCTTGCCTGATGTGCCTCCCATAGGTGAATAGCCCTTACTGTATGCAGCCATGGTGTTGCCTGATGTGCCTCCCATAGGTGAATAGCCCTTACTGTATGCAAAGTGTGGAATGTGTGTGTGTGTTTGATGAAAGGGCCATAGGTGTTGGATGAGTGTTGTGCATTGGGGTTTTAAGACCCTCTGGCCATAGAGTGAGGTTGAGATGGAGGGATGGAGAGGTATTGAGAAAAAGCCACTCACCCTGACGACCCGAGTGAGGTCGTTGAACTTTTTGCGGCATTGAGTATGGGTCCTGGGCACCATGCTCCTGGAGGAGACGCTCTGAGCCACCTCCCTCCACACTCTTCTGAACTCGCGTGGCAAAGGCCTCCTGCCACTCTCAGGGAACAGCATACATCGTCTGCGCTCCACTGCGTCAACCAGAGCATCCAAGGCCCGCTCGGTGAAGCGATGAGCGCGTTCTCTCACCCTCTCCATGCTTGGCAGCAAAATGGATTCACAGGTCTCTCCAGGCTGAGATTCAAGGCTGCAATGAGCAGGGTGTGGCTGGGGAGCAAGTGGCCCCCCCCGCTTTAAGAAGTGTCCGGCGCCAGTGTGTCTGTGTTCCCTCGCTAACTGGCAGCAGCTGCGCTGCGCTCGCGCGCTGAGTTAGCGCCTCACTCCTTGGCCTTTGCGCCTTAAGACAGGTGTGCAGCGCCTGCTTTAGCGCTCCACTCACCTCCCGGGGCGGTAAAAGTGAAGTTTCCTGTCAGTGCCGATAATTAGCGCCAGGCGCTAATATTTGCGTCCGGACGATATTTGCGCCCCAAATGGGGCGCGACCTAATTTCTACCCCTTAGAATTCTGTGGTCATTATTGGGTTCTTGTTTTAAAGATATTAAATGCACAAAAACACAAATCCTATTGTGTAGTTGCAACCTGCAGTACAGACAGTACTGGACAGAATATTTCTCCACCTGCCGGAAATACAGTGGAAATTCTGTCCACCCACAGGATACTGCTAGAAACCTGTGTCATTTTTCTGGGACCAGCCCAATTTCTTATGCAGTGTGAGTTTGGAGCAGTTTCTGCACTCTCGACTGGCTTACCATCACTGGGAGAGATGGAAATACTACGCGATTATAGTGTATAAAATGCTGCAGGTGTTTGAAGGGGCTGGCAGCTTCAAAAAATCAGTGTAACAGAAAGAGCAGGAACTTCTGAATAATGGCGCAAAGGAGGAGCAGCCGGTGGGCATGGGGGTTCAGCTGTCGAAAGAGCCCCTCAGGTTTTCAGATGACTGCGTGGACATGTTACTTGTAAGTAAGGGCAAGGAGGGAATGTCTTCTGGGGACTGAGCACAGCAAGGTAGTGCAGGTGTTATGGAAGGAGGTGGCACAAGCAGTCATTGTTACCTCCACCACTTCACGCACGGCCACACAGTGCTGGAAAAGGGTTAATGACCTCACAAGGCTGGCCAAGGTATGTGAAGGCATCCATGCACATCCTGAAAGAATGCTAGAAGCATAACTCATCTCCATACCTACCAGGCCCTCACAGTGTAAATGACAAGATGAATGTGTGAATTATTGTAATGGTTGGTTTGGTAACAACAGTGATCATTAAATAAGTTATGCGTTGATGAAGGATGTCCCAAGCATTTATGCACTAATTTGCCTACTTCCATTTTTATTTTCTTTCCATTTTGCTTTCACTGATGGTCTCTTCATTTTACTCTGTCTCTAATATTTCCTCATTTGTCCCCTCTTTTTAAGTTTCTATCTCTGTTATTCTCTCCCTCTGTTAGTCTCCTTCTGTTTCTAACTCCTATTTATTTTTCTCTCTTTCCGTCCTCAGATATCTACCTGAATTCACGTCTAAATCCTGTTGTCTCCTTCCATTGTAATGAGCACTTCTTATCTTGCTTCATTTTACACTCTCTCCTCTTGTTGTCTCTTTTATCTCTTCACCTTTCTTTCTCAATTTTATTCATTCTTTTATCTCCCTCTGTGTTTCTTAATCACCTGTCTCGCTCTCTCCCTGACCTTCCTGTAAGCTCCCCTGCTATGCTGAGCTGGAGTTGTAGTAAAATTAGAACTTAACTTTCTTTGACTCCAAGATGGCTCACCATTGATATCAGCCATTGCTGAGAATCATTTAGGGGAATTTTAACTCCAAATAATGGGTGGGTTGGGGTCAAGTGGGAAGTTAAAGTGTTAAAAAACTGAATCACGACTCCAACCCGCCCACTTCCGGTTTTAACGGAGGTGGGACGTGGGCGGGCAGCCACCCTGCTCCCAGGAGGCGGGTTGCCCATTTAAATAATATAATGAGGTTGGCGTGCCTCAGATTTAACCAGCATTTCAAATTTAATTGTGGCTGGTCGAGTTTCTCAGGCCTCGGAAAATCTGCCAGCTTCAGTAAGGCAAGGGCTGCCTTTACACTTACCTCCTGGATCCAGCATCCCTGCCTCACCCATCATTTGGAGCTGGCTGAAGCTTGACACACTGTTCCATTGATCCAGCGTGAGGACATTGTGGTAACACAATACAGCTTCCTGTGACTCGAACTTTATTGCATCACTTCCTGTGATTAGTCCAGGATAAATACTGGACTGATCAGTTGGATCCTGGAGAGGCATAGAGTAAGACCTCTTTTGTATGTAGCACCTTTTTAGTTGATTAAAGCTTACTTTAAGTTCACCACGCGTAAGGCTCATTCTTACGACAATTTAATCAACTTTGAAAAACTTCGCACTCAAACTTTTTGGACGAACTCGGAACTAAGGATCCAGGGAATCACCCATCATGGAAAACATCCTTAAACCATCGCGTCTTGACTTGGACCCAAACACCCCAGCAGCCGGTAAGGTGTGGAAACACTGGTATCGCACGTTTGACAATTTTCTTGAATATTGCAAGGCTGATGATGACTCAAAGTTGCGGATACTCATCAACTGTGTCACCCCGAATGTATTTCAGTATGTGGAGGAATGGGGCAGTTATGAGGAGGCAATTCGGACGCTTAAGAGACTATATACTAAGACACCGAATGAGGTCTATGCCAGACATCTACTAGCTACAGCCCAACAAGGGCCGGAGGAATCCATTGATAAATTCCTCCAAGAGCTTCGCAGACTTAGTATGGACTGTAACTTTCAGGCGGCTTCAGCTGAGCTGTACCGTGAAGAAATGATCCATGATGCTTTCATCTGCGGGCTTGCCTCCCCATTTATACGCCAGCGTCTACTGGAAAGTAAGACACTTGAGCTTCAGAGAGCTTATGACATGGCTTGCTCTCTAGATCTGGCAAAAAGAAATGCAGACCTTTATACAGTGCCCAGACCTCGGTCTACTGCCTTAACTACAGTCAGGCAATTTAAGAGGCCACAGGTGAACTCTATTAGGGAGGTCTTTATCCCTGACGATCAATCTGATGACTTCACTGATGAAGAGGATGATGACCCCACTGTGGCAGCCTCTTGGCAATCTAAGAAATGCTTCTTTTGTGGTGATGAGTTTCACCCTCGGAAATTCTGCCCTGCTCGCAATGCGTTTTGCAGTCATTGCAACAAAAAGGGTCATTTTGCAAAGGTTTGCCTATCAAGAGCCTCTACGAGGGCTTATCAAGCTAAGTCCTACCGAACTGCCCCGGTAAGGGCCTATCAAGATGTTCCGGCTAAAATCTATCGTGCTTCCTCTTGGGTTTCCTCTCGAAGAAACACACCTAGAGTTTCAGCCACTCTTTGTGCAACGACACCAATTACAGCTGCTTGTCCTCAGAACCTATTCCATGCAGCTACAAAAGCATCAATTAATGGACATACTTTAGATGCCTTAATTGACTCAGGTAGCACTGATAGTTTCATTAGGGAACAGATTGTTGCAGCGTTAAAGCTACATGTTTTCCCATCGGACCAGGCAATTGCGATGGCTCAGTCATCACTTAATACCAGAATTTCTGGCTTTTGTATGGTTGAAATAACACTTAATGGTCACAGGTATCCCTCCACCCGGCTTTCGGTGCTCAAGGACTTATGTAGTGATCTTATCTTAGGGCTGGATTTTCAAAAGCAGCATAAGAAGCTCACCATTGAGTTCGGCGGATCCAAACCTGAACTCACTATTTCTAATATACTACCTCGATTACCGTTCTGTGCATTGTCAGCAGCTTCACTGGATGAACCCTCACTGTTTACCAGTATCCCTCCTCGATGCAAACCGATTATAACAAAGTCACGACGTTTCAGTCAGGAAGACCAGTCTTTTATTGCGGCTGAGATTTCTCGGCTTTTAGCAGAGGATATCATCGAGCCTTGTTTGTCGCCATGGCGCGCCCAGGTCGTTATTGTTAAGAACCCTCTACAACCTCACAAGAAACGGCTGTGCATTGACTATTCACAGACCATCAATCAATATACGGACTTGGACGCATACCCATTGCCGCGCATCGATGATATGGTTAATAAACTGGCTGAGTACATGGTGTTCTCAACATATGATCTGAAAAGTGCCTATCATCAGGTACCCTTGAAGGTCTCAGACAAGCAGTATACGGCCTTTGAAGCCAATGGACGGCTGTATCAATTTCGTCGCCTCCCCTTTGGGGTCACTAATGGAGTGGCTGTCTTCCAGCGAGCAATGGATGACCTGGTCAAACAGGAAGACTTGAAGGATACGTTTCCTTATCTGGACAATATTACTGTCGCAGGTCGCAATCAGCGGGAACATGACGCCAATCTCCAACGATTTTGGGATGCACTCCAGCACCGTAATTTGACATTAAATGCGGCTAAATCCATTGAGTCACAACCAACCATCAACATCCTTGGCTATTGTGTGGGCAATGGCATCATTAAACCTGACCCTGAAAGGCTTCGCCCACTCCAAGAACTCCCGCCACCTAAGAATCCGGCCTCCTTGCGCCGGGCCCTCGGCCTGTTTGCATACTATGCTAAATGGATTCCTAACTTCTCGGACCGAATCCAACCTCTACTGAAGGCCAGCACATTCCCACTAGACACAGCGGCTGTTGCAGCCTTTAACCTCCTGAAAAAACAGTTGGAGAAAGCGGCTCTTCACTCCATCGATGAGAGTCTTCCTTTTGTTGTTGAGTGTGATGCCTCGGAGGTGGCAATCTCGGCCACTCTGAATCAGGAAGGTCGTCCGGTGGCATTTTTGTCCAGGACTTTTCAAGGGGCTGAGCTACATTATCCTCCAGTCGAGAAAGAAGCTACAGCCATCATAGAGGCAGTACGGAAGTGGAGTCATCTCCTAGCTCGCCAGCACTTTACCTTAATCACGGACCAGCGATCGGTCGCCTTCATGCTCGATAATCGAAAACGGACCAAAATTAAAAATAATAAAATCCAGCTTTGGCGGCTGGAATTGGCCTCTTTTGGTTACACCATCCACTATCGACCTGGCAAGGAGAATGTGGCTCCGGATACCCTCACACGAGCATTCTGCTCCGCCATGGCACTCTCTACGCTCGTAGACATCCATGATGGGTTGTGTCATCCGGGCGTTACTCGCATGCTACATTTCGTGCGGTCCCGAAATCTCCCATTCTCTACCGGGGATGTAAAGAAGATGTGCTCGGACTGCAGAGTCTGTGCGGAATTGAAACCTCAGTTTTTCCGCCCCTCGGGTGGTATACTCATACATGCGACCCAGCCAATGCAACGGCTTAGCATCGATTTTAAGGGGCCGTTGCCCTCTTCAACTCGCAACACTTATCTATTGACCATGGTCGATGAGTATTCCCGTTTTCCGTTTGCCTTTCCCTGCCCCAATATGCTGACGACCACGGTTATCAGCTGCCTTGAGCAGGTATTTGTTTTCTGTGGCATGGCATCCTATGTTCATTCGGATCGGGGCCCTTCTTTTATGTCAGGAGAACTCAAGGCCTATCTCTCGGAACGGGGTATTGCTGCCAGCAAAACGACGCCTTATCATCCGGTCGGGAATGGGCAAGTCGAGCGTTTTAACGCTATCATCTGGAATGCGGTACGTCTGGCTTTGAGATCTCGGGGCCTACCCAACCAGCAATGGGAAGCAGTACTTCCAGACGCATTACACTCCACACGGTCCCTCCTTTCGACCGCCACAAATACGACGCCTCATGAACGGTTCTTCCGATTTCAGCGTCGCTCATCCTATGGGATATCTCTCCCGTCGTGGCTGACTGCACCGGGACCAGTGCTACTTCGAAGATATGTCCGGGCGTCTAAGAATGACTCCCTGGTAGATGAGGTTGAGCTCACTGACGTCAACCCTACCTACGCCTATATTCGGTATCCTGACGGTCGGGAATCTACCGTGTCATTGCGGGATCTGGCTCCCTGCCCGCCGAAACATGGAGGGACACCAGGGGATGATATTGTACCAGGCACATCTCTGGGCTCGCCAGGTGCCTCTCATCACGATCTGGATCTGACGCCGGCTGGTACCTCACTCCAGCGTGCCGACCTGGGGCAGACTGACTATGAGCCCGTCGGGGCTCGCACGCGCAGCCACGATCCACCCCGTACCGTATGCTCGGAAACGGATCTGCCACAGCCTTGCCCGACACCCGTTCGGGCACCAGTACACAGTCAGGATCGTCCTGACCCCTCACAGAGCGGGCTGGATCACTCGGACTCTGGTCCACGGCCCGCGGCGGGTAAACGGGCTAGGGGCCCTCTACCGCTACGAGAACCCAAATGGGTGCGGCTCTCCCTCGTTCAGCGGCTACGAAATGGAGGGAGCATCCCGGCCTCCTAATCTTTTGGGGGGGGAGAATGTGGTAACACAATACAGCTTCCTGTGAGTCGAACTTTATTGCATCACTTCCTGTGATTAGTCCAGAATAAATACTGGACTGATCAGTTGGATCCTGGAGAGGCATAGAGTAAGACCTCTTTTGTATGTAGCACCTTTTTAGTTGATTAAAGCTTACTTTAAGTTCACCACGCGTAAGGCTCATTCTTACGACAGACATATTCGTGTTTTAATAAAGACCTTGCCAGAAGCTCAGTTGATTCCTTCTCCATCTGCAGTGTTTTTCTCCTTCGTTGGAAGTAACTCGTTGGTCTTGTTTTAGTTGTGACTTTTTGCAAATCCAATTCCTGAGGCGTTGCCAAGCATCGTGTGGAGGAGTCGGTGACACTGTCTGGCTGACCGTCATCAGTAGTTCGATCGCATCCATTTCCTGTGTTGTGCTCCAAGCTGGGTCTTGGAAGACAGTATACGACGGCACCTTGTATTGTTTCTCCATTTCGGTATCCCGCAGGACATCTTTTGAGATTGTCTATGGAGACAGTTTTAAGAATATGCTTGCCATTCGGCTGATTAATATGTATTTTAACAGTTCTTTCGTTAATAACGGAACGTATTTGAATAGGTTTTTTCCACTTAGGTCTTAAACCAGGTTTTTGCTCGAACTTCTTTTCCTGTACCCATTCTCCTGCAAGGGGTTGCCATGCTTTGTTCGTCAATTTTTTCTGCCTATTTGCCTCCCTTATCCTCTGATCAATTTGATGAATCTCCTCTGTTACTTCTTTTTTAAAATCTAACTGTCGCTGTCGGGTCAAGGAATCAGAGAGTGTAGAGGCAATAAAAGAACCATGGGTAAGCGGTGTATGCATCTCAACCCCATACATTAGATAATATGGAGTTTTAGGGGACACTGTCCCTGATGCAGATGCGGGCACATTATTAAGTGATAGCTGCACCGCCGGAATGACGGTGGTCCACTTATTTCCCCTGATTCTCAACAGTTTGACCAAGAGCTTTTTTACTTCCTGGTTTTTACGTTCCACCAGCCCCGCTGATTGCGGATGACGTGACATGCTGTGCTGTAACCCAATCCCCCTTTGTTCGCAGTAGTCTTTGAAGACCTTGGAGACAAAGGTTCTGCCTTGATCAGAGTGTAAGATTTTGCGTGCACCAGCTACAGTAATTATGTCAGTAATAGCATTGGCGAGTGTGTTTTCCGAAACAGTTTTTGTGGGGACCAGCCAGCAGAAGGAAGTGCATCCATCTACACAAACGAGAACATGTCGGTATTCCAAAGACGGGGGAAGTGGTCCAATGAAGTCAATAAAGAATTTTCCCATTGGCTCATCAGCTTTCACAGGAGCCAATGATGGTGGCTTAATTAGTGATGACTTATTGGTTAAATTGCATGGCTCACAATTTGCCACGTATGTTTTACAGGCCTTAAGCATGCCTGGCCACCAATATAAGGGAGTCAATTTGCAGAATGTTGTTCTGGCTCCACAATGTGCTTGAACTATGCCCTCGTGAGCTTCTTTTACAAGCTGTTCTCGTTTGTGTCTCGGGGGTACCTCTCGGTTTCCCTCGAGCAACTTAACTAGCACAATACCAGTAGGGGATTCCGAGTAAAATTACTTTGATGGATATCCTGGTGGACTCTCTTTTGTTGGGTCTAATAGCTGAATCAGTTCCTCATCCTGATTAGCTGCCCGTTCTGCCCTAGTGATAACACTAATATTGGCAGGCCCCTCTCAAGGGGGTGTCATGCAGACCGAACATTTTGCTTGTTCGTCTGCAAGACTGTTTCCTTTTGAGTGTACTGTCCCAGTGGTATGCCCGTTTACATGAATCACCTGACAATTCTGTTTCTCCATCCTCGAACGGAGAATGTCTTCCCACAATGACTTATGTTTTATGGGTTTACCCTTTTGAGTGGTAAAGTTTGTTTGTTCCCAGAAAACTAGATCTTGGTTATATCCTCTTTTACAATAGTCACTATCTGTACAGAATAATGTGGGTTTAATAGGGTCTGCCTTTTCTAAAGCATACCGTAGTGCTGTGGCTTCAGCATATTGTGCTGTCTTATAGCCAAGGGGTATGGACAGTAATTCTTCTGGATAAAAAGAATAGGAATCTCGAAAAGTCCCTACTACTATCCCCATCCCAGCTGAGGATTGTTGGGATGTCCCTTTTTTAATCGTCATTGACGATCCAGCAAAAATTATTACTTGGTCTTGTGGAGGTATAGGGATAGGATTATTTCCCCATATAAAGCAATCGTTTGAATTTCCTAATAAAAAGACTTGGCCAATTCCGACAGGGTTTGCCATTTCGTCAGGACCTAACCTCGGTTAGGATTTAATATGAACTTTATAAGAAATTTCTAGACCTCAATGGTATATTGAGGGAGTTCTGATTTAAGTTCTACAAGGCCTGATCAGGGACTTGTCATCTCTAGAGACTTAAATCTGGGTCTTAGTACCACTGTCAGTAAAACACTCCTTCTATACTTAACAATCTACGAAATGGATATAGATATAAATATAAGTATAGGGTTCCGTATCAACTCGTTAACACACACATTGGGTGCCAACTGAAGGGATATTTACTAGTCCTAGCCCCTTTAGGGCTACCCCGGACCAGGCGTATTTCTCAGACGTTCACTTTCAACTAAAGTTTGAGGTAGCCGAATCCTAAAGACGCTTAATTGGGTCTAAAGGTCCGGACTATCTCTCCCGAAAGGAAAGGAACAACCCGAGAATGTTACCGTCCTCCAGATAGCACTTTTAATAAGTTTAGCTAGACTGTAACGTTCTGGATATTATGAGGGTCCGGAAAACTTCCCCAGAACTGTAACTCTTCACCAAAGAGTATACAGAAATTGAGTTCGCAAATTTTTGATACAGAAGTCTTATGTGAGATAATTCTAAAAATATATAGATTTATTAAAGAATCGACATGCAATTTACAGTTGGTGAGTCAATCACAACATTAACAGTTCCAAAAAGAGAAAACGTACGATCTTATTATCAGAGAATCTTACTTTTAAATCTTAACTTCACTACAGGAGTACAGTTCTTATACAGGCAGGATATCCACCAATATCAAATAGCTACCAGCCTTGCCAAATACAAAGATAACGCTAAGGCCTGTGTAGCCTTGTGGCAGGGAAGCGTGTGAAGATACTATATGACAATAGAAATCACAGGCAATGTCAGTATAGTTTCCAAATTTAGCAATGCTGAACTTCAGATTTTGAATTTCTTCAGTTTTAATGCAATGTTACAAAAATTGAGAGTGGAGGCTGTAAAATGCACCCTCCCCCTAGTATCAACCTGTCTCAAGTTAAACTTTAACAATCATTGATGGAAATTCGATGCAGATAATAAACCTACCATAACTGGATATGTGGGGGTAAATATCTAGTGCAGATTCTGCCTATATATTTACACAATTGTGGGGAAAATTGTGTAACAATAACTATGAGTAGGCAAATTATGGTTACAATTATACACATGAGCATGCACGGATGAATATAGACCAGTTAATCTGGCCAATCTAAGCACACTCGTGGGGGAAACATCAGTAATGCTTTGAAGTGGCCAATCCAAGATATCAGTTAATTACAAAAAATACATTAACATTTTTTAATTTTTCAAGATTGGAATACAACAGAAGGGAAAGAACTCACAGCCAGGCTTATCCCATGACATGTATGTGATCTGTTTTACAAATATTAGTCGTATGATACTGCATATTTTAAGTCACATAGCATGAGTTCCCCTGACTGCATGGCTGGGCATGAGAATCAGTTAAGGTTCAAGGTTCTGACAGAAATAGAAGGTGGAGAAAAAATATCAAATCATTTTAAAAAGAGATGTTATCTAATCAGAGTTTGATTTTTTAAATGACTGAAAGTAATTTAAAAATTACCTTATCCTGTTTGGTGTAAAGGCCAGTGAAAATCATATTGAAACATTCAAATATCACAAACCTTAAATGAATTCAACGAATCCAAATATCTGGCATAGTTCTGATATGATCTTCAGTGTAAACAATGTCAAACCTTACTTTTTCACTCAAACAATGTTGTGACGTTATCTTGAATTGTGCCTGCATGAGAAATTCAAAGCAAGAGAGAGAACAAATGATGATATACACGTCTAGTGAGCGACAATACAAAATATACGTTGTATAACTGGGAAAGTTCCATTAAAAAATATACATAGATTGAAAGACAAGGAATGGGAGAATTGGATCCTGTACGCAACTGTTAAGGCACTTTTGCCAACAGTAAATACACTGAACCTGTAGTGTACTCTGAACCATTCTTACATGTTTCCACTAACAAATATTGGTCGACTAATTCCTTACATTGAAAGAAGACATTCTTGAATCATCTAACAAAAGTTCCACCCAACTCTGGATGCCTAAATGCTTGGGTTAAAATAAATCCAAAAAGTCAGTAAAATGCCCCAGGGATGCTGAAGACTTAAGAAGGTGAATGACTTGAAGGAAGAGCTTGTTTAAGTTCTGATGAAAAGTTTACACCCAAAACATTAACATATCTTTTCTCTTTACAGATCGGCCTGGATTTTAACCCCTTCCCCCCCCCCCAATGGGCAGGAAAGGGTTGGGCGAGGGGTTAAAAGCTTGAAAATCACGATCCTGCCTCCAACCTGCTGTGTTCCCGACCGCCATATTAACGGCGGCGATTCAGCCCATCGACAAGACTCCCACTAAAGGCAGGCAGGGCCAACTTAAGATGCAAAATTCACAGCCCAATGATATAATCGGCGCCGCAATGTAATATTAATGTCAAGCCAGGGGAAGTCCGGCACTGCAGCAGAACCACAGCGGAAGGAGTCGGCAGGCCGGAGGAGGCCAAGGTAAGCATAAGAAATTTCCTTCTGTTTGAACTCTTTGTGGGTCAGCAGGAGCAGGAGCAGGAGTGCTCCCCCAGGCTCTTCAAAGATTCCTTGGGCCTCCCCAGCCCTGGTCTCCCCCCCACCGATCTCAAAGGAACCCCCTCTCCATTGCCGATCTTGAAGGAACCCCACATCCCCAATTTCGGAGGACCCCCGATCATCCATCCCCGATCTCAAAGGAACCCCCTGCTATCGCCGATCTTGAAGGAAACCTCCCATCCATGATCTCGAAGGACCCCCCTCCCGTGCCTTCGCTGATTATGAAGGAACTCCCCCCCCCCCCATTCTCGATCTCGAAGAACCCCTGATCCCCAATCACCAGACTCAAAGGACCCCTCTGAGCCCCAATCTCAAAGGACCCCTCTGAGCCCCAATCTCAAAGGACCCCTGATCCCTGATCTTGAAGGACCCCCTGATGCCCAATCCCTGATCTTGGTCGATTATGCGGCAGCGGGTGTGATGGGACCCACATGGCACAATCTCAACTCCAGTATTTAAAGAGCCAATCCAAAGATGGAATTTGGAGGAGTTTGGAGTTGGAAGCAAGAGAGCACAAGGTGTCTCAATGGATTCAGGATGCTTAAAGGCTGCACCCTGCTTCAGTGATGCCTCTGCTGATGTACTGCCGGGGGCTGTGAGGAGCCGGAGAGAGATACTGTTCTCCAACAACAGGAGGAAGAAACCTGCTGCTGCCACAAAGAAGGCAGGGGCCGAAGGTGGCCCAGGTGGTCAGCAGCAGGAGCATTGTTCCACGCTCCTGGATTCAGTGCAGGAAGTGCTTTAATGACCTAACCAGGTCAGGAAAGGTGAGCACAGTTCCACTTTCACCTACCTTCCCGAGATTCAGGAAAGGTCCCAGCGGATTGGAAGGTAGCAAGAGCTTTTGACAGATGAAATTTCAGCGTTTGACAGCTCTGTGAAGCTGTCAAACACTGACAATATGACTTCTAACTTGAGTCCCTGTACTTAGACTCAGTTAGAAATCAATCCAGCACAGAAAGCAGAGACTGCAGCTTTTGACAGCTCCGCGGCCATTCTGCTTTCTGTGCCGTGGATGTGAGGGACTCCCGACACCTTAAGGAAGCTAGCCTGCAGGACAAAGTTAAGGTAAGTAAAAGTTGTTAAAACACTTTACATACACCAAACACACTTACCTCTGCACTCATGCACCCATCACTCACCTGCACACCGGACATCTCGACCCCTCCAAGCCCTCCAGACCGACGGTCCGCCTCGCTAAATCGGCGTGGTTCGGACCTGTTGGGAAGCCCACACTTCAGGGCTAAAAATAGGGATTAGGCAAAAAACTGCCTGTTAACTACCTGTTAACAGGCAGTTTATTGGCACTAATCCCCTTCCCGCCTCGGGGAGGCGGGTCCCAGCACAGGTCGGGTACCCGCCTCCTGGAAAACTGGCATGGAGGCGGGTTGGGGGCGGGATGGGTTCGGGACCCCCGAATCTGCTATTTTCACACCACTCCCGTCTCCAGACCCGCCTCCATGGGCCGATGAAAATTGAGCCCAGAGAATTAGCATGCAGGTACAGCAAGCAATTAGGAAGGCAAATGGCATGTTGGCCTTTATTGCTAGAGGGTTGGAGTACAAGAGTAAGGAAGTCTTGCTACAATTGTACAGGGCTCTGGTGAGACCACACCTGGAGTACTGTGCACAGTTTTGGTCTCCTTATTTAAGGAATGATATACTTGCTTTAGAGGCAGTGCAACAAAGGTTCACTAGATTGATCCCTGGGATGAGAAAGTTGTCCTATGAGGAGAGATTGAGTAGATTGGGCCTATACTCTGGAGTTTAGAAGAATGAGAGGTGATCTCATTGAAACATATAAGATTCTGAGAGGGATTGACAGGGTAGATGCTGAGAGATTGCTTTCCCTGGCTGGAGAGTCTAGAACTAGGGGTTTTTCTTTTCTTTCTTTCATAGTCTCAGGATAAGGGGCCAGCCTTTTAAGACTGAGATGAGGAGGAATTTCTTCATTCAGAGAGTTGTGAATTTTTGGACTTCTCTGCCCCAAAGTGCTGTGGATGCTCAGTCGTTGGGTATATTTAAGGCTGAGATAGATAACTTTTTGGACTCTAGAGGAATTAAGGGATATGGGAATAGGGTAGGAAAGTGGACCTGAGGTTGAAGATCAGCCATGATCTTATTGAATGGTGGAGCAGGCTCGAGGGGCTATACGGCCTACTCCTGCTCCTAGTTCTTATGTTCTTATACATCCTGCTGTGCACATCACCCCACCCCTTCACTCTGCCTTGTCAAGCCTGCCCCATCACATCACTCCTCACACTCACTTACCTTGCAAGTGCACGCATCCTTCTCTTTCTATGCACTTCCTCACATCCTCATCTATCCATCCACCACTGCCATTCACCCTCATCCTTATGCAATTTCATGCCTCTCCCTGATAGTCACCATCACCAAATAAATTGCATCCATCAGGTGAACACATGCCATTCCAGTCACTCATAAGTTGCAGGAAAAGAGAGCACAGAACACTAGAGAAAGGGAGGGAACCAGAAGTGGTCCTCCGCACATTTCCGAGCTAACAACGGCAGAGGAAGAAGCGCTGGCGATCAGTGGCTTTTCGGCATCCCTGGTCATCGGAGATGGGGAGTTGGGGACCTCCCAGCTACAATTAAATATCAGCGACTCACATCTCATACTACACTCAGTCTTGTTGACTTGATTTCAACAGTGAGTGCAATATGATCATCTTCATAATGATAAGTTGCAACATACTTATCTTTTCTCTCCGCCAGGGCCTTCACGTGTGCAGCAGTAATCCATGGACCTCGCAGACAACGAATCCTCAGAGGAGCTGATTCCTTCTGAGGGTGCATCATCACAGGACTCATGCTTACCATGCATCAGCTCGGATACTTGCACTTCGGTGGGACCAGCTAGACAGATAGTTGGTTTTCACCTGGTGACTCACTGCACAAATGAGTAAGAGCAGATGGTGGACATTAGTGGAGAATCCGCATTGGAGGGTGCAGCCCTCTCCAAACTCTGCTCAGCTGGACACAGACGCTGTACTCGGGGGCCTTTGATGAAAAGAGAATCAGTGAGGAGCCGCAGAGTGAATGTGATGTACTGACAGGCCTTCCAAGCCCACTGACCCCCGATTGCTGAGAAAATGGAGGAGTCCGTCTTAAGTATGAGTGGGATGATGTCACAGGGCATTGCGATGATGTCTTCTTGCATTGATAGAGTGGCCAGCACCGTGGAACATCAAACGCTCCAATCACATGAGTCCATTCCCACCTTGACCACAACCATGCATGCCAACATATCTGCCACCTTAAATAGGATGACCTTAGACTTGGCCTTACAGCGCCACACTGATCTGCACCAAAGTGCTCTCCAGCAGAGTGGTAGCAGTGCAGTGTGGCTGGGCCATGAGAGGGATGATGGTGGAAGGGGACATGGAAGTGGGGACTTTACTCAAAGCACATCTACTTCTCACCCGTTGTCCCCCCCTCAATCAGTACCCAACAAGCTGCCTCGTGTCCTGAAGACCGAGTCTGCCCCTGCAGAGGTGCAAGAGGAGCAGTCTTTGGCAGGGCCCTCACGAGCTCCAAAACCCAAAGCATTTCAGCCAAGAACATCTCAGCAGTCAGAGCAGGGATGTGAGCAGCCCGCCTCTACCTCAGCTGAAGCCACGGGGGTTGCACCATGTAGGAAAAGGAAGAGGAAAGCTTTGTAGTTTCACAAGGATATGCACATGGGTGTATGAGAAAATGTTATGTTGTGAAGTTTCCGTTCTTTAGTAGAATCACATAAATTTTATTAGTTTGCACCACTTTCCCATCTTGCCCATTCTTGTTTGCTGGGTGGCAACTCACTCCTCAATCACCCCAACAGCCCCTCCCCTCCTCACGGCACCTTCCCGTGCAAGCGCAGGAGATGCAACACCTACCCTTTTACCTCCTCCCTTCCCACTGTCCAGGGCCCCAAACACCCCTTCCAGGTGAAACAGCGATTTACTTGTACTTCTTGCAATTTAGTATACTGTATTCGCTGCTCACGATGTGGTCTCCTCTACATTGGGAAGACCAAACGCAGATTGGGTGACCACTTTGCGGAACACCTCCGTTCAGTCTGTAAGGGTGACCCCGAGCTTCCGGTCGCCGGTCACTTTAATTCTCCGCTCCACTCCCACTCTGACCTCTCTGTCCTTGGCCTCTTACACTGTTCCAATGAAGCTCAAGGAACAGCACCTCATCTTTTGATTAGGCACTTTACAACCTTCTGGACTCAACATTGAGTTCAACAATTTCAGACTATAACCCCCCCATTTTTTCAGGCGGTAGCTGTTGATGATTCTGCCATCCCCATTTGCAACATTTAATCTCTCCTGCCTTGCATTCTAGCACAGACTGTCCCTTCAGTTCCTTCCTCCCCTCCCCTCCCCCCCCCCTTCCCTGCCTCTGCACCTGCTTAAAACCTATTACATCTCCAACTTTTACCAGTTCTGACGAAGGGTCACAGACCTGAAACGTTGGGGGGAATTTTGCCAGCCCTGGGGAGGCAGGTGTAGAGGCGGGACTGCCAGGAAAATGGCAGAAACTGGGAGTGGGTACCGAACCCGCTCCCAACCCGCCTCCATGCCATCTTCCCGGGAGACGGGTCCCCGATTCGCGCAGGGACCCGTCTCCTTGAGGCGGGAAGGGGATTACAGCCACTTAACTGCCTGTTAACAGGTAGTTAACAGGCAGTTGGGAGGATTACCCCCATTTTACCAACGCAAGTGCGGGCTTCCCGACGTCCGGAAACCCTGCTAGGGTCAGCGAGGCGAACAGTGGGTCTGCGGGGGTGAGAGGGGTCGAAAAGTGCGCTGTGAAGGTGAGTGATGGGTGCAAGTGTGGAGAGGTAAGTATGGGAGGTGAGTGAAAACTGTTAGAAAAATGTGCTTACCTTTGTTTCTTCCTGCAGGCTTCAACCCTTGGGGATCCGGAGGCTCCTCATCCCTACGGCAGAGATGACAGAACGGCTGCTGCATTCTCCAATGCAACAGCCATCTGATTTCTACTCAGGAAAGAGGTTTGGTGAATCTTGAGTACAAGAACTCACCAAAAAATTTGACAGATGAAACGTCATACGCTGACGCTCTCTGTCACCAGCTTTCCCTTAATTGGCCTGCTAAGCCCGCAGGGTGGGCTTAACAAGGTCAATCAAGGGAAAATAGCGAGGGTTGGCCAGACGTCGTTGGGGGCGGGACTGAAACCCGACAACCAGCAGTCCCGCCCTCAACGATAAAATCCAGCCCATTAACTCTGTTTCTCTCTCCACGATGCTGCCTGGCCTGCTGAGTGTTTCCAGCATTTTCTGTTGTTATTTCGCTTTTTAACTTGTTTAGTGATGAATGAGAAGACATGAATTGATGGGGACCAATGGGGAGATGTGCAAAGGGTGGTTGTTTTTTTTTATTTATTCGTTTGTGGGATGTGGGCATCGCTGGCCAGGCCAGCATTTATTGCCCATCCCTAATTGCCCTCGAGAAGGTGGTGGTGAGCCACCTTCTTGAACCGTTGCAGTCCGTATGGTGAAGGTACTCCCACAGTGCTGACTTTGTCGTAGCGGTTTTTTATAACTGAGCGGCTTGCTAGGCCATTTCAGGGAGCAGGTAAGAGTCAACCACATTGCTGTGGGTCTGGAGTTGCATATAGGCCAGACCAGGTAAGGACGGCAGATTTCCTTCCTTAAAGGATATTAGTGAACCAGATGGGTTTTTACAACAATCCAATAGTTTCATGGTCACCATTACTGATATTAGCTTTTTATTCCAGATTTATTTAATTAACTGAATTTAAATTCCCCAGCTGCCATGGTGGGATTTAGAACTCACATCTCCAGATCATTAGTCCAGGCCTCTGGATTACTAGTCCAGTAACATAACCACTATGCTGCTGTACCCCTGAACAGGCCTGCTTTGTGTCAGTGACATGGGCCACGAATTTAATAGCGCTGAGGGGGCGGGTTTGGAGGCGGGTCCACTGTCAAAATAGTAAAGATTGACAGCAGGTATGAAACCCGCTGTCAACCCGCCTCCATGCGAGTCTCCCAGGTGTCGGGTCTGTCAGCGGCGAACTGACCCGACACCATGTGGCGGGGGATACAATTCAGCTAGTTAAATGGCTTGTCAAGAGCTAATTTAAGACTATTTTGAGGCTTACTTCTAATTTTACGTTCTCCCCCACAGATTACCCGCTGTTCGGGGAACACGCCAGCTCAACCTGATGTGTTTTGAGTCTGCTCTGATGTTTGTGATAAGCTGACAGCTGCAGAAGTGGTGTAAAGGATGTCATGTTGCAAATGGTGAGTTTCAGAGCACAGAAAATGTTGGTTACTGCATTTTTAATACATTTAGAGATTTCTTTAGCTTACAAGTTTTTAGATCCAACTGTATGTCCAGTGCCACCTCATTGGGAGAACCTCTTTCACCATTTACAGATTGCTTCTGTCATCTCACCTGCAGCTGCCATCTATTGCAGCAACATCGGAGCCATTGAAACAATCAGACCTTTGTCCTCCGAATCCTTCCACGATCAGCCCCAACACCAACATCACCAGGCACACCAACAACATCACCAACCTTCTCCGCCATCATAGGGCATCAGCCCCAGACAACATTACTGCCCAGGAGGCCAGCGATGGCACCACCATGGCCAGATTTTCTTCACTTGACACTGTAAATCCTGGCTGCCACATGATGTGCCAGGTTGACACCAACCCACACCAGCACCGTGAAGCATCCCTTTAATGTCCAAGCAATTCCATACACACTCATCACTATAGCGGGGGGTGGTGGGGGGAAATTATGTCTGAACAATCACTGGAACTCAGTAAGACACTTCTCAATGTGCACTCAGATCTGTCCAATAAGGGGCACTTTTGGAAAAAGATTTCACTGTATGACAACACATTACCAGAAACTTCACATGGACATTGGCTAAACCTCTCAAGTGCCCACCCCTGTGTATTGTTAGTTGGTATGCTTGCAGTAGGATGAGGGTGAGTGTGAGGGGTGGCTAGTGAGATGGGGAAGTGATAAAGTAGATAGAGAGGGTTGGGTGGAGGTGCAAGGTAAATTGCTGTCCTGGGGAGGTCTCGTCCGCCCTTGGAAGGGAAGAGAACCTCCCTGCGTGCTGTGACTCCCTCCATAAGCATATGGAGGTAGTCATTGGAGAGCCTGGGTTCAAGCGTTCACCTTTGTGCAGTGATTGTCAGTGTTTGCAGCACCTCAATGTTGTCAAACACTGACGGAACAACTGTCAAACTCCATGTGGACGTGGTCCCTTTAAGGAAACCGGCTGATGACACGTCATCAAATGACGTCATCGGACCCGCTTCCTGTTAATTGGCCGGGATGCCCGCAGGGTGGGCTTAACAAGGCCAATCAAGGGAGAATCACCCAGAAACCAGCTCTCCCGCCCCTATCCTGCCTCCTCCATTAAATTCGTGGCCATGGTGTGGGGTTGGTGAGGGGGAGCGGTGGGAAGAGTGGCCGTTGCATGTGGTTCTGACATCAGTCCACTGATGCAACCCAAGTGAACTTTGCATTAATAAGGGCATCCCTGGCATCCCAGGCAGCAATATGAGCAGCTGGTGCTGCATTGCCCTCATCACTTTCCTCTTCCTCGTCTTCCTTCTTGGAATCATCTGCAGATGGTGTGTGCTCTGCACCTTGTTCCTCCTGCAAATCCAAACCTCGCCGCTGCGCAATGTTGTGCAGAGCGCAGCACACCGCGACCACTCTGGAGATCCTGGTGTACTGAAGGGCGCCTCCAGATCTGTCTAGGCACCTGAAGTGCATCTTCAGCATGCCAATGGCTTGTTTGATCACACATCTGGTGGTCATATGGCATTCATTATAGCGCCATTGGGCTTCATTGGTTGGGCTTCTGACCTGGTGTTATCAGCTAAGTTTGAAGTGGGTATCCCTTGTCTCCTGAAATCAGCTGTGAATGCTGAATATTTATTGCAGTATTTCCCTGAGTTTTAATCAGCCCCCTCAATTGCGTTGTGTTGTCGTCTTGCTTTAAATGGTGAGTTTCAGGATGCCTGGGAAACTTGTGGATGCAACGTTAAACTTAAAACTGTTGAAATATCGCTCCAATTTAGCGAATACCATATGTTAATAGGTAACCTAACGTGCTTGAGTTAAATGCGGAAGTCAGCAGGTTGGAGCTCGAATTTTTGCTGAATTTAACCCCCCTACCCTTACCCAAACGCTCCTCCAGATCAAAATTCCCCCATTGTTTTTCTTTGTGCCTTAGCTTAAATGTGTTTGTAAATGTATTCAGAAATTTGTTAAAAGTAACATGCAGAAAAAAATATCAAGATAGTTCATTTTCAATAGTATTGATTCTTTTAAATCTAGTAAATTAGTGTTCAAATCTTACATGCAGTATTTCATTCAACATATGTGGATATAAATCATAAAATATATATACAAATTTCATGTTATATATCGCAAAGCTAATAATTAAACCATGCTTTGTCCATTTGGACCTGCATTCTAAAAACCTTCAGCGTTGGGCTATCTTCTTTAGATGATGCAAAATACAAAATTATAACTTCATAATTCCTATATTCATATCTTCACTGATGGCTCATCTGTATTCAAATAAACGCCTGACTCTTCAGATTTGTTACTCACCTACATAACAACAGTAACTGCACATCCTGATATTGTGTCTGAGGAGAGTAAAAAGGAACTTAAATTTATATAGTGTCTTTATCATGTTTCTCAAAAAACTTCCCAAAGTTCAGCTGTAATAAGTTACTTTGAAGTGCAGTTGCTGTTGTTCTGTAGGTGAACGCATAATTATATATTGTGGTATCATGAGCCTCTTGGGCCTGAGGTTGCCCCTATCCCAGGGCTTTTGAGTCCCTAGAAGACTCTTCAGCAGGCTGCTTCGCTATTGCCGGTGCATGGACATCCTGATCCTGTATACTGACACCTACATGAGCAGGCATCTGAGGGGACTGGTTCGAAAGGTCACAGGAGCTGTTCTCATGAGAAAGGACGGCCACATAAAGCTGGAGTCTAGCTATGCCACTTGTGCTGGGTCCTGAATCTGAATGTTGACTAATCAAGGAGAGAGCAGAACTGACATTATCAGTTCGATCCTCCAGACTCTTCGAGATGCTTTAAAAAGCTGCTTTCCATTGTCCTGTCTAAAAAGTCCCCCCGTGAAGGCTAGTGATCAAAGTATCAACTTTAGATGCACTGACTGATCTGGAAGGCGCTCTCTCAGGGGAGACAGATGCAATTGTTCATAGTGCTACTACTTGCTTTGTGTTCAATCTTTCTCGGCTATTAGGATTGACCCCCTGCCATCTGTCTCAGGTTTTTCGATATTGTGGGTTCAAGGAAGGATGAGGGGGAGCAGATAGCTTACCTTGGCTGTTCTGGTGAGGTCATTAAATTTCTTAGGAATCCTGGGGTTCAAGGTGGCACTCACTGCCATAACCAACTCTCTTCACAAAGTGCATACCCCATTCTTGGTGGATCTCTGGCCCCAACCCCAAACATACCATTCCTGCTACATTGCATATCCATTATGTGAACATGCAGATCTGCCTCCCTGAAATTTATTGCTTATTTCTTTGAGCTGGCTGCCATCCAATGCTGCCATAGCCCTTTTATACCAATTTTTACATCCTGCTGCTGCACCATGTCGCTGCCTTTCCTCTAGATATTTTCCAGGCACATCCCCATCACCACCCTCTCCTTCTCTCACCCCAGTCACTTCACCCCACTCTACTTCCCCACTGTCCTCCAGGTATTTTCTGTGCCCCCTTCTTGTATCCATTCATGGCTAAATTCCTGTCTCTCACTATTTTCTGAGCCCCCCAGTATAGCTGAGGCATTGTACGCAGTATGTACACTGTTGGTATGTCTCTGCCTATTTAATTTAGCTGATCCCACAATTTCTGGCGGGGTCAGCACCATGACCTGAAGGCAGCCGAAAGTCCCATTCTGCCTTGCTTCTAATGGCAGCATTGGAATTTCAGGCATTTCCTCTTTCACATTCCCTATGTCCCATAACAGCTATTCTGTTTCAATCTCTTTCCCAGATAATTGCTCAATTCTGGTACTCGATTGACTGCCAAAAGGTAGATATCATGTGGCTTTATTTACACGTGCTGGGATGCAGGATGGGTACATGGTGTCATTGTATGTGCTTGTCAAACTTCTAACATCGCAACACTACTTCTTTACAGCACACCACAGGAGGGACCAAACCCATAAGTGATGTTGACATAGAAACTTGCTGCCTTTAGTTCCCTTGAAGAAGCCACTGTCCATATCCAGGGGATTGAGAGCATTGAAAGAAGGTGGAGCCAGATGCCTACACAAACTCAGAGCTAGTATCATCCTTTCCATGTTACTTTTTCTCTCCCTTACTCGCTCACTGATACATACTCAAGCACAACCCCATGACACACATTACTATGTGAGTACTAAAGCAAAATACTGCGGATGCTGGAAATCTGAAATAAAAACAAAATGCTGGAAATACTCAGCAGGTCAGGCAGCATCTGTGGAGAGAGAAACAGAGTTAACGTTTCAGGTTGATGACCCTTCGTCAGAACTGGAAAAAGCTGGAGATCGAACAGGTTTTGAAGCAAGTGTAGGGGCAGGGAAAAGGGGGAGGGGAGGAAAGAACAAAAGGGAAGGTCTGTGATAGGATGGAAGGCAGGAGAGATTAAGAGACATTAAGAGATGGTGCAAGGCAAAGGGAGATGGTAACGGGACAAGTTAAGAAACAAAAGATGGCTCTAGATGGAAGGCAGGAGAGATTAAGAGTCATTAAGAGATGGTGCAAGGCAAAAGGAGATGGTAGTGGGAAAAGTTAAGAAACAAAAGATGGCTCTAGATGAAGTGTAAATTTTAAAAAATAAATAAATAAAATGAATGGAAAAAAAAAGAATAGGGGTTATGGTCTGAAATTGTTGAACTCTATGTTGAGTCCAGAAGGCTGTAAAGTGCCTAATCGAAAGATGAGATGTTGTTCCTCGAGCTTACGTTGAGCTTCATTGGAACAGTGTAAGAGGCCGAGGACGGTGAGGTCTGAGTGGGAGTGGAGTGGAGAATTAAAGTGACAGGCGACCGGAAGCTCGGGGTCACCCTTCCGGACTGAACGGAAGTGTTCAGTAAAGTTTGGTCTCCCCAGTGTAGAGGAGACCACATCGTGAGCAGCGAATACAGTATACTAAATTGCAAGAAGTACAAGTAAATCTCTGTTTCACCTGGAAGAAGTGTTTGGGGCCCTAGACAGTGGGAAGGGTGGAGGTAAAAGGGCATGGGTTGCATCTCCTGCGCTTGCACGGGAAGGTGCCGGGCGAAGGGGAAGGGTTGTTGGGGGTGATAGAGGAGTGGACCAGGGTGTCGCGGAGGGAGCGGTCCCTTCGGAATGCTGAAATGGGAGGTGAGGGGAAGACGTGTTTGGTGGTGGGATCACGCTGGAGGTGGCGGAAATGGCGGAGGATGATCCATTGAATGTGGAGGCTGGTGGGGTGAAAGGTGAGGACAAGGGGAACCCTATCGTGGTTCCGGGAAGGAGGGGAAAGGGTGAGAGCAGAAGTGTGGGAAATAGAATGGACACGGTCAAGGGCCATGTCAACCACAGTAGAGGGGAATCCTCGGTTGAGGAAAAAGGAAGACATGTCGGAAGCACTGGTATGGAAGGTGGCATCGTCAGAGCAGATGCGGCGGAGACGGAGAAACCGGGAGAATGGAATAGAGTCCTTACAGGAAGCAGGGTGGGAGGAAGTGTAGTCCAGGTAGCTGTGGGAGTCAGTGGGCTTGTAGTGAATGTTTGTCAAGAGCTTATCCCCAGAGATGGAGATAGAGAAGTCAAGGAAGGGAAAGGAAGAATCGGAGATGTACCATGTGAAGGTGAGGGAAGGGTGGAAATTGGAAGCAAAGTGAATGAAATTTTCTGGTTCAGGGCGAGAGCAGGAAACAGCACCGATACAGTCATCAATGTACTGGCAAAAGAGGTGAGGGAGGGGACCTGAGTAGGACTGGAACAAAGAATGTTCCACATATCCCACAAAAAGGCAGGCATAGCTGGGACCCATGCGGGTTCCCATGGCAACACCTTTAATTTGGAGGAAGTGAGTGGAGTCAAAGGAGAAGTTGTTCAATGTGAGAACAAGTTCAGCCAGACGGAAGAGGGTGGTGGTGGATGGGGACTGGTTGGGCCTCTGTTCAAGGAAGAAGCGGAGCACCCTCAGGCCATCCTGGTGGTGGATGGAGGTGTAGAGGGATTGGACGTCCATAGTGAAAAGGCAGGCACAGCTGGGACCCATGCGGGTTCCCATAGCAACACCTTTAATTTGGAGGAAGTGAGTGGAGTCAAAGGAGAAGTTGTTCAATGGGAGAACTATATGTGAGTACTATTTAGCGGAGTGTTTTGCAGTCACCATTTTGACACATGTTTCTCTTCTGTTTCGATTAAAGTCTCCCAAGAACCAGCCAGAGCTCTCGTGACATGGAAGAAGGCAGCACTGAGCACCACTCACCCCATCTGTTGTTGAGTACCAGCACAGGTACATTTACCCTGGCAAAACATATTGGCAGAACAGGCAGCAAATACAGGAAATCTGTGTGATGCACAGGAGAAATCTGATTATGAATGTATTGATCATCAGACACAGCACTGAGCCGACAAGAGGTAATTGCCCTTCCCAATTGGTTGGTTACACAGCAGAATTGACAGAATCTGTGTAAATGTCAGTGGGCACTCACTGGTCCTCTCAGCCAGACTGTAGGATATGCAGTAGCAAAATACTGCGGATGCTGGAAATCTGAAATAACAACAGAAAACGCTGGAAAAACTCAGCAGGCCAGGCAGCATCCGTGGAGAGAGAAAGAGAGTTAACGTTTCAGGTCGATGACCTTTCGTCAGAACTGTGAAGAGCCGGAAACCAAATAGATTTAAGGCCAGAGTAAAGCTGGGAAAAGGGGGAGGGGATAAAAGAACAAAGGGGGAGATGAAGAGACATTAAGAGACATTAAGAGATATGCAAGGCTAGAGGTGGTGTTAATGTGACAGATTAAGGCTGAAAGAAGTGTGAAATCCACTGGCAGAATGAAGGACAGCTGCCAGCTTCTAGGAGGAAAAAAAAGGTGGGGGGGGCAAATAAAAGGATGGAAAAAATAAAATATAAATGTGATTGGAGCTGAGGTTATGATCTAAAATTGTTGAACTCGATATTGAGTCCAGAGGGCTGTAGCGTGCCTAAACGAAAGATGAGGTGCTGTTCCTCGAGCTTACGCTGCGCTTCCGTGGAACAGTGTAATAGGCCGAGGACGGTGAGGTCAGAGTGGGAGTGAAGCGGTGAATTAAAGTGACAGGCCACCGGGAGCTCGGGGTCCCCCTTACGGACTGAACGGAGGTGTTCCGCAAAGCGGTCACCCAATCTGCGTTTGGTCTCCCCAATGTAGAGGAGACCACATCGTGAGCAGCGATGTCTCTTCATCTCCCCCTTTGTTCTTTTATCCCCTCCCCCTTTTCTCAGCTTTACTCTGGCCTTAAATCTATTTGGTTTCCGGCTCTTCACAGTTCTGACGAAAGGTCATCGACCTGAAACGTTAACTCTCTTTCTCTCTCCACGGATGCTGCCTGGCCTGCTGAGTTTTTCCAGCGTTTTCTGTTGTTATTTCTGTAGGATATGCAGTTTTGGAAGCTACACATAGGGTAAAAAAAAAGACAAAGGTGGTGGCTATCCACAGGTCAGGGAAAGTGAGAGAGGACAGGATGGAGCTGGAACACTCAGAGCAAATTACCCTCTCTAACAAGTTTGAAACATTGACTTCCTGTGCGGAGGATCAGACTCTAGGCAGGACCAACAAATGGATTACAATGGCATCAAAAAAACATGAGATGGCTCAAGATTATGGGAAGATGAGATATTCAATTAGGAATCGAGTAGTAATAAGAGACTGGGTAGTTAGAGGGCTGGACATTATTTTTTGCAGTGCAACCCGAGAGTTCCAGATGCTCTGCCTCTGTTGCCTCCCAGGTGTTAGTGTAAGAAACATTTTGGACTGGAAAGACTGGAAAAGATTATGGAGGGGCAGGGCTAGCAGCCAGTCATTGTGGTCCATATGGGAGAAAATGATATAGGAAAGGAAAGGCCCGAAGTCCTTCAGAAGGAGTAGATTAGGAAGCAGGCTTAGAAGCAGGACTTCAAGAGTGGTAGTCTCCAAAACACTCCCCTAGCTACATGCTATAATAGAGAAGGATAGGAAGATTAGGGAGTTCAACACATGGCTAAAAGGATGATGTCAGGAAGATGGTTTCGGTTTTATGGGGCACTGGCACCACTTCTGGGAAGATGGGAGCTATTGTGCAAGGATGGGCTACATCTGAACTAATGAGCTGGCAGATGGATAAATAGAGAAGTGAAGAGTCACTTAATCTAGGCAGGGAGGGGGAGAGGGAAAATAAAACCAAAGAGCACGTAGAGAAGATAGAAATAGATGAGGTAAATATACAAATGGAAAATAACTCAGTAAACGGGTTAACACACAGAAGGAATAAAGGGAGTAGAAGAAAGTCAAATTGATCAATTATAATCTGGGAAAAGACTGAGATAAAGGAATGATGTGTTATCTTGGACATAAAAACAAGGAAAAAGGAATAGTGTTAAATATGAACAAAAGATAAAGTGCATGCATTGCAGTGCTCAGAGTGTGGGAAATATTCTGGGGGAATTAGAAGCAATTATGTCACAGGAATATATAGATTTAATAGCACTAACAGAAACTTGGCTACAAGCTGGGTAGGAGTGGAAAATAAACACTGGGTTATAATATTTTTCAAAGGGACAGAATAGGTATGAAGGGGGAGTGGCTTAATTGGTGAAGGAGGGAATACATGCTGATGAATACATGATGTGACTGATGTCCACAAGAAAGAGTTCAGGCAGTGTCAATATGGTTGGCGATCAAAGATAAAAAATGGATTGTTGCATTAGTGGGTTTGCCCTACAGACCCCTCCAATTGTGGGAGGGAAATAGAATAGGAAATCTGTAGACCGATCAGGGAAATGAGTTGGAATAACAAAATTATTGTTCTAGGAGACTTTAATTACCCACTCATTGATTGGGACAGGGAGTAAACAGAGCATTCCTAAATTGCAAGCAGGACTCCTTCTGTAAGCAGTATGTCCATATGCCTACAAGGGGAGAGGTGTTGCTGGATCTAGTTATGAGTAATGAAATAGATCGGGTAGATGAGTAAAACGTGGGTGAGCACCTCGGGAGTAGTGACTATATAATAAGGTTCAAGGTCCAAACAGAAAGAGAAAGTGTTAGTATAAATACAAGGGCATGAGATTGGAATGGGGCAGATTTTATAAAGGTGAGTGAGCTAGACGAGGTGATGTGGAAAGAGCAATTGCACACAGGATAGTAGATGAACAATGAGATATTTTTAAAAAGGAGATTGCAAGGTTGCAGTATAATATATATCATAAAAAAAGGTGAATACTTCAATTTTCAGAATGCTGTAGAGAAATAAAGAGGTTAGAAACAAACTATAATTGATGAAGAGGGCATATGGAACCTATAGGTATGATAAAAATGCTAAAGGTATGAGAAAGCCTGGAAAGAGGTTAAGAAAGGCATATGGAAAGTAAGGAGGGAGTACGAGTAGAGAATCTCGAACAATATTAAAAAGAACAGTAAAATATTCTAAAAATATATGAGTAAAGAGAGAATTGTGTAATGCAAGGTGAGACCGTTGAGAGGAGAGGATAGTGAGTGAGTAGAGGTTAAGTGGATATTGTCAGGGATACTTAACAAGTACTTTGCTTGTGTTTACAGAAGAGGATATTGGGGAGGAAGTAAATCCCAAATTAGTTAAAAGCAAGATAATATAATTAATAAAAAGCAAATTATTACAGAAGGTAATTAAGCTAAAGGAGGACAAAGTGTTGGGAGCTGATGGGATACATTCTGAGGGAAATAGAGGGTAAAATATCAGAAAACCTAGAAATTATATTTCAGGCTTCTATTGAGTGGAAACAGAAAATGCTGGGAATACTCAGCAGGTCAGGCAGCATCTGTGGAGAGAGAAACAGAGTTAACGTTTCAGGTCGATGACCTTTCATCAGAACTGGAAAAGTTAGAGATGTAACAGATATTAAGCAAGTGCAGGGGCAGGGAAGGGAGGAAGGGAGGAAAGTACAAAAGGGAAGATCTGTGATAGGGTGGCATGGTCCAGGGGGAGGTAGAAGGAGGTGTCAGAGAGTTGGCGTTCAGCCTCCGCAAGGTAGAGGTCGGTTCGCCAAACAACAACAGCGCCACCTTTGTCAGCCGGTTTAATGACAATGTTAGGGTTGGATCTGAGAGAACAGAGTGCTGCAAGTTCAGAGGGAGGTAGGTTGGAGTGAGTGAGGAGCAGTGAAATTGAGACGGCCAACGTCACGCCGGCAGCTCGCAATGAAAAGATCTAGTGATGGTAAGAGGCCAGAGGGAGGCGTACAGGTAGAACGAGAATTCTGAAAATGGGAGAAAGGGCCCGCTGTGCGGGGGGAAGACTCCTGGCCAAAGAAGTGGGCACAGAGACGAAAGAGATGGAAAAAGAGCTCAGTGTCGTGTCGAGCTCGAAATTCATTGAAGTGGGGGAGTAAGGGGATGAAGCTCAGGCCTTTGCTGAGGACTGATAGTTTGGGGTCAGAGAGGGAAAGGTCAGAGGGGATAGTGAAAATGCAGCAGGGGATGAGATTGGAAGAAGGGATGGGGTCAGAGGAAAGTGAACGGGAAGAAGGTTCTGGAGAGGCGTTGGTGCCCAAGAGTTGTTGAAGCTTGTGATCCTTGACACCTGAAAGGAAGAAAAAAAGTTTTTTGTTAAAGCGCCGGATGAGGCGAAGGATAAAATAAAACTGCAGACCAGGACAGCTTTGAGATAGAGTGAGTCTGCAATATTTTGCTTTTGTTCTATTGAGTGGATGTGTGCTGGGGGATTGGAGAGAGTACACTTAGTGTGTGCCAAACAAGAAGTTAGCTGCAAAGTTTTTTAAAAATCCATGCAGAAATCCACACTGCATTTGCTACACTTCAAGATAGGTTTAGATGAAGACGAGCCTTCATCCCATTTGATCTCATTCTTGCTGAATACCAAGCATACAGACCTTCCCTGTCAGCATCTAGATGTTTGTTAAATAAATTCCTTGAATACAGAAGATTGAGGGATGATCTGATTGAGGTGTTTAACATGGTAAAAGGATTTGATAGGGTAGATACAGAGAAACTATTTCCTCTTGTGGAGGAATCAAGAACAAAGGGAACATAACCGTAAAATTCGAGCCAGACCTTTCAGGAAGCACTTTTTCCATACAAAGATTAATTGAAATCTGGAACACTACCGCCAAAAGGCTGTGGATGCTAGGGCAATTGGAGCTTTCAAGACTGAGATATCTAGGAGGAAAAATTCGGTGGCGCCCCCGTTTGGGGCGCTAACTTCGCCGAACAGTTAGCGCCCCTGCGCCATAAATTCAGTGGTAGCATCCCAAGCAGGAGGCGGGCCGCTACTGGAAGTGCTCACCCTCCTTCCTGGGGCGCTACCAGTTAATATCGCGGCGCTACGTGCACCAGCGCCACATGCGTCAGCATGTAGCGCCGCGCGCGGCATTGCAGTCCACTCTCCAATGACAACAACAACAACTTGTATTTATATAGCGCCTTTAACGTAGTGAAACGTCCCAAGGCGCTTCATAGGAGTATTTTAAGACAAAAAAAAATTGACACCAAGCCACATAAGGATAAATTAGGGCAGGAGATCAAAAACTTGGTTAAAGAGGTAGGTTTTAAGGAGCGTCTTAAAGGAGGAAAGAGAGGTAGTGAGGCGCAGAGCTTTAGGCAGGGAATTCCAGAGCTTAGGGCCTAGGCAACAGAAGGCACGGCCACCAATGGTTGAGCGATTATAATCAGAGATTCTCAAGAGGGCAAAATTAGAGGAGCACAGATATCTTGGGGGGGTTGTGGGGCTGAAGGAGATTACAGAGATAGGGAGGGGCGAGGCCATGGAGGGATTTGAAAACAAGGATGAGAATTTTGAAATCGAGGTGCTGCTTAACCGGGAGCCAATGTAGGTCAGCGAGCACAGGGATGATGGGTGAACGGAACTTGGTGCGAGTTAGGACATGGGCAGCCGAGCTTTGGATGACCTCAAGTTTACGTAGGGTGGAATGTGGGAGGCCAACCAGGAGTGCGTTGGAATAGTCAAGTCTAGAGGTAACAAAGGCATGGATGAGGGTTTCAGCAGCGGATGAGGTGAGGCAAGGGCAGAGATGGGCGATGCTGCGGATATGTGGTTGGAAGCTCATTTCAGGGTCAAATATGACACCAAGGTTGCGAACAGTGTGGTTCAGCATCAGACAGATGTTAGGGAGAGGGATGGAGTCATTGGCTAGGGAACGGAGTCTGTGGCGGGGACCGAAAACAATGGCTCCCCTGATTAAAGGGACCTAGTGCTGCACGCACCGGGGCCTTGCTGAACCACCGGGGAGCGGGGTGCCGGGAAAGCAGCCCGGCACTCAAGAAGAGTGCCGGGCTGAGTGATCACGGCCACTGCCCCGAATAAAAGAGGGGAATTGGGCAGGTGATGGCAGACAGCCAGAAAAAAAATGATCGCCCAACACCTGCCCCTTTAAATACCGCTGCCGCAGCTGCAAAAACACCACCCTGACCCTGTCGGACATATCGTCTGGCGATATGTCTGGAGGCGCAGCGCCGTGGGGCGCTACCTGCTACCGCCGCCGCTAACTTCCCACTGAATTTCACGGGGGCGCTAACGGGAGGCGCAAAGCAACCCAATTTTTCCCCCCTAGATTTTTGTCAGGTAAGGGGATTATTAGATATGGAGCAATGGAAGGTAAATGGAGTTGAGGTGCAGTTCCTCATAGCTCATCCCTCTAACACTAAGGGGGAGAAATTTGGTATCGCCCTGTTTGGGGCGCAATTATCGCCTGGGCGTAAAGTTTAGCGCCTGGCACTAATTATCGCCTCCGACTGAAAACTTGGCTTCTATCTCCCCTGGAGGTGATTGGAGCGCTAAATCAGGCGCTAAACACCTCTCTTAAGGCGCTAACGCCGAGGAGTGAGGCGCTACCTCAGAGCGCTGGCGAAGCTCATGTGATGTCAGTCAGCAATGGAACACAGACACACTGGCGCCGGCCAGTTCTTAAAGGGAGGGTCGATCTTGCTCTCCATCCACACCCTGCTCATCGCAACCTTGAATCTCGGCCTGGAGAGACCTGTACATCAATTCTGCTGGAAAGAACATTGGAGAGGCCCAGGGAAAGAGCTCAGAGTGCAGCCCCCATAGTCTCTTTTAAATCGATGCAAGGAAGGTCAAATCAAAATGAACCTGCAAAGTGCTGCTCAGTACCCAAAACTCCTTCACACAGCGTTGAATCTCTCCAGAAGTCTCTCTTTCTCTCTCTCAGAATGCGTGGTGTAAAAAGGTCGCCGACAAAAAAAGGCAGGAAGCAGTTGCCTTTAAATAGCGCTCCCCCAGTCCCTTCCCGACTGCAAAACGCTCCCCTCAACCTGTCGTTGCTAGTGGCAGGCGGTAAGACAGGGGGCGCCACTCAATAGCCGGTCCAGGGTGCTACCGGGGCGTTGCACGCTCGACTGACGTCACGATCTGCGGGCACAGGAGATCGTGGTGGTTGTGTAGCGCCGCCGCAAAATGTCTGGTCAATTTCGCGAGCGGTGCAATTATCGGCGCACCCGGGCGCTAGTTGCTTTACGCCCCATTAGGGCGCTAACGGGAGGCGCAAAGCAACCAAATTTTTCCCCCATAGAGTCATATTGCTGGAATGAAAACCATTGCCATTCATGAAGGCTCCACTAACGTGAGCAGAGCATGCACGGCAACATGTGTGCAAGCTAGGATGCCCCAAAACATTGCTAAATCCAGCAGTCAAAGCAAAAGCAGGACCTTCAACAACTGTGTCTGGATAACCATGGGGAAAGTGATGGAAGTTTACATAGGATATACGGCACAGAAACAGGCCATTTGGTCCAACCAGTCCATGCCGGCGTTTATGCTTCACACGAGCCTCCTCCCGTCTTTCCGCATCTAAACCTATCAGCATAACCCTCTATTCCCTTCTCCCTCATATGCTCGTCTAGCCTCCTCTAGATATAAACTCTAGTGCTTGGTTTGCTTTTTTTATGGCCTTGCTAACCTGTGTCACAACTTTTAGTGATTTGTGTATTTGTATTCCTAGATCCCTTTGTTCCTCCACCCCATCTAGACTTGCACCCTCCAAGTGATAAGTGAGCTCCCTATTCTTCCTACCAAAATGTAATACCTCACATTTATTGGTGTTGAACTTCATTTGTCAATTATATGCCCATTCTGCAAGTTTATTAATGTCCTCCTGTAACTTGTTGCAGTCCTCCTCAGTATTGACTATCCCGTCCAATTTGGTGTCATCTGCAAATTTAGAAATTGTGTTTTTGATTCCTAAGTCTAAATCGTTAATGTAAATTGTGAACAACAGTGGTCCCAGCACTGATCCTTGTGGAACACCACTACCCAGCTTCTGCCACTGTGAATAGCTACCCTTTACTCCTACTCTCTGCTTTCTGTCCTGAAGCCAGCCAGCAATCCATTCTGCTACTTGTCCCCTGACTCCGCATTCTCTGACCTTGTTCATCAGTCTATTATGGGGTACCTTATCGAAGGCCTTTTGAAAATCCAGATAAATTACATCTACTGCATTACCATTGTCTACTCTCTCTGTTACCTCTTCAAAAAATTCAGTAAGGTTGGTCAAGCAAGACTTTCCCTTTTGAAATCCATGCTGACTATTCATTATTATATTTTTGGTTTCTAGATGTTCTTCCGGTTTCTCCTTTAGTAGGGATTCTATTATTTTTCCTAACACGGATGTTAAGCTGACTGGTCTATAATTCCCTGGGCATGTTCTATCCCCCTTCTTAAATATCGGTATTATGTTAGCTATCCGCCAGTCCTCTGGCACTATACCTTTTTCTAACGAATTATTAAATATGCGTAGTAATGCCTTTGCTATCTCTTCCCTAGATTCTTTTAAAATGCGTGGATGAAATCATCCGGACCAGGGGTTTTATCCTCTTTGAGTTTGATTAATTTATTTAATATACCCCCTTTTTTTATTTTAAAGGCACTTATCTCATTACTAATCTCATCATCCAATGTCATGTCCACCTGTTCTATCTCCCCAGTAAATACTGAAGCAAAATAATTATTTAATATTTCTGCCATCTCTCTATCGTTACCTCTGGTATTATCCTGACTATCTCTTAATGGCCCGATTCCCATCCTAACTTTCCTTTTTTTATTGATGTGCCGATAAAATATTTCACTATTTTGTTTTATGTTCCTTGATAATTTAATTTCATAGTTTCTCTTTGCCTCCCCAATTGTTTTTTTGACTTCTCTCCTAATCTTTTCGTATTCTCTCTTATCATGCACTCCCCTGCTTTCTGTGTACTTAATGTATGCTCTGGCTTAATAGATGTATGATTGCAGTTTTTCAAAATTTTTTTGATGTGCCCTATAGCGGCCTGGAAGGAGCCAGAGACAGAAAAGCTGAAAGCTTTTTTTTTTATTCGTTCCTGGGATGTGGGCATTGCTGGCAAGGCCAGCATTTATTGCCCATCCCTAATTGCCCTTGAGAAGGTGGTGGTGAGCCGCCTTCTTGAACTGCTGCAGTCCGTGTGGTGACAGTGCTGTTAGGGAGGGAGTTCCAGGATTTTAACCCAGTGACGATGAAGGAAGGGCAATATATTTCCAAGTCAGGATGGTGTGTGACTTGGAGGGGAACTTGCAGGTGATGGTGTTCCCATGCGCCTGCTGCCCTTGTTCTTCTAGGTAGAGGTCACGGGTTTGGGAGGTGCTGCCAAAGAAGCCTTGGCGAGTTGCTGCAGTGCATCTTGTAGATGGTACACACTGCAGCCATGGTGAGCCGATTGTGGGGGGAATTAATGTTTAAGGTGGTGGATTGGATGCCGATAAAGCGGGTTGCTTTGTCCTGGATGATGTCGAGCTTCTTCAGTGGTGTTGGAGCTGCACTCATCCAGGCAAGTGGAGAGTATTTCATCACACTCTTGACATGTGTGGAAAGGATTTGGGGAGCCAGGAGGTGAGACACTCGCCGCAGAACACCCAGCCTCTGACCTGCTCTTTTAGCCACTGTATTTATGTGTCTGGTCCAGTTAAGTTTCTGGTCAATGGTGACCCCAAGATGTTGATGGTGGGGGATTTGGCGATGGTAATGCCATTTAATGTCAAGGGGTGGTGGTTAGACTCTGTCTTGTTGGAGATAGTCATTGCCTGGCACTTGTGTAGCATGAATGTTACTTGCCACTTATCAGCCCAAGCCTGAATGTTGTCCAGGCCTTGCTGCATGCGGGCATGGACTGTTTCATTATCTGGGGAGTTGCAAATGGAACTGAACATTGTGCAATCATCAGCGAACATCCCCACTTCTGACCTTATGATGGAGGGATGGACATTGATGAAGCAGCTGAAGATGGTTGGGCCTAGAACACTGCCCTGAGGAACTCTTGCAGTGATGTCCTGGGGCTGAGATGATTGACCTTTAGCAACCACAACCATCTTCCTTTGTGCTAGGTATGACTCCAGCCAGTGCAGCATTTCCCCCCTGATTCCTAATGACTTCAATTTTACTAGGGTTCCTTGATGCCACACTCGGTCAAATACTGCCTTGATGTTAAGGGCAGTCACTCTCACCTGACCTCTGGAATTCAGCTCTTTGTCTATGTTTGAACCAAGGCTGTAATGAGGTCTGGAGCCGAGTGGTCCTGGCAGAACCCAAACTGAGTATTGGTGAGCAGGTTATTGGTGAGTAAGTGCCGCTTGATCGCACTGTTGACAACACCTTCCATCACTTTGCTGATGATTGAGAGTAGACTGATGGGGCAGTAATTGGCCGGATTGGATTTGTCCTGCTTTTTGTGGACAGGTCATACCTGGGCAGTTTTCCACATTGTCGGGTAGATGCCAGTGTTGTAGCTGTACTGGAACAGCTTGGTGCAGCTATTTCTGGAGTGCAAGTCTTCAGCACGACAGCCGGGATGTTGTCGGGGCCTATAGACTTTGCTGTATCCAGTGCACTCAGCCATTTCTTGATATCACGTGGCATGTATCGAATTGGCTGAAGACTGGTTTCTGTGATGGTGGGGACGTCAGGAGGAGGCCGATATGGATAATCCACTTTCTAGCTGAAGATGGTTGCAAACGCTTTAGTCTTGTCATTTGCACTTGCTTGCTGGGCTCCATTGAGGATGGGGATATTCATGGAACCCCTCCTCCCGTTAGTTGTTTAATTGTCCACCACCATTCACGCTGGATGTGTCATAAGAACATAAGAAATAGGAGCAGGAGTAGGCCATACAGTCCCTCGAGCCAGCTCCACCATTCAGTAAGACCATGGCTGATCATCGACCTCAACTCCACTTTCACGCCCGATCTCCATATCCCTTGATTCCCCTAGAGTCCAAAAATGTATCTATCTCAGCCTTGAATATACACAAAGACTCAGCATTCACAGCCCTCTGGGGCAGAGAATTCCAAAGATTCACAACCCTCTGAGTGAAGCAATTCCTCGTCATCTCGGTATTAAATGGCCTACCCCTTATCCTGGGGAAACAACTCAGCATCTACCCTGTTAATCTCCTTCAGAATCTTGTATGTTTCAATGGGATCACCTCTCATTCTTCTAAACTCCAGAGAGTATAGGCCCATTATCCACAATCTCTCATCATAGGACAGCCCTCTCATCCCATGAATCCATCTAGTGAACCTTCGTTGCACCACCTCCACGGCAAGTATATCCTTCCTTAGATAAGGAGACCAAAACTGTGCACAGTACTCCGGGTATGGTCTCACCAAGGCACTGGTTGCCCAATTGTAGCAAGACTTCCTTACTCTTATACTCCAACCCTCTTGCAATAAAGGCCAACATGCCATTTGCCTTCCTTATTGCTTGCTGTACCTGCATGCTAGCTTTCTGTGTTTCTTGCACGAGGACACCCAAATCTCTCTGAACACCAACATTTGAAAGTTTCTCACCATTTAAAAAATATTCTGTTTTTCTATTCTTCCTACCAAAGTGAATAACCTCACATTTCCCTACATTATACTCCATCTGCCACCTTACTGCCCACTCACTTAATCTATCTATATCCCTTTGCAGACTCTTTGTGTTCTCCTCACAGCTTACTGTCCCACCTAGCTTTGTATCGTCAGCAAACTTGGATACATTACACTCGGTTCCTTCATCTAGGTCATTAATATAGATTGTAAATAGCTGAGGCCTCAACACTGATCCTTGCGGCACCCCACTAGTTATGGCCTGCCAACCTGAAAAAGTTCCGTTTATCTCTACTCTCTGTTTTCTGTCCGTTAACCAATCCTCTATCCATGCAATATTACCCTCAACCCCATGAGCCCTAATCTTTTGAAATAACCTTTTATGTGGCACCTTATCGAATGCCTTTTGGAAATCTAAATATACTACATCCACTGGTTCCCCTTTATCTACCCTGCTAGTTACATCCTCAAAAAGTTCAAATAAATTTGTCAAACATGATTTCCCTTTCATAAAACCATGTTGACTCTGCCTAATCATGTTATGATTTTCTAAGTGCCCTGATACCACGTCCTTAGCAATGGTTTCCAGCATTTTCCCAATGACTGATGTCAGGCTAACATGCCTGTAGTTCCCTGTTTTCTCTCTCCCTCTTTTCTTGAATAGCAGTGTTACATTTGCGACCTTCCAATCCGCTGGGACCGTTCTAGAATCTAGGGAATTTTGGAAGATGAAAACCAATGCATCCACTATCTCTTCAACCACCTCTTTTAGAACCCTAGGATGTCGGCCATTAGGTCTAGGGGATTTGTTGGCTTTTACTCCCATTAGTTTCTCTAGTACTTTTTCTCTACTTATATTAATTATGTTAAGTTCCTCACCCTCATTAGACCCTTGGTTCCCCACTATTTTTGGTATGCTTTTTGTGTCTTCTATAGTGAAGACAGATACAAAATATTTGTTTAACGTTTCTGCCATTTCCTTATTTCCCATAATAATTTCTCCTGTCTCAGCCTCTAAGGGACCAATATTTACTTTTGCAACTCTCTTCCTTTTTACAGACTTGTAGAAGCTCTTACAATTTGCTTTTATATTTCTTGCTAGTTTTCACTCATATTCTATTTTTTCCCTTTTCATCAATTTTTTGGTCATCCTTTGCTGGTTTCTGAAACTCTCCCAATCCTCAGGCTTACTACTATTCTTCGCAACATTCTAAGCTTCTTCTTTCAATCTAATGCTATCCTTAACTTCTTTGGTTAGATTACTTGTCCCGTGGAGTTTTTGTTTCTCAATGGAATGTATTTTTGTTGAGAATTATGAAATATTTCTTCAAATGCTTTGATCTGATCCGTTGATTGTGGGATCACTTAGCTCTGTCTATAGCATGTTGTTTCCACTGTTTAGCATGCATGTAGTCCTATGTTGCAGCTTCCCAAAGTTGGCACCTCATTTTTAGATATGTCTGGTGCTGCTCCTGGCATGCTCTTCTGCACTCCTCATTGAACCAGGGTTGGTCCCCACCTTGATGGTAATGGTAGAGTGAGGGATATGCTGGGCCATGAGGTTACAGATTGTGGTGGAATACAATTGTGCTGCTGCTGTTGGCCCACAGTGCCTCATGGATGCCCAGTCTTGAGCTGCTAGTTCTGTTCTGAATCTACCACATTTTGCACGGTGGTAGTGCCACATAACACGATGGAGGGTGTCCTTAGTGTGAAGACGGGATTTTGTGTCCACAAGGACTGTGCAGTGGTCACTGCTACCAATGATGTCATGGACAGATGCATCTGCGACAGGTAGACTGGAGAGGATGAGGTCAAGTAGGTTTTTCCCTCGTGTTGGTTCTCTCACCACCTGCCGCAGTCCTAGTCTGGCAGCTATGTCCTTCAGGACTCGGCCAGCTCAGTCAGTATTGGTGCTACCGAGCCACTCTTGGTGATGGACATTGAAGTCCCCCACCCAGAGTACAATCTGTGCCCTTGCTACTCTCAGTGCTTCTTCCAAGTGGTGTTCAACATGGAGGAGTACTGATTCATCAGATGAGGGAGGGCGGTTGGTAGTAATCAGCAGGAAGTTTCCTTGCTCATGCTTGACCTGAAGCCATGAGACTTCATGGGGTCCGGAGTCAATGTTGAGGACTCCCAGGGCCACTCCCTCGCGACTGTATACCACTGTGCATGAGGTTACATTTTGTGGAGTACAATTCTGCTGCTGCTGATGGCCCACAGCGCCTCATGGATGCCCATTTTTGAGCTGCTAGATCTTTTCTGAATATATCCCAAATTTTAGCTGCAGTAACCTTGACTACAACAGGCAGTGCTGTGTTTGTCCTGGAGGTTAACGTCAGGTCATCTTGCAGCACGTGACATAATCTATTATCGCTTATGTGTGTGAGCAGATTGTTTTTGGGGGGTGTGGGTCTGATCACAGGGGCGAGCAGACAAATCATGGGGGGCGGCGGGTGTTGTTTACTGGGTAGCTTGTTGGACCTGGAGGAAACACTCCTACTCCTCCTGGCGGTGCTGTAAAGGCACTTACCTTATGGATCCAGCCCTTCTCGCCTCCTATTACCTACTTGGATTCCTGAGGCCTGGGCAATCCGGCTGACTGTGGTTAAAAATAGAATCAGTGTTAAAATGGAGGCACACAGCCTCCTTAAAAGGTTTCAATGACTGACCCGCCTCCTGTGAGCCGCCGTTAAAACCGGAAGTGGGCAGATTCGCTGTGGATTGGGATCCTGTTTCAGATTTTTAGCTTTTTAACCTCAGACCCAAACCAAACCCACCGATTTTTGGGGGTTAAAATTACCTCCGCAAAGTCTAAATCAGGAAGTGTGAATTAGAACATTTAATTTGATGTAAAAATCATCTACAGAAAGTGAAATGAAGAGAGGGGAAGAAAGATGAGATTAAGAGAGAGAGACAAAAGAAAAAAAAAAAAACAGACAGCAACTTCTGAAGGAATGAGACTCCACACTTGTAAAATAAAATTTTCAGTGCCAGAGAGGTTGTTTGGTAGTAATTAACACTTATCATGCCGTTAAAAATTCAATTACACCTGAATGCACCTGCCCTAACTTTTCCTGTTGTGTTTAGTGGGTATCTAGTGAATAAATACTGCAACTTCACGCCCTTCATATGTTTTGATGCCGAGTCTATCGGTGAGGCACTGGTATAGCGTATAGCGAAGCTTGTGGAGGAGCATGGCAAATCAGACAGCAACTTCCTGATTTCCGCATTTAACTGCGCTTGTGTGAATGCCAGAAGTTGCTGTCTGATTTACCCCCTAATAACCCCACTGTTATTTCTATCACAAAATCCGAGCCAATGTCAATGACCTCCCTAGTCCAAAAACCCCATTTATATAATTACAATATCCTGTTGATCCTTATTTTCAACTCCATTCTGGTCCTTTAGGTGTTTTACTTCCTCACTAACTATGTTCTTGCTGTTCTGCTTTGCATCTTCTGATATATCTTTTTACAATTCTCTCTTGGCATCCCAATCTCTTTAACCTGCTTTTCTACAATCTCATGGTCGCCCTCTCCCTTAAAGTTTTGTAAAGCCTTTTTTATTGATGTCCCTTTTAATTCCCCTATTGATCCATTTTGGAACATGTTTATTTCATCCCTGCAGGACTCAGGTATATACTTGCCCTGCAGGTCTGCTTAATACCCTGAACAGATTTACTCTTCAGTAGTCACACACCCTGCCCCCACCCTCTAATCTATATTACTAAGCTTAACACTCATACTCCTGGGGCTCATTTTGACTTTGAATGATGGTGTAAAACGGCGATATCGATTCAGCCATTGACTTCAAAGGAAATGAAAATCGGGAAGATGTATAACGGAATTGATATCACTTGTTTTACACTATTACCCAAAGCCAAAATTCCCACTCGAGACTTGAGCACAAAATCTAGGCTGACACTCCATTTCAGTACCGAGGGAGTGCTACACCAACATAGGTACCACCCTGGTCTTGTGATCTGAAATGATGGGAATGAATGAAATTAAGGATATTGCTTTCCAGCATGATATACATGTGAAGCATAATTTATACTAACATCTCTTGGTGCCAACATCTTCTGTTATTCAATGTTGCCATTTTTTCCCTTTAAAATCAGCTGCACAGGAACTAGTTTGTAATTAATCACACAGATTTCCAGCACTTTCAACCTGGGCTCTACTGCAGTCACTTAGAATTTTTTTAACAGCTACACATGGCAGGTACGACATGCCAACACTTGCCCAGAACATATTCTCCTACAATATAGAAGTTTACTGAAGAGAAAGGGAAGACTAATTTCACCCAAAAAGTGGTAAGGTATATAGCCTTAGTGCCTCTTACAGACCTGAAAAGAAATTTTGACACTAAACTAATCGCAAGTGTTGCATGCACTGTTCAAATGATGTCATGCACGGAACAATTAAATAAATAGTACAGTGCTGGACAATATGGCATCAGCTTTCTCCTTTGATTTGCTGAACACTGGGACCATGCTTCTCTCGGACTTGTGCTCAGTTCTGAGTCAGAAGGTTGTGGGTTCATGTACCACTCCAGAGACTTGAGCACAAAATCTAGGCTGACACTCCAGTTCAGCACTGAGAGAGTGCTGCACTGTCGGGGGTGCCATCTTTCAGATGAGACATTAAACTGAGACCTCGTCAGCCCTCTCAGGTGGACGTTAAAAATCCCACGGCACTATTTTGAAGAGCAGGAGAGCTCTCCTCAATATCCTGGCCAATATTTATCTCTCAACCAACATTACAAACAGATTATCTGCTTATTATCACATTGTTGTTTGTGGGGGCTTGCTGTGTGCAAATTAGCTGCTGCGTTTCCTACATTACAACACTTTAAAAGTACTTCATTGGCTGTAAAGTGCTTTGGGGTGTTCTGAGGTAATGAAAGGCGCTATATAAATTCCAAAATTCTATAGATTCTGGAACGGTTCCTGCAGATTGGTGGATAGCAAATGTAACCCCGCTATTTAAGAAAGGAGGGAGAGAGAAAATGGGGAACTACAGACCTGTTAGCCTCACATCAGTAGTTGGGAAAATGCTGGAATCTATTATAAAGGATGCAATAACTGGGCACTTAGAAACTAATAGTAAGATTGGGCAGAGCCAACATGGATTTATGAAAGGGAAGTCCTGTTTGACAAACCTATTGGAGTTCTTTGAGGATGTAACTAGTGGAGTAGCCAAAGGGGAACCGGCAGATGTGGTGTATCTGGATTTTCAGAAGGCCTTCAATAAGGTCCCACACAAGAGGTTGGTGAACAAAATTAGGGCACATGGAATTGGGGGTAATATACCAGCATGGATTGAGAATTGGTTTACAGACAGAAAACAAAGAGTAGGGATAAACGGGTCTTTTTCAGGATGGCAGGCTGTGACTAGTGGGGTACCGCAAGGATCAGTGCTTGGGCCCCAGCTATTCACAATCTATATCAATGATTTGGATGAGGGGACTAAATGGAACATTTCCAAATTTGCTGATGATACAAAGCTAGGTGGCAGTGTCAGTGGTGAAGAGGCTTCAAGGGGATCTCGACAGGCTCAGTGAGTGGGCGAGAACATGGCAGATGGAATATAATGTGGATAAATGTGAAGTTATCCACTTTGGTAGAAAAAACAGAAAGACAGAGTATTTCCTAAATAGTGAAAGATTGGGGAATGCAGATGCTCAAAGGGACCTGGGTGTCCTTGTGCATGAGTCACAAAGTGAATGTGCAGGTGCAGCAAACCATTAGGAAGGCAAATGGTATGCTGGCCTTCATTGCAAGAGGATTTGAGTACAGGAGTAAAGAAGTCTTACTCCAATTATATAGGGCCTTGGTGAGACCACGCCAGGAGTACTGTGTACAATTTTGGTCTCCTTACCTAAGGAAGGATATACTTGCCATAGAGGGAGTGCAACGAAGGTTCACAAGATTGATTCCTGGGATGGCGGGACTGTCGTACGAGAAGAGATTGAGTAAACTAGGCCTGTATTCTCTTGAATTCAGAAGAATGAGAGGGGATCTCATTGAAGCATACAAAATTATTACAGGGCTTGATAGGATGGATGCTGGGAGAATGTTTCCCTTGGCTGGGGAGTCTAGAACCAGGGGCCACAGCCTCAAGAAAAAGGGTAGGCCATTCAGGACTGAGATGAGAAGAAATTTCTTCACACAGAGGGTGGTGAATCTTTGGAATTCTCTACCCCAGAGGGCTATGGAGGCTCAGTCATTGGGTATATTCAAAACAGAAGTCGATAGATTTCTGACTAGTAAGGGCATCAAGGGATATGGCGATAGGGCCGGTGAATGGAGTTGAGGCAGAAGATCAGCCATGATCTCCTTGAATGGTGGAGCAGGCTCAAAGGGCCTACTCCTGCTCCTATTTCTTGTTATGTTCTTAAGTCTTTTTTTCTTTCTTTTTATCATACAAAAGGACTGTATGGGGAAAAACACATTTTTAAAGTTAGTTTCACTCCATTTTTCAAAGCTTGATATACTCGTAGATGAAATTTTATACTGGCTTCCCGGTTGAGGATTTTTCTTTTTACTAACTAGTAGCAGAACTATTTACTAATTATCAAAACAATTTTTATTATTTTAGAACTTTTTTGTTTTTACTAATTTGTATGCAGAGAATAACACGGAGCAGGAAAACATCAAAAGTGCCGGAGGACTGCTAATGTGGTACCCTTGTTTAAAAAGGGAGAAAAGGATAGACCGAGCAATTACAGGCCAGTCAGCCTAACCTCGGTGGTGGGAAAATTATTGGAAAGAATTCTGAAGGACAGGATAAATCTTCATTTAGAAAGACATGGATTAATCAAGGATAGTCAGCACGGATTTATTAAGGGAAGGTCGTGTCTGACAAACTTGATTGAATTTTTTGAGGAGGTAACAAGGAGGGTAGATGAGGATAGTGCGTTTGATGTAGTGTATATAGACTTTAGCAAGGCTTTTGATAAGGTTCCACATGGCAGACTGGTCACAAAGTTAAAAGCCCATGGGATCCAGGGCAAAGTGTCAAGTTGGATTCAAAACTGGCTCGGAGACAGGAAGCAGAGGGTAGTGGTTGATGGGTGTTTTTGTGACTGGAAGGCTGTTTGCAGTGGGGTTCCGCAGGGCTCAGTACTAGGTCCCTTGCCTTTTGTGGTATATCTTGACTTGAATATAGGGGGTATGATTAAGAAGTTTGCAGATGATACTAAAATCGGCTGTGTGGTTGATACTGAAGAAGGAAGCTGTAGACTGCAGGAAGATATCAATAAATTGGTCAGGTGGGCAGAACAGTGGCAAATGGAATTCAATCCGGAGAAGTGTGAAGTAATGCATTTGGGGAGGGCTAACAAGGAAAGGGAATACACATTAAATGGTAGGACACCGAGTAGTGTAGAGGAACAAAGGGACCTTGGAGGGCATGTCCACAGATCCCTGAAGGTAGCAGGCCAAGTAGATAAGGTGGTTAAGAAGGCATACGGAATGCTTACCTTTATTAGCTGTGGCATAGAATACAAGAGCAGGGGGGGTTATGCTTCAACTGTATAAAACACTAGTTAGGCCTCAGCTAGAGTACTGCGTGCAGTTCTGGTCACCACATTACAGGAAAGATGTGATTGCAGTAGAGAGGGTACAGAGGAGATTGATAAGGATGTTGCCGGGAGTAGAGAATCTTAGCTATGAGGAAAGACTGGATAGGCTGGATCTGTTTTCCATGGAACAGAGGAGGCTGAGGGGAGACCTTATTGAGGTGTATAAAGTTATGAGGGGCATAGATAAAGTGGATAGAAAGGACCTATTTCCCTTAGCAGAGGGGTCAAAAACCAGGGGGCACAGATTTAAAGTAAGGTTTAGAGGGGATTTGAGGGGAAATTTCTTCACCCAGAGGGTTGTGGGGGTCTGGAACTCACTGCCTGAAAGGGTGGTAGAGGCAGGAACCCTAACCATATTTAAAAAGTATTTGGATGTGCACTTGGGATGCTCTAACCTGCAGGGCTACGGACCAAGAGCTGGGAAGTGGGATTAGGCTGGATAGCTCTTTGTTGGCCGGCGCAGACACGATGGGCCGAAATGGCCTCCTACCGTGCTGTAACTTTCTATGATTCTATAAAAAAAATGAAGAACTAGTACGTTCTGGAAAAGAAGTGAATTTCCAGGCTGACAATCTTGGAATGCGAGGACGTTGACCATTTATTTTAGCAATCCATTATTGACTGAAAAATATCAAAATGCGTGGTACATCTCACATTGCGACATACTCCAAACAAGGCCTGATCACACTGAAAGCTACACGGTGATACTCAATTGCCTAAATTTTGTTTATCGAGAGGGGTTGCTTATAAAGCACTTGGTAACCCTTCAGATTTTGTTTTTCTGTATTGATAATGCGTGAGCAAATCTTTCTTGCTGAATGATGCACTTGACGATGAAACATATTTTTCTCATCGTTTGATCTATGTCCTGGGCCGGAGACAAGGGTGAAGTATATTCTCATATTGTCAACAAGAGGTGGCACAAAGGTTTTATTGCAAGTAGCTTCTCATAATAAGTTTGGAAAACATGTTACCACAGATTCATAGGACTTCCACAACAAAATTTATTTAAATGAGTAAAAGCCTTTTTACTAGTTACAACCCAGCTGCTAGGCCATGTGCATTTACAAGTGCTACTACACATTGATGTAAATAAATAAGCAATTTAGATCTCTATGTTTCAACTGTAAAGAGTTAAACAAAAAAAAAATCCATTAAGAACTTAAGTAAAAAGTACAGCAAAGGGGTTTACAGGTTTTGTTTAAAAGGTATATAATCATGCAACAGCATTATCTCAGAATAACAGCCAGCAAAACTGCATGGCCAAAGAGCTCTGCCACATCTTCTCAACTTATTGGACTACTGATCACAGTAACAAATAGAAGTAAACAGAATCTTTAAGCCCTCTGCTATTCTTCTATACAGATTCTACTTAGATTAATAAATTAAGCTATTTGAAAAAATAAATTAAGAAACTCTCCTCCCTTTTGCTCAATTATCTGCAAACTAAGTATCTACAAAAATACTTGAAACTTCTTACAACTTAGAAGAATTTATACGCTCACAGCCTGGTATCAATAGGGCTATTCTTAAAATCCTTAATGTTAGTAGTAACATTGACTACAAAGTGCCACAGCTTACCAACATAATCCCTGCGCTCCCACTTATTTTAAACTACTAGAGTAGTTACAACATTTCACCCTTCCATGACACCTCAAAATACCATTAATATTTTGACAGTCTTTTTATCCTCAATCTTAGCCATCTAGAGCACTGTAAATGGGTTAAGCCTGCATTTTAAGCCTGGGTGTAGCTAGAATTGCTTAGGGAGGTATGTGCTCTGCATCATTCATTTACTACTTATATCTGACTCTTCACCACCTCCTTCCCACCACCCCTCCCCCTCCCCACCCCAATCCGATCACCATGCCTCAAAGATTTTAGCACTTTTCCTCATTGTACGGCCCCTCTATCCTAGATGTTGTGCACGCAGGGGCTCATTCTACCTCAGAAATTTGATAACACCTTTAACTTAAAGCTGATAATACACTGTTTCCATGTTGGCTTTTCCTGCATTTGGCATTTATATGGAGCTCTGTTTTAGCCAGCCGAATAAAGCAGCAATGCTCAGTTCAATTCTTTTTAAAAACTGGAATGACAAACTGCCCACAAACAAAAATTGTGGATACATTCAACACAATGAAAACATATACAGAGTACAGGTATAGGAATTGATACATCACGTAAATCACTGCCATAGTGAATGTTAACAGCAATATTAATAATGCTACAGTTAAATGTATCTTTCTGCAGTAATAATGCTGTGCAGCAAAGGCAGATTATTCTGGTACCATTCATCTTCCTCTTTCACCATTTGTATGTCTAACTTGGTATTTTCAGTGTTATTCTGTGATCTCCAGATGATGAGAAATTCCACCACACACAAACCTACTGAAGGTTTTAATATCTTTAACCTACGTTTATCCAGAAGGTGGAATAAAATGACTGACCTGCTCAGCTCTCAGCTGTTCTCTATTTCCCAGTCATTTGTCTTACTAATTTAATGCCGAAAAAATTTCACAATGAAAGATAATCTTTAAAGGTCTCTCCTTTGCAAGGAAAATTACTACTTTATTCTCTCTCAGTCTTTTAGCATAAGACATTAAGAAATATATATTCCATTATTACCTCCAACATTTCCAAAAAATCAATTTCAAACAAAATAAAATCTGCCTGGGTTTGAAAATGCTAATTCTACAACATTGGGGGCAATTTAAATGAAGGCATTGTTTGATTAAACTCTCCTGGAATAAAGTGGTTACAGTAAATGACTATATGGCCGACTCCTCCCCTTGTGTTGTCCCCACACATTTTTTCCCCCCCATATTGTACCCCAGCATAGAAAATTACTGAAAAGTTTGGTATTTATTCACTGGCTTTGTTACTTCTTTTTTGCTTTTGGCAAGTTTCCCTCTTAATTCTTTTGGGCATTTTAAACGAACAGGAAAGTCAATAAAGACATATGGTTTTAAAAAGTAATCGTTATTTTGCAAGTACCTGAATCATACACACATAACAAGCTGGAATCATTAACTCGTAATATAATGGAAACCAGAAGAAGCAAGGCTGTTGAATGGAGCACACTCTTTGAATTACTGCCAGGACTCCATCAGTTCGTAATCCAACTTTTTTCATGTTTCTATCCAAGCAGTTTGTTTTGCTGGCTGTTGCTTTGTTTTTCTGCACGCACACTGTATTTCTCATTGCATTGGGAATCTGTTTCTGCCATTAGATCCATTCTGCAGCAGTTATTAACATTGTGCATTTTGTTTCCTTTCGCAGAGTCCATGTAGACCACAGTTTGTTTGTCAACTGGATTTTTCAAGAACTGTGTCTGTTATAAAAAAAATAAAAGTGAGCTTTATGAAAGCATTCCTTGGCTAGTATAAAACTATTTAGGTTTGTGACAACTAATTCTACAGGTACAAAAAGAAATTCAGATACTTATTTTTTGAATTAAGACATAAACAGATGTAATTCATTCCTAATTAAGCACACAGTTACAATTTGAACAACAGTGAAACATGGGTTTCATAGGTATCTTTACAAGAAGCAGAGCTTTGGTCCTGACTTTCAAACTTTGGTGGTGCAAAACCATTTGTAATGTGCAATATGGCTGCTTTTTGTCCAACATCCACCATGTTATTGTATGACAAGGTGATAAGGGGGGTGGTAATTCAGGCCAGTAATTGGTCAAAATGTGACAAACCTCTTAAACCAATTGAAAGGAAAAATTGTTGCCCCACCTCCATTTTAATCAGTCAGCCCCTTTATACCTCATCAATATTGTATAGAAGCAGTTCTGCTTGTCTTGACTTGGGATCTGCATTGCTTACTTTGTAGGGTGGATTTCAGGTCACCGCCCACAAAACAAAACATTTCTCCACATATGCCAACTTGCATGTGTATAGCTGTGACTCTCGTTTCCAGCCATGGAGCTTCCCCTCCCTCACTTTGCAGGAAGATATCCGTGGAAGTGTAATGGAGATTTCGGACTCAGCAGAGTGTGGAAATTACATTTCCATCCCACCATTCTGTGGCACCCACAATGCAACTGTAATAATTGTAGAAGATTGCTTTCCAGCACTTTCCTGCTGAGTGCTAAAGAACTGTTGCATGTACTTCTGCTTTGCCTACAGTAGTTCATAAGAATACCAAATAAAATGGTGCTCAGAAATGACACCATGGGTATTCTCCAGTGGTGCAGCAAAAAGCCATAAAGACCAAAAGGTCCCAGGTTCCTACTCCAGAGACTTGAGCACATAAATCTAGGCTGACACTGCAGTGCTGCACTGTCGAAGATGCTGTCTTTTGGATCTGAAGTTAAACCGAGGCTCCATCTGCTCTCTCTGGTGGACGTAAAAGATCTCGACACTTTTTGAAGAAGAGCTGGGGTGTCCTGGAACAACATCTATCTCTCAACACCTAAAACATATTACCCGGTCATTTATCTCATTGTTCTTTGTGCAATCTTGCTGTGTGCAAATTGGCTGCCGTGTTCCCTGCATTGCAGCAGTGACTACACTTCAAAACTACTTAATTGGCTGTAAAGCACTTAGGGGTGCCCTGAAGATGTGAAAATGCGCTACATAAATGCAACTTTGATCTTTCTTTTGATCCTGCTCTATGCAGAGTTAGCTGAGCTCAAGTGGGTGCTCCAATGGGTCTCAGCAGCGTGAACTAAGGAGGGAAAGAAGAAATGAGCAGAACTTCCAACACTTGATCACAATCCACTGAATCCTGCTGGAAACTGCATGCATGAATGTAGGGCGAGAACAGGTCAAAGACCCGGCTGTGATGCTCTGTATGGAAGAACTGACCGCTGGAATGCACCATCTAGGCTTTCACATGAGGAATAGCCACTTAGGCAAGGCATGGGAGAAATGCTGCTCAAGTAGAACCATACTTCAGTAAGATTCTCTGACCCATGCGCTCTTGGGTGTGACTTTCTGATGGTAGCATGGTTTTGGTGGACGCATTATGTAGAATACAATAGCAAGAAGGTAATGTTGAACTTGTACAAGACCTTGTTTAGGTCACAGTTGAAGTACGGTGTACAGTTTTGGGCAGTAAATGATAAGAACGATATAAAAGCAATATAAAGCGTGCAGCAAGAATTCCCTAGGATGTTACCATGAATGTTTACAGTATGAATAGAAACTGAAGAAGTTGGGGCATTTTTCACTAGAGTTGAGTGTTAAAGATGACCCAATAGAGATCTTGAACATTATGAAGACTTGATAATGGTAAAAGTGATAGATTTTATCCACTTGTTGGTGAGACAATAATATGGAGGCATAAATTTGAGAAAATTACAATTAGAAAAAAATCTTTACATAGAAAGTGGTTGGTGTAAAGAAATTAAAACAACCTTGCAAAACACTTTTTCATAAAAGACTGTGCGACCCCCCCACCCTTTGCTATGAAGGTTGTTGGTGGCAGACAATGCCCAAGAAATGCAGGATGATTGACAGAGGGTTATTAATGCTTCAAGCTGCAGGCTGCGTACTAATACTCTTGAGGTAACTTCATCTGTCCACAAAAAGTTGCCAACTTAAGTTAATAAGCTTGATGTGCCCCTTGCCTATTACATTAAAGATGTACAAAATATGATTTATGACTGTTCACCCTCTGGACATTGGCTGAAGTGAGCAGAAAAATTGTATTGTTTCACCAAATTGCCAGTATATTTAAAGTACCTGAGCGTTGTATATGTCCATGGACTGAAGCAAGCAATTAAAGGAAAGTTCCCTCCTAATCACCACTTAAAAAATGCTTAAAATGTCATCTCACAGACAGGAGATGCTTCTGGCCATCCAAGTGTTAATAAATAGCTGGCTGGAGACCCACCATATTAGGTGATGTGGATAAGGCTACTGAGGCAACATATGTGGCTTGAGGTCCAGTGGGAACAGAAATTTTCAGCTGTATTCAAATCCCAGGATCATCATCCAGGACACGAAAGGATCCTGATCCATGTTGAACATATGGTAGATAGCCAAAGATGATCCATTCACTACCTAATTTCTTGAGGGGATATCAGAGGCTCTATCTCACAATAGTAGCTCTGAAATTCCTTGGGGATTCTGCTGTGAAGCATCTTAGGATTTTTTTCTACATTAAAAGGCACTATATAAGTCAAGCTATTGTTATTGCTGTTGTTGGTCTTCTGCCTTAACTCTGACAGGAGACTTATGGAACCTCCACGGAAACAGCAGAGACCTGGTTAAGTTAGGTTACCGACACGTCTGGAAATTTCTGAAGAGCCCTGTAAGGAGTGGAACTGATGTCTGCCCCATACAAAGTAAATGTTGTGCTGGGCTGGGGACTCCCTAAACTGGGAGTTCCTGGCCATGGAAAAGAACCTGGGGCTGGTACACCCATTGAGGTGACGAGTACCAACCTCCACAGATTGCATGTAGGCTCTGCCGATGGGATCCAGGTTTAACAAGTGACCTGGACCCCCAAAGAGGAACATTTAAAAAAAAAACCCTTTATCAGCCCATTTGCTGTATTGGTGCCAATTGAAGCAATGTCATGAGCAGGCAGGCATCTGAACTTCCAGGCACATGGGGTGAGCAGACCAGTAAGCAGGCAAGTGCCAGAGATGTGCCTGAAGTGCTAATTGTCTCTTCCTGATCCATACAAATGAGGTGCCCTCCCATTGGCCCCACAAACTCCTGTGGGATCAGTACTGAAAGATACATGAATTGCTGAAGGATACCAATTAACCATCTCCTCTTGGGTCACAAATGTTCTAAACAATTTTTTTCTCTACGATGCTTTCATTATTTTAGAATCAAAACACTGAATATTTTTCCCCAGTCTCAATAAAAGTGGGAATTTTATTCACACAAATTAAAAATACAATCAAAAGCTGCTAAAGGTTTTCTTTGATGCATTCAACTGTCCTATGTTGTTGAACTCAAGAATTTTTGTACAATACTGATTTAACTAATCTGCGTGTGCATAAGCTTCTTTCAATGTGTGAGCCTAAATAGTGAGTGGCTGCAGGCTATTCAACCGTGGAGGGGGCTAGGGGACATCAGACTCGAGCTGGATCTTGAAACACAGATGCACTTTCTCCCAGGGATCACTAGATATTGATCAAAAGTGCAAACTCTGACTAATTTTTCTCCTTCCCTATCTCAGAGATGCTGAAGCAAATGGTAGTGCCTCTACTCAGACGCAGTGATCAACTAACTCAACACAACCCAGTATTGAACTCTGGGACCTTCTGATCTTTATGGCTTAACACAGTACATGGTGCATTTACACAATGGGCCATTTGGAAAGCTGAAGGCAAATCCATTTTGTTACTTAAAGAATATTATTGCATCAATAGTGGGTTCAGACAATGAATATTCTACAGCAGATCTGCCATGTTGGATGCTTGGAAAAATTCACAACACTGGAAGCATTATATTTTTGTCACACTCATCTTTTCAACCTAGTTCCAGTATTTTTATCTTAATTTTTAAGACTAAAATCAATTAGCAGCAAACACAGTCATGTGATGTCACTGCATCGCGATTGATATTACTGCACCATTCTCCATGAATGCTTTGGAAGTATCAATACCATTGTGATGCGGACCTTTTGATATTACTGCTTATTCATAAAAAGGAGGAAAAGAATTGGGGGGCTTTAACCAAATTATGGCCATCAGCTAAGTACAAGGTTCCCTCATGAGATTTTCTTCCAGTTCACCAACTTTGTATTAATTCTAGATTTTGATGTGTTCATCTTACCTTAGTTGGTGCATGATAGCAAGGCATCTGGAACCACTGTTTCTTTCTATTTATTACAAGGGTGGCTGTTAAGAAGATGATGATTGCGAGCAATATGGCTGCCAGGACCCATGCTGCCGACTGGTAGATAACAGCCATTTCAGTCTGCTGCGGGGGGCTGTCAGTAACTTCTATAATGATGCAAGAAGAATAAGAAAAATACACAAGTAGTAAGAAATCATGCTTGCTGAACTGTGAACAAGGTAGTCCTAGCCAACTATAGGCAAAGGTAAAGAATCAAAATTGTGTAAGTCTTAGGCTGTGTCTAGTTTTTCCCAAATCTCTTCCGAGTATAAACATCCACTCCCTCCACCGTGTGTACCGTGGCTGCAGTGTGTACTGCGGCAACTCGCTAAGGTTTCATCGATAGCACCTCCCAAACCTGTGGCCTCCACCACATAGAAGGACAAGGGCAGCAGGTGCATGGGAACACCATCACCTCCAAGTCACATGCCATCCCAACTTGGACATGTATGGCTGTTCCTTCATGGTTGCTGGGTCAAAACTCTGGAACTCCCTACCTAACAACATTGTGGGAGTATCTTCACCACACGGACTGCAGCAGTTCATGAAGGTTGCTCACCACCAGCTTCTCAAAGGCAACTAGGGAAAGCCAATAAATGTTGGCCTTACTTTCGACACCCGTATCTCCAGAATAAATTAAAAAAATTAGGGTAAATAATCTCCATGGCATTACACTTGGTGAGTCAAGGTGTGTACAATGTTCAACAGTTTCATCTCGATGTTCCCAAAGAATGTGATGACAATACATGCTAAAACTGAACAAAAGCTGGTACTACTATAAAATGGAGAGTGAAGATTGATGGAATAATCTGGAACCCTTAAATTACTACAAAATTGGCTCATTTTTTGACATTGTACAATTGCAAAATGAAAACTCAACCTACAGAAACTAACACAATCCGTATATATGCTCACTCACACAACAAAATGTTACTGATGAATACAGCAGTTATGCAGGCATAGATGATTTAACAAATTAATAGAGCATTGATTACCACGAAATCAATAAATTTGTAGAGCAATGGGCACCAGCCAATTAACAAAGAATAATGTAAATCAGTAGCAGTTACCAATGAATTAATGGAGCAGTGGGCACATCAACAAATCAATAAAGTAATGAAGTAGCAGGCACCAGTGAATTAATAAATTCATAGTGCAACTGGCACCCCAAGAAATCATTGAATTATTAGAGCCACATGCACAAATTAATTCATTAAACAGCAGGTAACAGTGAATTAATGGGCTGTAATTTGCGGTCAGCGGCAAAGCAAAGGCACTCACCGCTGGCCCCAAAGAAAGCTGCCCAGAGATCGTGCGATCTCTGTGGCGAGAAGTTTGCATTTTTTGACGTGTAATTGATTGCAGCGCTGTGAACAGGGGATTCCTATGGCAATGCTGCAGTGACGTCAACAAGCTGTCTAAGCAGCCAATCACAGTGAAGAATTCTCACAGGCAGCAAACCAGGAAATGAGAAGCTGCTTTTATCCGGACTTTTTAAAAATGTTAAGAGTGTGAAATAAAGATTGTGACTTTAACATGGGGATAAGGTAGAAGTTGAAATATTGATTAAACAATAAGAACTTAAATTTTGTTTAAAGTTTTAAAACAATTGTAATTTTTTATCATAATGGAGAAATTTAACACTCTACAAAAATAAGAATTAGTTTTTCAGGGCCAGAATGTTTGTTTTGCAGTCAATACACTGTTAAAACTCCAGTTATACCTATTCCAACAAGGCTTAACATTTAATGGGGTATTTAACAGCGATATTAGCGTGGAAAAGCCCAAGTTTATCATCAGTTTCACTGATTGCCAGCTATGGGGGGGAGGGGGGGGGGGGGCCGGGTCCGCAGCGCAGCCCGTGTCAGAGCAGTATATGACTGACCGCAGCCTCAGGATTTCCACGTTTAGATGTACATGTGCTAAATCCTGAAGTTGTGGTCAGTGTCAGAAGGATAATGACCTCTAACGTTGACAGTTCGCCATCATTACCCACCACAAATTCCAGGCCAATACATTTATACAGCAGCAGGCATACCAACAAATCAATGAGGGCACCCGAATAAATCAAATGGTGTCACTGAATTAATATTCCCCTTCCTACCTTATTCACTGCTATGCCTCCATGGCCATGAACTGACTTTCACTGACAAATTACTTGAGACCATCCATTCAGCTGCATTCTTGTCCCCTGCTCACTGACATTGTAAATGGTTCCCTGTCCTCTGGTACTGTCCCTGTTTCTTTCAAAACTACCATCACCCCTTCCTCAAAAAAAACCTTCAACCCCTCTATCCTTGCAAAATATCGCCCCATCTTCAACCTCAGTTTCCTCTCAAGTCCTTGAACGTGTCATTGCTTCCCAAATCTGAACCCAGCTTATCCGCAACTCCATGTTTAAATCTCTCCAATCAGGTTTCCACCCCTGCCGCAGCACTGAAATGGCCCTCATCAAAGTCACAAATGACATCCTCTGTGACTGTGACCGCAAACTATCCTCTCTGCAGCCTTTGACACGAACAACCACACCATCTTCCTCCAAAGTCTCTCCTCCATTATCCAGGGCAGTGGGACTGCTCTAACTTTGTTCCACTCTTGCTCATCAAATTATAGCCAAAGCAAAGCCTCTGGCTGTGGCTTACTGTCCTGGCCCTGCACCCTTACTTCCCAAGACCCCCATCTTTGACTCCCTCCTCTTCTGACCCCATACCCTCGCCATCATCAAGACCGCCTACTTCCACCTCCGTAACATTGCCCACCTCTGTCCCTGCCTCAGCCCATTTGCTGCTGAAACTCTGTCACCCCCAGACTCGACTATTCCAATACTCTCCTGACAGGCCTCCCATCCACTACACTCTCTAAATTTCAGCTCATACAAAACTCTGCTGCCTGTATCCTATCTCGTACAAAATCCCGGTCATCCATCACCCCAGTGCTCCCTGTTCGCCAACGCCTCCAATTTAAAATTCTCATCCTCATGTTTAAATCCTTTCATGGCCTTGCCCCTCCGTAACCTCCTTCAGCCAACAACCCTCCAAAAGCTCTGCGTTCCTCCAACTCTGCCATCTTGTGCATCGCTCCTACCTTCAGCCCACCATTGGCGACAATGCCTTCAGCTGTCTGGGCCCCACAGTCTGGGATTCCCTCTGTAAACCCCTCTGCCTTTCTATATCCTTCTCCTTGAAACCCACCTCTTCAACCAAGCTTTTGGCCACCCCTCCTAATATCTGTTTCTCTGGCTCGGTGTTCATTTTTGTCTGATTACACCATTGTGAAGTGCCTTGGAATGCTATTCTACGTTAAAGGCTCAAAACAAGTGCAAGTTGTTTATTTTTCAAAGCATTTTGTGCGCTTATAATGTATTTACTGCCTGTAAAGGTAAGTTTGAAAATAATAGAAGTCCCTTATAGGAGGTAAAACGAGGCTTTTAGTTTCTTAAAGTACTTAAATAGTTACACTGTATACTTAATTTAGGTCCTTGTATTTAATTCTAGTTTAAAGAAAGGTCACCTGGAGGAAAGCTCCCAGGGTAAAGAAGGCTACACAGAAGTGGGATGAGGGTCAAGGGTCACAAGATCTGAGATGGTAGGCACAAGACCAGCCACTATACCATTAGGGAAACCAAACATGGGCAGGCTGCAGGGGCCTGAAATCGCTTCACCACAATTTTTTTTTTAGGTGAGTGGGGGGTGGGTATACCGATAAATAGAAATGCGTACCCTACTTATTGGGTGAAAAACCCCCAAGTCAGGTTTTAAAAGCCTGATGAACTAAAAATATCTAAACGTTGTGGTTAAAAAAAACCACCGAATGGCGGGTGAAATTTAAGTGATCCAAAAGACTGCAGCTAGTGTGTAGCTGACTTCAATAAAAAATTAAAAAAACTGAAGAGTTACAATGTTAATGGAAGCTCTAACAAAATAGTGAAGGCAACATTTCAGAGTTCCAATTGAATTCCTATAAAGCACCATAAAGCGGAATGTAAATGAGCATATATTTCAGCTAAGAGTATAAAAATAATTTGCAACATCCTGCAAGTATATACCTAACACCTTCATTAATAAAATGCTAGATTTATCATGATTCAGATGAATGCTTATTCACCTCTAATGGAATTAGTATACGATTCCCATATTCATGTCACCCAGTCTCAAGGCACATATGGAATCACTCAGGATATAATGGGAAAGGTAATTAAATTAATTAGATTCAACTGTAATAGGGGTTTTTCTATCATCTTCTGGCTCAGCTGTAAATTGTTTTAGTTAAGTCTATAACTTGCAGTAACCATCACTTTTTTTGATATTAAAGACATCATTAGCTCAAAGTTATTAATGGCTGGTATTAGTCAAGGACACTAACAGCTACAATACTACAGCCACATAATTATTGTTACCGTATGTGGCCTTTTCCCCCTCATCCCATTTTAATAACTTGTTTTCTTGTACTTTTATTTGTTTGCTGCTCATGACACACTATTTCCTAGCTAGATCTCTGACAATACCACTCGACATAATTGTCAGGAGCTAAATAACTTTGGAGTTGGCCTCAATGTCTACCTTCTCATTACTATCTCCCTCCAATGATATTACAGTGCAGATCAAAAGTATGTCATACATGGACGTGCAAATATAAACCCTAGTATTGCCATTTGGTTGCATGAGGGAATGCTCAGCTCATCCTCTTTCAGAGAACCTCCTCCATTCAGAGGAATCTCTTCAATATTGATTTTGACCTGCAATGTCTCAATTCTCGACTCTGATCAGGTCATCTGAGGAGGCACAGAACGGAGGGAATGGTCTTTCCTTTGGACAAATGGGCCCTTTTAAATACTATCTTATGGCTGGTCTAGAAACAGTTTGTTCCTCTTTACATTCACTGGGGAATTGCACAGAGCATTACAGTGAAAGAAAAAAGGAAGAGGAAAATTCAAATGACATTTTTAAAAGTGAAAGGGAATAAATAAATATATTTCACAAGGTCAAATCATCATTTGACCAGACAGGTTAATGATACATTTAAGAGTCAATAATTGGAACAATATGCTCAGCTGTTCACTTCAGGGACATTACCAGAGACACCTGCTCTGTGTTCTTTTTATTAAGGATAAATTGGACCTGTCTGAAATGTAAACAGTTTCTACACTGGTGCAACAATAACAGAAATGTAATCAGCTTTTTCTCTACCTGTGAATACCGACAGGTCAGGCAGAACAGACGGTGTAAGTAACTCTTTGCCCTTTAATTCAGTTGACTCCTCCAGTAAAACAACAGCAGCCTCTGTTGTGGGTGAAGAAACTGTTGGCACATCTTAAGACAAGGAAAAGTTGGCAATAAATGAAACAATCTCTACATAAAGAGTGGAAAACAATTGAGCATCTGCAAGTTCTACATTTTTCTGTGTGAATTTGCTGCTGATAAACAATGCTCTCTCGAATTCACTGGGTTGAGAGGTGGAATAATTTTCCAGTGAGTTGCAGCAGTATCGCCTGATTTTTCAATGAGTTCATCTGGCTTCCAGCTGTTAAATCCATTTCTTACTAGGGGCCCAAACAGTAGTTATGATCTACCATCCACATGTTGGCAGATTGCGTTAAGTGAAGAGGCAGGCCTGAGGTGATTTTATGCTCACTGTCAAATTTCTCAAGTCAAGTTTTGACAGTGATGAGGACAAAATGAAACACCAGTTTTCAGTGAACTGGTACTAAAACATTTTAAAACAAAACTATACTTCCCCTCAATATGGCTAGAGTTATTTGTGAAAAACCCTTAGGGAGAGGAGACATTTGTTTTTCCTTTAAATTAATTCCTTTAATTCATTTTCAGTAACATTGCTAAATAAAAGCATATTCCTGCAGGTGCAGACAGCGGATACACCAGCAAAGTCAATCTTATAAAATACAGCCGTAATATCTTAAAATACTATTGTGCGATTTATGGCGTTTAGGGTGTACAAAAGGCATTCATATTTATATTTTCTTTTGATCCAACCACCACTTCACTGCTGAACTATACCTACAGTACATGTCTGCTGTTACCTTATAACCAATATTATTACATTTTTCATACTTGAATAGAGCTGGTGGTAAATTAAAATATTTAGGCAATATTCTACTGCCTGAGGATACATCTGTAATCTTCTCATTATGCCTACTGAACCACAGGCTACAATATCAATTCTTGATTTACTTAGGAAGTTAGAAGTCAGAAGGAAGTCAGGCATATGTTTTCACCTGAAAGATAGCAGGTCTGTGAAATAAGTTATCAAGAAGGGGCACCGAAGCAACAGTATAAATTAGTTTTAAGAGTAATTTTTTTCCCCTGGGGAGAGAGAGAGAGAGAGAGAGGGGGGGAATTAAGACATTTGCTAAGGCAAGGTTGATCTCTTAAAAGGGACGGACTATTCCTAATTATACCCAATATTCTTCTGTTCTTATGTAGCATTACAAAATATAGAAAACTGAGATTACCCCATTCCACTCTCAACATATCTTCCAAAATGAAAGGTGAAAATAAAAACGTAGTTAAATAAAAAGTCTTCACTTCTAGTATGTGGCATGTGATGATTTAAAGATCTCTTAAATCTGCCTGCTCCTAAAGCTTGTGTAACATTAAGCATCAACAGTAACACATCAAAATCCCTTTCCTGGAGCACATTGCAAAATATAGCACCAAAGTCCTAAGTTAACAAGATTATGAAATATTTTCATTAAAGAATCCATGCACGAACCAACTTTTGAGTGAAGTTATTTAGAGGTTTTAAAGACACATCCTGTTTTTAGACTTTTTTAATGACTAGGCTGCATGCATTAAATTTTGCTTCACTTACGTGGATTATTAGATGTTTCACTACAAGACATTAATGTAACCACCAAAGATAAACACATGACTGCACCGCACTGATAAACACCAGCAGTTTTTGAAAGTGGATAAATATGTTCACTGTAGCCTGACATTCCACGTGGATTAATCTTTGACAGGATGGGGAAAAATATTTATCCGAAAAAACATCTTTCCAATTTGTGAGACAACTTTTCATGGCATGGAAACAATCATTGACTCACCCAAGCAATACGGGCAACATTGTCCTTTCCGTAGAACTGGCAGTCGACATAAAGCAGCTGAACAGATCTGAGAGAAACACTGAATGGCACCGTCACCACACATACAGCTTGTGCAGGCATTTGGCTTCCAAGACTCTCCAACTAACAGGATATCCCCATCACTGGACATGCAATATCCAGACTCACTGCTATTGGTAGGCAATAGGGCTTTCAACTGATCTTCTGTCATGAAAAGGTTAAGAAATATACATTAGGACTCAGGCACGAAGAACATACTCTCTGAATAAACACTGATATTTACGTGCACTGTTCGGCTGACAAAATAATTAGATTCGAGAGGTACATGAAGTTTGAGAAATGTCCATGATATAAAGTCAAGTTATTGTTTGCTCAGTGGTAGAATGCTTTCTGAAGGTTTGTGGAAATATAAATTGAACATCTACAAATATATACAGTGCTTTATAACCTAAGAAATTAATTATGTGATGTGCAAATAGATTGCTAATTAAATCACAGGGCTGATAAATTCAATATGAAACTAACATGTGGTATTTCTAGGTACCACACTCAACTTGCAGTGCATCAGATGACATTGTCTGCTAAACATTCATCATGACTGTAATTAAACCCCACAAGGTCCTTCCAAGCTTTGGGAGGCTTCCCGCAGGTCATTCTACATTATTTCAGGCAACCAATAATTATATAAGCATTAAGTTATCCACATACCATAAAACTTTATTATGCAAACTGCTGAGGTGAATACGCTCATCAATTTTACATATTTCTTGTAAATAGAAGCACTGCATATTTTAATTAAAAAAAAATATTATTTCTAAAATCCTGGAGGTAATTCTCCTCAGTATGGCTGACAGTGGGAAGGCTTCTTCCTCATTGGCACATACTCAGAAAATTACCCCATTAAGTCAACAAAAAGTGCATCAATATTGAAGAAATTCTTTGCTCCAGACCAGATCTGATGTTTTATTAAAATAGTAACTTTTAAAAACAAAGTTAGATATCTGGTGATGAATTACACTATACATGTCTATGTAGAGGGTAGTTTAATTAGAATTTTTGTTGATTTTGAATGTTCTTTTCTGAAGTGCCCTATTTTCCTCTCATACCACTTGTGTATTTTCAGATGTCATTTGAGTACTTGGCAAACTAGAATTGAAAGCTTGCTGGACAAAGTTTACAACAGCTTAACCTAACAATGGAGAATCTGTCTTTTCCAAACCAAATATATCCAATCAATTTTTTTTCTTTTGATTTATATGTACATCTCAACCATCTAATGCCACATCAGGATTTCAGAAACCTTCTGCAAGGTTATGTAGTTACATGAATAAGATTACATTTCACAGCAACTCATCAAACGGCATCAGAACACTAAAAAAAAATGTTCTGTCACTTGGAGCTGTGAATCAAATATCAAATAACATTAGTTCCAGAAATAGTTGAATATGGAATCTACAGATAGCCAATACAGTGGCCGGTACCAGTTGTTAGAAATTTTATCAAAGATATAGCTTTAAAATCCATTACACAATAGTAAGAATTGGAAAGTAAATTTATAATGTTCAAAAATCGATTCATATGCAGTTACTGTAAGTCTTTGTTCCTTTTCTTAATTGTTCTTCAGTTACAGAAAAAAATGCTAGGGAAGGCATGTGATCATTACGGTTTCTCTGTTGAGACTGATGGAACAGAACTTATTGAAGAGCACACAAGCAATGTGGTGCTCGTTTCCAAAAGGAAGTGTAATTTCCTTGTCATAAGCACTTGGCACAGACTTGAATGTCAGCAAAACTCTTCAGCCGATGCAACTAGCAAAAGCAACTTTGCACGTCTCGCTGGGTAAATATGTATTTCTTTTACTATTTCACAGCACAATGGGATAAATTTTCACCTTTGCTGCCTGGGCTGTAAGCTGGTGATCAGATCGCCAGCCCATTACGGAAGCCGTCCAGTTGTAATTCCATTGAAATCAAAGGAATGAAAAGCGGGCTCTGCCAGATTACTGCCCGGGCAGTGAAGACGAAAATTTACCCCAATCTTTCTAAAATACAGTTGAATATGACCCGGAATTTGCAGTTGTAATGACGATGAAACTGTCAGCGTCGCCATCATTAAAACTGTGAAACTGACAGCAACTTCTGGCGTCCACACATGCGCAGTTAAACCTGCTCCTCCACAGGCTGCGCTGTTGAACACCTCACAGTCAGCAATCAATTGAAATCACTGAACTGATGAGAACTTAAGCTTTTACCCTCTAACATCGCTGTTAAAAACCCCTCGTTGAATGAGGTGTAACTGGGTTTTTATTGGTATACTGAGTCATAATTACTGCTGAACAACTGTTCTGACCCTGAAGAACTAATTTTATATTTGCGGAATGTCAAATTATATAAGGGGCCAAAAATTCGGCCCTTCCCGGGTGAGTACACAGTCCGTACTCACCCGTATTGCTTCCCGAAGCGCGGGAAACCGGAACTTCCGGTATGGTGAAGGGGGCGGTTCCTAGGTGAACCGCGTGCGCGGTAGAGGCTGCGCGCATGCAGCACACTTAGATTTTTTTTCAGGTTTCTACGCGAGGGTAAGTATTGAAGAAACTACGCTGTTAAAAAGGAGGCGCAAGACCCGTTTTCAACAAGGTAAGTGGTTAATTAAGTATAATTTAAAAACATTTTCAAACAGGTTTATCTTTTTTAGATACTTTAAAGAAAGGTAAGTTTATTTTTATCACTTTTAAAAAGTATTTTAATTTTTTCAAAAATTAAAATTTTTGTTTAAAGTGGTTAATTTATTTAACTATAGTTATTTTATAAATGTGATGGTTTTTTAAAAAATTTATTTTAAGTTTAGCTGTTCTTTTGGGGCCGATTTCAATTCACAGATTTGACAGGTCTCCTGTCAAATCTATGAATGAAAGATGGTCTGCTGCCATTGGCTCTCCATGGCCCACGTGATCCCAGGGGACGCATCGCACTAACTGCGCCCCTGGAACACGCAAGCACTGCGCGCCGGCTCTTGGGAGAGGCCCAGGACCCGAAGTTCCCGTGGGCCCAAAACACAACGGCAGGCGCGGTAGGTGAGAGCGCGCGCGATCCTTACCCCGGAGAGGCGAATTTCTGGGCCAAGAACATAAGAATTAGGAGCAGGAGTAGGCCATACAGGGTGGGCAAGCAGCAGGCTGAGAAAAATTTGTGTGGACATTTTTAGGGGCGGTGACTCAGCGAGAGGTATTCCCACCACATCTCCCTCCATTATCTCCTCTGGCATCACCAGGTTTCGGAAAGAAAATCCAGGCTTTTCTCCCGACTCTTTTCAACTGCAGTGAAACCGTACATACTGCGGATCTTGGCTCTTCATCTGGGTTTAAAAAAAAACTAAGGTACCAATTCATCTGTATTACTGCCTCCTTTCTAACATGTATATTCATTGAATACGTTGGGCCAGTATTAGCATTAGAAAAATTAATCCATCTGAAAAATGTTTAAAAAATTGTTCTAAAGCAGAATATATTGGAGAGAATAAAATAGCTCAAGGTAATTTACTGACAATTTGGCTTCACAAGAAGCTTCACAGAAGTAATAACAATACGGTTTGATTTGAAGAAACAGCTGCAATGCATTTCCGAAGAGGCACACCTGTTTGATGAAAGCACTGTTGTTCAGTAACAAACACTTTCAGATTTAAAAAAACCCCACTACACTGCAATCACATGGTTCCTTTCATGTGCTTTAAAATGAGCTTACATTTGGCAAAATGATTACAGATGGCGTTATAAATAGATCATTCTTTGTGACTGTTTCACTCCACAGGTTATTGTGGATTACAATGGAATGCACAATGAAATGTTACATGTGCATATAGAATGACACAAAAGCACTTACCCCCCTGCACCAAACCTATACTTATGGATTGCACAATTAAAATAATTCATCAAAATGTCTCCCTCAAAGAGTAAATGCTGCAGAGATTTAAATGTAGCACTACAAATATGCAAATAATGGTTTAATTCATCGATACAGGGAGTAATGCTGAAAATTTCCCTTGATGGTTTAGCACTAGTTATTTCATAACTTTCTAATAAGATTACCATTACAAGTGATATTTACATCCTAAAGTACCTCTCCCCCCGGTCACGTACCTGGACATGTCAGACAGCAAGCCCCTGATTCTTTGATTGGCGCTTGGCACAGGAGAGGTGGGCACACCTCAGTGTCACAGAGCACACGTCCACTGTGACATGTACATTGTGTGCAGGCATCAAGGTTCCAAGTCTCACCCTCTAAATAGTATTCTCCTCCTGGAGCTTGACATACAGTGAGGTCAACTGTGTCAGGCTGCCCACTGCCTGCCTCATCTGTGGAAACAAAATAAAATATAGTTTTGTAACAGAGAACTTATAGCAAACAACCACAACAACTTACACCTTTAATGATGTTAGCTGTGGCTCATTGGTAGCTCTCTTACCTGAGTCAGAAGGTTGTAGGTTCAAGTCCCACTCTAGAGACTTGAGCACAAAACCTAGGCTGACACTTCAATGCAGTACTAAGAGAGTGGTGCACTGTCGGAGATGCCGTCTTTCGGATGAAATGTTAAACCAAGGCTCCGTCTACTCTCAGGTGGACGGAAAAGATCCCATAGCACTATTTCAAAGAAGAGCAGGGGCGTTCTCTCCGGTGTCCTGGCCAATATTCATCCTTCAACCGACAGCATTATCTGGTCATTATCACATTGCTGTTTGTGGGAGCTTACTGGCTGCCGCGTTTCCTATATTACAGCAGTGACTACACTTCATAAGTACTTAATTGGCTGTAAAGCACTTTGAGACAACCTGAGGTTGTGAAAGACACTATACAAATGCAATTTATTTCTTTTATTTCCTAAGACGTTTCACAAAGGGGCAGTTAGACGTCAGGATGAGTTGAGAGAAGAGTCAGCAGAGGTGACTGAAGGCATGGTTAAGGAGGTAGGTTTTGAGGAGGTTTTTCAAGATGGGAAAAGATGTACCAAGGCAAAGTGGTCTGAGAAGTAGAGTCAGGGGCTTGATAGATTAACGCAGTGAGCAGAAAGCAGGTACTGTATAGTAGGCAGAGTTGGAAGATCAAAGGGTGTGAGCTGGGACATAAGGCTGGAGGAGGTTCCAAAGGAAGGATATCAAGGCCATGAGGGATTTTTCAGTGAGGATGATTATTTTGAATCAATGTGGTTGAAAATCAGAGCCAGTGGAGCTCAAGAATACAGGTGCAATTGATGAGCAGGACTTTGTAAATGCTAAGATTCTAGCAGTGGAGTTTTAAATGACCTTGTGTTGGGTAGCTTGCAAGGAAAGAGGAGTCTTAGGCTAAATTTGGAAGATGCCCCTAAGCTTAAGAATAATATTGTTGAGGTGTGCATATAATTGAGAAATATAAGCAGCAGGATGGAAGTTTAAGGCATGCCACAGGTGACGAGGCATGCCATAGGAGGATAAGCCATTGTAGATGTGCTGGTCACATTGGGACAGGTTAGAATGTAATCGCAGAAAAGTGATGCCACAGAGGTGGTATATTGAGGACAACCACCAAGTGGTTGACCGTATACACAGCCACAAAGAGGTTAAGGAGGAGAATGAAGGATAACACACGATAGGCACAGATAGAGGATACTGTGTCCTGGACAGAATGACAAGCAGACAGAGGAACCTGAATAGAAAATGTTGAGAGAGGTGGGTGCAGATTGGGTGGTGATGACCCATTTAAGGACCTAAAGGAAGAGGAGTTTAGAAATGGGATGATAGTTAGGGCAGAGGGGTTGAGGTTAGGCTTTTTAAAGAGGTGGCTGATGACAATTTCTAAAAGGGGGGGGGGGGGGAAAGAGGAGGGTGTGCGGAGAAAGGGAGCAGCTAATAATTTTAGCAAAAACTGTATTTATTGCAAGTTACTTCAAATGTCAGTTCAATTGTTTCTTTTTGCCAAGTGTGCTAATTTTAAAATCATATTTTGCTTGAAATAGCTATTTTAAAGAGATTGAAACACCTAAATCTGGCAAGGTATCAGGTGAAGAGGACTAGTTTAAAGCAGAAACGGTGGGAGGATGGGAACCAGGGAAGATGAGAAATGGTTTGGGGTGGGGGATGGGTGGAAACCAAGAGGGAACTAGGATCTACTGAAGAAGAAAAGAACTAGAACAGGCAAAAAGAGGAAGGGTAAAAGTAACAATGAAAATATTATGTACAAAGAGACCGAGAATGAACAGCAATGATCAATCTAATGTAAGAGAGAGGTAAATTAAAAACTAAAATTAAAGACACAATTTAACAAGATTGAGGTAGTAGTAAAAAGGAATCTGACAACCAGTACCAGATCAAGATGAAATGGTGCATGAGATGCTACAGATGAAATGCAGAATTGAGGGAGATAAACAAATCAGAGAATTCAACGAGAGAGAAAACCCTGTGTGAATTGAGGTAATGCCTTACAAACACTAAAAGACTGAGTTAGGCTGCATGTCTGGGGTTAAAATGAAGATAATTGGTTAACAATGGGACAGAAAATCCAGAGCAAAGTAACTGAGATAGTTGAAAGACAGATTTTTATCTGAGATGGAGCAGGAAGGCCAGGGTAATACTCCTCCACGTGGATTATTAAAAAAATTATTGAAGAATGTATCTCTTTGACTCAGCAACTCATGCCCCTCTCTCACTGCCTGTCCCTACCCACCACTTCATATCTCCACTTATACTTGGAGTGACTCTAATGATGCACACATCCTAGTGCATCTCTTAACTCCACCATTGCAATATTCTCCAGACGGCATCAGCTCTTTGCTAGAGTACAGTTCTACGTACGTGGTTCACCACCTAGTACCTCGTCCATGTTGCTGTTATTCATTTGTGAGTCTTGATGGTGAGCGTAAGAAGGTTGTTGACCACGGGGTGAGGACACACACACACACACACACACACACACACGGTATGGCTGAATTCCAATCTGGAGCAGGGAAACTCCTCTCTTCCCTATCCAAGGGATACTGAAAGCAGCTGTAGTGTCCCACTGCTGCCCTGGCTGAGATCAGTTAACTTAGCATAGACTGGCATTGAATTTGGAACCTTTCTGATCTACTTGGTCAGCTATTATGTAAATCTGCTAAAGCATCAAGGGAGCCAATCCCAAAGGCTCTCTATTTACTTGCACCTGAATTGGTCATTTGGTTTTTCCTGGAAGAGAATCTGAGTGCCCCATAACTGGAAAAACTTAGTTGAATACTGATGTGCTCTCAACCTGTTAACTTGTTCCTATCTCAGATCCTTGAGTCAGTTTCCAGTCAGGGTATGAAGTGCAAATTTCCATGTTAGTGAATGGAAGAGATCTGGGTCATGGTAAGCTATGTCATTGGGGTAGTTCTAGGTACAAATGGAGATCTGAACTGACGATGCTCTATGGGAGGAAAAATGAAATTCATCTTCTACAAGGTAGGAAATAGAGGTCCCAAAATTCCACATGTTCAGGGTGCATCTCTGGTGTAATTACTGAGGTGGGGGAGGGGAAGGAAGATCTGGTAAATGGGACAGAATCGTTGGGATTCTGTCCATGGCGAGGAAGCCAGGAAATGCTGGTATAGTGGGAGGAGGGGTTGGATCTTCCGCCTTACACCCCCATATGAAGGGGGTCTATCTGGGGCAACTCTTGGGTTCCATCAGAAAATACAGCTCAACACACCATCTGATAGACCCAACGGAACCCATAGCAGGAGTAGGGTCTGTTAGAGGAGTTACCTATAATTCAAACTGAATAAGTCAAATCTGTGTGATTGTAATGAGCAATGATAAAGGTACAAAGTTATAGAACCTCAGATGGTAACAATTCACCGCAACATTTTATATTTTAAACTTCTGCACTCACGGAGCCAAAGCCAAACCTATTACAGGTGGTCCAGACCTGTTCTATTCAATAGCCTGATTGAAGTAGCCTGGACACTGACTAGGAGGTACCTATGCTGTGAAAAGATTAGCACAGGTTGAGAACACATCTGTATCTAACCTGTAGTAACTTTTTCCAGATCACCATATAGGCTGGTCCAAAGCACCAACTAAATGTTAAGTGAATGTAGCTGCTCTGGGACGTACATAGTCATCCTAGAATCATCAGACTGGCTCCAGGTTCAAGTGGAGATTTGAAATGCTGGGTTTCCTTCAGGGGAAAATTACGTCACTGAATTGAAGGTAAAAAAAAACATTTATTTTTGAAATTATACACATGGGGTGTATTTTCTCCTAAGCTTTCCTTCCCCTTTAATTCTCATTTTGTGACTTTCAGTATAGCATTTAACATCAGATACATCACGTTAATCCCCAAGGCAAAGGATGCATGTGCTTTTCTACATTTTTTAATTCAATGACAGTATCAAGCAGTGTCAAGTCTAGTTTAGCATAGACAAAACAAAGAATTAAAATTATTCTATCCCAATAATATGCCTCAGCCACAAGCTCAAAACACCTTCCACTGCTCCAGTATAACATTTCCACTTCCAACACCAGTCAGTCTTATGACCTTTTTTATGTGATACGGTCTATTTTATGGCAATCAATGTAGAATACCGGCACATTTTTGCTGTTGCACTATGTCCACTAAGAACTAGATTAAGACTGCTCCAATACATTCATTTCAACAAGGTTCGTGATGGTCAGCAGAGAGAGGAATCTTCCATCCCATCAGTCTGTGCTGTAAAAGGGTAGTGTTATTATTATTAATGGCTCCTATTAATTATAATATTTTATGTTGCTCAGTGGATGCACGGATCATAGAATTGGGCACAGGGGCTTGTTCTCGATTTTCCACTGACTAAAATTAATGTGACCTCTGGAACTGATTCACACTCGTAAAATTTCCCCTATAATTATTTTTGTTTTTAAAACACATAGTGTGATCTTAATTTTAAAGCTAAGAAAGGCCATACTGTACTTACTAGCATATTCACTACAGGAAATAATTACTGTTTAAACCTAGTCTGATTACGCTGTAACTCACCTTGACAGGTAGGGCAGCACTGCCCAGGTCTGACCAATGGGCTGAGACAGTTTGGAACAGGGCATGTAATTAGCACACACATTTCCCTTCCACCATAACAATAACAGTCCCTGCATCCATCATGCCAGCCTTCTCCTTCCTCGTAGCGACGACCATTAGCAGTCAGGCAGAAACTGGTTTGAATCGGAGGAGCAGTAGTGCTAAGACGCACATCAGTCTCTGCAAAAGTAACCAAGCGTGACAATGTAATAAAATTTTGGCGCACTTAACACAAAACTCAATCAAGGTTCAATTGAACTTAAATCACGTTAGCTGTTAATATTTCTTTATTTTAGATGCTCAAGCATTAACCTGCACCATTTTCTAAATCGACTTTTTTAATACTGGTCAAGGTAAGATATTAGTACTAGGAATTGGAGCGCCTGATTTCATCACCTGGTACCAATACCAAGTACACCCAGGTTAGTTATAGCAATGATTTGATGCAGAATATAACTCCTCTACTCTATCAATTCAGCTCAGCCCCAATTTCAGAAAACCATCCTCCAGTGCAACATTTTCCATAACCCGCACCAGTCAGTCTCAGGTCTTTCTAAGTGAGACTGCCAATTAGTTTTGAGCTATGTTCACTAGGAACTGGATTCAAACTGGCAAAACTCATCACACAGGACCTTTCCCACCAACAAATAGAGATGACTTTCGTCTGATCAGCTTAGGTTAGAAACAAAGCTAGGACCCAGAGAAAGGTCAGTGTGCTCACCTACAACAACATCCAGTCCCATGATAATCTACTTTTGATTGAATATAGTTTTGTGTGTACTCTCTAGGTGTTGCCATTGTACTGATGCACTATGTTAAAGGAGTGCTGGGATGTGGATTTACATCTGTGATTTTCTGCAGTGATGATTGATTTCCTGATCTCTGCCTGGGTTACAAAGAAATGCATTAAAGGAAGGATGGACACTTTTGTTCTGGGCGAGAAGGCAAATAAGAGGGTGCATCACCCTTGCATATTACTAAGTGGGTGATCACAGGTCAGGGAACAGGCGGTTTGTCCACTCTCTCATCAGTAGAGTGTGCTGAGGGTTGCAGGGGGGGGGGGGGGGGGTGGAAACTAAAGGAGGGAAAATGATAATAAATGGCTAATTAAAAATTATATTAAGTCAAACTCTCAAATGATGGGCATAAAACACTGCAAAGTTGCAAACAAAAAGCAAGGTAACGTTATTGTGTTATATAGAAGAATTGTTAGATGGCTCACTGAGACTTCTAATAATATAGTGAAATATGTAACTGTCATTAGTGGGAAACAGTATTTTCTTATATTTTGTACCATTATCAAAATAATGTTTTGGCTTTATTGCAATCCATAGTTCCAAGTGGGTAAATGACTCCTATCACTCACATCTTGATATATATAAAATATGCACATACTCACACATCCCACTGATTTACATTAAGGTGGACATTTTTATTATAGTCCACCTTGCTCTTAAAAAAAGCCAGCAGTACATACTCTGGTAGATGAGACACAGAAGAACAAAGACAAACACAGACACAGAGACAGAAAGAAATTAAGGTTGATCAACATTTATTTGAGTTATGATTTTTTTTGTTTTGCTCTTGTACATTGTTACTGTGCATTTGAATAACTCAATAACAGACTGTAGTGTGCATTTAAAAAGTCCGACTAATTACAGATATCTTTCATGATAACTGGGAGAACTAAATATTTATGAATTACGCATGGGTAAATTTAAATATACAAGGAATCATAAGCATCATTTTTTGTATGCAATGAGGAGGTTGTTTTCTAAAATAAAGGTTCTATATACAGTCTACTCCTGCTAATACAAATTTGCTTTTGCTTGAAAAAAAATTGAATGAAAGAATACAGATAATTTGAAGCTGCATAATTTGAATTAAGATTAGACTGTTCAATATGTCTATATGTACCTATGTTTCAGATCTACTTTGCAACATAAACTATTGCACACTATGAGAAAAGCTAAGCCAGCTTTTGGTGCAATTATAGTTGATGTTTGTCTATGTTATGCAACATGTAAACGACGTGTAATACACACCAACTAACCTGGGAACGATTACTTGCTTTCGCTTATCACAGAAACAGTCACAACACATTATAGTAATGACCAGAAATCAGAGAAAAAAGAGGTAGATGAAGATGGGAGAATGAAAAAATGGAAAGAGAGAGAGAGAGAGAGAAACAGACAAAGGAAAACTAGACAGAGAAAGGAGAATGGGAATGAGATAAGGAAATTTAAAAAAAGCAAGTGAGAGAAAGAAGAATGCTACAGTGTGGAAATTGTGTCCATGATAACCCACATTGAGACTCCTGAACTTGAGCAAAGGGAAGTGGCACACATTTCTTGGGGCACTCCTGGCAGGGAGAGGAAAACTCAACACTTTCACTCAGCCAGAACCAGAAATTGAATAGAACACATTATATGTTTTGACCTCAGTACACCAAGATGGGCCCTGAGCATCATTAGATACTCAAGAGCTGTATTAGGTCCCTTGAAGAGGCATTACCACCTTTTGTTGTGAGGGAAGGGTTTGTCTACAACCACTATATGCTTTAGTTCCTACTTAGTGTGACATGGAAGAAACCATCAATTGGCAAAACACAGCCATAGTTCCCTCGCAGGTCCTACGCAATAGATTGTGTAATGGTTATCCTTTCCTATTCTCATGGGCCAAAGTTAGATACTCACCAGTGTGAGGTACAAAAGTCAGAAAAAACTTTGGCAGCAAGCTTGCTTTAATGGTGGTGGGATGCCTGTTCAAATTTGGCAGGATGCCTGGCATAGCCTGTAGCATTGACGTGATGCCTGAACCTGGGCACGTGCCTGTGGTATGACTGGCAAGCTGCCTAAAATAAAGTGGCATGATGCCTGCATAAGGTCACAATGACCAGTTCTGCAATGTTACTGCTGAGGACAATCAGTCGCATTGCCTAGAGGGCTTGTCTGAGGGGGGAAAAGTACTGATAGGTCAGATCCCCATAAAATACACTTAGTTGGACTCTGAGCATGGACTCTATTGTAGAAAAGTTATTGACAGAGTATTTTGTGTGCTTTATGAACATTTGAAAGGTTCTCCAAGTGAAGATACTTGTGTACGTCTGTTAATATGTACTACATATTATAATTAAAATATGCAAAATGCATCAATATTAGGGCAAGGTGCTGGACTGGGCAGACCCATTGTTCTGTTTGACTCCTGCAGATTCAAGTTAAAACTGAGTCCAGGAAAAGACAATCACGCCTTCTCTTGCTGGGTTAATAAGGGGGTGGTACGGTCAGCAGGCTTTCCAGTCATAGCTGCTTTGCAGCATAACTTTCAGAGCATGTTGCTCAAATATCGGAGCCTGGCTGATAACTCCCAAATGAAACATTGGGCCAGAATTCACTGCAGCTGGCAACGAATGGCGCCCACCATTCGTTAGACTTGCCCTTGCCCATGCCCATTTAATTTCTATGACCTTTTGCACTGGATGTTTCTGTAAGTTAGAGATCCAGGGCATCTGGAACCGGTCTGAACAGGGCAAGCAACTATGTGTGTCTCCTTAACCAATCAGATTGAACTTTTGTTAATGAACAGCGCAGAGTCTGAACCAGGAAGTGTAAATTAGAATAGTGAATTCAATGTCAAATCAGGTACAAAAAGCAAAACAGAGAGAAAGAAAGATTTGACTAAGAAAGAGAAAAAAGAAAAAATCTCCAACATTTAAAATCTGAAGGAATGAGTCTCCACACTTATAAGTCAATTTTCAGTGCCAGAGAGGTTGTTTAGCAGTAATTAAGACTTATCACGCCATAATATTGAAATGGACAAGCCCTAACGTTTTGTGGCGAGTTTAGTCATATCTACGACGCCCGTACAGGAACTTCAGGCCGTTCAATACATTTGGATGGGGAGCCAGACTGCGAGCTGCTGTTTTCACATAGCTTACACAGGAGTGACACATCTCAGATAGCAACTTTCGGATTTTCACATTTAACTGCACATCTGCGCTCGCCGCAGGTTGTTGCCCGATTTACGCATAAATAACAGTGAGCGCCGTTAACCTCACCATTCTCTCTATAGTAAAATCTGGTCCAAAAGATTTTTTAGTTATAAGCCTAGGTCTATGCTAGGACAATCTGAAACTAATTTGCAATAGATAATTGTCCAAAACCCTACAATATCTCCATTTAAGGGTACTCTTGGGGTTGGTTTCATGAAACTACATTTGTTAAAAGTATTTTTGGGTCCCTTACCACTTTCAAAAAAGCAAACATAATATAAATTGGTCATTTTCTTGAAGGACCTTGTATCTAACAAATCAACTTTCCAAAGATTTTTGATACTCAAAAAAAAAGGATTTCAAATGCTGTGTTTAACTTGGTCTTCGTTTAAATGTGTTGTGCGGATGCCTATGGGATTGTTATGTTTAACCAGTGTAACTGGCTCGTCCACTGGGATCTAGCTCTCCACTCTGCTACGCACTGTAACAGGGATATATGGTAACTAGTTATTTTACACAGTATTAAAATAAAGAGCGTGTAAAGGAGATGGAAATGCAAGAAGGACATTTAAAAGTTAATTATCCGGTTAGGAGACACTTGATATTTTATTTTATTTCTTCTCCACCACACTGTTGGCGGCTGGGACTAAAATTTCCTGGCTTGCCTTTTTCCTGACTGGAAGCCAGGAAAGGAAAGGATGCTGACCAGCATTATTTCTAAATGAGCCACTCGTAGATAGTCCAGTAGCTGTGTTCAACTGTGTGGTTCTTTACAGAAAGAGGAGCCCTGGGGTGTTGGTGTTAATTGTGGAACCCTTCTTATTGATCCAGCTAAGGGCGGATAACTCAGCTCAAGCCAGCGATTGAGTCAGCCTTTCTGTTCCAGAGGAATCCTGCCCAGGTTTGACTGCAGCCCCCCCCCCCCCCCCCCCCCCCGGTCAGTGCCACCCTTAGCTCCTCTCTGGTACCAAAGATACCAACTTGACATATCATTAATACAGATACTCCCAAGTTTCACAGTAAGCCTGGCTGTCCGAATTCTCTCCAAGTTTCTCCAGAGAAAGGGTGAGAAAATTCAGACAGTTGGATTTGACTGAAAAATTTCAGACTCTTTCCATAAAGACAATAAGTTGGCACCTCTGTGGTATGCATGCCTCAAGTTCACACTACCTAGTGCATTTTCCTACAAGATGGGATGGGCAGGAGGAGACTGAAGTAACTTTAAAAAAAAATTACTAAGAGGGGTGGGAGGTGGCTGAGTATTTCATACTGAAAGTACTTTCTCCTACACTTTTTTTCCCTTTTGTTAAATTAATCAAATGCAAATTGGGAAGAAAAAAGATTTTCTACCTTTGCTATTCTTGAGCTTATGATATGCATTAAACAGGAGTCACATCCATAACTGTACAGATATGATATAGGTGTTAAATGGCTTTTTTTTTTTAATATCCCTTATCCCAATGCAAATAAAAATGCCAAAATTTGATGCATCATTGACATCCCTGACCTAATAATCCGTTTCCAAATTTTGGCAAAATACATCCTGAAATGAGTTAATGTTCTGGTACCTTTGCACTGGCACACGGAGCACCCTTTCTTATTTTGTTCATATCCTTCTGGGCAATATTTGTCACAGGTAAACGGTGGGCACTTTACGCAGCGGCACATCTCACAACCATGCTTGTTTCTCCTAAAAATAATGTTAAAAAAATTAAATTAGCAAATGCCAAGTGAGACTGACCTCATTTTGGAAATTTTCATGATCCAGCTATACTGAAAGAAAGGCAGCTTCATCATATCTCTCAAAATATCTCAAAACACATGTTCAATAATTACTTTTGAAGTGGAGCAACTGTTATGTTGATAAATTATTTTGCAATCAGCAAGATCCTACAAATAGCAGAGAAATTATTTCCGTCATATTGGTTCAAGGAGGAATGCTAACTAGGAAAACACAGCATTTCTTCGAATAGTGCCATGAGATCTTTAATGTCCACCTAAATTGGCAAGGAGGACCTTGGCTTACCAACACATCCATCCTCCCAACGCCAATTGAGAAGCGAACACTCTGATTGGATAATTCTCAATTTCAATCAAACAACTCTTTTTCCCCATCTCCAATATTTTTTATAACTATTATGCGAAAGTGCGCAAAGAAAATGAAAAACAATGATTTTTCTCCAGGATTGATCGCAGCAGTGCCCTGGAGACCAATCTTTATTTCCTGGAGACTCCAGGACAATCCTGGAGGGTTGGCAATCCTATTACACGGAGGTGAATGATGTGTATGTGTGGAACATTTGAAGAAATACTTCCAAATAATTTGGATGTTATCAATGATCCTCTGGTGAGAAGGAAAAGAAAAAGGAAAAAAAGTTGTGTTTCATTTTATTTTATTTACCCAATTTAAATTAGTTAATTGTGCATAAATTGCAATAACTTCAATTGTGGTTGTTTTGAATAATGTGACACATCTCGCTGATTAAATAAACTATCTGCTTAAAAGTGTCAGAATGTGATGAACCCTGGTTATTCGATTAAAAGGATTAGACTGCACCTGCACTGTAACTTGGCCATTAACTGAAGAATGAGAAAAGGCTATGCAACTCGTTAAACTTTTCGGTGTTGATCTGCTGTACTTACATATAACCATAGGGACAATTCTTGTTGCAGGAAAGTTTTCGGCATTTGTGCGGCTGTGGCCGACACTCACAGATGCTGCAGTCATCCAAATCCATCAGGAAACCATGGGGACAGTCTAAGGAGCAATACGATGCCAAATCTGGACAGGGTTCCTCTGGAACAGAAAGAAGTTATTCACCATCAGTCACAACTAAGTACAAAATGTACTAATCAGGTTACAAAACAATAAATCCCTGTCGACCAAAACGTCGTGGTTTACTTCCTCACTTCTCATTCGGTACTCCCATACCATTCTTCACTCAAAAAGGCAAATGGCCAAGCTGCTCCCTGCCTCTTGCTGGAGTTGGCCTTTAAAATGTGTGTGAAAGCAGCCTGAGTGAATTGCAAGTATCTGACCCCTGGTCAACGTCTCCAGCTAATGGCTAGGGTCAGCCCACTGCAAACCACAACAGCAAATCCACATCTTATCACTCTGCATTGGACAGCAGTTGAGTTCCAACAGAAGTGTGCCACTGCAACTCCAATTCTTTATTTGCAATCACAGCTAATTTGTAGAAACAGTGATTTATTTTTCAAACCCCTTTAATAGAAGCGAACATAACTAATAAGGTTGAAAATATTTTGTTTATGATGAGCACAATGCCTCTGAGAGATGAGTGCAATATGAGGCATCATGAGCACTACAGTAAAGCTGTGTGTTCACTGAATGAGTAGCAAACAGACCAACTCCTGTTCCATTTTAGCACTGTATCTCTTCCAGTTCCAGCTGTTGACTCCAGGCTGCTGGAATGTAGGCATTGCGTGTGTAATCATTTTGCTACTATGAACTCAGAAATTAGTAACAGTTGTTCTGCCCAGAACTCTGGAAATTACAGATGTGACTGGGAGACATGTCGTGAATTGTACACACCAAAGTATGCAACACCAATAATGTTTAATATGTGCAGACGATGTAATAACTCACAATGTTATGACTGAATTTTAAAAATACACAAACATTTAAACAGTATTGCATACTTTTGCAATGGAAGGTTATAGTCCTTGTTTATTTATGTTTAAGTATGCTTGATTGATGTCAAGATTGTTCCTGTTCTTAGACACCTAGAATGTAAATTTGTGTTATACAACTGGGCTTTGGCTTGGGTTATGTCCCCTCTCGCCTCTGCTCCAAATCCTGGAATTATCCCTGATGTTGCCCATTTCCCCAATCAGCCTCAGTGTCCCTGGCTAGGGACCACTCCCAACTACCATCCAACAAGAGCTGCTGAAAGTGTATATGCGTGATATTGGTGTAAGATACAATGTAGTTTGGTGGTAATGTGCACCTGACCATATCTGCGACCAGGGGGAGGTTCCTTCATTTAATTATTCTTGGGGAAGAGATACAGTGCTAAAATGGAACAGGAGTTGGTCTGTTCGCTACTCATTCAGTGAACACACAGCTTTACTGTAGTGCACCCAAAGCACTGTGGGCGGATCTGCCAGAACTTGAGAGATGGTTGGGGGGGAGAATGCAGTATTGGGCAGTCATTCATTTCTTACGAGCCCCAGATCTCTCTCTCTATTGATATATTTTTTCCTTCGAGGGTCAAGGCTAGGACTCAGGCTGGGACATCCAGATGGTCCCCGCTTATTCTACTGAGCAGGCTGGTACGTCGAGTTCAACCTAGAGTACTGACCAGCTGAGGTAACCCAGACCGGGCCCAGGTAAATTCCCTGCCTCAGAACTTGGTGTCAGCCGTGGCTCAGTTGCTAGCACTCTCGCCTCCGAGTCACACTGTTGTGGGTTCAAGCCCCACTCTAGAGACTTGAGCACAAAAATCTAGGCCGACATTCCAGTGCAGTACTGAGGGAGTGCAGCACCATCGGAGGTGCCGTCTTTCAGATTAGACGTTAAACCGAGGCCCTGTCTGCTCTCTGAGGTGGACGTAAAAGATCCCATGGCACTATGTCGAAGGCGAACAGGGGAGTTATCCCCGGTGTCCTGGCCAATATTTATCCCTCAATCAACATCACAAAAATAGATTATCTGGTCATTATTACATTGCTGTTTGTGGGAGCTTGCTATGCACATTGGCTACTGTGTTTCCGACATTACAACAGTGACTACGCTTCAAAAAGTACTTAATTTGCTGTAAAGCACTTTGGAATGTCCTGAGGTCGTGAATGGCGCTATATAAATGCAAATCTTTCTTTTTTCTTTTCCCTCCCCCATGGCTACGCCCCCTCTGGTGTAAGGGGCCATGTTTGGGGAAAACAAATGATGAACAAGAGAGGACAGTTATAAAAATGTGGCAGACGAATGGAGGCAGACACAGAAAAAGGTGCCCACAATGCTTAATATTTCCTGGAAAGAGGTAACAAAGACCATGCTAATGGCTAAGATTCCAGCTGCTTGACGGATTTGCGTCAACCCTACATTATGAGTTGTTAGTTTCCTGGAACGATTTGCCATCTGTGCTACTGCTGCACTACTGGCAGAACGGGTGGAAGATATGCAACTTTCACTTAACATTTTAATTCTGTTGAATTCTGCAAAGTGTTAAAAACATTTATGAAACTTTTAAAACTACAGCATCCTGGACAGGGAATTTCTATTCAAAGGCTCGAATAATTATGCAATGCCAACAAAGGGTGATCACTTGGAATTTCCTCAGGGCTTCACCCACTCTGCCGGCGTAACTTCTGCGGAAGTTTGGTAAACTGTGTTTCTGCCGAATCCCCACTGAAGTTACGGCAAATGGAGCAGGTATGTTTTTCTGCTGCAGTAGAAACATAACGTCCTTTGTTAGCTTAGTTTCACTTGTTATCAAAACAGAAACAGACTAGGATCAGGATTTTTCCACTTTTGGGGAATCCCAGTGCATCTTCAGTAGGGTGGGAGTTCTGCCCGCCATGAGGAATACCCCTGACTCCAGCTGATTTTCTGGGGTTACGGTCATTTGTAATTTTAGCTGGGCTGCCCACCCTTTATCTAGGGGGTGGATATTGGCTGTGGCAGACCTCCAAGGCACAGGTTTGCTGTCCCTTATAAATCCACTCTCCACTGCCCACTGCGATGCTGGACACCAGGGTCGAACAAAGTTGCTAAGGTGCAAATGATGGGAAATACATCCTATGATGGGGATGGGTAGACCTGAGCGGGGAGCCGGCGAACAGTTCCCAAAGAAATTTCCACTGCTTTTGCTGTTGTTTTACCAGGGAGCTTATAATTGTAAGCAGGTATAACATAATCATATTAGAATTTACTGAGTCAGAGGGTTCAGTACTTGGTAACGCAAACCTTTCAGGCATTCCAAAATGATTGGAACACTTACTAGGTAGGCACTGGCACATCAAACATCCCTTCTGATCTTGCACAAAGCCATATGGGCAATCTTTCACCGTCAAGGTACAGTTTATCAGCCTCTCGCATAGTGTTGGACTAACTGTCCCGTAGCTCGGCTCTGTTGGAAAAGTGAAACAAAGAAAACTTTTCTAAATGAATATTCTCTATTGGTCCGTATGGCTCCACAAAATCATAACATACACATCTTCAATACTGTACATACACCAGGTTATCTGCCAGATGTGCAATCAAAGCACTTTTAAAATTATTTGTTCTCAGGATGTGGGTGACGCTGGCAAACCTGCATTGCATTTCATTACCCGTCCCTAGATGCCCTGAGAAGGTGCTGTGGGCCTTCTCATTGAACCGTTGCAATCCTTGTGGTGATGATGCTCCCTCAATGGTGTTGGGTGGGGAATTCTAGGATTTTGACCCAGCGTCAAGCATGAAGAACAGCGATATATGTCCAAGTCATTATGGTGTGTGACTTGGAGGTGATGGTGTTCCTATGATCTTGCTGCTCTAGTCCTTCTTGGAGCGAGAGGTCACAGAGCTAGATGTGCTGTTGAAGTAGTTTGGCGAGTTGCTCCAGTGCAACTTCACGATTATTATTTAAAAGGAGAACTCCCCCTTGGCTCCACTAAAATGCATTTAATTTAAATAAATACTGGACAATATTCCTCATCTACTATGCTTTGTGTGGACCCTGAATGAAGATCTCTACTTGCCCCATTAAAACAAAGTACAAAACTCTGTCCTTTACAGCACCTCTGGCACCCTCTTTCACCCCGTTAACAAATTCACTAATTGGGCACTTGTCAGTTCTCCACACAGATAAAATGTATGTATAGCTATAATGCTAGGTCAGTGTTGTGATTCCTCCCCCTCCTTGTCTGGACGGCTATGCTTCAAATGAGTACCTAATGATGTGTGGTAGGGAACTATGTGGTTACTCTTTGGTATGTGTTGTTACAAATGTAGAAGCTGTCACAGTAAGAGTAATGTGGTTAATTATATTGTACATGTGCTTCCAAATTGCTACCTTAACAATTGGGCATATTTTCTCTGGTCGTTAGTATGAGTGAAAAAGTTCTCCCCCTTTTGTACTTGCTCATATTAGCGGCTGTAGGAAAATACACCTGAATGCCGAGCCTGAAAATTTCCACACAAGCACTTGACACTCTCCCTGCTATTTCGATGGAGGCATTTACATTGTTTATTTTAAATGCATGAAAGCCTTGGTTGAAGTAGCAGAGAGGTGTATTTGGTACGAAATCGTTAAGTGCCCGTAATGTAATATTGCTCTAGCTAATTTACAGTGTCTGAAAGCCGATTTATGAAGGAGTGCTCCTTTAAGGTATCTGAATTTGCACATTGTGAAACTGGCACTCAGATGATGAAATGCACCCATATGAGACTTGGGTCGATTATTTGTTATGCTTGATCCACCACTATTGTTTGCAACATTTGTCAAAACGGCACTGATTGCAGAGTTATAATCCCGTTTGTCAGATGGAATATACACCGGCTGAGCATTGGAAAAAACACATCAAGTATGTCTCTTCTGAATTTGAAGCTTTCTTCGAATTACTGGAAAGATTCTCACCTGAAAGAGCACCGTAAATTTTAACAATTGAAAAGGAAAAAATGTGTAACTTCATTGACAGTAAAAAGGCTATGTCCAACAGGAATTAAGACTGTTGCAGCCCTTGCAAGAGGAGGCTGGAGAGACAGTGTAGTGCCAGGTGTTTGGTCTTTAATCAGCCTAAAGTGCAATAAATAAAATGGATAAATAAGATTTGTGAAGTGGTTTTTGTCCTCCCATTGTTGCCTGCTCAGTAAACTATTTATACTGTTTTTGGTAAACAACAGTCACCGTTAAATTCAAAGAATAGAAAATGTTGCTGGAAATACATAGCAGGTCAGTCATCATCTGTACAGAAAAAAACACAGGTTATTGAGCTTTTTGTGTTACCCTTTATTGGAACTGAAGGCTGAGAGAGAAACAGGTATTTTAGTAAGGTTGGAAAATGAGAGAAAAAAAGGGGAAGGAGGAGAGAGTATCAGCAGGTACTCCAATCACAGACAGGGAATTGAAAGGTTAAATGATCTGCAAATTGCTTAATAGAAGTCTGTTAGGATGATATGAAAGATCATATGCAGGACGATGATGTGACATAAAAAAGAAAGTGGTCCCAAAAGTCTGATTTTTTTTGTACAGAAGTGGTGTAGTTCTGGTATAATGGGTTGTAATTTGGGCGTATAAGTCAGATACACCAGAGTTATACCCATTCTAAAATACACACTAAATTCTGGTAGAAATGACTGCTGGTACAAGATGCACCTGCAAAGTGGTGTATGTGCGCAAATGACAGGATAATGAGGGCCAAAGCTGCAGTTCCAGAAATTGCACCATTTACACCAGAACTGCCACTGACTTAAGCTTGTAGAAGACAAGTAAGTTACCTGCATGCCTTGTCAACCCAGGAAGTGGCTGAGTTCCCAGACTTTGAATATCCACAAACTTTGAAGCATCAGCTTTGACTGAAGTAATTAAAAAAAACTTTTCTTAGCTGTGCAACGAAGAAAAGATTCTGCAAGCTACTTTTCAACAGTTCTGGAGGGTGGGAGTGAGATTGGTGATTGGGTTGGGGTGGAAGGGGTAATGAGGCTGGCGATCGGGGGCTGGGGGAGGCCAAGGACTTCCTTGAGGGGCCTTGGGGTGGGGTGGGGTGGGGTGCGGGGAGGAGGGAGCACTCCTGCTCATCCTGGCCCACAAGGAGTGCTGAAAAAGACACTTACCTTGTGGAGCCGGCAGGTCTTGCCTTCCTTTCACTGCTGGGTTTCCCGATCCCGGGAAACCTGCGCAACAGCAGTGAATTTTAAATCAGGCTCCATTTACTGCGGGAGTCCGATTTAAATACGTTAATTAAGTGGACGCTCGGCATCCGCAGCATGTTGGAGATGCGTTCCCTTCTTGACCCCCTCCCACGCACTGTGGGAGGGTTAATATCGAAGCCAAAGTGTCCAGAATCACATCAATGCCAGTTGCTGTCATATTCTCCAAATGATCCTCAAGGGCCTGAAGTGGTCAAAACATTCATGTGGGATGCACTGACTGGTCTGGATGCCTCACTGTGAGAGGGAACAGATGCAGTTTTCCTGGTGCCACCACTTGATCTAGGTAGTGCTGCATCGTGTTGACTCTTTCTCAGATATTAGCACTGAACTCTGCTGTGATCTGTGCCATGTCTCAGCTTCTCCGAAATGGCCCTCAGTGCCTCCATGCGAGTAGGATGCTCATCTAGTCTCCTTTTTGCAGCAGGACTCTAGAGGTCTGGGTCCATAAGCTTGGGAGCCAGGGACTTACTTCTGTGGAGCCTCCACTCCCCATAGTTGTATCCCACTTTCACCCCTGACTCCTCAGAGGGTAATGAATAAAGGAATGCCAAAAATGTAAAAAGAAAGGGTCAGGGGAAAAGCTAACTTACCTTAGCTGCTGTGGTGAGGTTGTTAAAGTTTTTACTGCAGTGCAAAGGCATTCACTCACTGCCACTTCGGTCCATGAAGTACTTATCACGTTCTTGGCAGGTCACCGATACCTGCCTCCAAACAAACCATCCCTCGTGCTCCGTATCTCCATCACGAGGACATGCAGCATGCTCCCTTGGGTTTACTGCTCATGTGTGTGTTCTGGCTGCCATCCTTCTAGCCCAGGTTGCCGGCTTCCTGCAGTGCTCCAATTGCCTCTTTAAGCAGCAGTCGGTTTTATAGGAGGTGCTGTGCCAGGTTTCTGACTCTCCTCAGGGAATTTTTAGTTCCCTCAGGGATTAACTCCTTCCTATTCCCCCCTCCCCCGCTAGAATATCAGAGATGCTGCTGGCTGTGGTTACGCAGCCTGCACAGCCCTCGGTATTTAAATCTATGGTGGTGGCAGCACCATGACCTAAAGGTGGACAGAAGTTCTGCTCTGCCTCAGTTCTGATGGCACAGTGGTGTCCTCAGAGTTTTGGACCCTGTATATTTCCAGCGTTCGCAGTTTGTTTCTTTTTATTTCACTGTTCAATTCATGTACTCTTTTTCTACAATTGCACCAACACATTTGAGGACAATAGTGTTCTTATCCTGGTTCTTCAGGGAACAGGACACTTGTACATAAATTGTACAGGGATATGATACTAGGAACCAGCTGCTCTATGAAAGGCAGCTGGGGATGAGCAAAAGGCTAGACTTGAGGATGTTCCAGTAAGAATCATGATGTTGTTGGTGATTATTTTGTGCGATTTTTAAAAATAATTTCCTCATAATTTCTGGGACACTTCCCAACCAGCTTTGTTTCCATGCTTTTTTCCCCACAAGAGGCCTTTTTGATTTTCTTCACGCTTACTTTCTTGTGAGAAAATAAAATAATCTGTGCTAATAATTCACCTTAGACGTTGACTTTTTAAAATGGCAAAATGTCTCTGCTATTAAAGTCTATGGAAGTGCAGTGTTCAGTCTGTTAACTAGCAATAACATTGAAGGAATGCTGGCCTGATTTTTTAAGAAGTCAATCTATGTCATTTGAAGTCATGGTCCAGGACTACACAAAAAGAAAAAAGACAAAATGATAGAAATATGAAATTAAAAAAACCAGAAAATGCTGGAAATTCACAGAAGCTCAATTGACATCTAAGAGAAAGACAGGATAACGTTTTGGGTGAACTGGCATGGTCAGTTTCAAAGATGTCTCTCTATAGACTGATAAAAACAGAAGAGTGGAGGGTCAAAAGTTTAGACATGCTAAGTATTTTAACAAAAAAAGGCAGCTAATCGGCTTAACAGCCTGTAAATATATTTTAAAATACTAGAAAGTGTTGTAAAGTACTGTATAATATACAAAAGCCCTCTCAGTCAGACTTACAAAAAGGTCTCGGAAAATCAAAGAGCGAGTTAAACATGGTAGGGAAAGTAGCAGAATATATCCAGCAGGAAAACCAAGGAAGGAGTCTTCAATTGTCATAAGGCTAAAGAATGGCCAGGATGAAGATGAGATGCTATCATTTCCTTGGGAGCTTAAAGAGTACCCCAAGATTGAAATGAAGCCCAAAGGATGATTTGGAGATGGAAAAAGGCAGAAAAATAAATACAGCTGAAGAGAACCAAGACAAAAGTACAGAAACTAGACACAAAGAAACACGAAAAGGACTGGCAAAAACAAACTAAATTCAAATGTAAAGGAAACAAAATGAAGAAGGAAAGGACATCTTGGCTATAATACAAGTTTAAATAACATATCCTGAAAAAAACAGGGTGCACTTCGTAGTTCATTGCTACTTCCTACTTTGAAAGAAAACAATTTTTGCCTTTTAGATATGATTCAGCTGAACTGGACATCATTTGAATGATTCATACTGGAACCAGTAAAACAATTACAAATTTTTATCAGGTTTCACTAACAGACTTAACTTTTTATGAGATAAAGATACTTGATCTTAATGACTTGATAATACCTGGCTCAACATCACAAAACGTACTGTGTCAAATACAGTTTGTAGATTAAAACATTTGTGTTACACTACAAGCTTAGAGATTTATACTCCAATAAACTAGACTAATTTTAATTTGCCATCTGATTAAACAACAAATAATCCATTTCATGCTTAATTAATTTTCTTCAGTTGGTCTGAACTGGTGTTTGGCACAGTACAGAAAAACAACCAGCAACATTCCCTCCAGAGAACCATACTTTGAAAAGTAGGAGATCTGGCAATGACTGCAGTAGTTCAAAACAAAGTTCATATTTCTGGCATCAGAACTTAAGAAACTGCTGTAGGTCAGGGAATTTCAGCTTCCTACCAGATTTCGGATTAAATCACCACTGTGGAACATCTGCATCTTATACTTATATAGCACTCTGAACAAGGTAATTCAACCTATTGAACTGTTTAACAGGCACAGTGATATAGCAAGGGAAGAGTTTCTTATCTGTAATTTATTACTAGCCTCATCTGCAGTAAGTAATGTCAAATAACTACTGTTGGCCTGGCTGCCGTATCCATTCAAACCTCACTGAGGCAGTGAGTGACTGTTGCAATAATTTAAGCTGAGCTCATTGTTGCCTAGCTACTATATGGCTTTTTTTTTTGGCAAAGAGTAGAGCTGTACTTCGAACTTTAAATGATATCTTCCAGTACAAAATGACTTATAAGTCTCTAAATTGCTACAAGGGAGTAGAATCATTATATGAATATTCCTTACATAGCACTTAGAGAATGGAATGTCTGGTATTATTCAAGCTACTCTTTCATTGTCTTTGGAAAAGTGTGTACATTAAAGTACTTCGGGGGCGAAATGAGGCCGGAAAACAGGCGCGGGGATCACGATGCGCAATCTGCCTGCACCAGTTGAAAGTAGTGCAGGCAGCACTCAAAATTCGTGCTGCCTGCTCATTAGCATGATTGCAGTGCTAAGCCCAGCGCTAAACGTGCTGCTGGTTGGCTCAGCGCTCAACAGGGGGTCCAATATTGTGTGCAGTCTGCTGTCCAATGAAAATTTGCCTGCAGAGTGAAAGGCTCTCTGCACTTTTTAAAGGGGAGGTGCTTTGTAGCAGAAGTACCTCACTGCCACTGTAGCTGCAGCAATGGCACAACAGGGGAGAGAAAGTGCATTTCGCTTCTCTGATGCAGCACTGGAGGTCCAGTGGGTATATAGGAGACAGGCCCTCCATCCGCAGGAGGGCAGGAGGCCTTTGAGACACACCGTCAGAAGGCAGTGGAATGAGATTGCGCAAGCTGTCAGTGCCACCAGTGTTGCCACCAGAACCTGGATCCAGTGCCACAAGAAGTTTAATGAACTCACACGAGTGGTCAAGGTCAGTGAATGCATCTTCAAATGCCATATCCCACCAATTGCACCACTAGCCTCACACACTGCTCAATGCACCACACCCCCATCATTCACCTACCAACAATCTCTAGCAATCACAACTCATACCTCACAACCATATCTTCACCTCACCCTCACACACTTACCACTGCTGCAAGCCTTACACCCACATCTCACACCTTGCACACAATGTCAGCTAATCAACCATGACAGGCACAGCACCCTACACATTGCACCACACTCACTGACACACTTCCCTTTCTCTTGCAGGCCAAGGTGGCTCACAACCGCCATGAGCAGGAGCAAACAGGCAAGTACGGCTGCACAATCTTACTGCACTGAGGAGACTGTGCTGGAGATCACTGGAGGGGCAGTCACTGAGGCCGTGGTGAGTGGCGAGGTTGAAAGCATCGAGGATGACAGTATGCTCATACCTAATCCTTCTCACATCCCACTTCCCCCTCATCGCACAATCTCTTCTCACTTACAAGCTGCTGATGATGTGAACATGCATATCTTGCTTCCCTTCCCCCTCCCCTCACCAAAACCTGACCCTTGTGACTTTCTCCTTTCAGATACCCAAGAACTGCCAGCAGCCCAGCCAGTGCATGAAGAACTAGAGGAGAGTGACGGAGAAGAAGAGGAACCGTCACTAGGTCGGACACTTCCAGGCACCAGCTCAGAAAATGGCACTGCACGAACTTGAGGGTAGTATAGAGGTGGGATCTGCATGTGGTGAGTCACCAGGCACAAGTGGGCTGCAGCCAGGCCAGGGGGAAAGGGTAGTGAAGGTGCCAGCTCCCCCAGAGGGCAAGTTCGCACACTAGTTCTGCTACACAGGACTCAGATGAGGACTTCGATGGGGCGGCCTTTGGAAGAAGGGTGATAGGCATGCATGCAGAACTGCTTGGTGCAATGGCAGGTCTGCCAGAGAGCCTCTTGTCACTGTCAAGGATCATGGAGGAGGCGGGCTCCAACATTGCACGGGGCTTTGCGCGGAGCTTAGAGCCCATGATTTCCAGGATGGAAGTGATGGGCAACTTCATTAGAGCACCAGTGGACCCAAACATGAATGCTGGGTGTGATGGGTGATGTTGCATCTTCCATGGCAGCACAAGCAGAAACGACACAACCTATGAGTGCTGCACTGGAAGCTCAGCTTGTTCCCATGCATGCTTAGACTGCTCTCAGGCAGTCTCGGCTTGCTGCCACTCAAGATCAGACTGCTGCTATCGTGGCTGGTTACAAGTGTGGAAAGGGACTTGCAGGGTCTCACAGCAGTCCAGCAATCTGTCCTCCAACAGATGGACAGGAATGCTGAGGCGCCGCCCCGGGGGAGTGGCAGTGGCTCTGTGGAGCAAGAGCCTGCTGTCCTCGCTCAGGATGACAGCATTCGTACTCCGACCCCTGCCACTCTGCCAATGCCATTGCAGCTGCCCATCAGCCAGCCAGCCCAGACTGCTGCTGCCCATGCCGAGGTGATGCAGTCTACAGCCTTCTAGGCCCAGAGCTGCTCGAGGTCATCCTGCAAGGCCATCTGCAGTGTCCCCCACGGAAAGTCAGCAGCCTTCTATCAGCTATGCTGCAGCCACTGGGGTAGCACTGCGTAGGAGCGCCAGAATAGGCAAACGAACACGAAAGACAGACCACTAATGGAATGCACAAGGGTGATTCGTTGACTTTGTTGTGCAAGATTTGAAATAATCATTTATAAATTATGTTTGGAATATTTGTTTTGTAGTGGCTTTCATTTCAGCTTTCTGCCCAAGAGGACGCTGTGATGTTCCATGACAGAGGGATGGTAAGGTGGGTAAGTATTGAGCAACGGGGATCTGGGGTTTCATTCACTAGAACTGGCATCTGATGATCCACTCATGGACAGCCTCTCTGGAACGGGGATTTGCTGCCTGCCTCCTTCCTCCTCCTCCTGAGGTGGTCGCGGAACCCGTGGTGACAAGGGCTGTGAACTCATGATGGCCAAGTTGTGGAGGATGCAGCAGACCACCGCGAAATGGGACACGCGCTGTGCTGGAGGGTTCCTCCTGAGCGATCAAGGCAGCGAAACCATTGCTTCAGCACCCTGATGGTCTGCTCAATGATGTTCCTCGTGGCAGCATGGCTGTCATTATATGATTGCTGGCCACGAGTGGTGGGGTTGCAGTGGGGAATCATCAGCCAGGTGTAGAGCGGATAGCCCTGGTCTCCGAGCAGCCACCCTTGGGTTCGACATGGTGGTTGGAGGATTGCTGGCACAGCGAACTGTCACAGGATGAAGGCATCATGACTGCTGCCAGGATACCGGGCATTCACCATCATGATGTGTTGGGCGTGGTCGCACACGAATTGCACATTGAGAGTGATAGCTTTTGCGGTTATGGAACGTCTCAAGATTGATATGCGGTGCCCGCAAAGCCACGTGTGTGCAGTCGATGGCGCCCTGCACCATGGGGAAGCCCTATATCCTGGCAAAGCCACATGCACGCTCCTCCTGCTTCTCTCTGTCCCGAGAGAAGACAGCGAAGTCCCTTCTCCTGGAATACAGAGCCTCTGTGACCTTCCGGAAGCAGCGATGGACAGCAAACTGGGAGAGGTTAGATATGTCATCTGCTCCAGCCCGGAAGAATGGGATGGCGAAAAAATTCAGGGCCACGGTCACCTTGAGGGCCACTGGCAACGCCGCCATGCTCTAAAGCTGCAGGTCTGGCTCCAAGAGGTGACAGAGTTCTGTGACCACCTCCTTGGTGAAGCAGAGCCTCAGGATACACTGCTCCTGGCTTAGGGGCAGGTAGGAGATGTGCTCCTGGCTTAGGGGCAGGTAGGAGATGTGCTCCTTGAAGTCCCTAAGTGGGTAAGGCTTCCTGCTGAGAGCCGCCCTCCTCCCTCTGTGAGCAGCTTGTCTTTGCTGCTTCTCCTCCATCTCCCTGTCCTGCTGCAGCGCAAGGGGGACTGTAAGTAGAGCCCCCATGGACTGGGAGCAAGTGGTGTAATTAAAGGCCTTCCAATTGCAGCCAGCGCCTTCCCAATGTTCAGCAGCACTCCCTGCACACTTCACCAATTTTATAAATGTGTTCCAGCAAGCCATTATCGAAATAAACTTTGCAAGAGCCAGTACAAGAGAAAAAAAATCAACTTACCTGCAAATTGGATGTATCCCTTTAATTAGCGCTGGTGTGCGGTCCCTTGTGCAGCTGATTGACGTCACGATCTGCCTCATTTGTATTCTTCCGCTGCACACAAGCAACGGCTGAGCTACCAACCTGTCCAAAATGGCATCCGCCATGGCCCGTGTGGAAGTGCCTGGAAGTGAGGCGGCTGCCATTTTTTTGACGATACCGGCCTTAACCGCTGGCGCTAAGCAGGGGAATTTCGCGGCCTCTATTTTTAAAAGAGTCACAAGGAACAATGGGACAGCAATCACAGCAGTTCGTACCCTGGTATTGGAACATAGGAATTGCTAGGTGAAAAGGAACAAGATCTATCTAGTTCGCCTTCTATCATACTGGTTGACTGTTGTATTGTTACAAGTTAGTTCAGTGCTGCAGTGGTCTGAGTAGTTATGAACTTACATAAAATAGGAAGAGTTTTCAAAAGTTTGTTTCCCAACACTGCAAATACTGCACCAGTCAAGGTTGCGCAATATTTTCATTATTTCAATCATATTGTAGAAAAGTTGAAAATTGCAAACATCAATCGAACAAAATTTAAGCAACATTATGAGAATATATTTGGCAGAAGATTGGTCAATTTTGGAAGGAAGGGGAGGGAAGAAATTCAGTGGAAAACATGGCAGACTCTCACAGAAATCACTTGTTACATCCTCCTGTCTGATGATCACAGAGCAGGAGTGATGATTGTTATAGATTAAAAAACCCAAACTGTTCTGCTTCCTTGATTGAGGACAGCAAGGAGGCAGCGGCAGAAAAATCATACAAAGAAAAATGGTAACTTTCTGTAATGGGCAGAAGAGATCAATGAAAAATTACTTGAAACAGTTCACTAACATAAATTACATCATATTCCCCTATGGCAAAATATAATCACAATGCAGAACAGATGGAAATTTTAGTTTGCTAATTCTACAACCATGGTGCCTCTTTTATTAGCAGCAATTCTCCAAATAAATACATCTCGATCTTTCTGTCTGCCTTCCAGTTACTTGAACACCACACAAGGGTATCAGTCAACACATTACCATTTCCCCTAAGCATAGTCCAAACATGACTGCAACTAATATCATTTGGCAGCTCGTAACACTTATTGAGCCAACGTTACCAACTGCACAACAAGGCCTAAAGGTCACTTTGAGCTTTGCGTTTGAACCACAAACAATATGAATATTATTGTTTGAGTATCTCTTCCTGTCAGCTGATTCTGTCAAATCCTTTATAATGGGCTTCAAAGAAACCAATATAATGTAGAACTGTTCAAGAAGTATTGTTGCCCAAAATTGCAAAGATGCACCAAGGCCATATTTGGCAATTAGGACACCGTGCATGTTCACTGAATTAACATAAAATTACTTCTCTTTGGATTTTCAATAATCTGCTTAACTTACTATTTATTTTTCTTGTGTGAACTTTATTTTCATATTAGGACTGGGAAATAGTTATTAAAGATGTTAGTGGGCATTTTTAGAATCTGCTAGCATTTTAAAACTATTTTAACTTCAGTTTTTAAAAAGGATATAGGCAGGAGCTGTAATCACGATCTGGGGTGTCCCTCTTAATGCTAGGAAATGGAAAATCTTTCCCATTCAGAATCAGCATCAAGTGCCTTCAAGCTCAGTTGTAATCTGGATGGAATAGATTCAAACACTCAACCCCAACTTCACAAAAGTAAAACCTCATTGCATTAGTCTAATATTTCTTATTTGCTGCTCTAGTCAGCCTTTTGTGACACCTCAAAATAACACTGCCAATTTAACACAAGGTAGTGCTCATTTATCAGTACAAAGAAAATGTACCAGTCACACTTCACTTTGGATGCTTCCAGTCAGAGAGAGAGAGAGCAAGGGAAAAAAAGAGCGAGAGCGCGAGCTAGAGCAAGACAGAGGACATTCACCTCTCCTCTGAGTTGCGTTCAAACCCAGATTCCTAAAGGCGGATCAAACAGAAGCAAGGTACAATTAAGTTTCATGTAGAAGATTGGATTTCATGTGGATACAGTAGATGGGCTGTTTCCAGTCAGCTGAGGTTGTCTCCACGCTTTGAAAAGAAATGGAAGGAGAAGCGGTGCCAACCGACTTGCTGTGGCCGTTAGTTCTACAGTTTTAAACCTGCCTTAATTTACTCTTGAATTAACATAGAAAAATAATTTTTGGCAGTTAACAAAACGTGCAAGTTCCAAAAGATATACAGTACTCAAAAGGGTTAATCTGCGCCGTTTCATTTCAGTGATGTGTGCCAGTGGCAAAATACTTGCTTTGGATGTTTTTTTAATTGCAGTTCACTGCTGTTGCGACCAGTTTACTTTGAACATTCTCCCTTTTTGTGAATCTGATTGCACGATAGCAAATCAAGAAGTTGAACTTGCATGGCGCGCCTCTTTTCAATGGTAGCCTTCAGAAAGGAATTGGATAAATACTTGAAGGAGAAAAACATTGCAGGGAAATGGGGAAAGAGCGGAGGAGTGAGACTAACTGGATTGCTTTTTAAAGAGCCAGTGCAGACTCTCTGAGCCAAATGGCCTCCTTCTGTGCTGTACTATTCTATGATTGTCACTATGGGTACTGGCATATATTGTATGTACATTAAAAGTTAGACAAGAAAAAAAACACTATAGTGAGAAACAAATTAATGATACAAACATTTTACCAGTAACTTTTAATAATTAATTGTAACTAGGATTTATTTTGAAAAATGTCTATTTTTGCTCATTGAGGATCTCTTTTGCCAATGTTCTCAAGTCATGTTCTCGTATCTGTATTGACACAGGATTTTATTTGTCAGAAACTACACTGGGTACACAACCAGAACCAGAGGTCAGTCTAAGGATAAGGGGTAAGCCATTTAGGACTGAGATGAGGAGGAATTTCTTCACCCAGAGAGTGGTGAACCTGTGGAATTCTCTACCACAGAAGGCAGTTGAAGCCAATTCATTAAATATATTCAAGAAGGAGTTAGATATATTTCTTAAGGCTAAAGGGATCAAGGGATATGGGGAGAAAGCAGGGACAGGGTACTGAATTTGGATGATCAGCCATGATCTCATTAAATGGCGGAGCAGGCTCGAGGGGCCGAATGGCCTACTCCTGCTCCTATCTTCTATGCCTCTATACAACAATGGTAATACCCTATCCACGGCATGATTGGCTGGCCAATTCTGGGAACAGTGAACTTCAGGTACCATGGAGGAGCCACCGACTCACAATTCTCCCCTTTCCTGGTTGGATGAAGGTGACAGAGGATAGTGGCTTATTTTTTTGCTTTTTCCATGCACAAAATGTGGAAAAACAAAGAATTATTTCTAAATTACAGATACCAACCAGTATGAACATGAAAAATATATGTTAGCTGAAACAACCCTTCAAGCAGCAGAATTACAAGTATAAAAATTTTAATTTAGTAGTGGAAATTGGCAATTTTAACTACAGTTGTATATTATACTGGTAACCTCTCAGCTGCATTTTTATATTAAAAAGTAGCTTTTACGTAATAACAGTGATGTATTGGGCAGCAGAAGGCCATCAGTTCTTCCAGCCTACCGTTCCAAATCTCCCATCAGGTTCCTTTCTTGATTATAGACCCAATAGCTCTGTATCCCTTTTCCTAAAAGGTATTTACCAAGTTTCTTTTTCAACTCTCTTTTCTACCTCCCACTGGTAATCGGTTTCACAATTCTATCATCTTCTGCTAAAAATGTTCCCTAAATTTCACATTTTCTTTTGACATCCTTACTTCAACTGTGTTCCACAGTCCTTCAATCTTGTGCCCAAAAATAGAACTTTCCCAGGTTCCAATTTCTCCAATGCACGGGAAATTCTCTATCAAGTTACACCTCATTCTTCTTTTCTTCAGTGCTCACTTGGCTCAGTGATAGCCGTTGAACATAATCTAGGCTGCCACTTTCAGTGCATTACTGAGAGTGTGCTACATTGTGTACAGTTTTGGTCTCCTTACCTAAGGAAGGATATGCTTGCCATAGAGGGAGTGCAATGAAGGTTCACCAGACTGGTTCCTGGGATGGGGGGATTGTCCTATGAGGAGAGATTGAGTAGACTAGGCCTATATTCTCTAGAGTTTAGAAGAATGAGAGGTGATCTCATTGAACATACAAAATTCTTACAGGGCTTGACAGGGTAGATGCAGGGAGGATGTTTCCCCTGGCTGGGGAGTCTAGAACCAGGGGTCACAGTCTCAGAATAAGGGGTTGGCCATTTAGGACTGAGATGAGGAGAAATTTCTTCACTCAGAGAGTGGTGAATCTTTGGAATTCTCTACCTCAGAGGGCTGTGGAGGCTCAGTCGTTGAGTATATTCAAGATAGAGAGCGATAGATTTTTTAATATTAATTCGAAGGATAGACAGAAAGGAAAAGGAGGTGGGGTAGCTCTGTTAATAAAGGATGAGATCAGTGCAGTAGTGAGAAATGATATTGGCTCAGAAGAGCAAGATGTAGAATCAGTTTGGGTAGAGATAAGAAATAATAAGGGAAAGAAGTCACTGGTGAGCATAGTCTATCGGCCCCCTAACAACAGCGACACTGTTGGACAGAGTATAAATCAAGAAATAATGGAGGCTTGTAAGAAAGGTACAGCAATAATCATGGGCAATTTTAATCTTCATATTGATTGGACAAATCAAATTGGCCAAGGTAGCCTCGAGGAAGAGTTCATAGAGTGTATCCGGGATGGTTTCCTAGAACAATACGTTGTGGAACCAACCAGGGAGCAGGCGATCTGAGATCTGGTACTGTGTAATGAGACAGGATTAATAAATGATCTCATAGTAAAGGATCCTCTAGGAAAGAGTGATCATAGCATGATTGAATTTCAAATTCAATTGGAGGGCGAGAAAGTTGGGTCTCAAACCAGTGTCCTGATCTTAAATAAAGGCAATTACAAAGGTATGAAGGCAGAGTTGGCTAAAGTGGACTGGGAAAATAGATTAAAGGGTAAGACGGTTGATAAGCAACGGCAGACATTTAAGGAGATATTTCATAACTCTCAACAAAAATATATTCCAGTGAGAAGGAAAGACTTTAAGAGAAGGGAGAACCATCCGTGGCTAACTAAGGAAGTAAAGGATGGTATCAAATTGAAAAACAAAGGCATACAATGTTGCCAAGATTAGTGGGAGGCCAGAGGATTGGGAAATTTTTTAAAACTAGCAAAGGACGACTAAACAAATAATAGAGAGAAGATGGATTATGAGAGTAAACTAGCAAGAAATAAAAAAATGTAAGAGCTTCTACAGGTATATAAAAAAAAGAGTAGCTAAAGTAAATGTTGGTCCCTTAGAGGATGAGACTGGGGAATTAATAATGGGGAACAGGGAAATGGCAGAGACTTTGAACGAATATTTTGCATCAGTCTTCACGGTAGAAGACACTAAAACCATCCCAATAATACATAATCAAGGGGCTATAGGGAGGGGGGAACTTTAAACAATCACTATCACTAAAGAAAAAGTACTCAGTAAAATAATGGGACTAAAGGTGGACAAGTCCCCTGGACCTGATGACCTGCATCCTGGGGTCTTAAAAGAAGTGGCTGCAGAGATAGTGGATGCATTGGTTGCAATCTACCAAAATTCCCTGGATTCTGGAGAGGTCCCAGTGGATTGGAAAACCGCAAAAAAAAACTATTTAAGAAGGGAGAAAAGACAGAAAGCAGGAAACTATAGACCAGTTAGCCTAACATCTGTCATTGGGAAAATGCTAGAGTCCATTTTTAAGGAAGCAGTAGCAGGGCATTTAGAAAATCATAATACAATCAAGCAGAGTCAGCATAGTTTTATGAAAGGGAAATCATGTTTGACAAATTTGCTGGAGTTCTTTGAGGATGTAACGAGCAGGGTGGATAAAGGAGGACCAGTGGATGTGGTGTAGTTGGATTTCCAGAAGGCATTCAATAAGGTGCCACATAAAAGGTTACTGCACAAGATAAGAGCTCACGGGGTTGGGGGTAATATATTAGCATGGATAGAGGATTGGCTAACTAACAGAAAACAGAGAGTCGGGATAAATGGGACATTTTCCAGTTGGCAAACGGTGACTAGTGGGGTGCCACAGGGATCAGTGCTGGGGCCTCAACTATTTACAATCTACAGGTATATTAATGACTTGGATGAAGGGACCGAGTGTAATGTAGCCAAATTTGCTGATGATACAAAGATAGGTAGGAAAGCAAGTTGTGAAGAGGACACAAAGAATCTGCAAAGGGATATAGACAGGCTAAGTGAGTGGGCAAACATTTGGCAGATGGAGTATAATGTGGGAAAGTGTGAGGTTATCCACTTTGGTAAGAAAAATAAAAAAGCAAATTATTATTTAAATGGAGAGGGATTACAAAATGCTGCAGTACAGAGGGACCTGGGGGTCCGTGTGCATGAAACACAAAAAGTTAGCATGCAGGTACAGCAAGTAATCAGAAAGGCAAATGGAATGTTGGCCTTTATTGCAAGGGGGTTGGAGTATAAAAGCAGGGAACATAAGAACATAAGAAATAGGAGCAGGAGTAGGCCAATCGGCCCCTCGAGCCTGCTCCGCCATTCAATAAGATCATGGCTGATCTGATCCTAACCGCCAATCTACTATCTATCACAGAACCATCTCCTGCATCTAACAGAATTGCACACACGAAATAGGAGCAGAATCAGGCTACACGGTCCCTGGGCCCGCTCCACTACCCACAGGGCCATGACCGATCCGAACCTAGACTCATGTCCAAATTCCTGCCCGCTCCCCGTAACCCTTAATGCCCTTTACTTCTAGGAAACTGTCTATTTCTGTTTTAAATTTATTTAATGATGTAGCTTCTACAGCTTTTTGTGGCAGCATATTCCATGGACCTACCACCCTCTGAGTGAAGTAGTTCCTCCTCATCTCAGTTTTGAAAGAGCAGCCCCTTATTCTAAGACTATGTCCCCTAGTTCTAGTCTCACCCGTCATCGGGAACATCCTCCCCGCATCCACCCGATCCAACCCCTTCACAATCTTATATGTTTCAATAAGATCGCCTCTCATTCTTCTGAACTCCAATGAGTAGAGTCCCAATCTACCCAACCTCTCCTCATATGACCACCCCCTCATCCCCGGGATTAACCGAGTGAACCTTTTTTGCACTGCCTCGAGGGAAGGCCTACTACAACTGTACAGGGTATTGGTGAGACCACACCTTGAGTACTGCATACAGTTTTGGTTTCCTTATTTAAGGAGGGATATACTTGCATTGGAGGTAGTTCAGAGAAGGTTCACGAGGTTGATTCCCGAGATGAAGGGGTTGACTTATGAAGAAAGGTTGAGCAGGTTGGGCCTATACTCATTGGAGTTTGGAAGAATGAGAGGGGATCTTATTGAAACATATAAGATACTGAGGGGACTCGACAAGGTAGATGCAGAGAAGGTCTAGAATTAGGGGGTGTAGTTTCAGAATAAGGGGTCGCCTATTTAAAACTGAGATGAGGAGGAATTTCTTCTCTCAGAGGGTGGTAAATCTGTGGAATTCTCTTCCCCAGAGAGCTGTGGAGGCTGGGTCATTGAATATATTTAAGGTGGAGATAGACAGATTTTTGAACAATAAGGGAGTGATGGGTTATGGGGAGTGGGCAGGGAAATGGAGCTGAGCCCAAGATCAGATCAGCCATGATCTCATTAAATGGCGGAGCAGGCTCAAGGGTCCAAATGGCCTACTCCTGCTCCTATTTCTTATGTTATGTTAAGAGAATCAAGGGATATGGGGATAGTGCAGGAAAGTGGACGGGAGGTCGAAAATCAACCATGATCTTATTGAATGGCGGAGCAGGCTCGAAGGGCCAAATGGCCTACTCCTGCTCCTATTTCTTATGTTCTTATTGTTGGTGGTGGCGTATTTTGGATGAAATGTTAAATTGAGGCCCCATCTGCATGTTCAGGAGGTAAAAGATCCAATGGCACTATTTAAAGAGGAGCAGGAGAGCTCTCCTGGTGGCCTGACTAATATTTATTCCTCAATCAACAGCAGCAAAAACAAATTAACCGGATATTTATCTCATTGCTGTTTGTGGTTCCTTGCTGTGTGCAACTTGGCTTCCGTGCCTGTCTACATAACTGTGACTAACTTCAAAATGTAATTCATTGTCTGTGAAGCACCTTGGAATGTCCTCAAGATGTGAAAGGCACTGCATAAATGCAAATTATTTCCTTCTTTTTCTTCTGAAGATAGTGAAGAACTGGAATTCACACTCAGTATGCAATGGTTGGAATCACTTCCATCAGTAGCAGGAGTCGGATAGGAGTGGTGCTGACTCAAAACCAAGTGGCAGATTTGTGGGTAAATCTACGTTATGAGTTATAAAGCCTGTGTAACTATTTGTTTTCACATGTCATAGTCTTACAAATCAGGGCCATTCTTGATTTGTGTCAGCTTTTTGGGGATTGTGTTAGCCTTTTGAAGCTGTTGAACAACTTTTACTAGTTTTCCAGGTTGGCAGTATGGAAGCAGTACATAATGATTCTCTCAGGTCTTTTGTTCCAGTTCTTGGGAGCATGACTTCAGCTCCTCAGCTGTCCCAGCAGAGATTGGGAATTTAATATGTGGGAAATTTATGAAAGCTCATTCCTACTGCCATGCAAAATACATCAGTGCATTAATATGGTGCACAACTGCAATAAAATCATGGGGGTTGGAGAGAACATGATTTAAAAAATATTTCTTGTGTGCAGTTTTGGGTGCCCCATTATAGAAAGGACATTAAAGCCAGAGAAAAATGTAAATTCACCATGACGATGCCATAGTTATGAGAGACATGAGAAACTGGGACCACTTCCACTGGAGCAGAGAAGGTCAAGAGGAGATGTAGTAGAGATTTTCAAATTATGAAGGGTTCCAATAGAGTGAATAAGAAAATATTAATTCCTCTGGTTGGGGAACCAGTGAAAAGGATCATTAATTTAAATTTGTCACTAAAAGAGTGAGAAAAGAAGTTAGGAGAAATTTCTTTACAGCGAGAATTTTTGGAGTGTTGCATGTTTTGCCAGGGGGAGTGCTTGAGGCAGTGATCTTTTTTAAGGGAAAATTGAATAAACATTTGAAGCAGAGCAAGAAGATACAGGGCTATGTGGAGAGCACGGACAGTGGGTTTTGTTTGGCTTGCTCTAATGAAGAGCCAGCATAGCATGAAGGGCTGAATGGCCTCCTTCTGTGCTGGAAACTTGTATGGTTCTATGGAAATCGGGAGAGATGTCCACTGTACACAGAAATATAAATCTCAAAGCTGGAAACAGCAATCTAAATTGCCCTCCTGCTGTTTTGGCAGTTGTAACCGATTATTTTTTTCCTTCAAGACACTCATCCAAATTCACCTTGGAGATCTGATTCCAAAAACCGACCACCCTCTCGCTGAAGTAGTGCTTTTTGTTTGTGAATTCAGTTGGGAAGAACTGTGCACACGGAGTACACGGATCTTCCCAATTAAATCTATAATCTCCCCAGAATCTTCTTGTCTTGTTTCAAATGGGCTTCAATCCACATACCTTTAAACCTGCAATTTAGGTTACCACCAACATATGTACCACACATACAAGGAAACTTAGGCAGCTGTATCCAACGTTAAAAACTCTACAAGTTAAGGTAATATAAATTAGCTAATTAATTATCATGAAAAATAAGCAGTATAGATGTATTGATGACTATGATTTAAACAAATCTTTTAGCTAATTATATTCTTTACTATTACTATGGTTTCCAATTATCAACTGAAATTGAAACCAACAGACGTGCATTCTACAGGACTAGGTAAACAGGCCTGCTTCATTTTTGATTACCCATCAGTTCCCCAGGAACAAAATGTATTACGTTGTGGTCTGGTCATGGTGACTTACGCTGAGAGTAGAAACCTAAAATTATTCACTCCAATCTCTAATTGTCAATAGATTTTCTCCATTGGTGTAAAAAAGAATACTTGTTTTGTTTTCATTTTAGAGAAACTTGTGAGTGAGTACATTACTGTCCAAAGTACAATTTTCACCTAGATGAAGATATGAAGCCTATCAATATGGTTTTCTATTGATTTATTGTATGTTATTAAAGTTCATTCATTTGTTTGTGACACAAAAATTCATGATGAAATGGTGTTACGCTTTCTCTCGTGTTTTAAAAAATATATAAATCATAGACACCGCTATGACCGAAACAAAGAGATATCCTTTCAATTCTTTTTCATTGTTTAGTAAATGCCGTAACGGTCGGTCATATTGTTTTCATCTAGCACATTGTGACCTTGGAGAAGAATAAACGGAACACACAGTACAGTCAGACTGTTGAGGACAGCTTAGTGACTTGGTAACTTATTCAGCTGATAATTCCTGGTATTTGTTCAATAAAGCCTCTTCGGAAATATGACAGACCTACAACAAAGCACGAGTTGTAAGCAGAAACAGGAGCTAAACTCAATTAATAAACACATCCAGAGACTGACAAAAACATACCAATTGCTTTCTGTCTCTTGAACCAATAAAAACCTGGAGCAAGTCCAGTACTGGCTGGGTAAGCTTCAGATCCACCCTGCTTACTGGAAAGTCATGCTCTGATCATTACACGTGCCTGTAATGTCATGATAAGCAGTGCCGTCAACTAGATGACCTCTACCTTGTCAAGCTGTGTCAAATGTTGGTGCAATTGTTCCACTCATGATCTGCCAACCCAATGTTTAGATTGCCAGCAGTACAAGACTGAACCCACACTGAACTCAAGACTCATGGGGCAAAACCTATGTCATTTCTATTTCAGAATATATGCCTCAGCAGAATTTACAATATAAAACGGTATTCCAAAGTTGAATCTGTACCAATCCACTTTGGAATAACGAGCACTTTACAGCCTTCCGGATTCAACATTGAGTTCAACAATTTCAGATCATAACCTCTGCCCCCATTTTTCTGGATGGCAGCTGTTGATGATTCTGCCATTCTCATTTACACCTCTTCTAGACTCATCTGTTGTTCCTTTACTTGTCCCATTACCTTCTCCTTTTGCCTCGCACCATCATCCCTTTTGTCTTTTAATCTCTCCTGCCTTCCACCCTATCACAGACCTTCCCTTTTGTTCTTTATTCCCCTCCCCCCTTTCCCTGCCTCTGCACTTGCTTAAAACCTGATGTATCGCTAACTTTTTTCAGTTCTGACAAAAGGCCATCGACCTGAAACGTTCACTCTGATTCTCTCTCCACAGATGCTAACTAATCTGTTGAGTATTCCAGCATTTTCTGTTTTTATTTCAGACTTCCAAAAGCAAAATACTGCAGATGCTGGAATAACTAGTGATTGCTACCAGGATTGCTTTACCGATGCTGATACATTATAACTCCATAATAACATTTAGAAAAAATTGTAAGCAAATCAAGGCACCCCTGTACCAACAGTGGCTACACTTTTCATGCCATTTCATTTAAAGTCATAATTCTATATTTGAGTTAAACAGTGTTAAATAAAAGGAGCACTTTCCTTTCATGAGCAGCGCAGCTTGTTAAAATTAGAACACTGAAGCTCACACTGCTTATTTAAGTCAGTCTTACCTTCACAGAAAGGGCAGCACTCCCCTGGTATTTTGACTGGATTCTGACAGGTCTGTTTGCAAGCCATGGCCATGCAGTGATGTTCCCCATTGACACACTGGCAGAAAGTACAGTCATCTTCTCGCCATTGATCACCATGTGCTCGAATCTGACCTCTAGCCAAACATCCAAGGCCACCTACAACTGGAAAAACTGGGTCTGCACAGAACAAAGTTATAATGAATGAATGAGATTAAATCATTAAAAAAACAGCAGCATTAGAGTCCACATTGTGTATTCCAAAACTGCATTGCATACTTATTGAGGAGAAAGGTTTTTGCATTCTTGAATGGGAAGAATTACATTTCATTGTCTTCCTGGAAATTACTTTGGGAATGGATAAAAGTTTCTACAATAACCAATATAACCCAAGAAATGGAGATTTTTAAAAAAGTCATTGGTTGTGACATAAAAGCAGAAAATGCTGTAAATACTCAGGTCAGGCAGCATCTGTGGAGAGAGAAACAGAGTTAATGGTCCGAAAATTAGACCTAATGCGGGAGAGTACGCACTGTGTACTCTTGCGTATTAGGTCCCGAAGTGCTGGTTTCCTGCATGCACTGCGCATGCGCGGGAAACCGGCACTTCGGGTATTGCGAAGGGGGCGGTTCCTAAGTGAACCGCGTGCGCGCTACAGGTTGTGCGCACGCAGCGCACTTAGTTTTTTTTTTCAGGTTTGAACGCGCAGGTAAGTGTTGAAGATTTTACACAAAGAAAGCAGGCGTAAGACCCCCTTTTACATAAGAACATAAGAAATAGGAGCAGGAGTAGGCCAATCGGCCCCTCGAGCCTGCTCCGCCATTCAATAAGATCATGGCTGATCTGATCCTAACCGCCAATCTACTATCTATCACAGAACCATCTCCTGCATCTAACAGAATTGCACACACGAAATAGGAGCAGAATCAGGCTACACGGTCCCTGGGCCCGCTCCACTACCCACAGGGCCATGACCGATCCGAACCTAGACTCATGTCCAAATTCCTGCCCGCTCCCCGTAACCCTTAATGCCCTTTACTTCTAGGAAACTGTCTATTTCTGTTTTAAATTTAATTAATGTTGTAGCTTCTACAGCTTTTTGTGGCAGCATATTCCATGGACCTACCACCCTCTGAGTGAAGTAGTTCCTCCTCATCTCAGTTTTGAAAGAGCAGCCCCTTATTCTAAGACTATGTCCCCTAGTTCTCGTCTCACCCGTCATCGGGAACATCCTCCCCGCATCCACCCGATCCAACCCCTTCACAATCTTATATGTTTCAATAAGATCGCCTCTCATTCTTCTGAACTCCAATGAGTAGAGTCCCAATCTACCCAACCTCTCCTCATATGACCACCCCCTCATCCCCGGGATTAACCGAGTGAACCTTTTTTGCACTGCCTCGAGAGCAAGGATGTCTTTCCTTAAGTAAGGACACCAAAACTGTATGCAGTATTCCAGGTGCGGTCTCACCAATACCTTGTACAACTGAAGCAATACCTCCCTATTTTTATATTCTATCCCCCTAGCAATGAAAGCCAACATTCCATTTGCCTTCTTAATCACTTGCTGCACCTGCATACTAACCTTTTGAGTTTCGTGCACCAGGACCCCCAGATCCCTTTGCACTTCAGTACTCTCCAGTTTCTTGCCATTAAGATAATAAATTGCTCTAGGATTTTTCCTGCCAAAGTGCATCACCTCACACTTTCCAGTGTTGTATTCCATCTGCCAAATCTCTGCCCACTTACTTAGCCTGTCTATGTCCCCTTGCAGGTTTTTTATGTCCTCCTCATTCACTACTTTCCCTCCCATCTTTGTATCATCTGCAAGGTAAGTAGTTAATTAAGTATTATTTTAAATTTTTTTCAACAGGTTTATCTTTTTTAGAGACTTTAAAGAAAGATAAGTTTATTTTTATAACTTTTAAAAAGAATTTAAATTTTTTCAAAAATTTAAATATTTGTTTAAAGTGGTTAATTTATTTAACTATAGTTATTTTATTAATGTGATGGCTTTTTTTAAAAAATTTAATTGAGGTTTAGCTGTTCTTTTGGGGGCTTGTTGTATTCATAGTATTGACAGCTCTTGCTGTCAAAACTGTGAATGAAAGATGGTGTGCTGCCATTGGCTCTAACTGGCCCACGTGATCCCAGAGGTCGCATCGAATTAACTGCGCCTCTGGGACACGCGCACACTGCGCGCCGGCACCAGGGAGAGGCCCAGGAACTGAAGTTCGTGTGGGCCAAAACCATAAAGGTAGGCACGGAGTGCGATATCGCGGGGGATCCTTACCCCGCGGCAACCATCGAACTCCAATTTCTGGGCCATTGTTTCAGGTCGATGACTTTTCATCAGAACGGGAACATGTTAGAGATGCAACAGGTGCTAAGCAAGTACAGAGGCAGGGGAAGGGAGGTGGGGGGAAGGAAAGAACAAAAGGGAAGGTCTCTGATAGGGTGGAAGGCCAGAGTACTTAAATAACAAAAGGGATGATGGTGCAAGGCAAAAGGGGGTGGTAATGGGACAAGTAAAGAAACAAAGGATGGGTCTACAGGAGCTGTAATGGGCAACAGCAGAACCATTACCAGCCCCTGCTGTCTGAAAAAATGGGAGTGGTGGTTATGATCTGAAACTGTTAAACTGTTAAGGTGGCAGGACATATTGAGAGAGTGGTTAGCAAAGCACATGGGATCTTGGGCTTCATAAATAGAGGTATTGAATACAAAAGTAGAGAAGTTATGCTGAACCTTTATAAAGCATTGGTTAGGCCACAACTGGAGCATTGCGTCCAGTTCTGGTCACTACACTTTCGGAAGGATGTGAAGGCCCTTGAGAGGGTGCAGAGGAGATTTACCAGAATGGTTCGAGGGATGGGGGATCTTAGCTATAGGGACAGGTTGGAGAAGCTGGATTTGTTTTCATTAGAGCAAAGGAGGTTGAGGGGTGATTTGATCGAGGTGTATAAGATTATGACAGGTTTGGATAGGCTAGACGGGGAAAGGCTGTTCCCACTAGTTGATGGTACAAGGACTAGGGGACACAGATTTAAGGTTTTGGGCAAGAGATACAGGGGGGATGCGAGGGAAAACTTTTTTACGCAGCGAGTGGTGAGGACCTGGAACTTGCTGCCGACGGAAGTGGTGGAAGCGGAGACATTCAATGTTTTCAAGGGGAGACTGGATAGACACTTGAGGGAAATAAACTTGCAGGGCTACAGGGATAGAGCGGGGGAATGGGACTGACTGGATTGCTCTACAGAGAGCCGGCACGGACTCGATGGGCCGAATGGCCTCCTTCTGTGCCGTTATGACTCTATGAATGTTGAGTCCGGAAGGCTGTAAAGTTCCTAATCAAAAGATGAGGTGCTGTTCCTCAAGCTTCTGTTGAGTTTCATTAGAACAGTGTAGGAGGACAGGGAGGTCAGAGTGGGAGTGGGGTGGAGATTTAAAATGGCAAGCGTCCAGAAGCTCAGGGTCATGCTTGTGGACTGAAGGGAGATATTCTGCAAAATGATCACTCAATCTGTGTATGGTCTCCCCAGTGTAGAGGAGACTGCATCGTGAGCAGTAAATACAGTATACTAAATTGAAAGTAGTACAAGTAAATCGCTGTTTCACCTGGGAGGAATGTTTGGTGCCGTGGATGGTGGGAAGGAAGGAAATGAAAGGGCAGGTGTTGCATCTCCTACGTTTGGGAAGGTGCCGTGGGAAGAGGAACGAGTGTTGGGAGTGATGGAAGTGTGGACTAGGGTGTCATGGAGGGAACGGAGGGGAGGGGAAGATGTGTTTGATGGTGGCATTGTGCTGGAGGTGGCAGAAATGGCGGAGGATGATCCTTTGAATGTGGAGGCTGGTGGGTGGTAGGTGAGGACAAGGCGAACCCAATCGTGGTTCTGGGAGGGAGGGGAGCGGTGAGAGCAGATGTGCGAGAAATGTCAGCCACTGTAGAGGAGAGTCCTCAGTTGAGGAAAAAGGAAGACATATTGGGCTGGATTTTATGAACCTCGGCGAGTCCCGACCCCGCTGATGTCTCCAGCCCGGCCTCTGAAATGAATTTCCCTGATTGGGCTTGTTAAGCCCGCCCAGTGCGCTTGCCGGCCAATTAGAGGAAGCGGGTCTGATGAAGTCATCAGCCGGTTTCCTTAAAGGGACCATGGCCAAATTTATTTTGACATTTGTGCTCTTAGCGTTCTACAGCATTGAGGTGCTGCAAACACTGACAAGCACTGCACAGAGGTGTAGGGCTGCACCCAGGCTCTCCCATGACTCCCTCCATATGCTTATGGAGGGAGCCACAGCACGCAGGGAGGTCCTCTTCCCTTCCCATGAGCAGAAGAGACCTCCCTTGGAGATCAACACAGCCTGGTTGCACATCGCAGAGGAGGGCACAAGCAGGGATGTGGTCAGGTGGACCTGGGTGCAGTGCCGCAAACATTTCAATGATTTCAGTAGATCAGAAAACGTTAATACAAAGCCACACTCAACCTCATCCTGCTGTGCCTCTCATCACATCTCCATCACTCGGCCTTCCCTACCCTACTCCTACACATCCTTACTCACACCAACTTACCTTGCACCTCCACCCATCCCTCTCTATCTACATTATCACTTCCCCATCTCACTAGCCACCCCTCACACTCACCCTCACCCTAGTGCAACCATACCAACTAACAAGTGTGAAAGGAATGGCTTGGGCATTGTAGGGATACTTTATGGTGTTGGTGTGGGGTGGTGCCAACCTGGCGCATCAGGTGGCAGCCAGGGTGTACAGCGTCAGGTGAAGTAAATCTGTCCATGATGAAGCCATCCCTGGCAGCAATGTGGTCAGGTACTGATGCCCTGTGTAACATCAGTTGATTGCGGAGAAGGTGGTGTTGTTGTTGGTGCATCTGGTGTGCCTGGTGATGGGGCTGATCGTGGTGGGATTCTGAGGACAAAGGTGAGAGAGTTTCAAGGGCACCCATGCTGATGGAATATATGGCAGGTGGAAGTAGAGATGACAAAAGTGATCTGTCAATGGTGAGAGAGGTAATGAGGTCAGACTGGATGGACACTTGTGTAAAGACTTGCAGCATCCTGAATCTGTAATGGAAATGTAGTTTAGAGAAGCTAGTAGTTAAGGGAACATTACTCAATCAGCTGGGAGCTTTGACTTGACATTTCAAGCTGTCAACTCATCAGCTGATGCAATGGCCACTGACCTCCAGCCTCAGTTTCACAGATGAGGTCTAAGCACAGCAAGAAACTGGTGGGCGACCTGCCAAATCCAAAAAGCTGGGGAAAAAAAACATTGATAAGTGGCTGTAAACAAGCCACTAATGATTTTAATTGCCACTTCCGCTGTTGCGTGTCGGGTCTGCTCAGCACTGGCAGACCCAACATTTGGTAAAGGCGGGTGGTGACTGATTCAGTGGGGTCCTGACCCGCTGACGAAAAAAAACTTTCCCACCCGATCCGCCACCGAACGCGCCCGCTGACCCCCCGCAAAATCCAGCCCTGAGTGTGGAAGGTGGCATCATCAGAACAGGTGCAACTGAGATTGAAAAACTGGAGAATGGAATAGAGTCCTCACAGGAAGCGGGGTGGGAGGAAGTGTAATCAAGGTAGCTGTGAGAGTCAGTGGGCTAATAGTAGATACTGGTTGTGTCATGTTTTAGCGTGGGATTTAGTTTCCACTTTTCAGCCTTTAGATTTCTGAAACGCCTTCTCATTTTCAAAATGCAGAGCTTTTTTCCCTGCAAAGTCTGTAAGGTTCTTCTTTCTGCTGTAGTGGTACAATAATGGGCCTCAATTTGTGGTCGAAGGCTTCCCGCGGGCGGATTCCTCCAAACAAATAATCTGCGCACCTACCTGATGGTCCTGGATCCACGGAGACTTGTGCTCCTGGGCCTCGATGTGTAGACATGCGTAGAGGCCCACCTACACCAGGGGCGCAGGCGGTTCTCACAAGTGCCCTTGGGCTCACGTGGGCCGGCCCAACCAGTGAAAGAAGGGAGAATCCCCATTCATGCTTATGGGGATTCCGCACGTACGCCTTACGCCTGCTTTTACCAGACGTGAGAATTTCATGGGCATTCGCTGGGCAGTAGTTGGCAAATAGCCCAACTCTCCGCCCGCGGATGTCCATTTCCTGGGGATGGCTATGATCGGTCAAGAAGATTCTTGACAGATCGCAAGTTCTGTTTTTTTGCGCATGTGCTTCGCGCGTGAAAACCCAGATCTACGGGGCCCTTACGGGCGTGTATGCACTACGTAGGCACCGGAAAATACAGGCCAATGGAAATTATGGACTAGAGTTACTTGCATGTACATTTCCTAATTCACAGTATTCTCAGAATAAAACTAAACATAACTTTGGTTATAATACTGATTTCAGTGCAGGGAATTCATCAGAGGGAAAAATAAATAACTTCTTTAAACAGGAATTCCTACTTCCTTTAAATATAAGTTCAATGGGTTAATGATTTACTATTATTTTGCTTCTTTTGCCTGCCCCAAGGAGGAGGAGAGTGATATTTTCTTAACTAGTGAGCCATGCTGCCCGTGACAAATATGAAGCAGTTCTATGTTATTTGGTCTGGTAGCTGTTTGTTTAAATCATGCACAATACATGAGAGTTTATAAAGACATCTGCGCAGCCTCAGCCTATATTACATATTCGGAAAGTTTGTCATTATTGTCTCTTTGGTAACAGGCTCGACAGAAGGTCAAATACAGGAGTTCAAATATCGGTATTGGTTCAGTCATAGAAATGACAGCATGTTAATTTTAATGAGGCTGGTTATAAGTTTATAACGAACCACGGCAACACGTTGAGAGGTATAGGAGTAATTTATTCATTGCTGGTGAATGTCAGAAAATCTTATTTGGAGCCTCTGAAATGACGAACTTTTTAAAAAAGAGCAAGATTTAATTCTTACTACATTGCTATTTTGGTTAGTGAGGTGTCGGATATACATCACCAAGTTTAAGAATCACTAATTCTTACAGGACTTCACAGGGTAGATGTTTCCCCTGGCTGGGGAGTCTAGAACCAGGGGTCACAGTCTCAGAATAAGGGGTCGGCCATTTAGGACTGAGATGAGGAGAAATTTCTTCACTCAGAGGGTGGTGAATCTTTGGAATTCTCTACCTCAGAGGGCTGTGGAGGCTCAGCCGTTGAGTATATTCAAGACAGAGATGGATCAATTTTTGAATATTAAGGGAATCAAGGGACATGGGGATCAGGCAGGAAAGTGGAGATGAGGTAGATGATCAGCCATGATCTTACTGAATGGCAGAGCAGGCTCGAAGGGCCAAATGGCCTACTCCTGCTCCTATTTCTTATGTTCTTATGTTCACTAAATCAAACTAATGAGAAACTCACATTAGTAGCTGTAGGAACATACCCCACTTACCCAAGTTCAACGAGCTTAGGCAGAAGTTGGCATAGCCAAGGCTGAAGGATCCTCATGTGTGAATAGGAGTACTGCTGGAGTTTAACCAGTTAAAAGCACACAGCCTACCAGCAGAGAGCACTGGCGAGCTTCCCCAGCCAGGGACACTCTACCAATAAAAGCACTGGCTTGCAGAGCTATCTGGAGTCAAGTGGGTAGAATCTCCGCTCCAGTGATAGGTCAACTTCTCCAAATTCCATTAGTGAGCCAAGCAGGCTGGTCGATCATAAACAGAGTACTGTAGACCAACCTGGTGCAGGTATTATATTGCCCAGTCTGCCACAGAGATTTTTCCATCATCATTTTGGAGCCACCGTAACCCAAAAGAGATCTTGCTCAAAAACCTCCCCCCTACCCGAGGCCTGCAAAAAGAATAATTACTAATTGGTCAGTAGACAAGTGTGGGTGAGACACCTTGCTAGGTGACAGCAGGTACTGCAGTTGCCACAACGTGTTGTGCGATGCTGTTATTCAGCACATGATAACATCACTTCCCCTCCCAAACTGCTGTGGAAGCAACCCTTTCAAATAGTTTTACCATGTTCCTTCATGGAACTTTAGCATTATAATGAAGGTTGTTACTCAAACAGTGTTTTGGAAGTATAATTCAATAAAGATTACATTGTTCTTCCAGAGTCACCAAATTCATAATTCAATATACAGTACCACTGCAAAAGAAACATGGTGCCACCATTCGTACCAAACACTGGCCATATGTAAAACAATCCCCATATATTTGCTTGAATGATACCAAGGTAAAGCTTTATAGGAACAGGAGTAGACCATTCAGCCCCTCAACCTTGCTCTACCATTCAGCCTATTAAATCATGATCAGGACCTCAACTTCATTTACCTGCCTTTGTTCCATATCTCGATAACCTTACCTAACAAAAGTCTATCGATCTCTTGAAAATGTCAATTGACACAGCATCCACAGCCTTTTTGGGGAAGAGTTTTCCAGATTTCCACTACATTTTGTTTTAAAAAATGTTTCCTGATTTCATTCGTAACTGGCCGAACTCTAATTTCAAGATCATGCCATCTTGTTCTGGATTCCCCTACCAATGAAAAGAGGTTCTCTGTATCTACCCTATTGAATTCCTTTATCATTTTAAACACCTCGATTAGATCACTCCGTAACCTTCTAACTCAAAGGAATACAAACCAAGTTGATGCAACCTGCCCTCATAATTTAACACTTTAAGCTCTGCTATTATTCTGGTGAATCTGCACTGTACCCCCCTCCAAGGCCAATATATATTTCCTGAGATGTGGTGCCCAAAACTAAATGAAGTGCTTCAGATAGGGTCTGACCAAGGCTCTGTACAACTGAAGCATCACTTCCTCACTTTTGTATTCTAACCCTCAAGATAAAGGATAACAATTCTTTTTACTGATTACTTTTTGTACCTTTGCAGTAGCTTTGAGTGATTTGTGTACATGAACACCTAATTCCCTTTGCTCCTCCACACTCCCTAGTCCCTCATCACTAAGAAAATATTCTGATTTGTTTTACTTGGATCCAAAGTGGATGACCTCACACTTTCTCATATTGAACTTCACCTGCCATTGATTTGTCCACTCACTTAGCCTGTCTCTGTAGCTTTGTAACTTCCTGCTCCCGCCTAACTTAGTGTCACCTGAAAATTTGGATATACAACTCTCTATTCCTTCATCCAAGTCATTAATATATATGGTGAAAAGCTGAGGCCCCAGTACAGATCCCTGGGGAAAATCCACTTGCCACATCCCGCCAATCAGAGAACATTCCCTTTATCCCTACTCTCCTACCTCCCAACCAATTACAGACCCAGGTCACAAAGTGACCTCCAATCACGGGCACTTCCATTTTTGATAATCTCTTGCACGGAACATTATTAAATGCCTTCTGAAAGTCTGTATAGACGAAGGTCATAGATGGAAGTCATAGACACTCCGGCTGGAATTTTTACCTGCCAACGTACTGGCAGCAGGGGAGCCTTGGATCAAGTGGGGAACCCGGAAATTTCAGTGGCGCGTTTGGCAATTTTTTTTTTTTTAACAAAGCCACTGTATTTGCATCTGACCAATTAACGCGAGCGGGCATGATGATGTCACACATGGGTCCAATTCAGTTCAGGTATTTAAAGCAGCACTGCAAAGATGACAGTTGAAATTTGGTGGAGTTGGGAGAGACATTGGTTGGAGAGACATTGCTTTGGTGGGAGAACAAAAAATACAGTCTCAACGTATGAAAGCTGTCCCTCGATTCAGTGATGCCTCCCTGGAACTCCTGCTGCAAGGAGTTAGGGATGGCAGGGTGGTGTTATTCCCTACTGACGGGAGGAAGAAGCCAGCCTCAGAGACCAAGGCATGGTTGGAGATTGCAGCAGAGGTGAGCAGCAGGAGTGTGGTGGTGAGGTTCTGGATTCAATGTAGGAAGAGATTTAATGATCTCATGAGGTCAGGAAAGGTGAGTACAATTCCACATTCAACTACATCCTGATGTGGCGAGTCACCCCAACCCCCTCACTCAAGCCTGCTCCTGCACATCACTCAATTCCTTCAAATGAGAGATAGATCTATTTCTGGCTGGGGTGGAGATCACCTCTTACAGAAGGTAGGTACTGCAGGGAATTCAGGGCCAGAGTGATCTCCTGGACTAGTTTCGATTGCCTAGATGGGTCGGAGAGAAATTTCCCAGATTTTTTCCCCCCAAATTGGCCTGGGTTTTTTGCTTCTCCCAGGAGATCACGTGATTTTGGGTGGGGTGGAGTGTATATATTGTGATACACAAGGTATCGCAATTTTGTGGGTCAGGCTCGATGGACCAGAGGGTCTTTACCTGTCCGTCATTGTTCGTATTCACCTTCATCCTGTTGTATGCATCTCTTCAACCCCTGACTCTGCCTTCTCAAGCTTTCTCCATCACATCACTTCTCACACTCATTTACCTTGCAGGTACACCCATCCTTCTCTTTCTATGCACTTCCTCACATCCCCATCAATCCATCCACCACTCCCACTCACCCTTAAGCAATGTCATGCCTCTTCCTCATAGTCACCCTCACCAAATATCCATCGGGTAAATACATGCCATTACAGTCAGTCTGTTCTTTCCCTTGTTGCTGGAGAAGAGAGCACAGAACACCTGGGAGAGGGAGAGAACTGGAGGTGGCCATCCACGCATTTCACAACTAACAACTGTAGAGAAGGTGGTACTGGGGATGAGTGGAGTTTCGGCATCCCTGGCAGTCAGAGATGGGGAGATAGGACTTCCCCAACTACCTGGTGACGATATTAAATATCAGCCACCCACATGTCATATGGCAATCAGTCATGTTGACTTGATTTCAACAGCAAGTGAAATATGATCATTTTCATAATGATACCTTGCACCATATTCTTACCTTGCGAGGACTAATTCATGTCTTTTATCTCCGATAGGGCACACCCGCATGCAGAAGTCGGTGGAGGTGGCAGACGATGATTCCTCAGAGGGGCTGAGTCCTTGTGAGGGTGCACCGTCACAGGACTCATGCATACCATGCATCAGCTCAGATACTCGCTCTTCAATGGGACCAGTAAGACAGATTGTTGGGTTTTCACCTGGTGACTCACACTTCACAAATGAGCAAGAGCAGATGGTGGTGACAGGGACAGCACGGGGGAGTCTGCGTCGGAGGGCGCAGCCCTCTTCAAGCTCTGCTCAGCTGGACACAGATGCTGTACCCTGGGGGCCGTCTATGTAAAGGAGAATCATTGAGCAGCAGCAGATAATATGTGATGCACTGACAGGCCTTCCAAGCCCACTGACCATGACTGCTGAGAGAATGGAGGAGTCCACCTCAAGCATGAATTGGTTGATGTCGCAGGCCATTGAGATGATCTTTTCTTTCATGGATAGTGACTAGTGTCGTGGAACATCAAGTGCTCCAATCAAATGAGTGCATGCATGGCTTGACCACGGTTGTGCAGACTCTGAATGCCAACATGTCTGCCACTTTAAATGGGTTGACATATCTTAACCTTGGTCTTACAGGGCACCACTGATTTACACCAAAGTGCTCTCCAGCAGAGTGGTAGCAGTTAAGTGCAGCTGGGCCATGAGAAGGATGATGGCAAAAGGGGTCATGGAAGTGGGGACTCCACTCAAAAGTGCTTCCACTTCTCACCCGCTGCCCACCCCCCACCTCTGTCAGTAGCCCACATGCTGCCTCGTCTCACGGGCTCCAAAACCCCAAGGACATTGGCCAATAGCATCTCGGCAGTCAAAGAAGGGATCTGAGCAGCCTGCCTCTACCTCTGCTGAAGCCACACAGGTTGCACCACATAGGAGTTGTAGGAAAAGGAAGAATAAGGCTTTGTTGTTGCACAAGGGTATGCACATGGGTATATGAGAAAATGCTCTGTTGATAAGTTTTTGTTGTTAATTGATTTAGGTCACAAATATTATTTTTCACCACTTTCCCGTCTTGTCCATTCTTTGGTGGTAAGTCACAATTTAGCTTGTTTGAGGATGAATAGGAAGACATGAATTGATGGGGACTACTGAGGGGGGGGGGGTGGGAAAGAGAGAGAGAATGTTCAAGGGGTGGTTGGTTGTTTTCAGGACTGCTTTGTGTCAGTGGCATTGGGGTGGGGGGAGCAGGAAAGAGTGGCCGCTGTATTTTCTCATGGCATTGGTCCACTGGTGCAACCCAAGTGAACCTTGCATTAATAAAGGCATACCTGTCATCCCAGGCAGCAATGTGAGCAGCTGGGGGTGCATTGCCCTCATCACCTTCCTCCTCCTTGTAGTCTTCCTTCTCCTCCTCGCCCTCTGAATCATCCAAGAAGGATTTGAGCTCTTGCCTTGTTCCTCCTGCAGGTTCAAGCCTCGCTGTTATGCAATGTTGTGCAGTGCACAGCAAACCACGACCATTCTGGAGATCCTGGCAGATGCGTACTAAAGAGTGTCTCCAGATCTGTCTGTGCGCCTGAAGCGTATCTTCAGCATGCCGATGGCTCGTTCAATCACACATCTGGTGGTCATACGGTATTTATTGTAGCATTGTTGGGCTTCATTGGTCGGGTTTCTGACCGGTATCATGAGCAATGTTTGAAGTGGGTATCTCTTGTCTCCTAGCAGCTGCCCCTTAAATCTGCTTGCAGGTCTGAAGACATCAGGGAGCTTGGACTGCTGCAGGACGAAAGTATCATGGCAGCTGCCCAGGAATCTTGTGCATACCTGCATAAAGATCTTTTTGTAGTTGCAAACCAGCACATTGATGGAAGCCCTTATGGTTGACAAATCCTCCTGACTGAAGGGTAACACGGTGGCATAGTGGTTAGCACTGGTGCCTCACAGCGCCAGGGACCCGGGTTTGAATCTGACCTCGGGTGACTGTCTGTGTGGAGTTTGCACATTCTCCCCGTGTCTGCGTGGGTTTTCTCCGGGTGCTCCGGTTTCCTCCCACAGTCCAAAAATGTGCGGGTTAGGTTGATTTGGCTATGATAAATTGACCCTTAGTGTTAGGGGGGATTAAATATGTGGGGTTATGGGGATAGGATGGGATATGTTAGGGGGAATTAAATACGTGGGGTTACGGGGGTAGGGTGGGATATGTGTACTGTGGGGATTAAAGCAGGGACACGGTACTGGACTTGGATGATCAGCCATGATCGTATTGAATGGTGGAGCAGGCTCGACGGGCCGAATGGCCTACTCCTGCTCCTAGATTCTATGTTTCTATGTTTCTATGATTTGGGGGTGCCTGGATTGCCACGTGTATGCAGTCAATGATGCCCTGCTAGTGGGCAGCCAGCCAGAGCCGCAAATCTGAGCGCCCGCTTATTCTGACTGGCATCATCGCAGGCAAAGTTGACATAATTGCTGGCCCTGGCAAACAAGCCATCAGTCACTTGTCTTATGAATTTGTGGGCCGCCGACTGGGAGATCTTGGAAATGTCTCCAGCAGAGCCCTGGAAGGATCTGGAAGCTAAAAAGTTAAGGGTGGAGGTGACTTTGACAGCCAATGGTAAAGCAAGGCCACCAGGTCCAGCAGGGAGCAGGTCTTCTTCTAGGAGGCTGTGGATGTCCGACACCACCTGACGCGACAACCTGAGCCTCCTGACACACTGCTGTTCAGACATGTCAAGGAAACTGAGCCTCTGCCTGTAGACCCTGTTTTGCAGGCAGAGCCTCCTGTGAGCTGTTCCCCTCTCTGAAGCTTCCCTGTCTGTTGTGCAGCTAGAAGTCTGTGACCAGCAGGCTGCTGGTGCAGGTGCTACTGTGGCTGCTGGTCATGTTGGTCCTCGCCTGAGGTCCAATCTAAGGCAGCCAAACGCGCCCCCATTCTGATGTGAGTGAACAAACCTCCAAAGTGTAGAAAGTAACCTCTCAGCAAAAGTACCATGAGCACCCTTTCCCACTCGCAGGTAAGAAACCAGCTGTCAGTACTGAGTATTTATTGCCATATTTCACGAGATTGATTCAGCCCCCTCAACTGCCACTGAGTTCTTGCCTTGCTTTCACTGGCGAGTTTCAGGAAGCACGGGAAACCTGTGGATCCGACGTTAAACTAAAAAGTGAGTTGAAATATCGCTCTAATTGAGCAATTAGCATGTTAATTGGCAATCCGCCTCTCCTGAGGAGGTTGCACGCACCTAATGAGCTTGAGTGAAATATGGAAATCGGCGGTCAATTTTCCCGGTTTGTACCTCTCCATCCACACCCAAACCCACGCATTCCACCATGTTAAAATTCCCCCCTTTAACTCGGTTTCTCTCTCCATAGATGCTGCCTGACCTGCTAAGGATTTGCCAACATTTTCTGTTCCTATTTCTAATCTTTCTCTCCGTCTGGTCCAGCACGTGACACTGTGCATAATTCAGAGAGTACTACCCCAGAGGTCCTGCTCCTTAATCTAGAATTTAACTCCTCAAAATCCCTTTGCAGATCCTCAAACCTAGTCCTATCCGATCATTGGTTCCCATATGAACCACTACCTGTGGTTGCTTGCCCTCCCATTGCAGAGCTTTTGTATTTTCTCCATGATGTCCCATATACAGGCACTTGGGAAGCAATGTACCATTGGGGATTCTGGATCACATCTACTAAAGAATCCCCAACAATCACCACCTGACTATTCTTACTACCTGTACTGTTTTCCCTTGTGGTATGTTGCTCCTCGGTGCTCTGCAGTCACTCACGATTAACCTCCTCCATGTCACCCTTTTTGTCCACATCACTAATACCCAAGCAGGTATACTTTAGACAAATCGAGCGCCACAGATGATCCCCTTTCTATCGGCACCTGTTGCTTCCTGTCCTGCCTGCTGATGGTCACCCAGTCTCCCTTACCAGCTTCTTTACTCCTAGCAACCTGTGGGGTGATTACTCTCGGAAATGTCTGCTCCAGAAAACTTTCGCCTTCCCGAATGTTATGGCGTGTGCCCAGTTGACTCTCAATCTGTGTAACTTTCCGCTCAAGGAGTGCAACCGTCACACAATGCATACATGTATCGTCACCATGGATTGTATATGAGTCCAGGCAGGTCCCCGTCATGCATGGGAACACACCGCTCTAGACTTTGATCCTACCATACCTATTTATATATTTAACACAATAGAGTTTAAGTTATTGTTTATTAAATTATTTCTATTTACTCATTTATTTTTACTTGACATGTTTTGAAAGTCTCTTCTGAGCTACTCCCTGAAGCTATTCTAGAGTTACTACTACTATTACTAGGAACATAGGAACAGGAGTAGGCCATTCAGCCCTTCGAGCCTGTTCCACCATTCAATGAGATCATGGCTGATCTACGATCTAATGCCATATACCCACCTTTGGCCCATATCCCTTAATACCTTTGGTTAACAAAAAGCTATCAATTTCCGATTTAAAATTAACAATTGATCTAGCATCAATTGCCGTTTGTGGAAGTGAGTTCCAAACTTCTACCACCCTTTGTGTGTAGAATTGTTTCCTAAATTCACTCCTGAAAGGTCTGGCTCTAATTTTTAGACTATGCCCCCTAGTCCTAGAATCCCCAACCAGCAAAAATAGTTTATCTCTATCTACCCTATCTGTTGCCCTTAATATCCTGAAGACTTCAATCAGATCACCCCTTAACCTTCTAAATTCTAGGGAATACAACCCTAATTTGTGTAATCTCTCCTCATAATTTAACCCTTGGAGTCCAGGTATCATTTTGGGAAACCTACGCTGCACTCCCTCCAAGGCCAATATATCCTTCCTAAGGTGTGGTGCCCAGAACTGCTCACAGTACTCCAGGTGTGGTCAAACCAGGGTTTTGTACAGCTGCAGCATAACTTCTACCCTCTTATATTCTAGTCCTCTGGATATAAAGGCCAGCATTCCATTAGCCCTTTTGATTATTTTCTGTACCTGTTCATAACATTTTAATGATCTATGTACCTGAACCCCCAATTCTCTTTGGTATAAACTGGTTCTGTATCACATTAAATTCTTTTTTAAACATCTCCCACTGATCTTCTGTTGTTTTACCCATTAACAGATTTGCCCAGTTTACTGTGGACAGTCTCTGCCTCACCCCGTTGAAGTCAGCCTTACCTAAATCTAAAATCTTAGTAGCTGTTTCGCGTTTCTCCCTTTCAAATGCTACATTGAACTCAATCATGTTATGATCGCTATTGGATAAATGTTCACGCACAGTTAGGCTGTTAACTAAATCTGACTCATTACTCATTACTAAATCTAATATGGCTTTCCCCCTTGTTGCCTCTCGGACATATTGTTGTAGAAAACTGTCCCTGACACACTCAAGAAATTCACTACCTTTCTGACAGGTGCTAGTCTGCTTTTCCCAATCTATATGAAAGTTAAAATCCCCCATTAAAACCACTCTGCCTTTACTACACGCTTGTCTAATCTCTGCATTTATACAATCTAGCACTTCAGAGCTGCTACCAGGGGGCCTATACACAACTCCCACTACAGTCTTAGATCCTTTCCTATTTCTTAATTCAACCCATAAGGTCTCCACTGACTGCTGACCTCTCTTTAAATCCTCTCTTATCATTGAAGTGATTTCATCCTTAATCACGAAGGCTAATCCACCCCCTCTGCCATTTTACTTATCTGTCCTCTAGACCTTATAACCTGGTATATTTAGTTCCCAGTCCTGACTGTCTTGCAGCCATGTCTCAGTAATGGCTACCATGTCATACCCTCCAATTTGAATTCGTGCCTGCAGTTCATTCAATTTATTCCTCTCTGCATTTGTATAAAGAACACTTATTTGGGCCACATACCCTAGCTTGTCCTTCAGCTCTGATGTTTTACTCACATGTTTCTTATTTCTCTCTCCTGATTTAATTACTTTACATCTTTTAGTTTTCCCTTTACCTGTAGTGCCTAAAGCACAATTTATGACTGCTACTCTACTCTCTTCCCTTTCGTTTGTTTTTGAACTACTATTTGTACTGCAATTTCCCTGAGCCCTGCCCCCCATTTACTAGTTTAAAGTCCTTGTGACTGCCCTATTTATCCTTTCCGCTAGGACCCTGGTCTCAGATCAGTTCAGATGGCACCCATCCCAATGGTACAGTTCCTTCCTGTCCCAATACTGGTGCCAGTGCCCCATGAAATGGAGCCCCTCTTTCCCACACCACGCCTTTAGCCACTTGTTTACTTCCCTAATCAGCTCATCTCTATGCCAATTTGCACATGGCTCAGGTAATAATTCAGAGATTATAGCCCTTGAGGTCCTGTTCTTTAATTTAGCTCCTAGTTCCTGGTACTCCCCAAACAGGACCTCTTGCCTACTCTTCCCTATGTTGTTGGTCCCAAAATGGACCACAACAATTGGATCCTCCCCCTCCAATATCCTTTCAAGCCGGTTCGAGATATCCCTTACCCAGGCACCACGTAGGCAACATACCATGTGGGACTCTCGATCTTGCTTACAAAGGACGCTCTCTGTCCCCCTAATTATAGAATCCCCAACAACTACCACATTACACTTCCTCTCCTCCTCCCCCTTAGGACAGCCTCCTGCTCCAAAGTGCCATGGTCTGCATTCTGGCTGTCCTTCCGACAGTCTTTATCCTTATCCTCGCAGGTAGCAAGTACATTGTACCTGTTAGATAGGATCAGTTTCTGTGGATCCTCGTTCCCTTGCTTACCTGGGTTCCCCTCACTCTGAACACGATCGGTCACTCCAACCCCATTCTGATCCTGCACCCCTCTACGAGAGGTATGACCGAAGTCTGGAGCAAACTGTCCAGATGCTCCTCCCCCTCCCTCTTATGTGTCGGAGTACTAAATTCCCGTGTGCCAGCTCAGCAGTAACGATGGGGCCGAATGAATTCACTCCATTGTTGTCGGTTCTGAACTAGCCGGGCCTCTTCAGTCATCTGTCTCCCTTTCTGTGACATGTCACTCTTGACATTGTCTATCCAGCACTCTCTTGGTCTTCCTCAGCTTCTTGTTCCATGTACCTCTGTATGCAGCACCATAAAAGGTATTCCAGCTATTTCCAATCTTGAAACGAGCCCAAACCATCGCTGTGGTCTTTCTTGGATCGTCTGGAGAAATGTTGTTTCTTGTCCAAGCCATGTTCTTATTCTATCATTCTGGATTCTTCACATCCTGGATACTCCCAGAATTCCTCTCAACCAATTCATCTCTGCTGTTAGTATGTTTTGCTCATCAACATTTCTCATGTTCCCACACTTAGGTCTGTATAATAATGTTTCATAAACTCTTGCCTTGTAGAGAGTTATTCTAGAATTAAAAACTATCAGTTTACAATATTACATAAATGAGTACTCCTCACCTATAGTATGCATTTTTTTGGTGTGTGGGATAAACAATCTAGTAATAAATCATTGGGAGTTTTACAATGAAAAAGGTGGCTAATTTACCTGCTAGCACCTCTAAGTCGTGGTGACACTGCATGCAAATTCCTGGCCTATGATTTGTTAAATTTCACAGCATGCCAATCAGCAAATCAGGGTGTTCGGGAAAAATCCCAGCATTCATCCACTCTGAAATGCATTGGTTCAATCACAGGACAGATCATGTATTTTGTAGCAATCAAGATGTGTTTTATATTAAGTAAAATGGAACAGTAAACAGGATTGTTCATCTCTTATCAGAACAAGTTTGTAGAAAACATCCTGCTTTCAGTTGCATCATCCATGAAGAACTCAATGGAAATGGCCAAGTTTAAAAAAATACTTGGATAAATTTTGTGCAGTTTCCAGCATCAGATTAAAAACTAAAAACTGACCGCAATGAGAGGTAACTTTGCAGCCCATCAATGGTGATATTGTATATATATTTTAAGTATAGCTGTCCTTTTTTGTGAATCCCTAACCTAACACCATGCATATTAAATTCCTTTTGTCATATCACTCTTATTAAAACCCAAGGCTCAAAAGTTCAGATTCCTGAATCAACCATTTAAGTGCTATTGCCAAAATGAGGTCAGCCCCCGTTATAATTGAACTATTCCCCTATATGATGTTGATGACAACTTACATTTATGTAGTGCATTTAACATAGCAAAAGATTCCAAAGAGTAGACAAACCCAAGCTAGAGGGGGACTAGGGGAGGTGGGTGAAGGCACATTGAAGAGGTAGATTATAAGGATGTTTTTGAAAATGGGGAGGAATTAAGCACGGGTGTTGGAGTGGCTGAGGGAGGGAGAGAGTTCCAGAGTGCTGGAGCAAGATGGCTAAAAGCTCTGCCACTGGTGAAAGAGTAGAGGAAAGGGATTGCACACAGACCAGCACTGGAAAAGGAGAGGGGGTAGGCAGGGATGTAGGACTGGATGAGGTTACTAAGGTTTGGGAAGGAGGAGTCCATGGAGGGATCTGAAGGTGGGGTTGATGATTTGAAGTAAAATGACTGAGGATAGGGGACCAGTAGAGGTCAGCAAGGATCGGGATGATAGGTGAGCTGCATTTTGTGTGAGATAGGATGTGGCCAGTGGAATTCTGGAAGAGTTGTGTTTTATGTAAAGTGGAATTTGGGAGGCCAGCAAAGAGAGCACTCCAAATGCCTACACAAAAGCAAAATACTGCAGATGCTGGAAATCTGAAATAAAAACAGAAAATGCTGGAAATACTCAGCAGGTCAGGCAGCATCTGTGGGGAGAGAAACAGAGTTAACGTTTCAGGTCGATGACCTTTCATCAGAACTGGTAAAAGTTAGAGATGTAACAGGTTTGAAGCAAGTACAGAGGCGGGGAGGAAACAACAAAAGGGATGGTCTGTTATAGGGTGGAAGGCAGGAGTGATTAAATGGCAAAAGAGATGATGGTGTAGGCAAAAGTGGGTGGTAATGGGACTCGTAAAGAAACAAAAGATGGGTCTAGGAGGTGTAAATCGCAATAGAAAATCATTACCAACAGCTGGTGTCTGAAAAAATGGGAGTGGTGTTTATGATCTGAAATTGTTGAACTCAATGTTGAGTCCAGAAGGCTGTAAAGTGCCTAATCGAAAGATGAGGTGCTGTTCCTTGAGCTTCCATTGAACTTCATTATAACAGTGTAGGAGGCCAAGGACAGAGAGGTCAGAGTGGGAGTGGGGCAGAGAATTAAATTGACAGGCGACCGGAAGCTCAGGGTCACGCTTGCGGACTGAACGGAGGAAAGGCCTAACCTGGAGATGGTAAAATCTTAAATAGAGGTAGGGGTGGAGAAAGGCAATATATTGGAGGTGGATGTAGGTGGTCTTGGAGACATACTGCTCAGGACCAAGCAGGGCACAGAGGTTGCACACAGTCAGTTTAAGTTTTAGCAGGCATCCAGGAGGGGAGAAGATCAAGAGCTGCGGTGTAGAGTTCAAGATGGGCCCACATAAGATGGCTTTGGTTTTGCTGATAAGAACAGAAAATGCTGGAAATACTCAGCAGGTCAGGCAGCATCTGTGGAGAGAGAAACAGAGTTAACGTTTCAGGTTGATGACCTTTCGTCAGAACTGGAAAAAGTTAAGAGATGTAACAGATTTTAAGTAGGTGCAGAGACAGGGAAAGGGAAGAGGGGAGGAAAGAACAAAATGAACGGTTTGTGATGGGGTGGAAGGCAGGAGAGATTAAAAGACAAAAGGTACATCAAACACGAAAAGGGAAACAGAAAGTAATGAAGATGAACAAGACCTGGATGACGTTCAGGCTTGGGCTGATAAGTGGCAGGTAACATTCGCGCCACAGATGTGCCAGGTAATGACTATCTCCAACAAGCAAGAGTCTAACCACCACCCCTTGACATTCCATGGCATTACCATCGCCAAATCCCCCACCATCAACATCCTGGGGGTCGCCATTGACCAGAAACTTAACTGGACCAGCCACATAAATACTGTGGCAACAAGAGCAGGTCAGGGGCTAGGTATTCTGCGGCGAGAGTCTCACCTCCCGACTCCCCAAAGCCTTTCTACCATCTACAAGGCACAAATAAAGAGTGTGATGGAATACTCTCCACTTGCCTGGATGAGTGCAGCTCCAACAACACTCAAGAAGCTCGACACCATCCAGGACAAAGCAGCCTGCTTGATTGGCACTCCATCTACCACCTTAAACATTCACTCCCTCCACCACTGGCGTACCGTGGTTGCAGTGTGTATCATCTACAAGATGCACTACAGCAACTCGCCAAGGCTTCTTCGGCAGCACATCCCAAACCCGAGACCTCTTCCACCTAGAAGGACAAGGGCAGCAGGCGCATGGGAACACCACCACCTCCAAGTTCCCCTCCAAGTCACACACCATTCTGACTTAGAAGTATATCGCCGATCCTTCATCGTCGCTGGGTCAAAATCCTGGAACTCCCTCCCTAACAGCACTGTGGGAGTACCATCACCACACGGACTGCAGCGGTTGAAGAAGGCGGCTCACCACCACCTTCTCAAGGGCAATTAGGGATGGGCAATAAATGCTGGCCTTGCCAGCGACACCCACATCCCATAAAAAACGAATAAAAAAAAAACACAAGGTAAAAGAGACAAACAGAAATCCCGTCAGAGAGAAGAGCAGAACAACGTGGGCATTCCTGGAAGAGAAGTGGCAGTGAATTAAACACGGATACAAAAGCAAAATACTGCGGATGCTGGAAATCTGAAATTGAAACAGAAAATGCTGGAAATACTCAGCAGGTCAAGCAGCATCTGTGGAGAGAGAAAAAGAGTCAACATTTCAGGTCGATTTGGTTTTGGTGATGTTGAGCTGTTTTAAAAAAAATAAAATTCTGGCTCAATCACAGCTTAATTTCAGAAGACAGTCCAACAAGATTTGTTGTCGAATCAAGGGTGGGAGTGGAGAGGTAAAGCTGGGTACCACTGGCATACATTTTGAAAACTAACCCCATGCTTTCAGAAATAAGAGGGGGCAAAGGACAGAAACTTGGGCACATTGGCAGTTACTGTGTGAACATGGGAGGAAAGACACTGCAACATTGGGACAGATAGGAATGGAACAAAAGGGCAGTACCACAAAAGGTGGATCGTGGAGAAGAGGTGGTGAAGAAGGATAATGTGTTCAGCAGTGATAACACAAATATAAAACAAAGACCAGGCTACTATACAATCCAAGAGGAGCACAACAGTTCACTGAGGAAGTGGAGCAATATCTCTCTGGCAATTAGGGTGCAGACACATTCCAGGATTTTAGACCTTGGATCTGACAATTTCATTACAGTAGTGTTGTAACTTGGTGATTTACTTTATAATTTAATGAGGACATACTAAAATTAGCACAATTTATGATTTCCGTACATTGCTCGACTTGAAGGGCATCCAGACAAGGGCTGTAGGTGGCCCACCAGCCAATGAGCCCTGAAGATCCTGCTCACAAAGCCCAGGCTGTTCTATTTGTGTTTAAATTTCTTGCTAGCTGGTTTGTCCGGTTTTGAATTTTATGGTTTCCAAAAGACTGCTCTTAGTTGCCTCATTGCTGAATAAATCTGAATACCTAGATTTGTTAATATCTGCAGATTAATAATAAAAATTAACGGAAGCATTCATATCAATTTCATATGTAGCTCACAAATCTAACCAGCCCACAAAGACAAAAAGCTTGGATGCTCCTAATCTATCTTAACCCTACAATACCTATACAGTTAAGATGCTCTGAATACATCATTCTGAACTGTTCAATGGAAATGATTTAACAACAAATTTTACTAATTAAGTCTAAAATACAAAACTGCTGCAAGAAGAATTTCTCCAACACTATTAGCAAGTAGTTTAAAAATACTCCACCATCTTAAACATAAAAGTATTGTGTATGTACAATTGGGATAATATACAAAATTCACTAATTACAGCACAAATTGTCAATATATTTATTGTACTTTGAGTAGCTGTGTTGTATGAACTCAGTTAATCACCAAAGAGACGGCAAATGAATTAATGTGCACTGAACCTGGTAGAATGACTGACTATGAAAAGGACCATTCAAAGAAATGACAAGCTCATATGGGGTAAATAGCATGGAAATTTTTAAAACCTGAATCAAATGCATTATGCTGTGGTTTAACAACCATTTATGCCTGCCATCTTAAAGGGGCTGTATCAACAGCAGTTTCAGGCTTCCAATTCAGGGCCATTCCATTAATCTACATATTTATATCGCCACACTAGGACAGAAATATTTGGCTATCCTTCTCCGAAGCAAGATTTGGATAAATGATATTTATGTGCTGCAAGCACGGTTCCCTAAATAAATTTGAAATATTAAGACACAAAGTTAGCGTAAACTGTGTTCTTTCTCCTTTTTCTTTAGTGCAGGCACCAACATCGAAATGTCAGTTTTTAGTTCTGTGGCAGGAGTTTTTGTTTAAAGCTTACTTCGGAAAACAGTCAGAAATGATCTATTTCGAGTTAAAGACTGAGGCATAATCGCAACATAAATTCTAGCCATCTGTGATATTGCTGTGGGGTAATCAGCTGTATTCAATACATTCCACGCATCACAAATGCAGATGACAGTTACACAGTAACCAGCTTAAGCTCTCTATTGTGTAACCTTCCCACATTCCCACAGGAAAACATTGTCCCTTTAAACATAACACTGTTACTTTCTTTTATCAAAAAACATACAGTATGAAGGTCATCATGGTTGTTCCAATGGTTATGTATTAATGTGGAATTATTATTTCAAGTTACTCAGCAAATTATACCATCTGCTCATTTTCTAAAACTATAGCCAGTGGCCATGTCATAAATCATTGCTGGAGCAAGACAATGGCTTAGATCAAATTTGAGCAATGTAATTTAAATGCAACATACACAGCGGGTTATTGCTTAATTTTTTTTTAGCTGGAGGCACCCCCTTTTTATAATCTAGCCCTTCATTCTCATCAGTGGAAACTTACCCTGACAAACTGGACAGCACTCTCCCTCAGGGATGTAATAGTTTTCACATTTCAGCTCTCCACATTCTGCTTTCGAACATAATGAGATCCCACCTCGACAGCGACAGAACCAGCAAGCCTCCATGCGATACACCTCTCCGCCTGTATACTCAGTGCCATTGTATACACATTTGCGAGTGGTTTCTGAAAAAAAGAGAGTACTTCAACTATAAGGGCTAACCTGTACAACTTTTCCTCAACTTTTGTTCAAGCACGATCTCCTGGAAACCAGGATTTCATTTGAAATGCAATATTTGGTCAACAGAGGTCTCCAGTACAGTATAATGTACAGTCCACAGTATTTCCTCGACATGTTCATTTTACAGAGCTTCCCTGTATTAAGCGCTACTCTGTTCTGGCAGCTTATTGCAGCTAAGTGAGCAGACTGAAGTTTAAGCAGAAAAATCATACAAGAAACTTTTCTGAAATTGCAACTAACTTAGAAACATTCTCTACTGTCATATTTGTGCCCAAAATTGATTTAATGGAAATGAACCTGGCTCACTGATGTCTAGTACATCTGTTCAGTGCAAACATAAGAGCAGAAGAAATAGGAGCAGGAGTAGGCCATTTGGCCCCTCGAGCCTGCTCCGCCATTCAATAAGATCATGGCGGATCTGATCTTGGCCTCAACTCCACTTTCCGCCCGCTCCCCATAACCCTTGACTCCCCTGTAGCTCAAATATATGTCTATCTCCGCCTTGAATATATTCAATGACTCCGCCCCCACAGCTCTCTGGGGTAGAGAATTCCAAAGATTCACGACCCTCAGAAGAAATTCCTCCTCATCTCTGTTTTAAATGGGCGACCCCCTTATCCTGAAACTATGCCCCCTAGTTCTAGATTTCCCCCATGAGGGGAAACATCCTCCCTGCATCTAACCTGTCAAGCCCCCTCAGAATCTTATGTTTCAATAAGATCACCTCTCATTCTTCTAAACTCCAATGAGTATAGGCCCAACCTGCTCAACCTTTCTTCATAAGACAACCCCTTCATCTCAGGAATCAACCTAGTGAACCTTCTCTGAACTGCCTCCAATGCAAGTATAGCCATCCTTAAATAAGGAGACCAAAACTGCACGCAGTACTCCAGGTGTGGTCTCACCAACGCCCTGTACAGTTGTAACAGGACTTCCCTACTTTTATACTCCATTCCCTTTGCAATAAAGGTCAACATTCCATTTGTCTTCCTAATTACTTGCTGTACCTGTATGCTAACTTTTTGTGTTTCATGTACGAGGACCCCCAGATCCCTCTGTACCGCAGCATTTTGTAGTCTCTCTCCATTTAAATAATAATTTGATTTTTTATTCTTCCTACCAAAGTGGATAACCTCACATTTCCCCACATTATACATCATCTGCCAAATTTTTGCCCACTCACTTAACCTATCTATATCCCTTTGCAGACTCTGTGTCCTCCTCACAACTTGCTTTCCCACCTATCTTTGTATCATCAGGAAATTTGACTACAGTACACTCGGTCCCTTCATCCAAGTCATTAATATAGATTGTAAATAGTTGAGGCCCCAGTACTGATCCCTGTGGCACCCCACTAGTTACAGTTTGCCAACCCGAAAATGACCCATTTATCCCGACTCTCTGTTTTCTGTTAGTTAGCCAATACTCTATCCATACCCCCAACCCCATATCTTGTGTAGTAACCTTTTATGTGGCACCTTATCGAATGCCTTCTCGAAATCCAAATACATTACAGAGATGTGGTTGCAAGGCTGGAAACGGAATATTCAGGGGTATTTGACATTTCTGAAGAATAAGCAGAAAGGAAAAGGAGGTGGGGTAGCTCTGTTAATAAAGAATGAGATCAGTGCAGTGGTGAGAAATGATATTTGCTCAGAAGATCAAGATGTAGAATCAGTTTGGGTGGAGACTACCATCGTGCTAAATGGGATAGATTCAGAACAGATATAACAGCTCAAAACTGAGCATCCACGAGGCGCTGTGGGCCATCAGCAGCAGCAGAATTGTATTTCACCACAATCTGTAACCTCATGGCCCGGCATATCCCTCACTCTACCATTACCATCAAGCCAGGGGACCAACCCTGGTTCAATAAGGAGTGTAGAAGCGCATGCCAGGAGCAACATCAGGCGTACCTAAAAATGAGGTGCCAACCTGGGGAAGCTGCAACACAGGACTACATGCATGCTAAAAACCGGAAGCAGCATGCTATAGACGGGGCTAAGTGATCCCACAATCAACGGATCAGATCAAAGCTCTGCAGTCCTGCCACATCCAGTCATGAATGGTGGTGGACCATTAAACAACTAATGGGAGGAGGAGGCTCCATGAGTATCCCCATCCTCAATGATGGTGGAGCCCAGCACGTGATTGCAAAAGACAAGGCTGAAGCGTTTGCAACCATCTTCAGCCAGAAGTGCCAAGTGGATGATCCATATCGGCTTACTCCCGAGGTCCCCACCATCACAGAAGCTAGTCTTCAGCCAATTCGATTCACTCCACATGATATCAAGAAACGGCTGAGCACACTGGATACAGCAAAGGCTATGGGCCCCAGCAACATCCCGGCTATCATGCTGAAGACAAGTGCTCCAGAACTAGCCGCACCTCTAGCCAAGCTGTTCCAGTACAGCTAAAACACTGGCATCGATCCGACAATGTGGAAAACTGCCCAGGTATGTCCTATCCACAAAAAGCAGGACAAATCCAATCCGGCCAATTACCGTCCCATCAGTCTACTCTCAATCATCAGCAAAGTGATGGAAGGTGTCATCAACAGTGCTATCAAGCGTCACTTAATCACCAATAACCTGCTCACTGATGCCCAGTTTGGGTTCCACCAGGACCACTCGGCTCCCGACCTCATTACAGCCTTGGTCCAAACATGGACAAAGGAGCTGAATTCCAGAGGTGAGGTGAGAATGACTGCCCTTGACATCAAGGCAGCATTTGACCGAGTGTGGCATCAAAGAGCCCTAGTAAAACTGAAGTCAACAGGAATCGGGGAGAAAACTCTCCACTGGCTGGAATCATACCTAGCACAAAGGAAGATGGTTGCGGTGGTTGAAGGTCAATCAATACAGCCCTAGGACATCGCTGCAGGAGTCCCTCAGGGCAGTGTCCTAGGCCCAACCATCTTCAGCTGCTTCATCGATGACCTTCCCTCCAACATAAGGTCAGAAATGGGGATGTTGGCTGATGACTGCACAGTGTACCTTCGCCGAATCCCACCATCAACATCTGGGGGTCACCATTGACCAGAAACTTAACTGGACCAGCCACATAAATACTGTGGCAACAAGAGCAGGTCAGAGGCTAGGTATTCTGCAGCGAATGTCTCACCTCCGGACTCCCCAAAGCCTTTCCACCATCTACAAGGCACAAGTAAGGAGTGTGATGGAATACTCTCCACTTGCCTGGATGAGTGCAGCTCCAACAACACCCAAGAAGCTCAACACCATCCAGGACAAAGCAGCCCGCTTGATTGGCACCCCATCCATCACCTTAAACATTCACTCCCTCCACCACCGGCGTACTGTGGATGCAGTGTGTGCCATCTACAAGATGCACTGCAGTAACTCGCCAAGACTTCTTCAGCAGCACCTCCCAAACCCGAGACCTCTTCCACCTAGAAGGACAAGGGCAGCAGGCGCATGGGAACACCACCACCTCCAAGTTCCCCTCCAACTCACACACCATCTTGACTTAGAAGTATATCGCCGATCCTTCATCGTCGCTGGGTCAAAATCCTGGAAATCCCTCCCTAACAGCACTGTGGGAGTACCTTCACCACACTGACTGCAACGGTTCAAGAAGGCAGCTCACCACCACCTTCTCAAGGGCAATTAGGGATGGGCAATAAATGCTGGCCTTGCCAGCGATGCCCACATCCCATAAACGAATAAAAAAAGTCTATAGGCCCCTTAACAGTAGCTACAGTGTAGGACAGAGTGTAATACATTTTAATGATCATGTGGAAATGGAGATCCGCGCACAATTAAACCACCTGAACTTGACTTTTGAATTGACCAGCTGTGACTTTCTCAGTTTATATTGTTCCACCTTATTGAAGTTTAGTTTTATGCCACAAACACAGAAAATCTACAATATTCACATCCAGGGTCAAGTGATGGGCTGGGGTTGACCAGATGCTGAGTTGCTACATCTTATGAACAGTTTTCACAAACTTTCAGAACGGATTCAATTCCTGCAATAATACTGCTGATAAACAAATCTATTCATCTTTAAACACCATGCAGGAGTTGGTCTACTAATCTCTGCAAAGCAAGTTTACTGTCAATCAACTATCTACATCTGGCCCCAAAAGCAAGGCTGCATTTTGTAACCTACTCTTCAAATTTGAAAATGCAACATAGGTAATTCCCCACCCTAACCCCCCTATAAAAAATGGACATCGTTGCTCTATGTCTGCAGCTGCATCAAACCAGATAGAAATCATTTGACTAGTTGAGAAATGTGCAGTTAGTGTTGCTCTCCATAATTGTATTTCAGTCCTCCAATGACAGTTGGATTGCTTCTTGTGTGTGCTTTATAGAACAATAATAATGTTTATAGAAAATGCTGGAAACACACACAGGTCAGTCAGTACCTGTGGAGAAAAGACAGCACAACAAACATATTGGGCAGAACCAGTTTCTGTTTTTGTTTCTGACTGCCACTATCTGCAGATTTTTGCTTTTTAGTAAAAAGATTTATCACACCAGCTGCAGTATTGAGTAAAGCACTGCAATAAATAAATCAATTTATAGAAATTTAATGTTATATTGTAATTATTGAGCGTCCTGAATTGAACAGATACCTAATGCCAGGTACATCCTGATTCTTTACAGACAGCAACAGTCAAACTGCATGCAAAAGATGACTCTTGTAAAAGACACAAATGGAAGATCACAAATCTTCGAAGTGCTGACTTGTACAACTCTGAGGAAATGCTATGAAAAATTAAAAGTTGTGGTGATTAATTGGAAAGCGTTGGTGTGCAAATTCCAGGCCGTTCTCAGGAGTGGAAAATTCACAATTCTTTTGAACTGCGTAATTCTGTGTAAAATGTTTGATGAACCCGTCAATCTGCTCTATTCAGTTTTTCTCACCGCATTCGTGGCAATGAAAGCTTTTTGTGGATGAGTGCCTGAGCTACTCCGAGTGAAAACCATCTTCTCCAAACCAGCGGTGTTTGATGTCAGCTTGCTGTCAGTGCATTCATGTGGGTTTAATCTGCAGTGGGCTCAAAAAGGCCAACACAAAAGACTTCAACACTGGTCAGAAAAGAACAGCAGACATTTATTATCAAAACACTGATCCCTTTCCTGTCAGCCACAATCAAGCTAGTACCAAGCGCTGAAGGGAATTATTTTTCACCCTTCGGATGGAACAAAAATTTAAAACCTTTCCCAACATTGAACTGTTGAACTTTTCAGCTCAAGCATGTGACCAGAAAAAAAAACCTGTTTAACTTTGCACTTTATTTCAAAATATTTTACAGTCTAAGCAGTTTTACAGTGACTGACCTAATAAAGCTTAGCAAGTCAATACATTTATATCCACTGACAAGAAAACATAATGGGGTCTGCTATCATGTATCCCTAATTGATTACTTTGATCTTCAGTCTTGTATTCTAAATGTTGGTATTTCCGCCTTTGCTGTCCTACAGTAAATGAATTCCCTCATGATCTACTGTTGAAAAGCACCTGCAGCTTTGAACCCACAATTACAAGGGGCTTCCAGAATGCTTGCCTCGAAGACTGACTTTGCCTGAACCTCTTTTCACAGCCACATTTCTTTTCTGAACACTTTCCCCCCAGGTCCAACTCATTCCATGTGGATTCCAGTTGAATTTACATGACTTTTTTGGATCCACTAATGATCAGCAATATCTCAGTGATATTTTATTTGAGCATTGAGGAATTTACAAACTCTACGCTCTCAATCTATAGCTTCAGCAGCATCAGTTCAATCCATACCATTGCTGTCTTGTTCTCGAGTTCTACATCAGCCTTCAACTCATCAACCGCTCAAACAAAACAGTTTGGGGGAAAATTTCGGTTGCTTTGCGCCTCCCGTTAGTGCCCTAAGAGGGTGCTAATGGGGCGCAAAGCAACTAGCGCCTGGGCGCAGCACCGCCAACGCCTCCCGCGAAATTCAGCGGGAGGTTAGCGGTGGCGCTAACCGTTAGTGCTCCACGGCGCTGGCGATGACGTCATTGCCGTGCGCAGCGCTCCAGCCGCGATCTTCGGTAGCGCCCCCTGACTTACCGCCGCCTACCTGCGGCCGGGGCGGCTCTATTTAAAAGCGAGGTGCTGGCCGGCCATTTTTGTTGCTGGCTGCCTGTCAGCACCTGCCTCCGCTCCCGTCCCCGGCCTCCTGACCCGACCCCCCCCCCCCCACCCCGCGGAGTGCCGGCTGCGCTCCATGAGCCCGGTACTTCGAGTGCCGGGCTCTTTTGCCGGTACTCCGATCCCCGGTGGCCCAGCTGGGCCCCGGGTCGCACTGCACAAGGCCCCTCCCCTTTAAGAAGGGGAGGAAGGCCTGCAGTATCGCGGTGCGACATAGCGCCGCAATATTCCCTTGCAGCGCCCCAAGAGGGAGGCGGGACGCTTCCAGTAACGCCCCACTTCCCTCTTGGGGCGCTACCACTCAATTTCGGCTGCGGGGGCACTAATTTTTCCGGGGCGTTAAAAGTAGCACCCCAGCAAAGTTAGTGCCCCAAAGGGGGCGCGACTCAATTTCTCCCCCTTTATTTCTTCCTTTAAAAAAATCAAGGACCAGAAGCTGAAGCAACCCAGAGAAAAGACAAGTCTGTACAGACTTGCAAATATAAACATCAACTATGAAAAGCTACATTCTGCTGGATGTAAAGCAAGATGACACTCAAACTTTTGATCCTGACCCTCAAATCTAAAAATCAAATTGCAATTCCTTTCCCAATGTCCAGAAAGCAGGGAGATGTCATCATCCCAGAGAAAAGTCAGGAAACAATGATTCATTTCAGTATCTTATGCTGTATGCCTGGGGTGAGCTCAAATCTCTGGAGTCTAATGTTGGTAGAAGTCTGCTCTACCTGTCCATGTAGAAATACACCAATATTAACCTAACTTGTCTCAGATTCAATTAAGACACCATTTAGTTCAACTCTACCAGCCATCCATCTTAGTGTTCAGGTGAAAAATTTCATTCCTTCTTGGGTCAGTTCACAACCAACAGGTCAAACATAACTTCTACTAAACAGGAATTTTGCCAATGTCCTCGATTCACAGAACACTTAAAAAAAAAGAAAATGGCACCATTCCATGAAGATGTAAGTCATTGGTTACAATACAAATGAAGCCATTGTTCTGCTCTACTTTATGCCAGTGGTTACGGAAACCATTTGCTCTTTCATCTCCACCTGGAAGATTGGCAAGTGTCCCTAGCTTTTATGACACCCCTCCTGTTGGGCATTAGTCCAGCTCATTCCTACCTTTCTTATCTGGTTTCTCCATTAATACATGTTAGCACAAATCCCGAGTCTTTACGTAATGCCATTCAGCCAACAGTTAACCACATGTTACGAGAAGGATCATGTACTTGCTTGCACCTATGTGATTGTGTTGTAGGTTTTGGGAGAACCTCAAAGGGGATCTGAACACATGAGCAATTTTTGGCAAGGCTGAAGAAGGAGGTGATTCAGAACTGGCAGGCAAAAATAAAGGGAAAGGGAACTCGAAGTGCTGGCGTAAGTCAGCAGACAAGTGGTGGAGCAACGCAACATCCAATCCCTTGTTTGATGGCTGGTGAAGTTGAGGTGGAGCTGCATGAAGTGCTTGCGAGGAGGGCTGCCCTCTATGCCACTCTACTGTACCATTCTTATTGTGACATGCCTGCACGAGGCACAGCCAAGTTTCAGGCCACAGTCAACCATTACTGTCACCGTGTGTGCCAGCCCTATGCTGCAAGGTAACCATAGATGCCCATGCAACAGATGCCAACAGTTCTGCATCTGTGTCTTTGTTGAACCAGAACCCCCCCTCCCCCCACCCCCAAGAACAAAAAAGCAAAATACTGCGAATGTTGGATATCTGGAACCAAAACAGAAACACACTGGAAACACTAAGCAGCTCAGGTAGTATCTGTGGGGAGGACAAACAAGTTAATGTTTCGAATGTGCAAACTCTGTCATAACTGGAAGATATTACAGATGAACAGCATTTAAAAAGGAATAGGACAAGGGGAAGGAGATGGGGAGGAAAAACACACACACACACACACGTAAGATGGTTAAGTGGAAAACAAGTAAATAGCTGGCTCTTGATTACCCTGGCATAATAACATAAGAATTAAGAACAGGAGTAGGCCATACGGCCCTTTGAGTCCGCTCCGCCATTCAATAAGATCATGACTGATCTTCGACCTCAACTCCACTTTCCCGCCCGATCCCCATATCCCTTGATTCCCCTAGAGTCCAAAAATCTATCTAACTCAGCCTTGAATATGCTCAACAACTCAGCATCCACAGCCACTTTGGGGTAGAGAATTCCAAAGATTCACAACCCTCTGAGTGAAGAAATTTCTCCTCATCTCAGTCTTAAATGACCGACTCCTTATCCTGAGACTATGCCCCCAGTTCTAGACTCTCAGCATCTACCCTGTCAATCCCCCTCAGAATCTTATATGTTTCAATGAGATCACCTCTCATTCTTCTAAACTCCAGAGTATAGGCCCAATCTATTCAATGCCTTCTTTCATGCAGTACTGTATTAAGTACAGTGTACTGTGATTGGGTAGCATCTGAAGAACCTTCTAACGGTTAATTCAGGTTACTATCTTGTTGTAACGTCACCGGGGGTCTGCTGTTCCAGCTTCCTTTGGAAAGAGGAGCCTCCACCAGCATATCTGCCAAAGTAAGGTTATTTCACCTATCTCTGCAGATGTGTGGTGGTGGGTGCATGCTGGAGAGAAAGACGCAAAGCATCTGTTGGGCATCCTTCACAGGTCCTTCGTCTTTTTTGAACAAGTCAGCTACAAGGACCCCCTATTGGTGTCAGTAAAGGAAGCAGGGGAAAAAAAATAATTGCCACAAGGGCCTAAGAGATGGCAGAAGAAAAAATTTCAGGGACTGCCCAGAAGTTCTAAAACCACTTAGCTTTAAAACCTGTGGGCCTTTTAAAGGGATTCCAGCCTTAAGGTTTCAACGAGCCACTCCTCCAGCCAGTTTTGTTGGAGCGGTGTGCACTCGGCATCCATTGGCTGGGAAAGAGAGTTGCATGTTTTCCAATCTTCTTTTGCATAGCTTCGTAAAGCTCCCACCTGCTTCAGATGAGAGCTTCCAACGGCCGCCCCAGGCCTGATCTGAAAATGTAGCATGGTGCCAATCCATGGAAAACAGGTGCAGACAGTTCATACATGCCCTAGTAAGTGATATAATAACAAGATACAGCCAGAGGCAACATGGTCAAGGACACAGAGAAGGACAATTACAACGTTGACTCTGGTGGATTCTGCAAGTATATAAACACCTGTAGCATTTGTCCTGGGCAACAACATGCAAGCTTGTGACCTTTTGTAGATATGCCGCAGAGGTCTAGACGACAACACTCTTGAGGATGTGAGACTGCAGATCAATTGATGGAAGGGGGCAAATATGTTTGATGGTAATGCTTCTGTATTGTAATTCAATGAAAAAAATCTATTTTTTTTGTTAAGTACCAAAGACAGTTTGGGACATAGTAAGAATATTCTTACAATAAAACTGTATGAGAAGTTTGGAATACAGTAAAAAGACAATTCAATGAAAATAATGAATTACTTTCATGTCAAGGTTCAAATCAGTCTAGTCTTGGTTCCCTTACAAATGTTCCTCTTCCGTAAATGCAAACAGTCTCACTATGTCTGCTTCCACAGGTAGCCGTATTACCCTCATAACTGATCCACACTAAGGCACATCATTAAATTTGCTGATCAACGCTATTTGTAAGATGTGCGCTGAAATGTTTGAAATTCAGTTTAAAGTAAAGATTAGGTCCTCTAAAACTAGAACTCAAATAAACATGTGTTCTTCCCAGCCTAGTTAGTGAGATAAATGCTTCCAATTGACTGAGGGACTATTTGTATACTGCCCCTACTAAATCAACATGCTAATTTAGGGTGGCCAACCTTTCAAAGCACAAGACCAGAAAAAACAAATTGTTTAAAATACAATGCATTCAGTATGATCACTGATATTTTCATTGTAGCTATAAATTTAATGTGCAAGAAATTTTGAAACTTGCTTCATCAAGTAAATGGTTCCCACATATTTACTTCAAATTTGGTCTTTATCGCTCTCCCTCTCTCATTCCTGCTCTCCTGGTCTCATTCAATTCTCTTGTTCACGCATTCCTTTTCTCTCTCACACATCTCTTACTATCTTAGTCATTCATTCGCCCTATTTCTATCTCACTCATTCCCATTGTCCCTGTCTGCCTCACAATCCCTCCATGTATTTTATTTCCTCTTCCTCCCCTCAGTTCCTCTCTCCTTCCCTCTTCCTCCATTCCAGTTGTTCATGACTTCCTCATTCCTTCTCCCCCAGATTCCATTTTTCCTCATTCTCTGTCCCCCCGTCTCTCATTCCTCTTCCTGTCGCTATCTATTTAATTTCCACTCCCTTTATCCCTCTTTGCTCTCTCATTCTCAGTCTCTGATTTTCTCTCTCTCCTGGTCGGTCACAAGCTACAGTAATAACGCATGAAGAAGACTTCACTCCATATTACTTCAGCCATGCATAAGCTTCCCCTCTCTTATTCTTCCACTCCAAGTACCATCTGTTACTGTTTAAGGTTCAAGCTGTAGTGGTAGCAGCTGTATTGCTCCCCGTTTCCTCCTTTGCTGGGCCCAGACCAGCTGGTTGTTCAAGAGCTGGTGTGTGCAGCATACCCCCTGCTGGATATGGTGGTACAACTAAAATGAGACGAACCAAAAATGATTGTACAAACATACAAACTAGTTTAACTTCTGGCAAGTCCACTCTGGAATCATCATTAGTTTAGAATAAAAGCCATGAACTGTTGACTGCTGGTTTTCAAGCTTCTCAACCTGAAGAGTGAACACGTAGCTTTTATCACAAGACCTTCTTGGTCTCTGTCAATGGAGCATAAACACCGGCATAGACCTATTGGGCCGAATGGCCTGTTTCTGTGCAGTAAAATTTGATGTAATTCTATGTCACCTTCTGCAGCTATGCTTGACCAGTTCATGAATCCTTGCTATAATTAGGGAGATGACTGTGCACACTTAGCAGTAAATAATAAAACTTTGACAAAAAACCCTAAATCGAACGATATAGCTTAGCTGGGTTAGAATTGAAAGAAGACAATGTTATTTTGTGTCATTGTTATTCTTCCATCAGGACTGAGTATGTGAGCAAGGATGCTAAATAAACCATTACTGTCACAGGAAAGCTACTGCTGCTCTAATTCACAACTCCACCATTAGACTGCCAAAGATTAGGTGCATAACCTCTGCCGAAACTGGAAGACTAATGACACGTGCACCTTTTGCGGTACTAAGGGTCACTGTACAGAAACACAAACTAGTAATGAAAAATTTGAAAAAAATTACTGCCAATCAATACAGTAATTAATTCAGCAAATAAAAACCAAACACCAATCTTGGCAGGTGCAGCTTCTACATCCAACAACACGCACACTCATCACCTTGCAAAGATTTTGCTGCCACAGAAAACAGCCATCACACTTGTGTAGGGAGCACCTTATCCCTGTACAAGTATGAACAAGCATTTATTTGTAAAGGGACAGATAGGCCAAATCCAAATCAAACCAAATTCACATTTGGATTTTCTGAAAATTACAAAGATAAGTACAGGCAAGAGAGGCCATTTCCATACATGCCCATTGCCAGCATTTTGGGGGCTTCCACATTAGTGCATCAGCATTTCCTGACAAAAGTCAGAGCAGCTGTGCCCGTTCTACTTCCCAGATCTACTCCTCTGGAGTCCAGTGGCTAATGCACTGGACGGGTCCCATTCTCCCCTCAGCGCTAATATCCATGATTGCCATCTTTGTTTACTATAGACCTGTGTAACTACTTGTTTTCACACGTCAAAGCTATTCTTCAGTTGGCAGCTTTTGCTAGTTTCTAGGTTGGTATGTATACATTTGGCTCGGCTAGTTCATCCCTTCACAAAAACCCTACAGCCACCTCTTGAATGACTTGAGTTTTTGCCTCACAACCAACCCAACACAGAGGACCTTCCCAGGTATGAATCACATGTGAAGAAATGCTTCCTGGCATCAATCCTAAACTTTTATTTTACCAATTTATACTTGTGTCTCCTTATCCTTCAGTTATGATTTAACATGAAATATGTATGTATGTGTATGATTTTTAACTAATTAGTTTTCTATTTACTTGTATGTGTGTTTTCTGCATTTCATCATACAACATTGAAATATATCCAAGTTATCTGTATGCATAGTATATTGTTAGAGATAGATCATTATACAGTCCCCACCGCTTAAAGTGGACGTGTTGGTGCCAACGTGATTTACCCGCTGTACGTGTTGGACGATTTACATGATCAAAAAGTTCTGACATTAATTAAACCTTGAAATGGACAAAACAAAATTCCTTCAAGAGATCCTGTGCATAGTGTCACTGGTACTTTGCATAGAAAAGGCATACTCAGATTTAACCTGTATTGCTTGTTTGCCCTAACTTTCTTCTCACAATGATTTCCTGCAAAAGAACAGCAGAGGCAGTAGCAGCAGCAGAGAAACTTCAATGAAGCTTGGCAGGGGTAGCAGATGACAAACAAATACCAAAAGGTTTGAGTTATTGTCATGTAATTTACTAAGTACACCTTAACGAGGTGTGGACTACATACCGAACACCTGTTTCTGCCTGAAATAACCTGCATCCTTAACATGCTGTAAGCGGTGACTTTGTCCTTGATAATAATGGTAATGGAAATTGGTTTGTGCTATTTGCCAGATTTAAATGTGCGTGGTTTAAGTGGTGGGCACTGTATTTACATATGCTACCATGTATAACCGACACCCAATACAACATGATACTTCACATCAATTTGTCACTCCACAGAGCTTTGATCTAATAATAGCAACAATGAACCTCCACTAGCATGGCATGGTTCCAGATGAGATCAGAGCTACCATTTTAAAACACCCGACTCTGTTTTTTGACAACTCACTCCAACAATCATCTCAATGATTTACACCTCTCTAAACTTGCTGTAGATTAGTTTAGCGGATTAGCCAACTTGGTGCATCAGTGGGTTTTCAGTATTCCACCAGTGCTTTTGATCTTGAATTATCCTGTAATAATGGATAACTGCAAATGAGCAAGGAGGCTGTAAAATTATGAACAGGTACAGATGATATCAAATATTGAGATTTCAAAAAATAATATTAATGCCTTCTCATGTCTACCATTGGTTATTAACCAAGCAGAGTAGTGGAGCAAAACGTTATTCAAGATATTATTGGGTGCTGTGATAGAAGAGTTAGGGTACGAGAGGGATGAACTTCAATGAGCTGAATGGCTTTACCTTCCTTAGTTTTCTTAATACACAACAGGTGTGCAGCACAAGGGGAAAATTGGGCCCTTAATATAATGTGAGTTAACCAGAGTTAATCTTAAATAAGTGTCACAGCCTTAAACTTCAATACATTGCATCTTTTCTATAAACTACCATGATCCAATTTTAACTGCACTAACATGAAATGCATAGAAGGCAATTTTTATATGTTTTTTTTTAACAATACCTGGTCTGCACTCGTACACGTCACAACACTCTCCTGGTATTCCGGTCGCCTCTGAAAGCAGAACGCGTTGATGAGCAAAAGGACAGTTCTCTTCTTTGCAGGCTTCCTTGTTACACTGGCAGGCACTAGGTGTTGGACAGCACTTGCCTGCTGGTGTGTATCCTTTGATAAGTACAGAATCCTCAGGGCAAAGAGATTCAAACTGTATTGGGCAGCGCTCATTGGAACAATCCAATCCTTCCCCTGAATAAAGGAAAAGGAACAATGTAAGAAGTTGAATCCTACTGAACTGCAGAGTAACTGCAGTACAATATATCATCTTTTATATTAAAATACATTTCACTAATTTAGATCGAGACAAACTGTCAATTCTGATAAAAAAGACCATATACTATTAACATAGGTAGCATTTACCATTTTGAGGACCACTAACATTTGCATAATTGAAAATAAACTACTCCTCCTTCCACTTTTGCAACATAAGTGACTTGTGTCATACTTCTGAAGAGCAGACCATATCAATTCAGCAAATAACAGATTAGCTTCATTGTTTTATTAGAATTAAGGGCGAACATATACCCGTCTCATCCCTGGAACTCACTATGCCACCTTGAAGTGGGGTATAAGATTACCACAACCTATATATGCAATTTGTAATGCAAATGAATTGATTAAAAACATTCTATGAAAGCTATTATGGCAATTGGACCTCCACACAGGACTTTTATAACTTGTAAACTTTGGAAAGGGATGGTTGCAACCCATGTACTAGTGCCACATGTATATCCGTCTTTAGATAGTTCTGGAAATGAAAAGTTGGGGGAGTCGACCCCTCCACTGCCTCTGATTTGTCACGCTACTTGTCTGACATCCAGTATTGAACAAGCAGAAATTTCCTCCAATTAAATATTGGGAAGACCAAAGCCATTGTCTTCGGTCCCGGTGCAAACTCCATTCTTTAGCCACTAACTCCATATCTCTCCCTGGCCACTGTCTGAGGCAGACTGTTCGCAAACTTGGAATTCTTTTTGACCAAGCCGAGCTTCCGACCCCACATTATCTCCATCACCAAGTCCGCCTACTTCCATCTCCATAACATTGTCTGCCTCCACCCCTGCCTCAGCTTATATGCTGCTGAAACCCTCATCCATGCCCATCACCTCTAGACTCGCCTATTCCAATGCTCTCCTGGCCAGCCTCCCACCTTGCACCCTCTGGAAACTCGAGCTCATCCAAAGCTCTGCTGCCCATATCCTAACTCGCACCAAGTCCTGTTCACCCGTCACCCTAGTGCTCGCTGACCCACATTGGCTCCTGGTCCGGCACCGCCTACATTTAAAAATTCTCATTCTGGCTGCGCACCCCTGATTTTAATCGCTCCATCATTGGCAGCCGTGCTTTCAACTGCCCAGGCCTTAAGCTCTGGAATTCCCTCCCTAAACCTTGCCACCTCTCTCTCCTCCTTTAAGATGCTCTTTAGGACCTACCTTTTTGACCTGTCCTAATATCTCCATATGTAGGTCAGTGTCAAATTTTGTTTGATAATCGCTCCTGTGAAGTGCCTTGGGACCTTCAACTATGTTAAAAGTGCTACATAAAATGTTTGTTGTTGTTGAGTACTGTGTATATTGTGTTTGGAATCTAAATTATGCTTCAAATGTCAGTGAGTTTTGTGCTTATTTAGGTGAAGATTTCACTGCTGAGAGATGAGAAATGTTTCCATTTTTACACCCAAGTGTCACCACTCCCAGGTTAGTTATAGTAACAACTTGCATTTATATAGCACCTTTAATGTCCTAAAATGCTTTAGAGGAGCATAATGAGACAAAACCTGACACTGAGCCAAAGGAGATGTTAGGAGGGGGTGACTAAAAGCTTGGTCAAAGAGGTAGGTCTTAAAGGAGGAGAGGTGGAGGCGTGATGCACTGCTTGGATGCAGCGTAAAAAATAGATCTATTGTTAAAATGTGCTTTCACCCCATGAAAATACACACCAACAGTACAAAAATTCTATTTCTCCAATAGTTATCCTTTTGGGTTATCGGAGTGAAACAGTCAATTTCTGCCAAGTTGTGGGCAATTTTGTGCTGCTCATTCATGCTTCCTTCGAACTCTTGAGACAGCGCTGATCTTATCCACAAACATCAGAGGGAGAAGACATTCATTCCAAGAGGCTGGGCTGGATTTAAATCTAAATCTTGGAGCAGGAAGGAAAGTATTCAAACTCAACTCTCTTGCTGACTATTGCCTTAATTCATTGGCTTTTGAGTAATGCAGTGGAATCGGGTTATACATAAATGTAATAGGAGGTCCAAACAAGTTCCTTATGGCTCAATCTGCTGCTATCCCTTGGACGTCTACAATGAAGGCAGTCATAAATAAACCGCAAGGTAATGAAAAATACCACTACATTTTACCCTGCATTAGATTCAAATATATGGGTTTTATTGTACTTGAAATAATTTTACACAATATGCTTCAGAGAAAATTAGGGAGATGGTTCATTTATTTAAAAAAAAGCATAATATAATGTTCCCCTAATCCAATTTGGACAATTGTTTTTCTTTATTTAATTAACTGAAGCAGCAATAAGAACCTATTTCATTGGCCATGTGGAACTAATACCGTGCACAGAACTCTTTGTGCAATTGTGTAAGAAGGCAAGCACACTATTCTGGATTTCTCTAATTTGCAGAGACAGAAGTTCAAATAAGGAGAAAGTTAGAGAACGTACATTCTTTGGAAGATTTACATCTTAAATCCATTTGAATCTGAACTCTAGCACTATGCCTTAAAGAAACATTCCGACAAGAGCTGCAGTGTTTTGTGACACAAAGTTATTGAACGGCACTGCTTTCCGAAGTGCAAAACGAAGCTGTAGTTTTACTGTTTTGCGCGTCTGCTTAAATAATGTAAATTTATTTGCTTGTCTGGGACAGTAAAACATTACTCCGCCAGCTGTCAACATGATCAAATTAAAGGATGCAAAATGTCGCACCTGCAAAAACACACAGGCATTACAAATCCGGTAATGTACAAGCATTGCATCAGTATACATGAAATGGTCATGGTCAAGCAACTGGCTCACTTTAAACACATACATGCAATTCCATTTCTCCATCCCTTCCTTTTTATTTCTGGCTGCATAATCTCAGCACTGACTGTTTTAAGAATGCAATTGTGCCAGAAATTAGTGTTTTGCTTACAGCAACATCAGGCCAGCAATGTCTTTCAGTTATAAAAGACTGAAAGAAAGACTTGCATTTATACAACACCTTTCGCGACCCCAGACCATCCCAAAGTGCTTTACAGCCAATGAAGTACTTCTGAAGTGTAGTCACTGTTGTAATGTATGAAACACAGCAGCCAATTTGCACATAGCAGGATCCCACAAACTGCGATGAGATAATGGGCCAAAAATTCGGCCCTTGCCGGGTGAGTACGCACTGTGTACTCACCCGTAAGGAGTCCTGAAGTGCCGGTTTCTGCATGCACTGCGCATGCGCGGGAAACCGGAACTTCCAGTCTTGCGAAGGGAGCGGTTCAGAGGTGAACCGCGTGCACAGTAGAGGCTGCGCGCACGCAGCAAACTTAGGTTTTTTTTCAGGTTTCTACGGGAGGGTAAGTATTGAAGAACCTGCGCTTTTAAAAAGGAGGCGCAGGACCCGTTTTCAACAAGGTAAGTGGTTAAATAATTATAATTTAAATTTTTTTTCAACAGGTTTATCTTTTTTAGATACTTGAAAGAAAGGTAAGTTTATTTTTAGCACTGTTAAAAAGTATTTTAATTTTTTCAAAAATTTAAATTTTTGTTTAAAGTAGTTAGTTTATTTAACTTATAGTTATTTTAAAAATGTGATGGTTTAAAAAAAAATTATTTGAAGTTTAGGTGTCGTTTTGGGGCCGATTTCAATTCACAGATTTGACAGGTCCTGTCAAATCTATGAATGAAAGATGGTCTGCTGCCATTGGCTCTCCATGGCCCACGTGATCCCAGGGGACGCATCGCACTAACTATACCCCTGGGATACACAAGCACTGTGCACCGGCAGCTGCAGGAGGCCCAGGAGCTGAAGTCCCCGTGGGCCCAAAGGTCAACAGCAGGCGCGGTAGGTAAGTGCACGCGCGATCCTTACCCCCGCGGCAAGCCGGAGAGGGGAATTTCAGGGCCTATGACCAGATAATCTGTTTTAGTGGCGTTGGTTGAGAGATAAATATTGGGCAGGACATCATGGGATCTTTTACATCCACCTGTGAGGGCAGACAGGGCCTCGATTTAACATCTCATCCAAAAGACGGCACCTCAGAAAGTGGATCACTCCCTCAGTACTGCACTGTAGTGTCAGCCTGGATTAGAAGTTTAAGGCCTAGAAATTGGGTCACCCGTTAATGACAGATTCTTGAAATAAAAAAGGTGGCCACTGCACTAACGCCCACCTTTGGCATGGGACTCGGCGTCTGCCAATTTGGTGCATGCCATAGCACTGCCATTAGCAGCGCTGGCCCTGGACATGCAAATCTGGAGAGCATGACGTCAGTTAGCATGCAACACCGCCTTAATGCCACGCTCTGCGAACCTGGACCTTTGCGCTGAGTTTAGCGCTGGGTCCGAAGCTCGTTCTGAAAAGCGAGCGTACAGCAGACTGACACAGATGCTGTCAGCATTTCTTAAAGGGACACATACATTTTTCGGGTAAGTTTGCAGTTAAGCTTTTGGACTGGGTTTTTTTATATTTTATTGAAGTAGTGGCTTGGTGCAATAGATGTTAGAAGTTTTTAAAGTGTGCAGGGAGTGCTGCTGGATGCTTGCAAGACCTCGTATGGTAAAACAAGGCCTCTGAGAAGGCAGAATATTCTACAAATACTCAGCAGATCAGGCAGCATCTGCGGGAAGAGAACCAGAGTTCACATCTCAGGTCGAGATGCTGCCTGACCTGCTGAGTATTTCCAGCATTTTATGCTCTTATTTAAGATTTACAGCATCCGCTCACGGAGGGAAGAGGAAGATGCAAAAGAGGAGGAAGCAGAAGGAAGGATGCAACCCAGACAGCCCCTTTCCGGCCGGGATATCCGGGATGGAATCATCTGCCTGTGGTACCAGTGATCACAACCCCAATTCCCCTTTCAACATTTGCCCCACACCTTACCTTCCCTCGGTTACTGACCATCACGGCATCCTCTTTGCCACAATGCTGAAATAAAAGCCACCACAAAGCAAACTTTCCAATCCAACTTTATACATCTATCCATCCAATATGACATCAAGAAATCAACTCATCACCCTTATGCAATCCCTTAGTGACTGTCTTGGGAGTACCTTTGCCTATCCTACTGATGTCACACAGTGCTACCCCAGTGGCTGCAGCATGGGTGGTGGAAGGCTGCTGACGTTCAGTGGGGGCCTTGCTGGTCGACCTCAAGGAGCTGGTGGCTGGGCGTGTGAAATCGAGTGATTTTTTTTTTTCTTCTTCACTCTACTCTCCCTCTTCTTGGTCAACCACTGGCTGGGCAGGCTGCATTTCTTGGGTGTGTGAAATGAGGAAGGCACAAGTTTGGAGTTGTGGTGAGGGGAGGGCGGGAAAGCAAGAGGTGCATGCGAGAAGGTGGATAATGTATGAGGATACCAGCATCTTGTATCCTTTCAGCCCCGCCGCTGGCCAAGGGCTCAACCATGACCCTGCTAAGAATGGCCAGCACTGTCTCCTCCAAGGGGGTGAGGTGAAGCTAGGAATGGGAGGTGTGCCTTGGGTTTGGTACAGATTGTTGGTAGGTGACTGATGGGGGCGGGGGTTGTGCATTGAGAAGTGTGCGAGGCTAGTGATGCAGTTGGTAGGAGACGGCTTTTGAAGATGCATTCACTGACCTTGACCACTGGTCTGAGGTCATGAAGCTTCTTTGCATTGGAGCCAGGTGGTGGGGGCGACCCTGCTGGCAGTGATGGCCTCGGTGATCTGGTCCCACATCCTTCTTTCTGGAGGACCTCCTGGCCCCTGCGGGTAGAGGACCTCTCTTGCAGTGTTGACCCCCTGCACAAAGCTGGAGTGCTGCGTGCAAGACCCTGGGTGCCCTTCCTTGGCTTGCTGAGCCATTTGTGTTAGTGACGAAGCACTTTTCCCATTTCTTTTGGTGCAGAAGAGCTGATGACTGCCATTGGGTAATTTTTTTAAATGTTTATTTCTTTTCAGAAGGCAGTTGAGCTCTAAGGGCTAAAAACTGCCTATTTTTAAATGATTTTTTATTTTTTTCATTTCAGAAGGCAATTCCCCTTCTTTCTAAAATGACAGTCTTACTTTAATAGAAGGCTGTCCTTCCAGCAAGGACGCTATGGCCACGCTACATTGGGCCTCCTGCTGAGACTACCGCCCGAAAACCAGCCTTGCACAGTGAGTTTAGCGCTGCACTAATATTAATTAGCAAGCAGCACCAATATACCGGTGCTGCCAGCGCTATTAATTTTGGTAGGTTTCCAGCGCTCTCGAAATTCTAGGCCTAAGTCTCTAGAGTGGGGCTTGAACCCACAACATTCTCACTCGGAGGGGAGAGTGCTACCAACTGAGCCGCGGCTGACATCCTGTATTATATGGTGTTAGTCATGGATCTCAATGTTATTGCTCACTGTGAATCAGTTGTTCAATGCTACAGTAGAGAGGAGGGTCTGGGGTGTGGGAGCACCTGGGTGCAGGAGGAGGGAAAGCTAGGCTATAAGTGTGCAATGCGGCAGCACTATAAAAAAAGAGTTGCAACTTTGGAGCACTACAGGGGAACTGGGGTTGAAAGAGTTGGGCGCGAGGAGCCTGGCAGAGGTGAAAATAACTTAGGGGCACGGTGAAAGAATTGGAACCAAAATTTAAAAAAAGACATATCTTTCATCCAAAATGAAAAGACTATAAATATTGGTATGGAAAAAATGTGGAACTCTGCTGGAAGGAATCAGAGGAGGATTTGGGGAGAGGAAACCTGTTCGATCGTGAGCCATTTTGTCAAATGGGGGGAGGGGGGAGGGAAGCATTCAGGTTACAGAGCATTGAGCATACATGAAAAGTACAAACGTGGTAGTTAGTGACAGAAATTTTGTGCATGTGCAGAAGTGGGAGAATGACCTATTGGAGCCAGAACAAAACATTGGAGGTGAGCAATGGGCGAATACACAAAACTGAGACCCCTATGAAAGCGGCTGGCCGGAAGAGGGAATAGGAGGTATAGCGGAGATGGTTTGAGGAATTTATAATTTAGTATAGGTTACTACGTTGGTAGGTTTAGTGATATCTTTGAGATTTTGGTTTGTGAGATGTTTTTAAAGTTATCAGTTATAGTTGTTGTGAGGGCATATAATCATTATCTGAGGAAGCAACCTAGCCACAGAAAGAAGCCAAGAATCCAGAGACAATGCATTCAGTATTGAAGTTTTTTTTGATTGGCTCATGTCTCCCAGGAACCAATCAACCTTTTTTCTGCCCTGTGGACATTTATCCAAGTCTTACATACATTTATACAAAAGCAAAATACTGCTAATGCTGGAAATCTGAAATGAAAACATAAAATGCTGGAAATACTCAGCAGGTCAGGCAGCATCTGTGGAGAGAGAAACAAAGTTTTGGCCCGTATTTTCCGATCGGAGGCTTCCTGCGTGCGGAGGCCTCTGATCTGGAAAAAATCTACGGACTTACCCGAGGGCTCCCGAGGTGCGTATAGCTCCGTTCCTGGGCCTCTCCAACTCCAAGTGCGCAGGGCCCACGTATCCCAGAGGCGCATGCAGTTCGCAAGCGTCCCTGGGATCACGTGGGCCATGGGGAGCCAATCAAAGAAGGGAATCTCCCTTCATACACTTGACAGATAGACCTGTCAAATATATGAATGGAGATCACCCCAAAAACACTGTAAAACATGAAATAATTTTTTTTTAAAATCACATTTTTAAAAGGAGTTGAAATTACAATAAATTAAATATTTCAAAAAAAATTAAAGCTTTTTACGGGGCTAAAAATAAACTTACCGTTTTAAAAAAAAAAGTATTTTTAAATGATAATTGAGTGAAAAAAAATGTTTTTGTTTACTTTTTTCAACTCTTATGCTGGTAAAAGCAGGCCTTACTCTTGCTTTTACCAGGCGTAAGATTTCTAAGGGTTTTCTGCGGGCGGAGGTTCTCCAGAAAGCGGAGCTATCCGCCCGCAGAGGCCCTTCTCCAGGGCAGGCGTCCGATCTGTCAAGAGCATTCTTGACAGATCGGAAATGCCGGTTTTCAGCGCATGCGCTTGGCATGCCTGAAACTGGCATTTCCGATGTCCCTACGGGTGTGTACACACCCATAGGCATTGGAATATACGGCCCAATGTAAACGTTAACTCTGTTTCTCGCTCAACAGATGCTGCCTGACCTGCTGAGTTTTTGCAACATTTTATGTTTTCATTTCTTACATACATTTGTTGTCCTATGGCATGCAACTGGCACAAGACTGTAGTGGTAATTTCATTAATTTGCGCTCCTGTCACAGAGCTCTACCCGCTGGGGGAATACAAACATGGAGGTCATCAGACCATCAGGATTTTCCAGCTATTAGAACACGAACACGAGCACGAGCACACGGTTCTGTACCAGGTCACACCAGCAACTTCTCAGCTTAAATAAAATCAGCACAAAAACACCATTCGCAACAATTTAGTGACTGAATAGAACATGCCCCTTAAGTTAATGTGATAGCAGTGGATGTTTTTAACACCAACATTTAAAATTAAACTCATGTTGGAATCTATTAAAAGAATAAAATCATTTTGAAGCAGTAAAATAATAACAGCTTGTCCCAATACTAGACACACACATGCACGCACACATTCAACTGGCAGTGGCTGGGTTACAGAACTGATGTGAACGGGCTTGTTAATACTTAAATCGTTACACAATTACTGCTTGGCAACAAAAATAAAGTTAGGTTAAGAAAGTATCCAAATCAGATTTAACTTAGCAATTTTGGCAAGAGGTTGTTTAAAGGTCACATTATGTCTGACCTTTTAAAACGTGTAATGTTAAATGTCATAAATTTTTTAAAAACATGGTGTACTCCATAGCTGGTTATTTTGGTAATTCAGCCTGCTTAAATCAGGAATAATGAGAGAATATCAGTGAAGATTATGGAAAATGTATGCAGCATCTTCGTCTGAATGATCATTTTTAGACCAGATGTTAATTACTTTTAAATTCTTTGTTGATAGCTGCTTGTTATAGTCAGTAGAGAGAGAGAAGTTTAATGGATGGCAACAGCACAACGCAGTGGAGCTCTCATCATCGGACTACATTTTTTCAAACCAAAATTTGTGGTGTTAAGTAGGGCTTACAAAAGCAAGTGGCGAGGGGGAAAAAATCTCAACTGTACCATGGCACAAAAGGAACAGGATTCCAGAACCACTGCACAAACATTAAGTAAATTAAGCAAAGGTAATGAAAGAGAGAAAGAAGTCCAATAAAGAAGATAAGTGAAAGATAGATGCATAACAGGGTGAGGAAAGAAAAACACCGTCACTCCCTTTCAAGAGATGTTGGTGTGTGGAAGTTGTTCCGGAGAGGCCACGTGTTATTTTTCTCCAAGAAAGCCAGCCATCCCACCCATCGACATCAATGAGTGGAATTATTACACAAATTAAATACAGACAGAATAAGATGTGACACCTGGAGTCGACGACAACATTTATCTCACAACCAACTACAGACATATACTGAGCAGAATGAAGAAAGTTACAGAACAATGTCACAATCAGCAGGAGAAACGATTACCAAATTATCCTCATTTTCATGAGTTATCTAAACAAATATTCTAAAATCAATCAAAATGAGCTTGACAGATCTGGCTCCCGACTGAAAGAAAATCTATTAAACACCATCGCCATAAGGTCAAAATAATTTAATGGCATGATACCAGAATGGTTTGAGAAAACTTGCTGGCAATGGTTATTAAAAAGTCATCCAAATATCATAAAATGATCTAAATTCATACAGACATCATACGTTGTATACTGAAATGTACAATTTTCCACACGGATTAGATCCACAGAGCCCAGGATTAGCTGTTTTTATGATTACAAAGCTCGTGCTCATATACGCCATACACAAGTGGGGGCAATTTTATATAAATACTTGTAAAGTACTGAAAACTTCACAGTAAATTCGGCCCCAGCTGGAGCATCGTGTCCAATTCTGGGCACCACACTTTGGAGAGGGTTTTTTTAAATTCGCTTATGGGATGTGGGCGTCGCTGGCAAGGCCAGCATTTATTGGCCATCCCTAGTTGCCCTTGAGAAGGTGGTGGTGAGCCGCCTTCTTGAACCGCTGCAGTCAGTGTGGTGAAGGTACTCCCACAGTGCTGTTAGGGAGGGAGTTCCAGGATTTTGACCCAGCGATGATGAAGGATCAGCGATATACTTCCAAGTCAGGATGGTGTGTGACTTGGAGGGGAACTTGGAGGTGATGGTGTTCCCATGCGCCTGCTGCCCTTATCCTTCTAGGTGGAAGAGGTTTTGGGTTTGGGAGGTGCTTCCGAAGAAGCCTTGGCGAGTTGCTGCCGTGCATCTTGTAGATGGTACACACTGCAGCCACGGTACGCCGGTGGTGAAGGGAGTGAATGTTTAAGGTGGTGGATGGGGTGCCAATCAAACGGGCTGCTTTGTCCTGGATGGTGTCGAGCTTCTTGAGTGTTGTTGGAGCTGCACTCATCCAGGCAAGTGGAGAGTATTCCATCACACTCCTTACTTGTGCCTTGTAGATGGTGGAAAGGCTTTGGAGAGTCAGGTGGTGAGACACTCGCCGCAGAATACCTAGCCTCTGACCTGCTCTTGTTGCCACAGTAGTTATGTGGCTGGTCCAGTTAAGTTTCTGGTCAATGGTGACCCCCAAGATATTGATGGTGGGGGATTCAGAGATGGTAATGCCGTTGAATATCAAGGGGAGGTGGTACATCCAAACCCACGAACTCTACCACCTAGAAGGATAAGGGCAGCAGCCACATGGGAACACCATCACCTGCAAGTTCCCCTCCAAGTCACACACCATCCTGACTTGGAAATATATCGCCGTTCCTTCATCGTTGCTGGGTCGATATCCTGGAACTCCCTCCCTAACAGCACTGTGGGAGTACCTTCACCACACAGACTGCAGCGGTTCAAGAAGGCGGCTCACCACCACCTTCTCAAGGGCAATTAGGGATGGGCAATAAATGTTGGCCTTGCCAGCGATGCCCACATCCCAGGAATGATTTAAAAAAATGTAGGCAAGCTAGAATGTGGGTGATGGGCAAGTGGGACTTCGTGCACGATAGGATACGAACACCAGAGTTTTGGATGAGCTAAAGTTTATGGAGGATGGAAGATAGGAGGCCAGGAAAGAGGGTGTTAGAATAATTGAGTCTGGAGATGACAAAGGCATAGATGAGGGTTTCAGTGGGAGATGGGTTGAGGTAAGGCCAGAGACAAGTGATGTTACAGAGGTAGAAGTAGATGGTCTTTATGGTGGAGGTATAGGGTGGGAAGCTCAGCTCGTGGTCAAAATAATGCTGAGATTGCGAACAGTCTGGCTCAACCTCAGAGTGGCTGGGGAGGGGAATGAATTCAGTGGCGAGGGTACTGAGCTTGGGGCAGGAGCAGAAGACAATGGCCTGAAAATTAAACCTAATATGCGAGAGTACGCACTGTGTACTCTCGCGTATTAGATCCCGAATTGCCGGTTTCCTGCATGCACTGCGCATGCGCGGGAAACCGGCACTTCGTGAATTGCAAAGGGGGCGGTTCCTAAGTGAACCGCGTGCGCACTACAGGCTGCGCGCACGCAGTGCACTTAGTTTTTTTTTTTCCAGCTTTGAACGCGCAGGTAAGTGGTGAAGATTTTACACATAAAGAAAGCAGGCGTAGGACCCCCTTTCAACAAGGAAAGTAGTTAATTAAGTGTTATTTTAAATTTTTTTCAACAGGTTTATCTTTTTTAGAGACTTTAAAGAAAGGTAAGTTTATTTTTATAACTTTTTAAAAGATTTTAAATTTTTTCAAAAATTTAATTTTTTGTTTAAAGTGGTTAATTTATTTAACTATACTTATTTTATTAATGTGATGGCTTTTTTTTTTTAATTTAATTGAGGTTTAGCTGTTCTTTTGGGGGTTTGTAGTATTCATAGCTTGGACAGCCCTTGCTGTTAAAACTATGAATGAAAGATGGTGTGCTGCCATTGGCTCTAACTGAATCACGTGATGCCAGAGCTCGCACGAACTAATTGCGCCTCTGGGATACGCAAGCACTGCACGGTTGCAACAGGGAGAGGCTTTGAAACTAAAGTTCGTGTGGGCCCCAAACAAAAAGGTAGGCGCGGAGTGCGATATCGCGGGGAATCCTTACCCCCGCGGGAACCATCGATGTTTAATTTCTGGGCCAATGGCTTTGATCTTCCCAATGTTTAGCTGGAGGAAATTACCATTCATGCAAGACTGGATGTGGACAAGCAATCTTGACAGCAAAGGGATAGTGGAGCGGTCGAGAGAAGTGGTGGAGAGGTAGAGCTAGCTGGGTCATCAATATATACGTGGTGATCTCATGTCTCCTAATGATGTCACCATGGGCAGCATGAAGATGATAAAGACAAGATGGATCCTTGAAGGACTCTGGAGGTGACAGTGCGGAATGGGACGAGAAGCCACTGCTAGAGTTACACTGGCTGGGTAGTTAATAATGGAACCAAGCAAGTGCAGTACTACCAAGCTGGATAACGGAGGAGAGATGTTGAAAGAGGATAATGAGATCTACTATGTTGAAGGCTACAGAAAGATTGAGGAGGGCGAGGACTGAGGAGGGATAATGCACCAGGGTTACACAGTCAAAGAAAACGCCATTTGTGACTTTGGTTAGAGCTGTTTCGGTGCTGTGGGAAGAGCAGAAGGATTCAAACAGAGAGTTGCTGGAGGCAACATGTTCAAGAAGAGGGATGTTGGAGATGGGGTGATAGTCAGCAAAGACAGATAGTTCAAGGGTGATTTCTTTGGAGGAGGGGATTTATGATACCAGTTTTGAAAGGGAAGGGAATCATTTATAACGTCAGCTAGCATATGTGCTAGTTAGGGAAGTTGGGTGTTCCATAGTTTAGTCGAAATGGGATCAAGGGAGTAAGAAATGGGTCTTATGGATGAGTTGGAGAGGGTTGAGGTGGGGGAGAAACTAAAGAGAGACAGGGTTTCAGGTTTAGAGTGGGAGAAGGACTGGGGTTTGTTTGGCTTTGTGAGTAAGGGGAAGGAGAGAAGCAGTGGAGTCAGCTGAATAGATGGTCGCTATCCAAAAAAATATGTAACAGCTTAGGATGGGCACACTTCAGTGCTGCTTGTGTGTCAAGAAAGCATCACAGTCAATGTGGTGCTGGTGGAGTGAAAGAATTTTTTTTGGGGGGAAAAATATACAGATTGGTTAAAAATGTTTCATCCCCTTCTATGTAATTTACTGTTTTTAAAAATATACAACACAATCTGTACTTTGCTAGATTTTGCACTCGTTTGGTGATGCTCAAAATCAAAATTTTAATGCCCAATAACTTGTAGTGAATAAGGTTATCAATTAGATTTAAAAAAAAACTTTTTCCCCTTACTCTTAATGACATCCCCGTCTCATCCATCAGCCACGGCCAAGATTGCAAGTGGCGCCTAGTTCTTCGCTCCCTGCCAATCCCACTCGCCACTCGGAGGCAGCCTGGGGAAGTGCCAGTGCTCTACGGAGTACTTCACCGCAACAAGAGAGACCAGGAGCTCTTCATATACAAAATCGTGGATATAGAACCCTCCTAGCTGTACATGTTCAAGCTCTATTGAGTGGCACTATAACATAATAAATACCCTTCACGAGTTTTAATTTAACTCTGTCTTTCAGGCCAATGGTTATCTTAGACACATTATAGAACAATTTTTTAAAGCTATAAATGGTAATAGATTTCTAATAATTTAGAACAAAAGTTGTAGCTTAAGGGCAAAGAATGCATTTGCTTAGAAGGGAAAAAAATGCACAATACTGCAAATATTTAGCTATTTGGCATGTGTCCATGTGGCATTTCACTTGGATATGGTTAGTGTGGAATTCTAGAGCCAAACAGATGTGGGTTTGGAAAATGGAAAAGTGACAAAAGGTTCAAAAGGTAGGTCATGAGAATTTAACCTACATTCATTGACGATCACACTATTTATTTGTGGTGTATCGAGTATAGGGCCTTACATATACACAAGGCAATTTCTTTAGGACCGTCAAATTCCTCTGGCAGGTGCGGCATAGCAACAAGACGTCTGGTGCCAGTGCACAAAATAGTTTTGTAGTTTTCATGATCATTTGACAAGTTTTGGGGGGGGGGGGGGGGGGGGGAAGAGGGTTTTCCTCTTCCTTTATCAATTTCAGCTTGGATGAAGATCCCCTGTGAAGCTGCTTTCAGAGTCCTGCTGCTTTCCCCCCCCCCCTCTCCCAGCTCATCTTCCATGTCAGCTGCTAATCACATGCTATGCCTATATATCTTTGCAGCTCCCAGTTATTTAAACATGTTATGGGGGTATAAAGTGCTCCAAATAAATTACATGCTGAACTGCTGACTAAGAGCAAATTGCATGGGGGCAGGGGGAAATTAGCCATTTAGCAAGGAATATTTAAGTAAAAAAAAATATCACGGAACTATTTTGTGTGCTTTGGAGTTTTTAAATAAGTACAATTGATGAAGAAAGCATTTCCCTGGCTTGTAACTTTGACATGACATCCACTAACCAGCAAACACGCTTCAGCATACAAGCTGCTGTTGCTTGCATATGCTATACAATGTGCCCATTGATAAATCCCCTGCTTTGACTAACATTATGCTTGAATGTGTAAAGCATCTGTACTGAACCCTGGCCAAAGCAGACCTTGCTTTCTTTACTGAGCTGGTCATCACCCGAACTAGATTCAAAGTATTCATAAATTGAATTCCCAGGGGCACTGTAACAATCTGCAGCTTCAGTAACATATTAAAGGGACATGAACTTACTACAATTTTAGCAGTTATACAGGGGAAGTGCTGGCTTTGAGAATTGGCACCACTTCCATTTCTTAAACACTTTTAATTAAAAAAATGTTTAGATATTGCCTTCACTCATAAAATGGGGAAGAAGGGGATTTCTAAGAAACAATGAAAATCGACTACCCTGTTAAAAATGTGATTATACTCCACATGAATTTAGGAGAGCGACATAAATTTCCATTAGACCGTGGAACAACATCGCTGCAGTGAGTGCTATAAAGCAAGCACGTCCAAACTGTGGCTCCCAAATCCTGCCAATCCGTCCCTTGAAGCCCAAGTAGCCGAGTCCTATTTGTGCTTATTATTTGCTGCGTTTAACCTGCTTAAATTTTGTGGCCCTGAAGGTTTAGAAAGGGCCATTTTTCAAGTGTTTCTGGAACAAAATACCAGAGATAACAGTTAACCCTTTGATAAAAACTGTAATGAAACATAAATGAGATTGAAGTTTGTATACAACTGAACAATAGTATAAAAACTACGTAAAAGAGGCTTCTAGATATTTCAGTTGGTAAATTCATGGCATGGTACTCTACCACAATGGTGAGGAAGGTCCAAGGTTCTATCTCTGATCTGCGTTTAGCTAGCTGATCTCAGTTGGAGTGGTGATGGGCCATTACTCGAGTGACCTTTATCAGAAGTGTATTTTTTAAAAAGAGGATAGAATCATTTTCAGCTGTGATAATCTGTCAAATAGCTCACCAACTGTCACTATCAAAGTTCATTTATGAAGACTAGCCACCTGGTGAGGTATGAAAGGGCTACAAGCACATTCCAGTTTGCACTTTCAGACCATGAGGGAAGAAATCACCCCTCAAGTGGTATATGGTCACTATTGATCTAGACATGTTTGTCTAAATAAGGGATGATGATCAGATCCTCCGAGTCAGTGCTTCCCCTTGGCAACATCATCCACAGGCACCTTGTCCTCCTCTTTAAATTTGTGCAAGGCCTTTCCCCTCCCTATCTCCAACCTCCTCCAGCTCTACCTTTCCACCACTACTTTCGATCACTGCTCATCAGCCATCCAGACTCGGAGAAGCCACAAATTTCGGGGAAGAATGAAGCCATAGTCTTCAGCCCCTGCCCCAAACTCCGTACCCTCGCTACCGACTCCATCCCCTTCCCCAATCACTGTCTCATGCTGAACCAGATCGTCCGCAACCTCAATGTTCTATTTGACCCCGAGCTGGGCTTCCATCACAAAGATCACCTACTTCTACTTTTATAACATCACCTACCTCCACCCCTCCTTCAGCGAAACCCCCATTGATGCCTCTATCATCCCCGGAATTGATTAGTTCAATGCACTCCTGTCTGACATCCTATCTTCCGCCCTCCATAAACTTCAGCTCATTCAAAACTCTGCTGCCCTTATCTTTTCCCAACCTCTTCTCCATCACCTAGGCTTGGCTGACCTACACAGGCTCCCAGTCCAATGACCCAAATTAAAAAGTTTTATCCTCATCTTTAAAACACTCCAATAACATCGCACCTCCCTATATCTAATCTCCTCCAGTTCTACCAATCTCAGCCCCCACCCCCGACTCCCCAATCTCACTGTTCCTCTGACTCTAGCACCTTACACATCTCCCTTCCTTTGTCTCACCATTTGCAACTGTGCCTCACACTCTGGAATTCCCTCCTTAAAGCTCCGTCTGCCCCTTTAATACCCTAGTTAAAAACCAACTTCTTTGACCAAGCTTTACTATCTCCTTTTTTGGCCTGGCCTCCATTTTTTTCTTATGCCCCACTGAAACACCTTGGGATGTTTTTCTGCATTAAAGCCGCTATATAAATGCAAATTGTTGTTGCCTGAACTAAACGGAGTCCTAATGCAACATCAATAGTGGTCTTATTTGACGGTGCTTTTTGGTGCACCTTGCACATGGAGATTGGGTTGAGTGGAACCACGGGAAACAATTCAGCGAGGGCTTTTATCCTCACACCTGAATAAGTCGACCAGGATTTTCTTCCGACGTCCTAACGATCCATCACATCATTGCCACCAGTGTTTTATTACAGGATAATGGGCAGAGACAGATCCTTGGAAACAGATTCCCCTGTCAAACCATTCGTATGACTATTCCATCTGCCTGCTGATGTGTCACTAAGGATAAAGTTACACTGCAATCTAAGCAAACTAAAATTTGTGCAAGATGACCTCCTGGAGGCGGTTTCACATATCATTTGTTTGTGAACACTGTAGTTTTCTGAGTAATACTGACACTTTTGTGTTGGTGCACACCCAGAACCATTTTGCATTGATGTAAAAGTAGTAATGTAACTCCACCCTTAGTCTTGTGCGCATGTGGGTTTTAAGGTTGGTGAAGGTTGTCTCCACACCTATGTTAATCTGAGGTGGTGACCATGGATGTTTTAGCTCTTCTTTTCCCTCAGATTGATGAATAAGTCTTCTGATGAAGGGTATGAATTCAAAATGCTAACCTCTCTTTTCTCTCTTTACAGATACTGGCTGACCTGCTGTGTATGTCCAGCATTTTATGTTTATATTTCAGAGTAATAATATAATAATCACATTTTGCACTTTTCATATTATTCCTTTTTGGAGCTTTTTCTATTTTGGGGGGGTGGGGGGGGGGGGTTGGGGGGAAAGAAAGAGGCTGGTGGGTGGCAACACAAGTCTTGTTAGTGAAAAAATAACCATCACACCAACGTTACACACCTCTTCACTTCAGTGTAGTTTCTTGGGTTTTAAATATTCCAGCATGTCAACTAATATCTGGCAGTGACAGTTTATGGTGAAGTGGCATTTTGTGCATATCTTTTTAAAAATGTTTTAAAAATCATGGTAGGGGCATGTTGATTATTGGTTAAAACTTAAATACAAGCTATAATAACAATGTTAATCAAGCACAATTCTATAACGTTCACCAATTCTACTCGTCAATATTCAGCAGTACAAATTTACAAAGAACTCCCTTTGGCGAGCTTACAGAAAACACATGTACAGTACTTTGAAAGCGGCAAAGGACTTACTGTAGTCCAAGAATTAAAAGCTGTGGAGAAATATTGAACAGGAATCATATGGGAGGTTCTTCTATTCTATGAATGAACAAAGACTGGGTAATATACAAGATACAAGTTTGTGAATGGATTATGAAAAGATTGTTCCAAGTGCCACATAGTCTGTATCAAAACTATTAATCAGTGTACTTGGTCTGTACTGTGGGAATGGTTCGCGTCAGTATCATTCAGCATGAAAAAAAACACATTTTACGTAAATAAAACAGCACAAGTCAAAACAGCCGTTTACTCTTCATGTAAATTTTACCATATTGGAACTCTTTGCTTGTCCCAAACAACGTTCCCTCTTATTTTTTTTTTCGGGGCATGGCCCCTTTAAGGGGCTGTGTGGCCCATTCAGTTTCGCGCATGCGCAAAACTTGACATTGAAAAAGTTGGTCCCAGGCTGCACAGGACCAGCAGAGAGGTGTGTGGCCGTGCACCTTATAGGGCACGTTGGTCCCAAACCTATTCTTTCTTACAAAACCAATGTATTCGCTATATCGTATTAAAAATAATAGGTCCAAATAGAACACAATGGCTAACATTCAGAGACACTACAGCACACTGTACTACAAGTGGTTTTACTTCGGCCATGCAAATGGCCAAAATCAACAGTAATTCTGTAAAACGACAACAATCAAATGTTCTAATTAGCCCTGAAAATTTCCATTGCACTTTTTATCCCAAATATTTAAGAGTCTTGGATTTCAGGCATGTTACACAAAATCTAGTGACATCACCCATACAGTAAAGCAGCAACTTTATCTGCTGGCAGTACATAACTAACCTTTTAAACTTTACAAACCAATTTTTGGCTAGCAGCGTTGAATATGGAAACTGACCTAGGGCTATATTCTAAAAGACATCTGCAATCGCTTTTCTCAACATAATTACTAATTTCAAGGCTGAAACTGTAAAACACATCCAGCAACAATCATTCGATCGTAATTCATTATTTCAGTTTGTAACAAAGATCACCTGTGCAACTATTCTGAAAACCACTTGTTTAATTTTACAATCCTAATAGAAAATCTCCTTTTGTGATGCAATGCTTTCAACAACAATGATTCAACAGTGGGACTCAAAAAATATCCTTAATCAGCCGTGGCTCAGTGATAGCGCACTTTGTCTGAGTCAGAAGGTTGTGGGCTCAAGTCCCACTCCAGAGACTTGAGCACAAAATCTGGGCTGACATTCCAGGGCAGTACTGAGGGAATGCTGCACTGTCAGAAGTGCTGTCTTTCTGATGAGACAGTAAACCGAGGCCCAGTTTTCCCTTTCATTTCAAAGAAGAGCAGGGGAGTTCCTCCTGGCTAATACTTAGCCCTCAACCAACATCACTAAAACAGATTATCTGGTCATTATCACATTGCTGTTTGTGGGAGCTTGCTGTGCACAAATTGGCTGCTGAGTCAGAGTCATAACGGCACAGAAGGAGGCCATTCGGCCATCGAGTCCGTGCCGGCGCTCTGTGGAGCAATCCAGTCAGTCCCATTCCCCTGCTCTATCCCCGTAGCCCTGCAAGTTTATTTCCCTCAAGTGCCTATGCCGTCTCCCCTTGAAAACATTGAGTGTCTCCACTTCCACCACTTCCGTTGGCAGTGAATTCCGGTCATCACCACTCGTTGCGTAAAAAAGTTTCTCACTTCCCCCCTGTATCTCTTGCCCAAAACCTTAAATCTGTGTCCCCTAGTCCTTGTACCATCAACTAGTGGAAACAGCCTTTCACTGTCTAGCCTATCCAAACTCAATCTTGTACACCTCTATCAAATCACCCCTCAACCTCCTTTGCTCGAATGAAAACAAATCCAGCTTCTCCAACTTGTCCTTGTAGCCAAGATCCCCTCATCCCCAGAACCATTCTGGTAAATCTCCTCTGCACACTCTCAAGGGCCTTCACATCCTTCCTAAAGTGTGGTGACCAGAACTGGACGCAATACTACAATTGTGGCCTAACCAGCGCTTTATAAAGGTTCAGCATAACTTCTCTACTTTTGTATTCAATGGGGGAAAAATTCGGTTGGTTAGCGCCTCCGGGGGGCGCTAGGAACTTAGCGCCCGAGCAGAGCGATTTTAGTGCCGCTCGCGAAATTGACCAGTCGTTTTGCGGCAGCGCTAAACACTACCGCCACGATCTCTTGCACCCGCAGATCGTGGCGTCAGTTGAGCGTGTAATGCCTCAGTAGCGCTCCTAGACTGGATATTGAGTCGCGCCCCCTGCCTTAGCACCTGCCGCTAGGAACGACAGGTAGAGGGGAACGTTTTCAAGTTGGGAAGGGGCTGGGGGAGCGCTATTTAAAGGCGGGCACTTCCTCCCTTTTCTTGTTGGCGAAATTTTGGTTTTAACGCTGTACTAAGGAGTTTTGGCCCTCAGCACCACTTTTGAGGTTCATATGCGCCGAGCTCTTTCCCTGGGCCTATCCATTTGTGCTTCCAACACAATTGCTTTAGAGGTCTCTCCAGGCCGAGATTCAAGGCTGCAATGAGCAGGGTATGGCTGCCGCCCCCCCCCCTTTAAGAACTGGATGGCGCCAGTGTGTCTGGCTTCCATGGTAATTGGTATCGCCTGAGCTTCGGTAGCGTTCTGAGGTATCGCCTCGCTCCCTGACGTTTGCGCCTTGAGAGGTGTGTAGCGCCTGATTTAGTGCTCAAATCACCTCTAGGGGTGAGAGAGGCGAATTTTGCAGTCGGAGGCGATAATTAGCGCAGGGCACTAAATTTTGCGCCCAGCCGATATTAGCAGCCCAAAATGGGCGATACCCAATTTTTCCCCCATCGGGGTGAAAATTGGTAGACAGGATGTACTAGAAAGGCTAGGTATGCTTAGAGTGGACAAGTCGCCTGGTCCAGATGGCTTGCATCCCAGGTTGCTAAGGGAATTGGGGGAGGAGATAGCGGAAGGGCTTGCCATAATTTTCCAATCTTCCCTAGATGAGGGGGAGATGCCGGAGGATTGGAAAGTGGCAAATGTGACACCATTGTTCAAGAAAGGGAATAAGGACAATCCTAGTAACTACAGGCCGGTCAATTTAACATCAGTGGTGGGTAAAGTTTTAAAAACAATCTACGAAAAAATTAACGGGCATTTGGAGCGGTTTAAGCTAATTAGGGAGAGCCAACACGGGTTTGTAAAAGGCAGATTGTGTTTGACTAATCTAATTGAATTTTTTGATGAAGTAACAGAGAGGACTGATGAAGGGAATACAATGGATGTTGTCTACATGGATTTTTTGAAGGCGTTTGACAAAGTACCACATAGAAGGCTGCTTAACAAAATTGAGGCTCATGGAATAGGTGGGTCAGTGGCAGCTTGGATAAGGACAGAAAACAACAAGATGTGGTAAATGGCTGTTTTTTTTTTAGATTGGAGGATGGTAGACAGTGGTGTTCCCCAAGGGTCAGTGCTGGGGCCACTGCTTTTTTTGATATATAACCTGGATATTGGAATAGAGAGTAGAATTTCCAAATTTGCTGAAGACACCAAACTTGGGGGTGTGGCAAACAGTGATGATGATACCAATCGACTGCAACAGGACATTGAAAGGTTAGCAGAATGGGCAAACAAGTGGCAGATGGAATTTAATACAGAGAAGTGTGAGCTGATGCATTTTGTCAGAAGGAACAGGGAGAGGCAATATACACTTATTGGCACAGTTTTAAAGAGTGTAGAGGGACCTGGGAGTTAATGTGCATAGGTCCCTAAAGGTGGCAGGACATATTGAGAGAGTGGTTAGCAAAGCATATGGGATCTTGGGCTTCATACCATTGCTTCTACCTTTTCCACTTCTACCAATATTTTGTCAGCATCCACCTCCATAGTAAACACCGATACAAAGTACTCAATGAGTATTCTAGCCTTGTCCTGCACCTCTAAGCATATATCACCTTCTTTGTCTTGAATAGGCCCCACCCCGCCTCTTACTACCCACTTACTGTTTACATGTCAGTAGAAGATTTTTGGGTTCCCTTTTATGTTAACCACCATTCTACTCTCATATTCTCTCTTTGCCAATCTTATTTTCATCTTCACATCCCCTCTCAACTTATTGTATTTGGTCTGGTTTTCCCTTGAAGAATTCACCTGACATGCATCGTACACCCTCTTTTTTTGTTTCATCATCTTCTCTATCTCCCTCGTCATGCAAGGAGCCCTTGCTTTGGTTACCTTACCCTTCCCTCTTGTTGGAATGTACCTAGCCTGTAGTTGTAACATCTCCTCCTTAAAAATCACCCATTGTTCCATTACAGTTTTTCCTGTCAGTCTTTGGTTCCATTTTACCCTGGCTAGGTCCTTTCGCATCCCATTGAAGTTAGCCCTATTCCAGTTTAGAAGTTCCACTCTAGATTGTTCCTTGCTCCTCTCCATTGCTAATCTAAATCTTATGATACGATGATCACTTGTACCCAAGTGTTCTCCCACAGACACTTGGTCGACCTGGCCCACCTCATTCCCCAGCACCAGATCCAGCAATGCCTCCTTCCTAGTTGGGCCAAGAACATATTGATGTGGAGATGCCGGTGTTGGACTGGGGTGGACAAATGTGAGAAGTCGCACAAGACCAGGTTATAGTCCAACAGCTTTATTTGAAATCACAAGCTTTCGGAGCGTTGCTCCTTCGTCAGGTGAAGAAGGAGCAGCGCTCCGAAAGCTTGTGATTTCAAATATAGCTGTTGGACTATAACCTGGTCTTGTGCGACTTCTCATGAACATATTGGTCAAGGAAATTCACCTGAACACATTTCAGACATTCCTCCCCTACCTTTCGCCTTTACCCTAGCATTATCCCAATCGATATTTGGGTAATTAAAGTCACCCAATATTACCACTCTATAGCTCTTGCATATCTCTGCGATTTCCCTGCAGATTTGCTCCTCTATCTCCCTCTCATTATTTGGAGGCCTATAGAATACCTCCAATAGCGTGATCATACCCTTTTTGCTCCTCAACTCTAACCAAATGGATTCTATCCTTGTCCCCTCAAGAACATCCTCCCTTTCCAACACCACAATGTCTTCCTTAATCAGCACTGCCACCCCACCTCCCTTTTTTCTGAACACCTTGTACCCTTGAATATTAAGTGCCCAGTCCTCACCGTTTTTAAGCCACATTTCTGTTATTGCCACATCATCATATTGCCACACGGCTAATTGTGCTTGTAGCTCACCAACCTTATTTACCACACTTTGTGCGTTTACGTACATGCATTCTAAACCCATTTTTGAATTTTTTGTAGTCTTTCTTAGTCTGCTCCTATCTAATATGGTACTACTACCGCCTCTCGTACTATCTTCTCTAGTACTATCCAACACAATCACTCTTTTATGCACCTTATTCCTCTTTTCTAATCTTATATGCTGGCGCCCATCCCCCTGCCAAGCTAGTTTAAACCCTGAGTTTCCTACTTTACAACAGTGACTGCACTTCAAAAGTACTTCATTGGCTGTAAAGCAGTTTGGGACATCCTGAGGTCGTGAAAGACGCTATACAAGTGAAAGTCTTTTTTTGTTACAAATGCATTTCAGATTTTAATTGTCAAAAACACAAACACTTCTGAAAAATGTTAGCACTTTTCTCCATCACACGGCTAGTGGAAAAAGAAAATCGCCTTTTCTCTGAAGTCTGAACTAAAATTATAATATACTAGTCGCTCTTCAGTCAGGATGCAAACATAAAGTCAAGACCAAGGGCACTATTTAAGTCAACCATGGCTGGAGGATGGGATAATAATTGAACTTAGGGTGAGTGAGGGGATTGGAGACTGTTGTGATGGTGAGGGTAGACAGGAGGGAAGGGGGGATGCAGGACAAGGTGGGTGAGGGAGGGGGGTGAGGGAGGGGGGTGAGGGAGGGGGGTGAGGGAGGGGGGTGAGGGAGGGGGGTGAGGGAGGGGGGTGAGGGAGGGGGTGAGGGAGGGGGTGAGGGAGGGGGGTGAGGGAGGGGGGTGAGGGAGGGGGTGAGGGAGGGGGGTGAGGGAGGGGGGTGAGGGAGGGGGGTGAGGGGTGAGGGAGGGGGGTGAGGGAGGGGGGTGAGGGAGGGGGGTGAGGGAGGGGGGTGAGGGAGGGGGGTGAGGGAGGGGGGTGAGGGAGGGGGGTGAGGGAGGGGGGTGAGGGAGGGGGGTGAGGGAGGGGGGTGAGGGAGGGGGGTGAGGGAGGGGGGTGAGGGAGGGGGGTGAGGGAGGGGGGTGAGGGAGGGGGGTGAGGGAGGGGGGTGAGGGAGGGGGGTGAGGGAGGGGGGTGAGGAGGAAAGAGATTTGATCCAGTAGTGTGTTTCTTGCATACTATACATCAGTTTGAGACAAAATCAATCAGTTTGTTAGTATATTCCAGAGGAAATTGGAAGCAAGATTAGAATAACATAAAAAATAGAAGCAGGAGCAAGCCCAGGCCCCTGGAGCCTGCTCCACCATTCAAGAAGATCATGGCTGAACTTCTACATCAATTCCACTTTCCTGCCCTATTCCTTGATTCCCTTTGTGCCCAAGAATCTATTGATTGTCAGTCTTGAATATACTCAACGACTCCGCATCCACAGCCCTTTGGAGTAGAGAATGCCAAAGATTCACAACCCTCTGAGTGAAAAAATTTCTCCTCATCTCAGTCCTAAATGGCTGACCCCTTATCCTGAGACTCTGAGCCCTAGTTCTAGACTCTCCAGCCAGGGGAAAACAACCTCTCAGCACCTACTCGGTCAAGCTCTCTAAGAATTTTATACATTTCAATGAGATCACCTCTCATTCTTCTAAGCGCCAGAGAATATGGGCTGGATTTTGCCAATGGGGAGCTTTTGGAGGCGGGACTCCCACTTGTCGGGTTTCAGTCCCGCCTCCATCAACTTCCGGCCAACCCACGCTATTTTCCCTTGATTGATCTTGTTAAGCCCGCCCAGCGGGCTTAGCAGGCCAATTAAGGGAAAGCCACTAACCGAGAACATCAACGTATGATGTTTCATCTGTCAAAAATTTGAGACAGATGAATAGTCATCGTTTGACAGCTCTGTGAAGCTGTCAAACACTGACATTTTCTGTAGTTTGATGAGTTCTTGAATTCAAGACCTCATCAAACCTCTTTCTTATACAGAAATTAGATGGTTGCTGCATTGGAGGATGCAACGGCCATCTGTCATCTCTGCCACGGCGGTGCGAGATTCTCCGCATACCCACCGACTGAAGGCTGCAGGAAGAAACAAAGGTAAGTACACTTTTTCTAACAGTTTCCACTTCCCTCACATACTCACCTCTCCACACTTGCACCCATTACTCACCTCCACAGCACACTTTTGCACCCCTCCGACCCCCGCCTCACCTCGGTGACCCTGGCGGGTTTCGGAGCCTTCGGGAAGCCCGCACTTGTGTGGGCAAAATGGGGATAATCCTCTTAACTGCCTGTTAACAGGCAGTTAAGTGGCTGTAATCCCTTTCCGCCTCCAAGGAGACGGGAACCGGCACGGGATGGCTACCCGCCTCCTGGCAAGATGGCACGGAGGCGGGTTGGGCACCCGCCCCCAAATTCTGCCATTTTCCCGGCAGTCCTGCCTCCAAACCCACCTCCCCAGGGCTGGCAAAATCCAGCCCTCTAGGCCCATTCTATTCAATCTCTTCTCATAGGACAGCCCTCTCATCCAAGGGAAAAATCTAGTGAACCTTTGTTGCACCCACTTCTAAGGCAAGTATATCCTTCCTTAGGGAAGGAGACCAAAACTATACACAGTACTCCAGGTGTGGTCTCACCAAAGCCCTATATAACTGCAGCAAGACTTCCTTACTCGTATACTCCAACCCCCTTGCAATAAAGGCCAACATACCATGTGCCTTCCTAATTGTTCGCTATACCTGCATGTTAACTTACTGTGCACAAGGACACCCAAATCCCTCTGAATACCAATATTTACTAGTCTCTCACCTTTAAAAAAAAAAAAAAAATTCTTATCCATTCTTCCTACCAAAGTGGATAACTTCACATTTCCCCACATTATACTCCATCTGCCACCTTCTTGCTCAATCAGTTAACCAGTCTATATCCCTTTGCAGCCTCTTTGCTTCCTCCTCACAACTTACTTTTCCACCTAGCTTTGTATCGTCAGCAAACTTGGATATATTACACTCGGTCCCCTCATCTAAGTCTAATATAGATTGTAAATAGCTGAGGCCCAAGCACCGATCCTTGCGGCACTCCACTAGTTACACCCTGCCATCCCGAAAATGATTCATTTATTCCTACTCTCGGTTTTCTGTCCTTTAACCAATCCTCAATCCATACTAATATGTTACCCCCAATCCTATGAGCCCCAATCTTGTCTAACAACCTCTTGTGTAACACCTTATTGAATGCCTTCTGAAAATCCAAATATACATCATCCACTGGTTCCCCCTTATCTACCCTGCTAGTTACACCCTCAATAAACTCTTAATAGATTTGTCAAACACAATTTCCCTTTCATAAAACCGTGTGATTTTCCAAGTGCCCTGTTCCCACGTCTTTAAAAATAGATTCTAGCATTTTCCCTACTACTGATGTCAGGCTAACTGGTCTATCATTCCTCATTTTCTCTCACCCTCCTTTCTTGAAGAGGGGGACTGCATTTGCTACCTTCCAATCCACAGGGACCATTCTAGAATCTAGGGAATTCTGGAAGATCAAAACCAATGCATCCACTACCTCTGCAGCCACCTCTTAAAACCCTTGGATGTAGGCCATCAGGTCATGGGGATTTGTCAGTTTTTAGTAACAGAATGGCTTCTCACTGAGCTTAATGTGGGGTCTTAGCTGAATGGGCCATGCAGGTGCCGTGTATTTTTTTTGGGGTGGGGGGGGTGGGGGGAGGGTTGGTGTGGCTATCTGATTCAAAGCTGCATGTTTGACAGGCAATTTTAACTATCCAATCCCCAACATGGAGAGCTGAGGAAGGTCAAAGGTCGAGTCTTTGGCTTCCTGTCTGGTTGGAAAAGAAGTCAGTCTGAATTAAGTTTGAATTGGAAAATGGGTAGAGAGCGCGAACACTGCCTTTTCCTAAGGTCATTGTTGGCTTGTTTAAGGGTTGCTAGTCTGTAAAGTGAATTTAGTTCATCTTCAAGGGTAGCGGGGTGTACATAGTTATTTCTATATTATGAGGAGTGATATAAAATATCTTGTATTCCACTGAAAACTGTGGTCTGTTCAATCCTCTGTTTTATGTAACATCAACCAGTTTCTTGGTTTACAATTGACCTCATCTCACTAGGGTGTTTATAGTGCACGTTCCAGAAGCAAAGAGAATTGCACATGGGTACACGTGCAAAATTACAGTATCTAGCACAAATAGGGGGCAGTGAAGATAAACTCCTGATCTTAGGGCATGTGGGGTTTGCTTACAAGAGTCCCCGGTGACACTGAACCCAAGAGAATATCTCTTACAGACCCAAAATTTGTATCAGCCTCTTATAATAAGTTAGTCCCGTTTAGTCCTTGTGACAGGTTGTAGCTTTCTCAGACAGATGGATGAGGCAGTCAAGATGATTCATATCTTCACGTAACAATTCCAACAAAATGTGCACCTGTGCCATTCATCTACTGAAAATCAAACTGCTCCTGTGGTATGCTGTAAATGTGACTTAAAAGATAATTTTATGCAGTGCAGGAAACGTCCCTAATGATCACAACACACGCAATCTATTGGGACAGCTGTTCTGCACATTTTGTACCTATTTGATGCAGTTTTTACTTTACACTGATGCAGAACTAGTAGGATATGTCAAAGTGACTTACCATCAATCATTTTATTAGAAGTGGTGTGTGAACACTGGTCTCACCTTTGGTTCTGATTTAACTACAACTTGTGCAAGTCCAACTTTTCAAAACTTGAATATTAAAAGTTTAAAAAGTTAATCGGCATTACGTCCAAATCTTCCGCGATTACATTATATAGAGGGTGCAAACTTCTGGTATCCTATCAAACTTTCCCTTTCACGCAAATTCTTTTTGTAAGAAAATTCTGGAGCGTGTGAAGATAGTCAAAAGTTTTCAGAATTTGACAACAGCAAATTAGAATTTTTCTACGGGTATTGTATCAAGCTTCAGGAATTTTGAAAATAATTTTGTTTTCATCTGCCAGTGCCTGGGTATCATTGGTTTTGTAAAATACACACAAAGGGTTTATACTATGCTTTTAGTGCACTAAAATAAATGATAAAACTTCAAAAATAAAAATTCAAAGAATACAGTAAATCAAAATATTTTGACTAAGCTGCTTGTCAGAAACTACAGCGTCAACAATTAACATCTTTATCGGTGCTGCACTTCAAGTCATTCTTGAACAGAAAAGCCAGGATTGCAGGTGAACTGGGATTTTCTCTCATCATCTAAATTTACACCTACCCCAGCGATATTGACCCTTTTGATATTTATTCTGGTTTAAATGGTCTGTTAGTTGCTTGAGAAGCACGAAAAAATCCTAATTGCAGGTTTGTTAAGATTAGGAGCTAATTTTCTGTTGTTACTGCCAACAAAATTGCATTCTCAGAAACTCCATATTTTGTAAAAGTGCACTCTCCCTCGATGTTATCTGTTCATTCGTATTGATACTAAAAAAGGCATCTTCACTATTTTTCAAAAAATAAAAAATTTCAGCCCTATGATCTTCAGCCTGTGGAAACTGGAGCTGTTAGACAAGGGGAAAACCTAATGCCTCTCCTCATTGTTGAAACGGGCACTTGCCTTAAATATCCTCTCAGGCCCAGTCAATCCCATAAGCAGTCTGAAGGTCTTATGTTTAGGGGAGTGCCTGTCCTGCCCATTATCTAACTAAATGATAGTGTAACCCACAGGTGTAATGAAAGGACCCCATTGTGATTTGAACTGGATATTCATGCCTTTTGCATGTATTCCAATGTGCACCTATCTAATTGTTTCGAAGGGGGACTGAGAAAACACTTTCTAGGATAAAGCCAGATACGAATTGTTAAGCTGTTTTATTTGTCAGTTATTAACCGAGGCCTGGTCTGCCCTCTTAGGTGGGCATAATAGATCTTATGGCCCTATTCAAAAAAGAGCAGGGGAGTTCTCCCGGTGTCCTGGCCAATATTTGTCTCTTAACCAACACCTAAAACAGATGATCTGGTCATTTATTTAATTGCAGTTTGTGGGAGCTTTCTGTGCACAAATTGGCTGCTGTGTTTCCTATTTGACAACAGTGACTACATTTCAAAAGTACTAATAGACAATAATGAATACACTACACTTCCCCATATTAGTCTTACTGGACAAACAAACTTCTAACTACCTTCCTGCATTCTACCTTTGAGTCTGGTGAAAGCTTGGCATCACCACTTTCTACTTCATAACCTGTCTGTTCTCATCTCTTGTTCACAGCTTGAGGGGAGGGCACCACTATAAATCATGCAAACTATTCTCTTCCAGTTTACAACATCCTTTGAATAAGATGAAAGCAGGGAATAATGGTAAAAGGTTAAAACTAAAGGCTCTTTACCTGAATGCATGAAGCATTCGTAACAAGTTAGATGAATTAGTGGCACAAATAGTGATAAATGGGTATGATCTAATAGCCATTACAGAGACATGGTTGCAAGGTGACCAGGGTTGGGAACTAAATATTCCAGGGTACTTGACATATCAAAAAGACAGGCAGACTGGAACAGGAGGGCGGGGCAGGGGGGTAGCCCTGATAATTAGCCCTGGCAACACGGTGGCATAGTGGTTAGCACTGTTGCCTCACAGCGCCAGGGACCCAGGTTCGAATCCGGCCTCGGGTGACTGTCTGTGTGGAGTTTGCACATTCTCCCCGTGTCTGCGTGGGTTTCCTCCGGGTGCTCCGGTTTCCTCCCACAGTCCAAAGATGTGCGGGTTAGGTTGATTTGGCTATGATAAAAAATTGACCCTTAGTGTTAGGGGGATTAAATACGTGGGGTTACGGGGATAGGGTGGGATATGTGTCGGTGCAGACTCGATGGGCCGAAATGGCCTCTATCTGCACTGTGGGGATTCTGTGATTCTGTGATAATTAAGGATGACATAAGGACAGTAGTGAGAAAAGATCTTGGCTGAGAAGATCGGGAAGTAGAATCAGTATGGGTGGAGATAAGAAATAACAACGGACAGAAAACAGTGGTGGGAGTAGTTCATAAGCCCCCTAACAGTAGCTATACCATTGGACAGGGTATTAATCAAGAACTAATAGGAGCTTGTAACAAAGGTAATACAATAATCGTTGGGGACTTTAATCTGCATATAGATTGGGGAAATCAAATTGGCAAGGGTAGTCTGGAGGACGAGTTCATGGAATGTATTCGAGACAGTTTCCTAGAACAATACGTCATGGAACCAACCAGGGAACAGGCTATTTTAGATCTTGTTTTGTATAATGTGACAGGGTTAATTAGTAATCTTATAGTAAAGGACCTTCTAGGAAAAAGTGATCGTTATATGATAAGAATGTCACCTTCAAACTCAATGTGAAATTCTAAGTCTGACACTAGAGTCTTAAACTTAAACAAAGCCAATTACGTAGGTATGAGGGGCGAGTTGGCTAAGGTAGATTGGGAAATTAGATTAAAAGGTAGGACAGTAGATAAGCAGTGGCAATCATTTAAAGAAATATTCTAAAAATTCTGAACGATTATACATTCCATTGAGAATTAAAAACTCCACGGGAAAAGTGATCCCTCCGTGGCTAACTAAAGACGTTAAGGATAGTATTAGATTAAAAGAAGAGGCTTATAATGTTGCAAAAAATAGTAGTAAGCTTGAGGATTGGGCGAGCTTTAGAAATCAGCAAAGGATGACCAAAAAAATGATAAAAAGGGAGAAAATGGAATGAGAGTAAATTAGCAAGAAATATAAAAAACGATTGTAAGAGCTTCTACAAGTATGTAAAAAGGAAACGAGCAGCAAGAGTAGCATTGGTCCCTTAGAGGCTGAGACAGGAGAAATTATATTGGGGAACAAGGAAATGGCAGAGACATTAAACAATTATTTTGTATCTGTCTTTACAGTAGAAGACACAAAATGTATACATAGGAACAAGAGTAGGCCATTCAGCCCCTTGAGCCCGCTCCGCCATTCAATGAGGTCATGGCTGATCTGCGACCTAACTCCATATACCCACCTTTGGCCCATATCCCTTAATATCTTTGGTTAACAGAAAGTTATCAATCTCCGATTTAAAATTAATTGATATAGCATCAATTGCTGTTTGTGGAAAAGAGTTCCAAACTTCTACGACCCTTTGGGCTGAATGTTGCTGGTGCTCAGAGGGCGGGTTCGGAGGTGGGTTCGCTGATAAAATGGCAGTGATTGACAGCGGGGCAGAAGTCCACTCTGAACCCGCTTCCTTGTTAATTTTCCAAGTGCCGGCTCTGCCTGCGGTTTGCAGACCCGGCACTAAGCAGCGGGTCAGGCAATTGAGATACTTAAGAAGCTGCTTAAAGTAATTAAGCAGCATTTTACCAGGTCCTAACGATTTTTCTAAGTTTTTAATGAGGTCCCCGGCGCTTGGGGATCAGGTCAGGTAAATGTGTCGGGTTCTCAATGACTCTGCATTGCTGTGAATAGTTGACAGCTGCAAAAGTGGTATAAAAGCTGCCATTTCCAATCTTAGAGGTTGGAGCCTTCAGGATTTGGAATGCACTTTTCAGCTTTATGGAGGTTTTAAGTGTTTGGAGCAAACTCTCTATCCAGTGTCACCTCCTTGGAGCAACCTCTCTCACCATTGACAGATCGCTTCGGTCATCTCAACTTCAGCTGCCATCTATTCCATCAGCATTGATACCTTTGAAAAAATCTCACCCTGGTCCTCAGAATCCCACCAAGATCAGCCCCAACACCATCACCACCAGGCACACCAGCAGCACCAACAACACCAACCTTCTCCACAATCACCTGATGCTGCACAGGACATCAGCACCCGAGCACATTGCTGCCTGGGACGCCAGGGATGGCCTCACCATGGCCAGATTTACTTCACTTGACGCTGTACACTCTGGCTGCCACATGATATGCCAGGTTGGCACCACCCCACACCAACACCATAAAGCATCCCTACAATGCCTAGGCCATTCCTTTCACACATCATCATTGAAGGAGGGGTGGGTTCCGTTATGTCGCACCATTCATTGCAACTCACTAAGCCACTTCCAAAGGTGCACATGGATCTGTCCAAGAATGCAAAGTGTTGAAAATAAAGATTTCAATGTTTGACAACACATTAACAGAAACTTTACATGAACATTGATGATAACATCCAACTGCCTACTCGTGTTGTTAGTTGGTATGATTGAACAAGGATGAGGGCGAGTGTGAAGGGTGGCTCGTGAGATGGGGAAGTGATAATGTAGATAGAGAGGGATGGGTGAAGGTGCAAGGCAAGTTGGTGTGAGTAAGGATGTGCAGGAGCAGGGTAGGAAAGGCAGAGTGATGGGGATGTGATGAGTGGCACAGCAGGATGAGGTTGAGTGTGGCTTTGCAGTAACGTTTCGTGATCTACTGATTTCATTGAAAGGTTTGCGCCACTGCAGCCAGGGACTCCTGACGACATCCCTGCTTGTGCCCTCCTGTGCAATGTGCAACCAGGCTGCGTTGGTCTCCTGGGGCGGTGTCTTCCGCCATTGGAAGGGAAGAGAACCTCCCTGCGTGCTGTGACTTCCTCCAGAAGCATATGGAGGGAGTAATGGGAGAGCCTGGGTGCAGCCGTGCACCTTTGTGCAGTCATCGTCAGTGTTTGCAGAACCTCAATGCTGCAGAACACTGACAGCACAACTGTCAAGATGATTGTGAACATGGCCCCTTTAAGGAAACCGGCTGATGACACGTCATCCAATGACATCATCAGAGCCGCTTCCTATTAATTGGCCGGGAACCTCACAGGATGGGCTTACCAAGCCCCATCAATGGAAAATCTTGTTGGAGGCCGGAATCGAGACAGATGCGGGGTCCCCACAAGCCATGGATGTCGCCCGCCCCGGACCCGCCGAGGTTAGAAAAATCCAGCCGTGTGTGTAGAAATGTTTCCTAATTTCACTCCTGAAAGGTCTGGCTCTAATTTTTAGACTATGCCCCCTAGTCCTAGAAACCCTAACCAGTGGAAATAGTTTCTCTCTATCTACCCTATCTGTTCCCCTTAAAATAGTGGGGAACCAAGGGGCTAATGAGAGTGACAGACTTAAAGTAATTAATATCAGTAGAGGAAAAAGTACTTGAGAAACTAATGGGACTAAAAGCCAACAAATCCCCAGGACCTGATGGCCTACATCCTCTGGCTCTAAAAGAGGTGGCTGCAGAGATAGTGGATGCATTGGTGGTGATCATCCAAAATTCCCTAGATTCAGGAACGGTCCCAGCGGATTGGAAGGAAGCAAATGTAACCCAGCTATCCAAGAAAGGAGGGAAGAGAGAAAAACAGGGAACTATAGGCCAGTTAGCCTGACATCAGTCATCGGGAAAATGTTGGAATCCATTATTAAAGAAGTGGTAACAGGGCACTTAGAAAATCATATGATTAGGCAGAGTCAACATGGTTTTATGAAAGATAAATTGTCTTTGACAAATTTATTCGAGCTTTTTGAGGATGTAACTAGCAGGGTAGATAAAGGGGAACCAGTGGATGCAGTCTATTTGGATTTCCAAAAGGCAGTCGATAAGGTGTCGCATAAAAGGTTGTTAAGCAAGGTAAGGGCACATGGGGTTGGGGGTAATGTATTAGCACAGATAAGGCTTGGTTAACTGACAGAAAACAGAGAGTAGGGATAAATGGGTCATCTTCAGATTGGCAGGCTGTAACTAGTGGGGTGCCACAAGGATCATTGCTTAGGCCTCAGCTATTTACAATCTATATTAATGACTTAGATGAAGGGACCGTGTGCAATATAATCAAGTTTGCTGATGATACAAAGCTAGGTGGGAAAGAAAGATGTGAGGAGGATGCAAAGAGCTTGCAAAGGGATATAAACAGGTTAAGTGAGTGGGCAATAAGGTGGCAAACAGAGTATAATGTGGGGAAATGTGAGGTTATTCACTTTGGTAGGAAGAATAGAAAAACAGAATATTTTTTAAATGGTGAGAAACTATTAAATGTTGGTGTTCAGAGAGATTTGGGTGTCTTAGTACAAGAAACACAAAGAGTTAGCATGCAGGTACAGCAAGCAATTAGGAAGGCAAATAGCATGTTGGCCTTTATTGCTGGAGGGTTGGAGTACAAGAGTAAGGAAGTCTTGCTACAATTGTACAGGGTTCTGGTGAGCCCACACCTGGAGTACTGTGCACAATTTTGGTCTCCTTATTTAAGGAAGGATATACTTGCCTTAGAGGTGGTACAACGAAGGGTCACTAGATTGATTCCTGGGATGAGAGGGTTGTCCTATGAGGAGAGATTGAGTAGATTGGGCCTATACTCTCTGGAGTTTAGAAGAATGAGAGGAAATCTCATTGAAACATAAGGTTTTGAGAGGGATTGACAGGATAAATGCTGAGATTGTTTCCCCTGGCTGGAGAGTCCAGAACTCAGGGCATAGTCTCAGGATAAGGGGCCGGCCTTTTAAGACTGAGATGAGGAGGAATTTCTTCACTCAGAGGGTTGTGAATCTTTAGAATTCTCTACCCCAAAGGGCTGTGGATGCCGAGTCATTGCGTATATTCAAGGCTGAGATAGATAGAATTTTGGACTCGAGGAATCAAGGGATATGGGGATAGGGCAGGAAAGTGAGGTCGAAGATCAGCCATGATCTTACTGAATGGCGGAGCAGGTTCGAGGGGCCATATGGCCTACTCCTGCTCCTAATTCTTATGTTCTTCTGTAACCTCCTGATCGTGTAAATGCCTTTTAATTCACTTGAGCCCATCTATTACTGTACACCTTACTAGGTTGTTGTTTGCGATGGATCAGAGCAATCATTTTCTCATTATTCTAAAGGAAGCGCCCCATTTCTTCCAGGACTCATGAACTTTGACTTCCAACTATATTTTTGTCAAACAAGTGAATTTTGTTTGTGACCTCCCAGAAGGTGTGATCTGATGAGGATGCAGGTGGTGAGGTGCATTTTTTGATGTAGGTGCGCATCTGCAGTTGCGGCAGGTGTTAAGTTCCACACGTGTATCAGTACATTATCTGGATGAAAAATCACCTGCTGTTAATGTGAACTGAAAGAGCCATCAGAAATAAATAAATGTGGGTACCCATTAACTTCAGCAGAAAACAAGTCAAATGGGACTCTCCAGGCCTACAGTCTCTTATCAGTGGCAAAAAAAATCAGATGTCGTCTTCGGCTCAACTAATCCAAGTAGATTTCCAACTGATGATCTTCTACTTCCACACATATTTGATTATGAATTTTAGAAGGGCTGTTTAATATGATGAAATGCAATCAAGTTAAAGCAACCCTTGATAAAAATGAAAACACTGAAAACACTCAGCACTTTTCATTACCCAAGATGAATTTTGTACAACATCTAGCAGCTTTTCACTTCTTTGCAGCTTTTTAAAAAAAAAAACTGGTTCTCACCTATCAAACTCATTAACTGTTTTTCTGTGACAGGAGTCTTGACTTTCAACAGCTGTTCTCTCCTTTCCTCTACATCTTATTTAGTCTTAGAAAAGGCTCGCTTATCTTCCAGTAACCGGTTCTGTTGAAAGGTCTGCACTGAAAAATTTGTCTCTTCTCTTTTCAAACGCTTATGGGCCTATTGTGGATTTTTGGCATTTTCTGTTTTTATTGCGGATTTCCAAAACTTGTTTTTTTTTAAAAAATAATTAATTCTTGGGTTTGCATTTGTAACACAAAGAGCTGGATTTTGCCAATGGGGAGCTTTTGGAGGCGGGACTCCCACTTGTCGGGTTTTAGTCCCACCTCCATCGACTTCTGGCCAACGCACGCTATCTTCCCTTGATTGACCTTGTTAAGCCCGCCCAGCAGGCTTAGCAGGCCAATTAAGGGGAAGCCGGTTACAGAGAAAGTCAGCGTATGACGTTTCATCTATCAAAAATTTTTGACAGATGAATGGTCATCGTTTGACAGCTCTGTGAAGCTGTCAAACACTGACATTCTATGTTGTTTGATGAGTTCTTGTATTCAAGACTCATCAAACCTCTTGTGAGCAGAAATTAGATGGTTGTTGCATTGGAGAATGCAGCAACCATTCGTCATCTCTGCCGGTGAGATGCGAGACTCTCCGCATCCCCAACTGTTGAAGCCTGCAGGAAGAAACAAAGGTAAGTAAACATTTTCTATCACTTTCCACTCACCTCACATACTTACCTCTCCACACTTGCACCCATCACTTACCTTCACAGCGCACTTTTGCACCCCTCCAACCACCGCAGACCCACTGCTCGCCTCAGTGACCCTGGCGGGGTTCGCAGCCTTCGGGAAACCCACACTTGTGTGGGTAAAATGGGGATAATCCTCTTATCTGCCTGTTAACAGGCAGTTAAGTAGCTGTAATCCCTTTCCCGCCTCCAAGAGACGGGACCCGGCGTGGGTCGGCTACCCGCCTCCAGAGAAGATGGCACGGAGGCGGGTTGGGGGCGGGATGGGCACCCGCCCCCAGATTCTGCCATTTTCCCGGCAGTCCCGCCTCCAAGCCCGCCTCCCCAGGGTTGGCAAGATCGCGCCCAAAGAAAAAGTACAGAAATTCCTTCAAATTCAAGATTTTTTTCTTTTTAGTTTGTAATATGAATTTTATTATGAATCTGGATTATACGGGATCTAGACCAAGATGATACCATTAAGTAATGCTCTTCTAACTCCGCAACAGGCTTGATTATAAAGTTCGAAAAGCTGTTCATTATGACAAAATGAAGTTTATTTTTTTTTTTAAATACATCATATCTGTACACGGATTCATTTTTAATATTATGAACCCACTTCCACTGATTTTTTTCACTCTCCCTTCAGGCCAGAAGGCCCGAGTCGAAGGCCAACTGGAGTTCCCCAAGTTATGTTCTGGCTTATTTAGCACAGACTGGGGATTCAGCCTGGGACATTCTGGTTTGTATGGGTTAGTACTACACCGTGCAGTCTATAAATCGACTAAACAATCAGGATTTGCCAACATTTATCCCTCAACCAACATCACAAACAGATTATCTGGTCATCATCATCTTGCTGCTTGTGGGACCTTACGGTGTACAAATTGGCTGCCTCGTTTCCTGCGTTACAACAATGAGCACACTTCAAAAAGTACTTCATTGGCTTTTTGGGATGTCCTGAGGTTGTGAAAGACAGTATATAAATGCAAGTTCTTTCTTTACTTTCTTTCTTTCTTTCTTTCCTACACTAGCTAGTGGGGCCTGAAAGCCATCAGAATCAGCACGATTTGGGGAAGGATTAATCATTAGCACAGTAACAGTTACACTGATCCTCTGGAATTGGATTAATTAGCCGTGAAATAGACAGCAGAGATTAACAGTATGCAGGATTGCTCAGTGACTGGATGCTAAGTGTTGTATACTGCCAGAAATCCTTTCAAACATTCACTTCCTTAACACTTTGTATAAGTATAAATAAAATAAATGGGCTGCCTGAAGACAGTGGTTCTTTCCTCTTTCTTCCCTCTCCTAACAGTGCTGAATTCTGCTGTGTTGTGGTTCCACGGGGGCCTACAACCCTCTCGCACCACAACAATAATTGTCAACAGTCTGGAGGGAAACGCAACTGGGTCACTAGATAGTGGACAGAACTGGGAACCCTGCTTCATTTTTTCTCTCCCCTCTTTAGCCCAGAAGGAACAAGACAAAGGCCACTGGAGCTCCTCAAGATATGTTCAGGCTTATTTAGCACAGTCTGATTTGTATGGCTTAGTACTACAATGTGCAGTCCATAAATCTACTAAACCATCAGGAAAGCTAGACAGATCTTATGAATACATTTCGTCTTCAGTGGTGCTTATAGTATTCAATTGTTCACCTGATGCATGAAAAAATCTGAAAAACTGCAGCATAATGTTGCAGATTTAGTTAAAATAAAAAGCAACAGTAACTATCTAACAATGAAGTTGACCCTGGCTCTATAAAGCCTGAACTATATGCTTTCCAGACATCAATATTATAACAATAAATGTCTGTCTTGAATGCTGCTAATGTCAGGGAAGAGTGCCATTCAGTTGCACTCTTCCATGACAGTAGGCACAACTCTGTTAGCACAAGGACTTTCAGCTGGTTACAGAATGTGCCTCAATTTTATTTTATGGCACTAAAGTGACAAGTCGAATTAATTATGATGAAGGAAGCTTCAGTCATTGTTTTTTACCCTGCAGTGAGAGTTATATTGAAATTGCATTGCGCTGTTTGCCAGCTGTGACACATAGGACTCTTTCCCTGGCATGCGATAGCCACAGTTCCTGCTGTACCTCACATGAAACAACTAAAAAAAATAGCAACTTAAAGTATTCAACTCTCAATGCAGAATTCTCACAGGTAACCAAGATAAATATTCTGTACAAAAAGATAAACCGGTCAGCAACTAATTCATGTTACTGTATATTTTCAGAAACTTCAAGTAACCCAGAAACGTAGCATTCTTAACATGAAGGGAATTTGCATACAAGAGCAAACTTTGAATGATAACCGAATAAATTTGTTCTGTCTTTGACTCCTATTACCATTAACTAAATGCCACTGGATTTCTTCCATACAAATGATGCATAATAGTCTGCTGCCAGGATTTCAGAAATAAGTCTAACTGGTCAGCTTTTTCACTTTATTAATAATTGTAGGCTAATAATGTCTGAAAAATAATTCTTGGCGGAAACTGGGTAGGAGGGAGGGCAGTTAAAACAAGGGGAACAAATTAATCCCTCCAATCCCACAGCCTTCCAGCCGTGTCCCGATGCTAATCTGCCCTGTTGAGCAGGCGAGCAGGGCACCCGTCCCAAACTTTCAAAAGGGATATGGTGTTCATAAAATAGAAGTGTTTTGCAACCCTTTTTTTGAGAGAAGGGGCACAATGGTACGTTTTGATGCAAATCACATCACTATATTGTGCGTTTGTGAATAAACAAAAAAGTTTGCCAAATACTTTTTTTCAATGAAGACAGTGGCCCTTCAATGAACTTGCAGGGTGCTGCAGTGTCACGGTACAAACACCATCTTATTCTTGAAAGGAGCTATACTGTCTTTAAATTTAGTTTAAGAAAATAGATTTTTTTTTTAATAGAGTTACATAAGCAAGACCCAACTGCTAAAATCTCACTTACAAGTCTCAATATTGTTTTTACTCTTGATACTGTTGAGTTTTATTTCTGTTTAAACAGAGAGTCCAGATAGCATCAGTAGTACTGGCTTGGTGGGGTGACTGGGCTCCAGGGTGAGGGAGCGCTTGAATCATACCATTATTAAAGCCTCATTGGATCAATGAACAAATCAGCTAAAGTTAATTTTACCTTCCTCAGACTATCTGACTCAGTCCTTCTCCAATCCAGTTTAGCCAATGTTTAAATGAAAATATTCAAAAACATCAACAAAAAATAGAAAGCGCTCCTCCATATGTTATTAAGCATCTAAATTCATTAAAGTAGCAAACATAGGAATGTCACATGAATGCATTAGGTGTTTAGATGTGTAGCTGACAATCATTTTCTATGTTCATCTTTTCATTGGTTTTACCTTTGAACATAACACTAATGGAGAGATGTCGTGCAGTGGATTTTGAAAATTGCTGAATGTTTTGCATTTTGTTAACCAATAAGCTGAAATCCAATTTTTTTTAATGTTTAATTTCAATTGTTCTACATCTATTCTTGTGTTTGTAAAATCGGATGCAGAATTCAAATCAGAAGAATAAGTGCAAAACAACCAATTGTCTGGAGCGGACAGATGCTAATCTCTTAGTAATTACATCCTTAATTCACTGCCTTTTTTGTGTATCCACTAACCGATGGTACAGTATTTCACAGAACGTTCCTGTGAAGAAACCATAGAAACACTTTAAATTCAAATATATTCAAGAAAACATTAAAATTAACTATTTTAGTTCCCAAAACAGCTTGAATTCAGCTCAATTATGCTGAACAGAATGATTTATAATTTGTAAAACTCTGTTTGAAATTGGATTTAGGAAAGTTTTCAAAGTGAGATAGTCAATCATGTGACCGTAACAACAAATCAAAGTCACGTGATCTGACCCATAACTCCTACTGAAAAAGTAGCTTTGGATCAAATTGATTTAGTGTCTTTTGCTGCTTACTTCCGAATCTAATAATGTTGAGTCAAGAAAGACAGCAAACCACAATGCCTTTAAAAGTATATGAATCAAACAAGTCAAAATAAACGAATATTCTCAGAAGTTAGCTGCGCGAGGTATTTCCAAGTATTCTCCATGGGGTTTGTGTTTTAATGCTATTACATTGCAAATTGTTTATTTCATCACAGTGACTAAAATAAAGCTAAATACAGTTGCCTCAAAGAGGCCGAAAATTAGTGAACAGCGTCAACGGGAATCACTGAGTGTATGTGGAGGCTGCTGAGGTCCCTAATAAAATTCTGGATCAAGACAGAAAAGGGAATATTCCAGCTGGTGTCTCAGTTACCAGGAGACCTTAACTGTGAGCAATCTATACAATTTACATGGTGTTTGACATACTGGCGCAGCCAAAGGGATAAATGAATATTTGCTCCATATGTGCAGCAGCAATTTTTGTCATCACTATAAAATGGAAGGACAAGTGACAGCAGTTTAAAAAATCTTCCTTGCACTCAGATTTATTAAGCCCACGGTCTATTAGGCATACAGTCTGCAACTGAAGAGCTGTGCTGTTACCCACTGTCTGGTGGTCTGAGAGGACACACTGTCAATTCAGGTTTACCCGTCTACAAGAAACCGTACAATGTACGTTCTGTTCACTAACTACCTTTGGAACAAGATCAGCAAAGAACAAAGCAGCTTCAGTGCTGCCATTCCCTGTGGTTTGGTAACTCCTCTGGTATTATATGGTCAGTACACATAGGGATCTCAGAGCTAATTCTCATGTAAGTCATTCCAAATTGAATGACTGCCAATGATAAGTTATAACACAATTCTATTCAATGTTATGCTTGTAAAAGTTCAGACTATAAAGACATTTTAGAATGAGGGGTTGATTCTAAACTCTTAGCATTGAGACGTACCAATAGAAAAGAAAACAGCAGCAAAACAAATATTTGGGACACTCTGTCTCACAGTTCGCGTATAGAAAGAGCATCCATAGCATAACACATATTCTCTCATTTTTAATGCTGAGATTACAAAAGGTCACCTCAACCTACTATATGATCCAGCAATGGAGAGCTGCTTTCACTCTGGAGCCAGCAAAACAAAAATATCTTTTTACACACACACAGACAGACCCCCGCACGCATATACGCAGTGGTGGATTTGGGGATTTATGAAGATGAGAGTGCCAAATACATAAGGTTCTTATTTAAAATTGGGGGGGCGGGGGGTTGCTGGGCCATGCTCCCCAGAAACCAGTGATATTTGGCATAGTGCAATTTCACTATTTTCCAGCAGACTTTTTGCATACAGGTAAATATTTCATGGTTTGTATGCTTGCTTGGGATTATGCCAAATCCATATTCAAGACTACGTCAGGATTTTTTCCCCAATGGTGCCTGTCCATGCAGATTTTAAACAAACCCTTAATCTGTCAAAATCTAAGAAGCTTGCAATTTTGCAAGTTTAGATTTGTTCTGATGTTCTTTGAAAGGAAAGAAAACATTTAAATTTCGCTGTTTTAAAACCAGAGGAGATGTTTTCTCCTTTCATAGTTGCCTGTTCATGGAGACAGTGCCAACCAGTCAGCATTACTGCTCAATATTAAGTTGACGCTGCGAGAGAGGATACATCCGGTTAACTGATACGCTTTCTGAAAGGCCTCCAACATGGCGTCAAAAGTTGATAATCTTGCTTTCCAAAATCCCCACCTTATAAATAAAGAACAATGAAGTTAATGATTTAGCCACATCCTTTTCAATTACAAGCTAGCCAGGCTTCAGAGCAGAGAAATGCCCTCAGAAGGAGGCGTTCTAGCTTAATTGATGTCTAGTAATCCAGAAGCCTTGGCAACCCTATCTCACCTCTTGGCCTACACTAGTTTGTAGTTCAGTACACCATTAATATTGCTGTATCAATATATGTACAACTAAATTGTAAGTTAACTGAAAAGAAAATGCAATTCATTTTCAAACATTCACTATTTCAACCTCCCCCAAATAGAAAGAAGGGACCTCTACCACTGACTGTAATCAGATCTTCTTTAAGGTTGGGGGCTAACTTTAAATGCCAAGTGCATTAATAATTTTATGAGTTACAACAAAAAGTAAGCATTGTGTCAGCACACTTAGTCTGCAGAGTCAGTAGAGGTGGGAGAGAAAGACCAGAATGGAGAGCGTGGGAGGAGAGCAAGAGATGACACTGCAGCACAAAGAGGAGTGACACACTGAAAAAGGAAATCCTTGGAGTAACCAGTGTGAATGTTACGTCCTCATCTAGATTGGCGATATCTTTTCCAAGATTTAGCCTAAAAAACAATTAAATTTTTTTTTTTTTTTTTAAAACGCCACTATGGAAACCTGCCAAAGTCATCAGTTATTACAGGTTGACACTTGTGGATGTTGTCCAGATCAAGGTTTCATACACACAAATAAATGTAATTTCAGGTTACTCGTGTTCATTATTTTAAAGAGTGAGCAGGGGGTGGGGGGGAGAAAGAGAGAGAGAGAGAGAGAGAGAGAGAGAGAGAATGAATTTGAATATGAATGAATTGAAATAAAGGTCTGCCAGTTGAATGTTGAGGTCACAGAACACTGGAAATAACTTACCTTAATATAAATTTTTAAAAATATTTTTCCTTAAACCATACCCAGAACCCTACACTGTCTGAATTTGGAGGTCACAATCTTACACAGTAACATGCTGTCACCCCACACACATCGGGAACCATCTCAACAGCCTTTTCCCCCCCCCGCCCCCCTTTGCTTTGCTATTTCCAGTGAAATTATCAATACATGTATAAAGAATGTGTGCACAATTTCAATATAAATAGCAAACTAGAAATCTTCCCCTAATGTGATTCATCCCAACTAATGCGTCACCTTAATCTGGAGGGTGACAGACAAACCAATATCTTTAATAACTGAAAATATAGGATTAAAGAGACTGATGGCTTGAGATCAGTCACCTGAGTCAGTGATGTGTATGTGTACTTGAACTACACTTCTATTTGCATATCACATTTACTACAGGTCACAGTACAAACTGTTCTTTCTTCGATGGCCAGCAGACTCTCCCCAAGAGGTGTCAGGGATATTGCTCAATAAGTCAGAAGTCATAGGCAGTGCTGGCACTCATTCTGAAAGCAGTGATTATGTATTCTACTCAGATTTGGTCCTCATGGGTTGGGTGGGCAGGGGAGAAAATGGGAGGGAGGAAAAGAGGGAAGAATAGAAAGAGTTTGTTCTACATCAGGTAGCTGATGCAGACTTCTGGAATTTCACACTCCCTCTTTCTAGCTATGGAGTGTGCACCAAGCTTCCCAAAGGTAAACCAAGACAGACCTCACTGCATGTCTTAGAAACTAAGTAAACCAAGTACACTTCTGCAGACATATTGCTCAGAGAAACCTGATACTCATAGAAAGTTTCCAAACGATCACTGAGATTACAACTGTAATGGGATTGCCACTGTTTGAAACTGAACATATTTTACTGCTTTAAAAAAAAAGAAAGAATTTCAAATCCAGCTGCTTTTAAAGAGTAACTAAGCACAGACCTTCTGCCTCCAGACATTTCCTGAGCTCAGCACGTCATCAAATGCAGTCCCTTCTCAGCAAGGAACTTTCTACACAATCAGTGAGTGAAATCAACAGATTTACTTTCGTGCAAACTTTTTTTTAAGACACCAAAGAGCTTTTGTGTCACTAATAAGTTCGACACACTACAAACATAAACAGCTACAATTTTCTTAGCTAATATTTTTATGTCCCTTTGAAGGGGGAAAGAGGAAATTAAACCAGCAGAAAAACAAGAACAGAAGGTAAACTAAAGCACCACTGTGATTCTCTCTCATCTCCATGATAATTCTTGTAAAGTCAATCATATTTATTTGGATATTTCTATCAACTAGTAATTGACAATCCTAGACCTGCTGAATTTGGTCCTGCTAAGGGAATAATTTTACCTACTAAATCCTGTTCAGTAAATTTCTATCTTTTCAGGTTACACCTGTTTGTACACTAGAATTGATCGATGCATAATATAATCCACAATTTCTTGTATTTCAAAAATCTACCAATAATACCAAGCAAAATAATGAGGTAGATATACGTTGTACTGTGGAAAAACACTTCCATTACAATTCACAGGGTCAACAGAATGTGCTCAGTGATGTTCCACTCTGAATTCCCATTAATGGAAATTGGTTATACAATTAACAGGGATGGACTGTGCTGCTCAAATATATTTATTTTAAATCACAGTTTCCTACCATCATTTGCAACTGGAAAACCATACGACTTAAAATAGATTAGTGGAAAGAAACTATTTTCCTCACAGACCCTTAACCAGACAAATAAGCATCAATTTGTTAGCAATAAATATTCTAATTCTGTGAGGGATTTGATTACTACATTCCTACAAGATTGAACATATAAAAAAAATTATAATTCACTATATTTTTCCAGTTCCACTTTTTAATAGATACAGAAAATTAATTTTGCAAATGCAGTGTGACTGGAAGTATTTTGTAATTTGAAAAGGATTCTAAATACAGTATTTAATTTTTGGGTACGTTCAACACCAGAAATGACCAGTTGTGAACACTGCTGTTAAGTCGCCAAACTGGTTGCCTTTGAAAACCCACACCGTACCAGATTCTTTGTATGCTACAAAACATTGTACAAATATATCTAAGTTTTTATTCAAACTATGATAAAATATTAACGTTATTGGCCAAGTGTAATTGACACTGCAATTAAGGCATTAATTTATTTTAGAACCAGAGATGTTTTCAGGAGAGAAGGACTCCATTCGGCCATCGTGTCTGTGCTGGCTCTTTGCTAGAGAAATCCAAACCCAATCCCACTACCCATCTCTCTCTTCCAATAGCCCCATATTTCTTATCTTCAAATTTCCTATAAAACATGCAATGGTCTGTACGTCAACCACTCATTGCGAAAAAACATTCTAAGCTCCAACAACCCTGTCTGTAAAGTAATTTCTCCCTGGTCACTGACTCCCAAAGCAGAGAAACTCCTCGTTCCCTCAAAACATAATTTGAAAAACCTCTGTTAAATGTTCTCTTGGCCCTCTCTGCTCCAGGGGAAATAGTCCCAGTATCTCAAATCTCTACGCATAGCAGAAGTTTCCCATCCCTGGCTTCATTCTGGAAAGTTTGAACACATTGCACTCTCCTATTTGCTAAACTGCTAAATTATCTTGCAAAAAGACCTCTTAAATGACTGCAGCAAAATTAGTCAACGCACAGTCTATCGGTATGGGTTCAATTAAGATCAGTAAGCATTCTCTAATCTTTCAAGTGAAGAGGAATGCACAGAAATTGAAATTCTATAACATTTTAGCATTCCATAGCGGTTAGCTGCTTGTATATCAGGACTTTCATCGCTTCTTTGGAGAAAGAAATTATATTATCAAAATGAAACGGGGAAAAGGATATTAAAAATAAGTCTTGAAAACCTCTATGAAGTAGACTGAATAGATTCCGAACATTACTAGATTTTTTTTTCCAGGTTTCAAATAATAACAGCCAGTACTACAAATTTACATCTTGACCGTTGGAATGTAGCCGAGTTCCTGCCTTACTTTTTCCTCCCAAAGAGGCGAAAAACATAAACACAATAACCAAAATGGGTTTATTGGCCATGGTATTGGCCATTAGTGACCCATCAGCACCTTTCTAATGAAAAACCACTTATGTTGCAATCAACCCCACTGTTCGAAAAAACAGGACCATTTTCTCATAGGCACATGGTAGGCATTCCTTCCTTTGCAGTAAGTGTCACACTACCTTAACACCCACAGCTTGCCAAACATAACATGAGCATGTGTCATTCCCAGGCAGTATGCCAAAACATGGTTCCTATTGGTACTTCTCTAGGGATACTACTCACTGACGTATTTGCAACCAATTTATGAACATTACTAGAAAAATGTCACTTGGCTTCAGAATATAGCAGTCATCCGTGTAGTCTGGCCATTTTCACATGTTACTCAGGGTCTTTCTTGTGGGTAATATAAAGGGCATACTGCAATGCTTATTCATGTATTGTTCCTATTACTAGTTTCATTCCTTCACTTATATTGAACTGCATTTCAATCATACCAGTGGGCAATCAGCTATCTTGATTGGCACCTGATCAAAGAACCTCAGCTCAGTTGTAGGATAATGTGTGATATGCTGCTGCTGTGCCTTAGGCTGTACTGTCTCCAGCTGTAGATGAGGCCAGCATGGTTTGGAACACAAAACACATGCGTTGTTCATCTCCAATAGAATTTTTCTTCTACAGTTTAAATTTTCATTGACTGAGGTTTGTGCATATAATGTACTGAGGAATGCAAGGTAAAGCAGCTTGAATGACTGACATATGTAGTCTTTTCGTTCAAAACCTCAATTCCCCAGTACAACACTATTGCTCAAATAATGTGCAAACTGCATTGTTTGTTAGTTCCCTTGCTGCATTTTACATTTGAATTACATAGAATATTCAGCACAGAAACAGGTCATTTGGCCCAACTAGTCTATTCCGGCATTTATGCTCCACTTGAGCCTCCTCCCATCCTTCCTCATCTAACTAACAGCATAACCCTCAATTCCCTTCTCCCTCATATGCTTATCTAGCTTCCTCTTAAATGCATCTATACTATTCGCCTCAACTACTCCCTGTGGTAACGAGTTCCACATTCTCACCACTCTCTGGGTAAGGAGGTTTCTTCTGAATTCCCTATTCGATTTCTTGGTGACTATCTTATATTGACGGCATCTAGTTTTGCTCTTCCCTACAAGTGGAAACACTATCTCTGTGTCTACTCTACCAAAAGCATTCATAATTTTAAAGACCTCTATTAAAAGAGAAAAGAGACCCACAGCCTGTTCATCCTTTCCTGACAGTTATAACCACGTAGTTCTGGTATCATCCTTGTAAATCTTTTTTGCACCCTCCCCAGTGCCTGTATATCCTTTTTATAATATGGCGACCAGAACTGTTCGCAGTACTCCAACTGTGGTCTAACCAAGGTTCGATACAAGTTTAGCATAACTTCTCAACTTTTAAATTCTATCCCTCTAGAAATAAACCAGAGTGCTTGGTTTGCCATTTTTATAGCCTTATTAACCTGTGACACTACTTTATGTTACTTGTGTATTTGTACTCCCAGATCCCTTTACTCCTTGACACCATTTAGATTCCTATTTTCAAGTAATATGTGACCTCCTTATTTTTCTTACCAAAATGTAATACCTCACATTTATCTGTGTTGAAATGCATTTTCCAATTATATGACCATTCTGCAATTTTATGAATATCATCTTGTAATTTGCTGCAGTCCTCTTCAGCATTGACTATTCCCCCCCAAATTTGGTGTCGTCCGCAAAATTAGAAATTGTATTTGATTCCAAAGTCTAAATCGTTAATATAAATTGTGAACAACAGTGGTCCCAGCGGATGGGTTTCCTTACAAAAGAAAAAAATAACTTGCATTTATATAGCACCTTTCACGACCTCAGGACGTCCCAAGATGCTACACAGCCAATGAAGTACTTTTGAAGTGCAGTCACTGTTGTATTGTAAGAAACGTGGCAGTCAATTTATGCACAGCAAGATCCCACATACAGCACTAAGATAATGACCAGATCATCTGTTTTAGTGATGTTGGTTGAGGGATAAATATTGGCTAGGAATCTATGTAGAACTCCCATGCTCTTCAAAATAGTACCGTGGAATATTTTACATCCACCTGAGGGGGCAGACAGGGTCTCGGTTTAATGTCTCATCCAAAAGACAGCACCTCTGACAACGTGGGACTCTCTCAGTACTGCACTGAAATGTCAGCCTAGATTTTGTGTTCAAAAATCAAGAGTGGGACTTGAACCAACAATCTTCTGACTCTAAGGAGAGAGAGCTACCACTGAGTCACAGATGATACTTATGAAAAGAAAACCAAGCATTTTCTATATAGGATACATTGTTTTCTTAGCTCTTTATGAAAAATAACTTACAAGCCTGTATGGTGTTGGCTGGCAGAACCAGTTCATTCCGAGTTTAATGTTCTGGTAAATGGCAGAGCCCCATCATGTGACAGTTTTAAAAATAAAAAACCACACCAGTTGTTGTGGAAGCTACACATTACTGCATCATAGGAGGCATGAGACACAACCATTTGAGTAATGTGACAGCTGCAAAAATTTACTCTGAAGTGGCTATATGGAATTTATGGCAAGTGAGAGAATGAGAAATAGAGCAAGAAAAAGGGACAGGCAAGCAACAGCTCGGATTTCTTCCATTTAGTTTCCACGTTTTGGGAATGTGTTGTGATTCATTCCCCTCACTTCCTGACATGAACACTTTAACAGTCAGACACTTCTATCTGCTGATGCACAAACTTTGAAAAGCCAACCCGTTAGAAAAATAAACCGTTACAAATAAACCACCACTTTACTGTTAACACGCGATATAAGCAATGATAGTAACTCCACAATCTGCGAGACATAATGGGCCATAATTTGCTTTAAGAGTGAATCTGACGGCATCTGCCATTTTTTTTTTTTAAAGACATGCCCTTGCCGGTTCAGGTTTTTAATTTTTTTTCTGCGTGGCAAGTTGCTGAAAGTGCGAGCTGATAATGGCGCAGCGAGGGAAACAGGGCATCTGGGACCTGAGTGAACAGGATAGGCAACTGTTTAGTTAGATTGAAGGATTGAGAAATAAACAGTGCAAAGACAGAGAAGGAAGTGTAAATTAGAGTTGCTCAATTCAATGTCAAATCAGGTACAAAAGAACAAAGAGAGGGAAAGAAAGACTTACATTTATATAGCGCCTTTCACGACCTCAGGACGTCCCAAAGCGCTTTACAGCCAATGAAGCACAGAGAAAGAAAAATAAAGAGAGGGATAGAAATATTGAATTGAGAGAGAAAATAAAATTGACAGAAAAGAAAAAGTAAAAGAAATTAAAAATTTTACATTTTATAAATTTCCAACAGCAATTAAAATGTGAAGGAATGAGACTCCACACTTGTAATAGTTAACTTTCAGTGCCAGACAAGTTGATTGGCAGTAATTAATAATTATCACATTGTTAAAAGGATACTTAGACTGAAATGAAAAAGACTTAACTTTTTGTGACGAGATTAGTTCATATCTACCGTGCAAAACAGCAACTTCACGCCATTCAATGCATTTCAATGGTGAGACAATCAGCAAGATGCCGTTTTCGCGAAGCTAATGGTGGAGTGGCGCATCTCTGACAGCTACTTTTGGGTATCTGTGCCTCAGCTGCCTTCAAATTATGGTCAAAATCTCAGACTAAGTCAAAGATTAAGATAGATATTACAACATATTATTGGAACAAAATGAGAAACTGCTTTGTTTCAGGCCCCTTGCCTGAAGTTGCTGTAGAATTTGCGCATAAATAGCGGTGAGTGTCATTGGTCTCAATTATTTTGACAGCACATTCTGGCCCACGGTCTTGGGGAAGGTGGTGTGAAAATAAAAACATGGCTTTCTAACAGTGTATACCTCCATGATTGGGTGTCTTCTGCTAGTCTCTGAAGAAGCAGTCAACAGAAATGCTGGCACTTCTCACCACTCCGGTGGTCTACATAAGAAACCTAGATGGGTGTTGGGTCTCTTACTCGAACATAGTTCAATACTTATTAACAGTGTAGTTCAATAGAATTGTGCTCTATTTAGGAAATTACAAAAGCTATAACACTTGCAAAAGAATGCCAGATGCATAATAGCAAGATAAATCAACCAGATTTTTCTAACATTAGCACTAAAAAAACTTGAAAATTCAGCGAGAGATTATTTAATATAAATAAACTGCACTCATGAGGAATTCTATTGTAACTGTAAAGGTGAGTCACAACTTTCCATTTTAATGGTTAGTTCCAAGAAAGCAGACCATTCCCACTCTCCCTAAAACACTCGTAATAACTTGTGACTCCAGTATGTAGCAATACTTCAAAATAAGTTCATGGGGCAGACATATGATGAAATAACTGCAGTTTAATTTCTTTTGATTGCTTGCCTGTAGATTTTTTTTTAAACCATTTAAACAAAGCAGTTTCTCATTTTGTTCCAATAATGTGTTGTAATATCTTTTAGTCTTTGACCATAATTTGAAGGCAGCTGAGGCACTCAGCATGGATTTTACAGCCTTGTAATGTAAAATAGCTAAGTGCCTCATGTGTCTATAAAATTTATACTTAATAAAAACAGCAGTTCTGTTGTGAATCCAACTTCCAAACAATTAACTACACAGTCATGAAACAGTTGAATTTTAGAATTTAAATATCAGAGCATATAATCAATGTATTTGAGATATTTAATTATTTCAATAATTAAGCATTTAATGAGACATCTGGTTGAAGGGAAAGCTCATGGGATCAAAGAGGAAGTAGTAAATTGGATAATGAATTGCCTATATAATGGGAAACAGAACTTAATTTTCAAAGTTAACAGCTCTAATTCACAGCTGTAATCAGCTAAATCCTGAAATCCTTGAGTTTGGTATCATTTATTAACTAACCATCAGTCGTGGCTCTGTGGTAGCACGCTCACCTCGAGTCAGAAGTTGTGGGTTCAAGTACCACTCCAGAGAATTGAGCACATAATCGAGGCCGACACCTCAGTGCAGTACATTTGGAGGTTCCCCATCTACCCTCTAAGGTGGACGTAAAAGAGCACATGGCACTATTCAAAGATAAGGGGACTTCCTCCCGATATCCTGGCCAATATTTATCCCTCAACCAACATTACCAGTCCTTTATCTCATTACGGTTTGTGGGACCTTGCTGTGCGCAAATTGGTTGCTGTGATTCCTACATTACAACAGTGACTACACTTCAAAAGTGCTTCATTGGATGTAAAATGCATTAAGACATCCTGAGGCTGTGAAAGGTGCGATATAAATGCGAGTTCTTTCTTTAACTCAATTAGGATATTGAAAGTGTAATATATTTTTGCAGATGACAATGGGCAGGATTTTTGCTTTCAGCAGTGAACGAATGGCGCCAGTCGTTCATTACACTTGCTCACAGACTTTCGATGGGATTTTACACTGGAACTTACTGTAATTTAGGCTGCGATTTTGCCGGCGCTCAGAGAGGCAGGTCAGAGGTTAAAGTCCTATTGATTGACGGCGGGTCCCGAACCTGCTATCAACCCGCCTCCAAACAGCCTTCCCAAGTGTCGGGTCCCCGACTTGTGAATGGACCCGACACCTAGCGGTGGGAAATGGATTAAAGGCAATTACCTGCCTATTAACAGGTACTTGTCAGTAGTGTTCAGCCTGTTTTTAGATTTTCCCACTTCTGGGTCGGGTTTCCCGACGTCCGGACACCACGCCAGGTAAGTGTGGCGCGTTGCGAGTATGGTGTAATGTTTGTGAAAAGATGACAGCTGCAGAAGTGGTGTGAAGGATGCAATGTTGCACATGGTGAGGTTCAGAGCAAAGAAAATGTTGGTTACTGCATTTTTAAAACATAAACAGTTTTCTTTATTTTACAAGTTTTTAAATCCAACTATATGTCCAGTGCCACCTCATTGGGAGAACCTCTCTCACCAGTGACAGATCGCTTCTGTCATCTCATCTGCAGCGGCCATCTATTCCAGCATATGGAGAGAGTCATTGGAGAGTCTGGGTGCAAGAGTTCACCTTTGTGCAGTGATTGTCAGTGTTTTCAGCACCTCAATGCTGTCAAACACTGAAAAATCAACTGTCAAAATAAAATTGCGCATGGTCCCTTTAAGGAAACCGACAGATGACGCGTCATCAAATGATGTCATCAGACCCGCTTCCAGTTAATTGGCCGTTAACAAGGTCAATCAAGGGAAAATCACGTCTGTGGAGTGGAGGCAGCTGGGGGCAGGACCGGAACCTGGAAACCAGCTGACACGCACCCATCCCGACACCGAACGCAAGATCGCGGCCTTAGAGTCAAAACAGCATGGCGCCCACTACAGCCTTCCGGACTCAATATCGAGTTCAACAATTTCAGATCATAACCTCGGCCCCTACCATTTTTATCCCCCCTTTTGGTTTGTGCCTTTTCCCTTTTTTTTCCTCTCTCTCCCACATGGCAGCTGTCTTTCATCCTGCCAGCGCATTTCACACTTCTGAGCCATCTTTTGTTTCTTAACCTGTCCTATTACCATCTCGTCTCGCCTTGTGTATCTCTTAATGTCTCTACGTCTCACAGACCTTCCCTTTTGTTCTTTTATTCCCTCCCCCAGCCTCCAAACTTGCTTTTTCATCTGTTTCATTTCCTGCTTTTTTCTCAGTTCTGACGAAGGGTCTTTGACCTGAAACGTTAACTCTGTTTCTCTCTCCACGTATGTTGCCTGGCCTGCTGAGTTTTTCCAGCGCTTTCTGTTGTTATTTAAGTTTTCCAGCATCCGCAGTATTTTGCTATTGTAACAGGGGATCTGGACTTGTGTGAACAGGCAAAGCAGCTGTGTATCTTCTTAACCAATCAGATTGAAGAACAGTTAATGAGCAGCGCAGAGTCTGAACCAGGAAGTGCAAGTTAGAATATCAAATTCAATGTCAAATCATGTACAGAAAGCGAAATAAAGAGAGGGGAAGAAAGATGGGATTGAGGGAGAGAAAAAAGATATAGAAAGAAAAAGTAAAAAGTAATTTCTTTTATTTTTTTAAATCTCCAACATTAACTTCTGAAGGAATGAGACGCTACACTTGTAAAAGTTAATTTTCAGTGCCAGAGAGGTTGTCTGGCAGTAATTAAGACTTACCATTCCATTTAAACAGTAATTACACTGGAATGGATAAACCAAAACTTTTTCTGGCGAGTTCAGTCATTATCTATGAGGCAAGTACAGCAACTTCACGCTGTTCAAAGTATTTCAATGCCAAGTCGCTCGGTGAGATACCATAATAGCGTAGCTTTTGGAGGAGCAGGGCATCTCGGACAACAACTTCTGGATTTCTGCATGTAACTATGCATCTGTGGTCGTCGGAAGTTGCTGTCCGATTTCCACGTAAATAATGTTGAGCGCGGATAGCCTCACTGTTATTTCTACAGCAAAATCTGGCCCATTATGTTATGTCGGAACTCTGTGTGCAAGGAGAGGGATACATTTTAAAAAGACATACAGCAAGTAAAACCAGGCAGATAAATGGGAAACAAAATATTAATAAATGAGAGATAATGTGCTTTGGTATGAAAAATAACATTTACTCACTCAATGAAGGGCATCAGGGCTGAAAATTGTCCAGGTTCTCATTACAAGTTCAGCAGTATTGGATCAGACTACTTTTTTTTTAAGCCTGGTCCATTTGTATTTCAGCTAATGGTCATTAATTAATATGAATAGAGGCTGCAAACTTGCATGCACTCCCGAATTAACTAAAATTGTGTACATGCTCCCATTCCTCTTGGGTCCATTTTATTACTTCCTGTGCTTGGCTCAGGTCACTTATTGCTAGAATATTCTGTACTACCATCAAGCTTAGAAAGACGTAATCTAGTACAGTAAACCAGAGTCAAGCATTTATTGAGTAAGGGAAGGGATATGCCTTCACTGAGTGGTTGCACTCTCGCTTCTGTCAGAAGGTCATGCATTCAAGCTCCACTCAAAAGACTTGAGCGCATAATCTAGGCTGGCATTTCAGTACGGTACTGATGGAGTACTGTGCTGTTGGGGCTACCATATTTTAGATGACATTAAACAAAGCCATCTGCTGTCTCAGGTGGTTGTAAAAGATCCCATGGAAACTATTTGAAGAAAAGCAGGGGAGTTCTTCTAGTGCCCTGAGCAGCATTCATCATTCAACCCACTCCACCAGAAACAAGGGGCTGAATTTTTACCTTTGAGTCAGGTTGGGTGCGTGGGGGCCGTGTAGCGGGTACGAACTTTCCATCAGCGCGGTCTCCACTGTGTGTTTAACTGAATTAGATCAATTGAATGAGTCATGTGGGTTTCCCGGCCAATTAATTGGAGCAGGTGTGATGACATCACCGATGACACGCCTTCAGCTCAGATATTTAAAGGAGCCTTGCACACATCACAGTTGAAGGTTGTTGTAGGAGGCTCAGCGGTGGTTGGGAGAGGTGGCTATGCTTATCCATCGAAGACTTTGACTGTGAGGGTGCAAGACAGGATGCGGTCTCAGCGCCAGAAGGTTGCGACCAGGTTTTCGGATTCCTCCCTGGAAGAGGCTCCAGCTCCAGGGCGACAAAGCATGGAGGGAGATCCTATTCCCTGGTAATGGCAGGAAGAGACCAGCCAGTGATGCCAAGAGGGCATGGCTGGAGATCGCCCAAGAAGTCAGCAGCAGGGGTGTAGTGAGTCGCTCCTGGATACAGTGTTGGAAGAGATTTAATGATCATGAGGTCAGGAAAGGGGAATACAATGGCACATTCAACTACATCCTGATTGTGCACGTCACCCCCAACCCCATCACTCTGCCTTCCCAAGCCTACTCCTGCACATCACTCCTCACATCAACCTACCAGCAGGTGCACCCATCCCTTACTGTCTATGCATCTACTCACATCCCCATCTGACTAACCACCATTGACACTCGCCCTCAGCCTAATTCAATCCTAGAAAGTAATGCCACAGAAGCAGGCCATTTGGGAATGTCATATCACTCCCTCAGTCACCCTCTAGCGATGAAGCCCATCCATCCCTTACACTCATTAGATCACTCTCACTCAAAGTTCTCTCATTTCCCTCCTTGCAGAAGAGAGCGCAAAACAAGAGAGAAAGACAAAGAACTGGTGGTGGCCCTCCAAGATACATGACTTTGACACCAACAGAGGAGGCGGTGCTGGAATTAAGTGGAGTGGCAGAGCTGCTGGCGGTGGGAGATGGAGACCGCCCAGAAACCTGGTGACAGAATTAAATGTCACATGGCATACAGCAGTCACTCACGGTGACTGAGGTCAGCAGCCAGTGAAATACCATCATGTGCATAATGGTAATGTTACATATTCTTAAAAGAGTTCTAATTCATGTATTTACTCTCTCACAAGTTCATCAAGTGCCCACCCCCCCCACTGTTTAGTCGGAGGAAAAAGACGACTCCTCAGAGGAAGCTGCAGTCTCTGAGGGTGCACCGTCACCAGACCCATGCACACTCAGCACCAGCGCAGATATGCGCACGTCGGTGGGTCCTGCGAGATAGAGTAGTGTTGTCACCTGGTGTGTCTCACATCACAAGTGAGCAAGAGCAGATGGTGGAGACAAGGATTGCAGTGGAGACTCCTCGCTGGAGGGCGCAGGACGCTCCAAGCTCTGCTCAGCTGGATGCAGCTGCTGAACCGCGGGGCATCGACAAAGAGGTTGATCTTGGAGGAGCAACAACAAATGTGCGAGGCTCTGGCAGATTTTTCAGCCGTGATGTGCACGACTGTAGAGAGAATGGAGGAGTCCATCTCCAACATGAGCAGCACCGTGTCGCAGGCGATGGCGACGATGTGCTGTTCCATGGAAAGGATGGCCACCTACATGGAGCAGCTAATGCGCCAGTCAAATGAGAACATGCTTGCTGTGAACAACAGATTGCAGACTCTTAGTGATCACATCTCTAGAAGGGATAGCAACGCAGACTTGGGCACTCATCGCCCCACTGCTGTGCAGCAAGGTGCTCTCCAGCGCCTTGCTAGCAGGGAAGTGCGAGTGACCCATGAGAGGGATGATGGTGAGAGGGCACATGGAAGTGGGGGCTCTGCTCAAAGTGCTCCCACTTCTCCTCTGTTGCCTCCCCCTCCTCGGTCAAAGCTCCACATGTTGCCTTGGATGCCGATGGCCAAGTCTGCCCCTGCACAGTTGCAGGAGGAGCAGTCTTTGGTGGGGCCCTCACAGGCTCCAAACCCAGAGGACATCCGCCAAAAGTTTCTAAGCAGTCACAGCAGGGAAGTGAGTAGCCTGCCTCTACCTCTGCTGAAGCCACAGGGGGTGCACCTCTTAGAAGCACTCGGAAAAGAAAAATGTAGAGGCAAAGGTATGCACATGGGTGTTTGCCAAAATGTTATTTTTAAGTTTCACCTGTATTTATGACACACACAAATTTATTTCTTTGCACCACTTTCCCATCTTGTTCATTTTTGCCTGCTACCTGGGAAGTGGCTTTGTCACTTGGATATTACTTAACCTCGAGCAATGGGTGTGTGCACGCAACAGGAATGGTTTGGTCAGGTCATTATAGGACTGACTGTGTGGTGTTGGTTGGGGGAGGGGGGGGGGGGGTGGCAGGGGTGAAGTTGGTACAGCATCGGGGAGCCAGATGGGTGCACTGGTGCAACTTAACTAAATCATGCCATTATGAGGTCATCCCAGGCCTCCCGGGCAGCAATGTGCGCCACTGCTGGTACCATCTCCACCTCAGGTTCCTCCTCCTCCTCCTCCTCCTCCTCCTGCAGCTCCAATCCTCACTGCTGTGCTATGTTGTGCAGCACGCAGCATACGATGATCATTCTGGAGACCCTGGCTGGTGCATACCAAAGGGCTCCTCCAGATCTGTCGAGGCATCTGAAGCGCATCTTGCTCTATGACACATCTGGTCGTTATGTGGCTTTCATTATAGCGCTCCTTGGCCTCCTCAAGGGTGTCATCAGCCACGTCTTCAGTGGATAGCCCTTATCTCCAAGCAGCCAGCCAGAAAGTCTGTTCAGAGGTGCGAAGAGCTGAGGGAGGGTGGACTGGCGCAGGACGAAATAGTCATGACAGCTCCATGGGAATCTGGCACATACATACATACATGATCTTTTTGTGGTTGCAGACGAGCTGCACATTGAGGGAGTGGAAACCCTTACAGTTCACGAACACCCCTGGGTGATCTGGGTGCCTTGATGGCCACATGTGTGCAGTCGATGGCGCCCTGCTCCTGTGGGAAGCCAGCCAGAGCAGCAAAGCCGAGCGCCCACTCAGTGCCACCGATGAAGCCAGTGTTAAAAGTGTGCATAAGTTGCTGACTTGTGAAACATGGCATCGGTCACCTGGGTGATGATTTGTGGGCGGCTGACTGCGAGATCCTGGAAATGTCTGCTGCAGATCCCTGGAAGGAGCCTGAAGCAAAGAAGTTGGGGGCAGTGGTGACTTTGACAGCCGCTGGTAAGGCGTGTCCCACCAGGTCCTCTGGGCAGCAGGTCTTCTTCCAGAAAGCTACAAATGTCTGCCACGACCTGACGCGATAGCCTGAGCCTCCTGAAGCACTGCTGTTCAGTCATGTCCAGGAAGCTCATCCTCTGCCTGTATACCCTGTTTTGTGGCTATCGCCTGCGGCACGGTGCAGCCCTGTGCTGACCCCCTCTCTCCTGTGGAGCATCAGGTCGTTGAGTAGAAGGCTGCTGTTGTGGTTGCTGCTGCTGCTGGTGGCGGTGTGGCTCATGTTGTTGGTGCTGGGACTCATCTTGGTTCGAATCTGAGGTCCAAGGTGAAACGGCATAAGCAACACAAATGCTGATCTGATAGATACCAGGTAAATTGGAGATCAGAGGCAGAATCCTCCAATGTACTGAGAGTGACTTGCAATGTGGTGAGAATGGCTTCCGAGGTTGCAGAAATCACCTGCAAACTCCTAAAAGCACAATCTCGGCACAAAATGGTGTCAGAAAGAGCCTTTCCCTTCGGCAAGGAAGCAGGTGTAAGGTGTGTGTCTTTTTCTAGCTGTCACTTAATGAACTAGCACAATGGCCACCGAGCTCCCACCTTGCCTTCACAGGCGAGCTTCACGAGTTCGGGAATCCCATGCACAAGCAGTAAAAGATGAAACCTCACGTTAAAAAGCCTCTTAAGGGTCTCTCAACGAGCTGTTCACTACTTCAATAAGGTCACTTGCCTCTCCTGAGCGGGTCTGTGGCACACTTCGAAACGTGGACCAGTTAAATGCGGAAGTCGGCGGGTTCCTGACACGCTAGCAATTTCAGCGCTTTTAACTGCAGACCCGCTCCCAAACCTGTACTCTCTACAATGTGAAAATTCCAGCCAAGTTATTTGATCATTTATCTCATATCTGTTTGAGAGAGCTTGCTGTGTGCAAATTAGTTGTCACATTACCTACATTACAACAGAGACCACGTTTCAAAAGTACTTCATTGGCTGTGAAGCACTTTGTGACATCCTGAAGATATGAAAAGCACTATATAAATACAAGTTTGTTCTTTTCTTTAATCAAGAGGAATGGAAAAAAAAAGAGACAATCTGCAGGATTACGAGCAGTTGGATAATAATATACAACCATCTTATATTAATTTGTTGAAGTGATTTTTTCTCTGCACACAGGAAGCGTTTATCACCTTGTGGACATGCATGCTAGCAAGCTTCATTTCAAGAGTTTTAAAAAAAAAAAATGTGGGCTGGCAGATAAAGTATTGTGATATGTATGACAGCAATTACCAAACCTAATTGAATGGTATTGCACAGGCTGTAGGTCAATAAAGGTGTTAATGATGTTCTGTAAAGCATTGGTAAAGTCTCATGAAATGTATTGTGTATAGTTCATTGGTCACTGTACTTGCATAAATAGAGATATTGAAAATGGTTCAACGCTCAGGAGCAAAAATGGCTCTGGTTCTTAGATCACTGAATTACAAGCACTGCTTAGGTTAATCCAAACAGTTTTCATTGACAAAATACTAATATGAGACATAATCCAAACTTTATGGGGAATTAATAGAATTCATGGAGGAGGTAAGGAGAGAAAGTCATTTGTATAGACCATGGGACAGAATTATAAACTAAGGGAACTGTAAATTTATACGTAATTTAAGAGACAAATTAATAGATTAATAGACTGCGAGCAAGTGCAAAGGTTATGGACTCAGTCAAAGATCCAAAAAGGCAACAAAATGGTCTATAAATCCTGAACATGGACCAAATGTCAAATTACATGTACTGAAAAGTATATTAATTGTATATGCATGATTCGCTGACCAAATGGGCAGACAGATAATTTGGTTCAAGGCAGTTGCAAGTACAAAGATGTGGTCAGATTCATACTTTAGTTGCACTAGTTTAGTAACAACATCTCACACACACTTCCTGTGTTCCCAGGGAGGTCAAGCTTGTTCTCCAGCTAGCTGCTACTACTACATGGCTCCCAGAAGGTGACTCACCATCTGAATTTCCTTCTGCTTAGGGTTACTAACCCTCTAGGATTGTCCTGGAGTCTCCAGGAATTGAAGATTAATCTCCAGGACACTGCTGGGAACAACCAGAGAGAAAAATCATAGGGGGGGGCAATTAAAAAAAACTCTTTCAACACTTTTCTTTATTAGTTATAAATAGGTTGGAGTTGGGAAAGAGAAGGATATCTGACTGACAGCCAAGAATCATCCAATCAAGTAATGAAGAGTCTGTTTATTTTCCAATTGGTGTGGGAAGGCATTGCGTCCTGAAAATGGACAGGTTGGCCGACCAATGGGTGGGGGAAGCGTGGGAGCAGGGCAGTTGGAGGGAAGAGGTCATGTGATGAAACCTCCAGGAATCCATCCAGCCAGACTTGGCAACCCTACTTCTGTGGAAAAGTGCCTCTTTCATATCCCTTATTCATCTGAGATGAAGGAAATCACTGTGTAGGGAAATTATGGTTACAAAATTGCACCTTACAACTTCAGTTTACAACATGAATAATGATGAATGATTTTTTAACATCTACACAATTACAACTATTTATTATTTGCTTTATAGATTGATATTTAACCATGCATATCTTATAGTTGTTTTATTTGGAAAAACAAGGAAAAGTATTTACATGTCAATAGCAAATGGTGTTTGAGTTATTTGGATTAAATAAACTTTACATCTATCAACTTAAATTTAAAGCCCTTCATGAAATTTGCATTTACATAAGACATAAAATCTTCCATGAACCAGCACAATTGGACAGCGTTTTAGAACACAAAACTTTTTTTTTTTTTTTAAATTGTTGCATTAAAAAATATTCCTTGATATATTTAAGAGTGGTAACCTGGTGCAGTTTTATTAATACAGCTGAAAATGGGTTTATCACAAAAAGCATTTTTTTAAAAAAAATAAGAGTGTCTAGTCCACCACCTGTGAATAACCCAATGTTAAATAACTGAAAATGACTTAAAAAATCTATACAGAATCATTTATTAGCTTCATTGGTGTACAGTAGTCAGTGAGTAAATAAAATAATTATTTAGAAGTTCTTAAAAAGGTCCTTGCACCAATTAAAAAATGTTTTTTATGCATGGAGTTAAGCAAAGTCAACAATTTATACCAAGAACCTGTTAAGACAAAAGTCTTTAAAAAAAAAAAAATCAATAGCTAAACTTGCAAAACTAGCTTCTCAACCAGATGGTAATTAAACCCTCGAGGTTGGCTGACATCCAAATCTGCCCACCAGAATTGGGTTGAGTTTTGCCAATTCTCTGTTACACCAGTAGATGGAGAGCCTCATGGTAATGGAGCTTTCCATCTTGGGACCGGAAAAGCTGACATTGTTCATTTGACCCCATTGAACGTGTGCATCTTGCCAGCATTAGTGACGGCTGTTGAGTCTGTGGGCTGGATCTTACAACTGGCAGAAAGGTTGTGTGTGGAGGCAAGAGGCTCCATGGGGGAGAAACTGTGTAATGGGAGAAAACAAAAGCAAGTCTTGAAAAATGATGTAATTTTAAAGGCAATGAAAAAAGTACAATAATTACAATCTTTTATTTGGCAACCATATACTAAAGCTATTATTGTGTAATATAATACAGCATAGTGAAAGAATGATTGTAACTGTCCATTGTTTCCATTCATTTATGTAACTCATCCTAGCATTTTCTTTTCACAAGACATCTAGAAAATTAAATTGGATGTTGCTTCCCTCCATCAACGACAATCAGCCTCCCAGAGACTGTTCAGTGACTTCCTGAATATTATGAAATTCAATCTTCCACAGACTTCTGGACAGTCAGATAAACAGTTAGTAAATGGAGCTAGAACACACTCCAAAACCATTAGCCTTGATTGTGGGACCCTTATTTTGGAGAAAAACAGAGTTGAAATTGTTTTTTTTTGAATTCTTAAATTATATCCTGAGAGAGTCCAGATTCACTGGAATGTGACTTCTGCATAATACTACAATATTGGTTGGGTTTCTACATTTAAGCATTTGGTAGCCCAGTTGGCTATCTGCTTGCACATGTTGAGAGATTGTTTCCAAGATATTAAACTTCAATTCCATTCTGCATCTAAAGACAATCACAGATGTTTGCTATCATAAGAATGAAATAAGGTCACTACATAGCAGAAACCTGCTGAAACAGATTATAGCTTTACAATATGGATGACATTAGCGGCTTTTGAAGTGCGGAAAAGGAGAGACGAGCTGGATGGGCTCACTTATATCTTCTAGTTTGCAAATATTTTTGGAGATCTACCAGATTTCATAAATGGGTAGAATCAAATAAAACAAATTCCAATCTCCATCTGACACTATCAGCTGCACTTCAAAAGGAAAGCAAAACCATGCAACAATGGTGTAGCATTATACCAACTAGTCCCCAAACATTGAATTCCTCATTTTGTCTATGCAGTTGGGGGTTGCGGGGGGAGGGGGTGTGGGGGTTGAGAAAGGAAGGGGGATCAGATTGTGGTACTTGGCTAAGACAGATAACAGGAAGTACGCATTAGTCACTTCGATAAAAGGAGGCAAGTTAACTCCCATCTCTTTTACACCTCGCCTATGAGCACCATTAGCAAAGGCCCAGCAGTCTGTTATTTGTTCACCTTCTTGGGTGAGTAATGCTGCAAGATATAAAGAAACTAGAAGGCAGGACTAAGTTTCTTTAATTGGGAACTGAGAAAGGCTGGATGGTGCAATGGGTAATAAGAAGCTTTATTTCTGAAACTGAAGTTCAGTTCAGCCTAGACTGATGGGATGAAAGTCTCTTGGTCTGCTGGTTGTGTGGGTCCCACAGGAAATGAGTATGGGCAGCCTCAACAATCGTCATTAATTTACAGTCCAATTTGGAAGCGCCACACAGAAGTAAAAACATCTCACTCCTCCAATGGGAATGCTGTTTTATCGCTGGGACTAAGGCACATTTTTGGGACTTTTACTCTGTACTCAAGTCATACTATATCTGATAGCAAAATACTGCGGATGCTGGAAATCCGAAATAACAGAAAATGCTGGGAAAACTCAGCAGGCCAGGCAGCACCCGTGGAGAGAGAAACAGAGTTAACGTTTCAGGTCGAAGACCTTTCGTCTTCGACCTGAAACGTTAACTCTGTTTCTCTCTCCACGGATGCTGCCTGGCCTGCTGAGTTTTTCCAGCATTTTCTGTTGTTATTTCATACTATATCTGACTTGCAAGTACTTGGGAGGAGAAAAAGGTAACTTAAGTTTTTCATACAAATATATTTCTTAAATATAAATTTTATGATGTAATCGAGGAATATTTTTGAAACACTATGCCAAAATGTTATATTACAAAAATAAAAAACAGATGGGGGCTTTCATGTTTAGTGCCAGCTTTTAGGGGAGATTACTCTGTATACTATGAGTCAACAGCATGTATTGATTTAATTTTCCTCCAACAATTCCAGCATATTCGCTTAAAATTTAAAGGGACATGGTCATCACCAATTTCTGGGCTGCAAGCCAGAAATTTCTCATCTACATAAACGATTCATAATGGCATTACCCAACATTGGGGGGGGGGGGGGGGGGGGGGGGGGAGACACACTTTGACCTCGGAATTCGATGGTGTCATGCCTGTTTTTCAGGCGAAAAGCGCACGTCTAAGCATCTAAGATGGTGGGCGGTGTCTGTACGCTCATTATGTGTCGGAAGTGCGCCACCCGCCATATTAGTAAAGGCAGAAAAAGAGGTGCCCGTGGCTAGTGCCTGAAACAAGCATTTAGCCCTTTGCATATGCAAAAGGTCACCCAACACCTGTGCCGGGCCGGCTGCGTTCAGGGAAACATGGTCAACATGCGGCCTAACTGATGGTCCGTAAAGGGACCGCTGGAGGCTGCCACCAAAAAGGTAATGTTTAAAAAAATACTTACCTGATAAAGCTTAAAGTGCCAAATACCGTTTTTGGCCCCCACTTGTTCCCCCTCCCAATTACTTCCTCCTCTCTCCCAGTTCTTCCCTCCCTGTCCTAGGACCTACCTGAGGGCTACTGCTAGCGACGTAGTTGGTGGGAATGCTAGCTCTAGGAGAAAGTTGGCAGGAATGCTCGCTGTCTCACATTCAAAGATTTGTAATTAAGTTTAAAAATGTTCCCAGGTAGTCGAGTAGACTGCTTGCAATTCTTAAAACTTGATTTCATACCGCAGTTATACCTCAACCAGTGCGAGACCCAATATGTGACACCTCTTGCCTTTAGTGTGATTACCAATCGGATCAGCGACTGCTGTTTCGTGTCAATACGCAACAAAATCCACTTTGCACTGATGCAAAACAATAGCACAACTGGCCCACAAGACAGATATTAATGCAAAATGTTTGGTGCCGTTTTCTTCAAGAATCTAATTTTTCCACTTTAGAACACACCGTCTTCACTCTGCAGAGGCCTTCTTGGAACCAAGTCAACCCTCGCTTGCATTATTAATTGCTGGCTGCTGGATGACTGATGGCAATTAAGTAATAGTTCAGAAGACAAAAAGGGTGAAGGAACGTGTCACTAGTTGGCGAAAATTAATGTAAGGCTCGTCATTCTGAATGCAACTGCAAGTTATTGCATTAGAATTCCGAGAAGGCACAGCTCAGTCTATGAGAAACAGTTCACAAACTATAAGCTGTATTAAACTGCAAGGTCCCAGGAAATCTAATTACTGTGATGAAAATAAAAGTCAGCATTAGCCAGTCATGCTTCCACTCCTGCACCCCCCATGTCATATAAAAGACAAAAATAACTAGTAGATAGTTCCACCAAGCTGCCCACTGTTGTTGCTGCAGCAAGGCCACCAGTTCTACACATATTCCCAAACTCCATAGTAACCTACTTATACTATAGATATACAGGAAAGAATTCCCATGAACACCAGTTTCTTGCAGGGTGTTAATGTACAATGAAAATGCCTTTAGATGTTAAAGACATTTGATAGCCTTTTTTTAAAAAAAGAGGCCAAATACAAAAAATTGTTTGTGGGGTCAGGTTGAAGGAACTTGTTTTGGGGATTTTCTCACTGGGGAGAGGGTGAAGAGAAAGAGAGAAAAGGAGACAAGAGGGAAGAGTAAGAGGAAAGGAGAGTGCCAGACCCAGTAAAAACAAAATAGCTTAAACTAAACAAAAAAAAGCAAAGAACAATACGAGGAGCTAAAAGACAGTAGAAACAAAATGAGAGTTATAAATATTGTACCATAATCTTGGCTCAAAAAAAAAATGCCCTCGGTGTACAGGAGTGAGACCAAATCAAGTGAAGTATGGAACGCTTCAAGTGTAGCTTTCTTGGTGTGATCACCACATGTACGTACGGGAAAGCTACACAGTAAAATCAAAATATAGAAAAGGAAACGAATGGTATTTATTAAAGAAAAAGAATGGCATTTATGAAAAGGCTGTCCCTGATATCAAAAAGAACTGAAAAAACAGAGAGGGACGAAACACAAAGCAAGTGAGTAAACAGAGAAAAGCAACAAGATTAAGAGAACAGTGATGGAGAGAGAAAGAAAGAGAAAACACAGGAGAGAGGGAAAAAAATCAAAGACAATGAGCGAATAGAGAGAGAGACATGAGAGAGACCAGAGACAGTACAAGAGAACTGCAAATGTTTGCAAGTTGAGAGAGACAGACAGACATACAGAGAGAGAGAGAGAGAGAGAGAGAGACAGAGAGCGCGAGTGAGCACAAGAGATCAGGAGCAAGAGAAAGAGCATGAGAGAGAGAGAGAGAGAGAGAGAGAGCATGTAAAGTGAAATAGAAAAAATGTAAAAGCACAAGAAAACAGAGCATGAGAGAACAGCCTCAACACGGAGAGTGAGAGAAGAGGAAATGGTGGGTGAGGAGGACGGGGGGGGGGAAACAGGAGCGAGAGAGAAGGGAAACGGGAGCGAGAGAGAAGGGAAACGGGAGCGAGAGAAGGGGAGCAGTGTAAAGGAGCAATGGAGAGAAGGAGAACTGAGGGGAATAGCAAGAACTGAGATCAGAAGAGAGAGAGAGAGAGCGCGAGAACAGAACATGGGTGTGTGAGAAAAGAAAGCCCAAAGAGAGTGCAAGAGAGAACAGAGTGAGGGAGGGATAGACAGACAGATAAACAGAAAGAGAGAGAGGGAGAAAGAGATGGAGAGAGAATGGGAATGATCTAACCCTCTGCCAATTTATCTTCATGCAACCAATAATTACTGATGCCGTTGGCAGTAACACAGTTCCTTGTTACCGTTGGCAGTAACACAGTTCCTGGTTGCTGCCAAAATAAAATCTATCCAACTGTTTAATTTGTGCTGGTGCCAAAAGTTAACTGATTTAAAAATAATTGTATTTATTGGTCCCTGAAAAATATTCAGTAGTGAAAAATCTTCCACATCTGTGTTTGCAGTTTGCATTCCTCGTTTTTTTCCATATTTAATTTTAAAAACTTTTTTAGTTTGATCTTCAGCTGCAACAGAGAGAATGTTTTGAACATTTCTCACAAAACGCAATAGAGCTAGCAAATGAACAGACTCAAGCTCATGAAGGATGATTCAGACTTGGACAACTAATACTGGGAATTATTACAGTTAAAGAAACACACAGCTAATTAGAGAGAAAGAACATCTGTATATGATCCATTTTCAACTATCAATTCCCTATTTAGTTCAAAACACTTCCATCAACACAAAATGCTGGCTAGCTGACAGGCTTGTGGTGAAGCTCTCTTATTAAACTTAAGCTCCAGACAGCAGCTCAGCTAAATAAAACAAAGTGCCTCTATACTTTCAGAATATAAAAATAAAAATGAAGTGCAAGGATATGTTATGTGAAAAGGTGTAGCTCAAGTTTTCCTTTAATTCCCCTCAAATATCATACCCCCATGGTTGTAAATTACAAACCATTTGTTTATTTGTGTAGTGAAGTGAACTTAATGTAATTCAGTTCTGATTACAGGTCATCGACCTCAAACGTTAACTCTGTTTCTCTCTCCACGGATGCTGCCTGACCTGCTGGAGTATTTCCAGCATTTTGTTTTTATTTCAGATTTCCAGCATCCGCAGTATTTTGCTTTTGTATTAATGAAATTTATTTTTTTTCTTTTTAGGAAGGACATGCAAACAAAATACCTTTTATACATGTTTAAAAATGGTGCCAACAACAACTTGCATTTATACAGCACCTTTAACGTATTAAAACATCCCAAGGCACTTCAGAGGGGGGTCCAGGTACATAGATCATTAAAATGTCATGAACATGTGCAGAAAATAATCAAAAAGGCTAATGGAATGCTGGCCTTTATATCGAGAGGACTAGAAATACAAGGGAGTAAAAGTTATGCTGCAGCTATACAAAGCCCTGGTTAGACCGCACTTGGAGTACTGTGAGCAGTTCTGAGCACCACACCTTAGGAAGGATATATTGGCCTTGGAGGGTGTGCAGCGTAGGTTTAACAGAATGATACCTGGACTCCAAGGATTAAATTACAAGGAGAGATTGCACAAATTAGGGAGGAGCCCATCACGAGTGCAAAAGACAAGGTTGAAGCGTTTGCAACCATCTTCAGCCAGAAGGGCCGAGTGGATGATCCATATCGGCCTACTCCGGAGGTCCCCACCATCACAGAAGCCAGTCTTCTTCCAATTCGATTCACTCCACGTGATATCAAGAAATGGCTGAGCACACTGGATACAGCAAAGGCTATGGACCCCGACAACATCCCGGCTGTCGTGCTGAAGACTTGTGCTCCAGAACTAGCTGCGCCTCTAGCCAAGACGTTCCAGTACAGCTACAACACTGGCATCTACCCGACAATGTGGAAAACTGCCCAGGTATGTCCTGTCCACAAAAAGCAGGACAAATCCAATCTGGCCAATTACCGCCCTATGAATCTACTCACAATCATCAGCAAAGTGATGGAAGGCGTCATCGACAGTGCTATCAAGTGCCACTTACTCACCAATAATCCGCTCACCAATGCTCAGTTTGGGTCCACTTGGCTCCAGACGGCTCCAGACCTCATTACAGCCTTGGTCCAAACATGAACAAAACAGCTGAATTCCAGAGGTGAGGCGAGATTGAATGCCCTTGACGTCAAGGCAACATTTGACCGAGTGTGGCATCAAGAAGCCCTAGCAACACTGAAGCCAATGGGAATCAGGAGGAAAACTCTCCACTGGCTGGAGTCATACCTAGCACAAAGAAAGATGGTTGTGGTGGTTGGAAGCCAATCATCACAGCCCCAGGACATCACTGCAGGAGTTCCTCACAGCAGTGTCCTAGACCCAACCATCTTCAGCTGCTTCATCACTGACCTTCCCTCCAACATAAGGTCAGAAATGGGGATGTTCGCTGATGATTGCACAGTGTTCAGTTCCATTCGCAACTCCTCAGATAATGAAGCAGTCCATGTCCGCATGCAGCAAGGCCTGGACGATATTCAGGCTTGGGCTGATGTGTGGCAAGAATGTTACTTGCCACTTAAGTGCCAGGCAATGACCAACTCCAACAAGAGAAAGTTTAACTACCTCCCCTTGACATTCAATTGCATTACCATCGCCGAATCCCCCACCATCAATATCCTGGGCATCACCATTGACCAGAAACTTAATTGGTCCAGCCACATAAATACTGTGGCTACAAGAGCAGGTCAGAAGCTGGGTATTCTGTGGAGTGTCTCACCTCCTGACTTCCCAAAGCTTTTCCACCACCTACAAGGCACAAGTCAGGAATGTGATGGAATACTCTCCACTTGCCTGGATGAGTGCAGCTCCAACAACACTCAAGAAGCTCAACACCATCTAGGACAAAGCAGTCTGCTTGATTGATCCACCACCATAAAACAGTCCCTCCCTCCACTACCAGCGCAATGTGGCTTCAGTGTTCATCATCTACAAGATGCACTGTAGCAACTCACCAAGGCTTCTTCGACAGCACCTCCCAAACCCGTGACCTCTACCACCTAGAAGGACAAGGGCAGCAGGCGCATGGGAACACCATCACCTCCAAGTTCCCCTCCAAGTCACACACCATCCTGACTTGGAAATATATCGCCGTTCCTTCATCGTCACTGGGTCAAAAGCCTGGAACTCCCTCCCTCACCAGCACTGTGGGAGTAACTTCACCACAGGGACTGCAGATGTTCAAGAAAGCGGCTCACCACCACCTTCGAGGGCAATTAACGATGGGCAATAAATGCTGGCCTTGCCAATGACACCCACATCCCAGGAATGAATTTAAAAAAATTGATGCTAGATCAATTGTTAATTTTAAATCTGAGATTGATAGATATTTGTTAACCAAATGTATTAAGGGATATGGGCCAAAGGCGGGTAAATGGAGTTGAGTCTCAGGTCAGACATGATCTCATTGAATGGCAGAACAGGCTCGAGGGGCTAAATGGCCTACTCCTCTTCCTATGTTCCTACAGGAGCGTTACCAAACAAAATTTGACACCGAGCCACATAAGGAGATATTAGGGCAGATTGGTCAGAGGTAGGTGTTAAGGAGTGTCTTAAAGGAGGGAACAGAGGTAGAGAAGCAGAGAGGTTTAGGGAGGGAATTCCAGAGCTTAGGGCCTCGGAAGCTAAAGTTACGGCCGCCAATCGGGGATGCGCAAGAGACCAGAATTGGAGGAGCGCAGATATCCCGGAGGGTTGTATGGCTGGAGGAGGTTACGGAGATAGTTCAGTATCTTAATACTCTCTGCAATCCACATTTGTGCCAGCAGCTATGTTGTTCCTTGGCTAGCTGTGTCTGCTTTATTAAGATCATAAGCATGGAATGAAGAAAGACAATTTGGTTCAAGTCTAATCCTTTTATGGACCATCAATCCCTACACTCCTCAGAAACAGCTATTATACCACAAAGAGGGAACTGGTTCATGAAAATATGCTACATTTTGTGTTTCTAGCAAGTTTTAAAACTTGGGAGACTTGCCAATCATTTATTAAAGAGGTCTGTTGCAACAAAATGGGATGTCAATTTATGGTTCAAGTTACATAAAATAGTAACTATGCTAGGGCTGGATAAACTAATTACCAAGATACATACTGAATGAAATGAAATTCTCACAATTAAAGTATTTGGGTTTGAGTTCAGCTTTTATGTTCGAAGTTTAAGATGCTAGTAAAGCAGGAGGTGGACCCCAGCAGTCTATCATTTTTGAGTTGAATTGAATTCCACAGCTCCGACCAATGCAACAGTGTCTCAAGACCACAAAGTGCCAACCACCTCAATTGATTTTAATTGCTTAACATTTCTTTGCATCAACAGACATATGTTACATTCTTTATGAAAAAAGACTTGTATTTATATAGCAGCTTTCAAGACCTCAGGACGTCCCAAAGTGCTTTACAGCCAATGAAGTACTTTTGAAGTGTAGTCACTGTTACAATGCAGGAAATGTGACAGCTAATTTGCACACAGAACAGTCCCTCAAACAGCAACATGATAATGACCAGATAATCTGTTTTAGTGATCTTGGTTGAGGGATAAATCTTGGCCAGGAACCGGGGATAACTTCCCTGCTCTTCTTTGAAATGTCATGGGATGTTTTCATGAAAGATCCCACAATCTTGCAGAGTGACTTAGAAACATATACTTTTTACAAGATCTTTTGAGGTACCCTATACAATTTGTTCCAAAATCTTATACATGGTTCTATCAGATTGTTGAATGCAATGTATTATCAAAAATCACCCGAAATAAGGTACAGTAGCCACAATCGTACTATGTTCAGATTTAAAAAGCCTCGAGTTTATCCAAGATCATTGGCATGGAAAAGGAGGAGGAAGGAAACAATTTCTGTGTTTTAGTATTAAATGCAATACAAGAATTCTTTGCACAGCCACAAAAAGGGGTTGGCAGATGATAGCCTCACATTCTAATCCTCACTTCTCTCGCGTTACCTGTGAATTTTCTTATCCATATGATCACTAATTAAAAAGAAATAGCAACTGTTCTTACTTGGAAAGCATTTGTGGAAGGAATCAGATAATTGTTAAACAATGAACATATTTCAACTTTTTCCACAATAAATTGGCAAAAACCTTCCCACGCTAATAAAAACCAGGAAGTTTAAATTTCCCATTTCTCTGGAAAGCAGCTGGGTGCAGTACCCTGGTAATCAAAAAACTGCAGTGCTGGCATCCAGAGCACCATGGGCCTACACTCAAGTCCTAAAAATCCCAATCACTTAACTAAAATGCATTTTTTGTTAGTTTTCAGACAAGGTAGAATACCATGAGAGTTAGATGTTCTTCTAAGAGGGGGTGGTTGAAGGGGGGAGAGAGAGAGAGAGAGAGAGAGAGAGAGAGAATAAGAGAATGAGAATGAGAGACTGAGGGGGGAAGGAGGAATTTGCAGGGAAATTAAAATGTTGCATTACAGTACTGTCCTTAAATTATTCTCTAAAAAGTTTGAGACGGGTTTTTTTCTTGATGTTGGTAACTCAGAATAGCATTTGTGCACTTTCAAATTTCTTTCGTTACTTCAACTTTGTATTGAGCATATTGACAGGAACTCAATTTCTGCAGAAGATACATCATAGAAAATGTACAACCAGACATTAGAAGCACTGTTCTGGGACAGAAGAGAAATAAGTGGTGGCGAACTATTACAGCAGATCGCTACCCTTTTTGCCCCTAGATTTCCTGGAGCTTCTCCAATGTGCATAACTGGTCCCGTAATAGGCACAGGTTCAGCGTTCCTATTATAATAGCCCCCCTCCTGCTTCATATGTGATGGCTGTAACTGGTGGATGTCCCAGCGTAGGGGCCTACCTCTGGAGCATAGAAACATAGAAGATAGGAGCAGGAGTAGGCCATTCGGCCCCTCGAGCCTGCTCCGCCATTCGATGCGATCATGGCTGATCATCCAAACTCAGTACCCTGTCCCTGCCTTCTCCCCATATCCCTTGATCCCTTTAGCCTTAAGAAATATATATAACTCCTTCTTGAATATATTTACTGACTTGGCCTCAACTGCCTTCTGTGGTAGAGAATTCCACAGGTTCACCACTCTCTGGGTGAAGAAATTCCTCCTCATCTCTGTCCTAAATGGCTTACCCCTTATCTTTAGACTGTGACCTCTTGTTCTGGACTCACATCCTTGTTCCTGTACTCAAACCCTCTCGCTACGGAGCCCAGTGGACCAGAGCATCAGCAGAGCTATCGGGGTAGGCAGAAGAAGTAGGCCATTTTTTTTTGTCACGCTCCTGTCGAGGATAATCTTAAGGCTTGGGGGGTGCAGGGGAGCGGCTGGATGCTGCTCTCCAACAAGAGCGGCGAGGAGTACAGCTGTAAGACTCTCTGAACTGCAGCTCCCGCCCCAGTATTTAGGTGCAAGGCCCAGGCAGGGAGTCAGGCCTCCACCTGGAATGTGTGGCCAGATGCTTCCTCCCAGCTTACCAGCGGGTGCCCATTGAGGAACGTCTACACGCTGGTATCCAGTAGGGAAAGTATATTTTTTCCCAAGCCAATAGGGAGGCATTGTTTTATTTTTCTCAGTGCTGGCTAATTTATTTTACTTTTTAAATAAAAGCTCAGAATTGTTTTTACAATCTCCATACTTCAATAGAAGCAACAAGAGAAATACAATATGGCATTATAAATTAAAATGACCATCTCAGCCTCTGATAACCAAATATTAAAACAACACGATTGAGATTAAAGAAGTTATGGAGTATATGGAATCCTTGTCCTGTTAAGGTCATTTAACTATCTTATTAGATGGCCACTGTAGCACCAGTGTCATGCTGGTCTGACACGACATTAACTCTATAAACTGCAGTGGAGCCAGTGTGATGGCTTAATGTTTTCATGATGCCTGCACTGGTTTGACTAACATATTAATGTGTATTTCCCCATCTCCTTCCGAGTACACCACCTGCACTGCCACCAGTATAGACCTGCCAAGTGTCACTCATTTGGAGTCGCGGGGGGGGGGTGGGAGGTCAGCGGGCGCGATTGGTGGCGGGTCGGGTGGGAAAATTTTATTTTTTGACAGCTGGTCGGCACCTTTCCCAAATGTCGGGTCTGCCAGCGCTGAGCAGGCCCAACACGCAGCGGCAGGGGAGGCAATTAAAATCATTAGTGGCTTGTTTACAGCCACTTAATGCTTTTTTTTCCTTCAGCTTTTTGATTTTAACAGGTCGCCCACCGGTTTCCAGCTGTGCCTCAACCTAGTCAGTGAAGCTGAGGTGGGAGGTGACTTGCCATTGTTTGAGCTGATGAGTTGACAGCTTCAAATGGCAAGTCAAAGCTCCCAGCTGAATCAGATATCTTCTCTTAGCCACTAGATTCTCTAAACTGCATTTCCACTGCAAATTCAGGATGCTGCACGTCTTTACACAAGTCTTCATCCAGTCTGACCTCATTACCTCTCCCACCATCGACAGATCGCTTCTGTCATCTCTACTTCACCTGCCATCTATTCTATCAGCATCGGTGCCCTTGAAACTATCTTACCTTAGTCCTCAGAATCCCACCACGATCAGCCCAAACACCAGCAGCACCAACAACAACACCAACCTTCACTGCAATCACCTGATGCTGCACAGGACACAGGGCATCAGCACCCGACCACATTGCTGCCCCCGACCACATTGCTGCCCGGGAGGCTAGGGATGGCCTCACAATGGACAGATTTACTTCAGTTAATGCTGTACACCCTGGCTGCCACATGATGTGCCAGGTTGGCACCACCCCACACCAACACCATAAAGCATCCCTACAATGCCCAAACCATTCCTTTCACACTAATCACTCTTGGGATTGTTCCTTTATGTTTCACCATTCACTGCACTCACTAAGCCACTTCCAAAGGTGAACACAAAGTGTTGAAAATAAAGGTTTCAATGCTTGACACCACATTAACAGAAACTTTACATGAACATTGCATAAAACACACAAGTGCCTACCCTTGCGTGTTGTTAGTTGGTATGATTGCACTAGGATGAGGGTGAGTGTGAGGGGTGGCTAGTGAGATGGGGAAGTGATAATGTAGATAGAGAGGGATGGGTTGAGGTGCAAGGTAAGTTGGTGTGAGTAAGGATGTGCAGGAGTAGGGTAGGGAAGGCAGAATGATGGGATGTGATGAGTGGCACAGCAGGATGAGGTTGAGTGTGGCTTGGCAGTAACATTTCGTGATCTACTGAGATCATTAAAAGGTTTGTGCCACTGCAGCCTGGTCCTCCTGACCACATCCCTGCTTGTGCCCTTCTGTGCAACCAGGCTGCGTTGGTCTCCTGGGGAGGTCTCTTCCACCCATTGGAAGGGGAGAGAACCTCCCTGCGTGCTGTGACTCCCTCCATAAGCATATGGAGGGAGTCATGGGAGAGCCTGGGTGCAGCCCTGTGCCTCTGTGCAGTGCTCGTCAGTGTTTGCAGCACCTCAATGCTGTAGAACACTGACAGCACAACTGTCAAAGTAAATTTGGACATGGTCCCTTTAAGGAAACCAGCTGATGACGCGTCATCAGAGCCGCTTCCTTCAATTGGCCGGCAAATGCGCTGGGCGGGCTTAACAAGCCCAATCAGGGAAAAATCATTTTTGACAGCGGGATGGAGCTGGCAGCGAGGCCGGGACCCGCCACGGACTCACCGAGGTTGGTAAAATCCAGCCCACAATTGTTCATTTGAGTTTTTTTTTAAATCACTAATTTTGATGAATTTCACTCATCAAAGAAAAAAAAAAGAGTTGCTTACATTTGATTGGGTTAGCAATCACGCCACTCTGGCTGATCATAAATAACACTCATTTTTCCCCACTGCTGATGCCTCTGCCCATGTGAGGAAAAATATGTGCTGCAGATTGCTCCTCACAGTGGGTGCTGCAGATCATACTGCAAATGTTACTCAATACTGATCTTGTTAAAAAATAATGGCCCAGAAATTCTGTTCGCAGGCCTCTAGCGGGCGGAGGGCTGCGATCTGGAAAAATCTGCGCCTAGACCGGAGGGCTCCCAGGAGGTGCAGAGTTCCGTTGCTGGGCCTCTCCAAACTGCCGGTGCGCAGGGCCCACGTATCCCAGAGGCGCAGGTAGTTCGCAGCGTCCCTGAGATCACGTGGGCCATGGGGAGTCAATCACAGAAGGGAATCTCCCTTCATACATTTGACAGGAAGACCTGTCAAATATATGAACAGAGATCACCCTCAAAACATAGTAAAACCTTAAATAAATTTTTTAAAAATCAGATTTTTAAAATGACTTCAAATTACAATAAATTAAGCATTTTAAACAAAAATTTTATTTTTTGAAAAAATTAAAGTTTTTAATGGGGCTAAAAATAAGCTTACCTTTCTTTAAAGTATTTTTAAATGATAAATCAGTGGGAAAAAAAATGTTTTAAAAACTTTTTCAACTCTTATCCTGGTAAAAGCAGGCCTTACACCTGCTTTTACCAGGCGCAAGAATTGTAAGTGTTTTCTGTGGGCGGAGGGTCTCCAAAAAATGGAACTCTCCACCCGCAGAGGCCCTGCTCCCGGGCAGGCAGAGGATCTGTCAAGAGCTTTCTTGACAGATCGGAAATGCCGGTTTCCAGTGCATGCGCAGTGCATGCCTAAAATCGGCATTTCCGTTGGCCCTACGGGTGAGTACACAGCGCGTACACACCCATAGGGATCGGAATTTCTGCCTCAGTTTCTAAAGGATTCAACCTACAGAATGTTTGAAAACACTTAAGACATTTAAACAGTATAGTTTAGGTAATCAGAAGGTAAGCTTTCCAATTCTGGGTGGGAGAAGACAGATAGCATCCATCTTGCCTCATTTATGGCAGCCCTATCACAAAGCATCATCAACAATAACTCTGGGAGGAAATACGAAGAAAATGAACAAAGTATACAAATCTGAAGGATGCATTTTTATAATGCATTCATTGTTCTTATTGTAAAATAAATCATACATATAAATTAAAACAGAATTATTCAAATACTCAGTATATTGTTTGAATACACATAGGAAGAGGTGGAAACTCCAGAATATGCACAATACTGTGCTGATTGACACAGAAGTTGAAAACTTGTTCGAGAAAGAAGTACCTTTTAATACTACCTTAGCTTTGGCTCTGTGTAGGCTTACATTTAAACTAATGCAGAAAGCTTTTATTAGTGCAGAACATTGATGCCAATTGTTTGAAATTGAAACCGGATTCTGATGTGGTTTGAAATACAAAGTACAGATAAGTTCAAAACAAACCTTTTGTGTGTGTTAAAGTGCAATACAGTTTAAAAGCTCTCGGTTTAAAAAGCTGTTTACATATAAAAGCCACCAAAATGCTTTTCCACTTGACTAAACTGGAACCAATAGTAGATTATAAATAAATCATCCAATTGACTAAGAGAATGGACATTAATGCTCAATAACAGTAAGCATTCTTATAAAGGTGTTTTGCAGATCAAAGGCAGAACCAGGAGTTCTTAAACTATCACAAGTGGCACATGCTTGCTTTTGTCCTACCTGTGAATAGTTAAAAACAATAATTCCAGCATGCTTTATGTTATGGAATACGAGGAGCTTAAACCTCTACACCTTTTGCCTCCTCTTCTGTTCTGGGACATTCGTTCAAACCATATTAACACTATTCAGATAATCAGCATTGGAATGGCCTCGGTTTTCTTATGCACAGTCGTAATCTGCCAGATTTAAAGTCAGTGGTGATATATTTCTTTCATCAGTAAATACAAAGCTTATGAATTATCAATTTGAAGCTTGCATTTGCCATTAATAAGGTAGTGTTTTCTGCAATGTCACTAAAAGCCAACAAATGTCACTAAAAGCCAATAAAGTTATAATTGGGAGTCACACAATAACCACTATTTGGTGAAAACTGACCTGCAATTAAGCTTTTAATCAATTTAGCAAATCTTCTGAATCGCTGTAGCTTCAGTCAGCAACCTAAATCTCTTGCTTCCTTGCCAACCAGAAGGGCTGTGCAGTGGTCAGTGATTTATTAAGATGGTTATTCCCTCTCCATTTTCACATCAAGATTGCCAATTAAGGTAAACAGTATTTGCCACCCCTTTTCATATCATTCTGCAGTCACCCTCATCTTGCTGGATGTTTAAGGCACAATTTCAGGCTCCACTCACCAGATCTACCCTCTGCTTTAAAACATGGCTCACTCACTTTTTAAATTAATAATCCGCTGTCTTCCAGTGCATATCACTAGCAGAAACCTTTGCAAATGACGCTTGCATTATCAGCTCATTCGCAGCCTGCTGCATAATTCCATCTCGGAATGGTTGCACAGCTCCATTTTCCGCTAGCTGGTTTTCCCCAACACCAAAAGAATGACATGCCATGGTAGCATCTTGGTGATAAATAGACAAATTATCAAAGGTATAAATTCCTACACAGAGAATATCAGCTAGGGTTATGCTGTTGACCGCTGCTAGAAAGTACCATCATGTGGACGGTGAGTGAAAGCAGGTGAGGGCTTGGCTGTGATGACCTCCACAGAGGAATAGTCGACCAACACTCATGAATGGTGGCCAATTGGGCAAGGTACCAGAAAGTGGCCAAAACTTGTGAAACTATGCTCCAGCGAGATTCAGCACCATCAGGATGGGAGGGATAAAACTGGAGAAAAGAAAAAAATCACATTGTGATGGCTCCACCATAACTTCTATTTTGAATACAAGTGAATGAACTGAGGTCAACTTAGTCCCTGAAGTGAGTTTGATCCATTTGGCCAATTAACTCTTGTCAATAACCAGATTACTTGAAGGAACTGTATACATGCACAGTGGGCACTGGGCACACCAAGCACCACTGTGCATTGCTCTGTGGCATCCCATGTTAGAGGAAAGCCAGAGTGCCAAATAAGAACACACTGCATGTGAGTGAAGTAGTATTGTTTAAAACCACTTGGTCCACATACAACCAGCTCAGTAATGTTGCAACAAATAAATATTACTAACCTCAACCTTCTTTTGTGAATGAAGTCTTTACATCACATTATTAATTATACTCCATTTAAAAAGTAACATCCCATCAAGGCAGTTATAAGTAGCAACAGTACAGTTCTAGCATTTCAATAGGCACCACACAATTTTAAAAGTCAGAATCTATGGACTGAAGTTTCTTTCTGATGTTTCTGTTGAACATTTGTCATCATTTCAGAAACAGACAGTTGAAGAGAACCTATTCCAAGTAGGATAAGGCCAAGAGAAGTTTTATTTACCTTCTTGAAAGTCAAATTCCTCAGTGTTAATGAATGTTTTCAAATTGGATTCTTTGAATATTAGCAAAGTTCCTTTGTCCAGTATTTTAATGGAGTCATGAACCTGGTTATTTGAAGCAAGGGAATTTCAGACGAATCCATCAAACACTCATATGCTAATATTTGTACAGCTTAATTTCAAGGCAAAACATTCCTAATTACAATGCTCTTTTAAACCAGGAGTCATTGCAGACTTGGGCAAGATTATGGTGCATGAAACATAATGGCCCGTATTTTCCGATGCCTACACCCGTAGGGACCTCGCAAATGCCAGTTTCAGGCATGCGAAGCGCATGCACTGAAAACCGGCATTTCCGATCTGTGAAGAATCCTCTTGACAGATCGCACGCCTGCACTGGAGAAGGGCCTCTGCGGGTGGAGAGTTCCGCTTTCTGCAGAACCACCGTTCGCTGAAATCCCTTAAAAATCTTACGCCTGGTAAAAGCAGGCGTAAGGTCTGCTTTTACCAGCATAAGAGTTCAAAAAAGTAAAAAAAAAAATTCCCCTCATTATAATTTAAGAATACTTTAAAAAAAAAGTTTAGTTTATTTTTAGCCCTGTAAAAAACTAATTATTTTTTTCAAAAAATTAAATTTGTTTAAAATATTTAATTTAATGTAATTTTAACTCATTTTAAAAACATGATGTTTTTTAAAATTTATTTAATGTTTTGATGTCTTTTTTCAGTGATCCCCATTCATACTTTTGACAGGTCTATCTGTCAAAAGTATGAAGGGGGATTCCCTTCTCCCATTGGCTCCCCATGGCCCACGGGATGCTTGCGAACCGCATGCGCCTCTGGGATACGTGGGCCCTGCGCATTTCATCGTGGAGGGGCCCAGGATTGGAAATGGCTGGACCTCAGGAGCCCGCGGATAAGGGCGTAGATTTTTCCCGATAGGAGGCATCCGCACGCAGGAAGCCTCCTATCGGAAATTACGGGCCATTATTGTAAAAAGGATGGAATGACTATGATCAAAACACTGAAAAATCAAAAGCAATCCCATAATTCTATATAACAACAAAATTTGATTCATTCAATTAACAAACTGTTGGGTCCAATTATAAATGGACAGTCACAGAGGTTAAAAATCCAGGAATCCCAAATAATGAACTAAAATGTGACTTTCAATTTCTATCAAAATAGTGGGCCTCATTTTACCATCATTAGTTATTCTTTCATTAAACTATTTAACAAAAAACATGTTCACAGTTACTGTGCATAAACAGCAATTTAACTAACTTGTGATAAAAAACATTTTTTTTTCCCAACGTTACTATTTAAATCCTATAATTTGAAATTATTTTCTTTGTGTTCCTCAACTTAAGAGGAGGACGTTCCACAACCATGATCAATTTTACGAATGTCTAGGCAGATGCCGAGAAAGGCAATTTTATTTTCAGATTTAAACCTTGATGACTCACTGGCTTTAATCGCTGGATTTTATCATATCCTGGACCATAAATTTCTACTTCTGTATGATTCACAAGACATGCCATTAAATAGGACTACAGTGAAATGGATTCACTAAAGATCCAGTTTATTCATGAGCCTGAATTTTGGTTCTGGATTAGGATTAGAAAATTATTGCTCATAATGGCCTGTTTCTGTGCTGTAAAATTCTATGTATTGTAATTTATTATGTGTGATCCATCTGCTTAATACATTGCATTTTCCTTAGTCTATTTTAACTAATATACTGGTAAATCTTGTGTGGTGCTGCCTGACATACTATTGCCTGACATACTATTAACAATTAGAATGTTTACGTTCTGTCAACACAACACAGGGGGGATAATTACAAGTTGCTTCAAAATTTTAAAAATTAATTCTATTAAAATGAGGAAAGACACTGTCTCTCTGAATTTACTGCATCAGACTGCTTATCCAATATACAATCTTGGATTAGCCATAATTTCCTCCAGCTAAACATTTGGAAGACCAAAACCATCACCTTCAGCCCCTGCCATAAACTCCATATCCTCACCACCAACTCCATCCTCCTCCCCAGCCATCGTCTCAGGTTGAATCAGACTATTTGCATCTTGGCACTCTATTTGACCTTGAGCTGAGCTTCCTACCCCATATTCAGTTTCCTAGCTGATAAAGGGAATTAAGGGTTATGGGGAGCGGGCAGGGAAGTGGACGTGAGTCTAGGTTCGGATCAGCCATGATCCTATTGAATGGCGGAGCAGGCCCGAAGGGTCGTATGGCCTACTCCTGCTCCTACTTCTTATGTTATGTTCTTTCCCATCACGAAGACTATCTACTTCCACCTCCATAACATCAGCTGTCTCCACCTCTACTTCTGCCCTTCTGCTGCTGAAACCCTTATGGTGCCTTTGTCACCTCCAAACTCAACTATTCCAATATTCTCCTGGCCAGACTCCCATCCTCTACATTCCATAAACTTCAGCTTATTCAAAATTCTGCTGCCTGTATCCTATCCAACAGGAAGTCCTGCTCGCCCATAATCCATGTCCAAACTGACCTACAGTGGCTCCTGGGGCCCCAATGTTTCAGATTTAAAATTCTCATCCTCACGCTTAAATCCCTCCATGTCCTCTCTCCTATCCATCTCGACTCGACTCCTCCAGCATTAGAATCTCTCCAACCCCCCTGTACCCACCCCCGGGAATCTCCATTCCTCTGACTTCGGCCTCTAATGCGTCCCCCTTCACTTCGCCATATGCATACGTACACTCTGTCTAAAAATAAGCACTCAATATAAATTTTACTTGAATAACACTTGGCCTCTAGCTTTCCCTTCAAGTAACTTTGAAAAACATTTCAGCCAAAAAAGAGAAACTAAAGTAGGCTATTCCACCAGTACATCTGATTGAACAGTATTGATGCAGATTGGGAAATTAGACATACTTGCATGCTCAGGCTGCAAAATCCAAGTTCAGCTCACAGAATCAGAGCTCCGGGCAAACCCAAATTTTTGGGAGAGGCCTTCAAGTAAAGACTTTAATTAAGGATATAAAAGATAAAGGGGGAAAAATTTGGTCATGCCCCTTTTGGGGCGCTAACTTCGCTGGGGTGCTACTTTTAGCACCCCGAAAAAGTTAGCACCCCCGTGCCGTAAATTGAGTGGCTACTGGAAGCGCTCCACCTCCTTCCTGGGACGTTACCATTCAATATCGCGGCGCTACGTGCAACAGCGCCACGCACGTAGCACCACGGTATTACAAGCCTCCCTCCCCTGATAAAAGGGGAGGGGCCTAGCGCAGCACGCACCAGGACCTTGCTGAACCACCGGGGAGTGGGGTGCCGGGAAAACAGCCCGGCACTCAAGAGGAGTGCCGGGCTGAGCGATCACAGCCAGCACCCGGCATGAGGAAACAGAAAGGGGGCAGGTGCTGGCAGGCAGCCCCAAAATAAATGGCCGCCCAGCACCTGCCCTTTAATTAGCGCCGCTGCGGCTGCAAAAACACCACCCTGACCCTGTTGGACATATCGTCCGGCGGTAGATCAGGGGCACTACTGACGTTTGCAGCCAGGGCGCTGCGCAGAGCGATGACATCATCGCCGGAGGCGCAGCGCCACAGGGTGCTACCAGGCTACTGCCGCCACTAACCTCCCGCTGAATTTCATGGGAGGCGGAAGCGGCACCGCGCCCAGTCGCTAGGGGTTTTGCGCCAAGTTAGCACCCCCCAGGGGTGCTAATGGGAGGCGCAAAGCAACCCAATTCTTCCCCCAAAGACAATTACTTTTAATTCTGTTACGTTAATTTCTTTGGGTTTTTTAAAACCTTATTTTAGACATGACTAATATTCAGTTACTGAACAAAAAGGCAATTCATTTTTTTTTTCATTAAGTATTTTGAGCAATCTGTGGGAACCCAGTGGCCAGGTTGTGTTAGTGAAAGCACAGCCATCTTGTTTACTGCAAGGTCCCATAAACCCAGTGCAATGCAAAGGTGTTCTGAAGCACTGTTGAGCTGTAGCTGTTACATCGTTACTACATCACTAGATGACCACTTTAGGATGGTTCTTCCATTTATACATCAAACTTCCTAACATATACATGCTGTTACAACACTTTTTGTGCCAAGTTTGTGTCTGCATTACAATGGGACCTGTTTGCAACTAAGAAACACAAGTATTAAAACATCGGGAAAGTGGTTTACTTTAAAGGGAAAGCAAATCCTAACAATTTCTGTTTAAAATTTCTGACATCTCTTCTTCCCTTTCCCCCCCCCGTTATTCTCCCGTCCACATTCTTACCACTTTCAGTTAAACTCAGTAAGTGAAGTACATCCTACTCGTGATGTGATGGGCCTGCCAGGATTTTAATCCCAAATTTATAATATCCTTTACATTTTAAACATTTAAAATGACTAATATCTATTTGCCTGGATATGAAAAGAAATTAAAAACAATATACAGTGTAAGTTTTCAAAAAAAAATGCAATAATTGCTCAGTTTACATACAACACTGGAAAAATATATGGCACTCAAAACCTGTGCTGTTCACAACTGTTGCTGCACGGTTGTGCTATGTGGGCTGGACTCTGAATGTTTAGCTTTATGGGTTAGAAAGTGGCACTCACCCAATGTTTACTGTAAATAGATTGATCTAGAAGGCAGCTGTTGAAATCACAGTCCTGTTACTGGTGTAATGTATAAGATGCTTTATTTATTGGGTTCAGAGAGTGGGCAATGTCTCAAACAGAAGCTTCTGTCAGAGGTGTGAGCTATGGAAGTCTTACAGGAAGTGAGCCTGAAAGGACCATGTCCGGAAACCAATTAGGATCAAACTGAGACCGAAGTACCACTATTAGCTTACATAGATAATCTTCAGAGTAAAATAACAAAAAGATGAGCTAAGTGGCTAAAAGGAAATGTCTAGATATTTGTTGAGATGAATAATAATGTTGGTTCACCTTGTATAAATTAAAAAAATATATATCTAACCAGTAAAAGACACACATTATGCCACATTTTACATATATCTTGCAGAGCTTTACACGGAAATACAAGTTACTGTTAAAATCTAAAGCATGATACAACATCGAGAAAGGTTACCTAAAAGGCCACTGGTTTGAGCTTTTCACTGAAAGATGGGTGGGCTTGTGGACTACAGGCTCAAAACACCAGTAAAAGTCCCATGATATCAAGTAATAAAAACAGAATTGGATTTATTTGGGCACCAAAAACCAATGCCTTTAATTATAAACCGACAGACTGTGGAATGTGATCCCCAAAACAACAGTAAAAGTCTAGAATCACGTAGAACAAAAATAAAATTTGACTTATTTCAGTCAGTCGAAAAGTGGCTGCAGTTATTTGTAAACTCTGGTTGTGCACTAAAGTACTCTCTCTCTCTCTCTCTCTCTCTCTCTCACTATCTCAACAGCCAGAAACTCCGCTGCTACATACAGATGTTCACTTGACACAAGTAATATGGAAAAAGGAATTGAATATATGCTCTCATACAATTGCGCTAAAAATTACAGCAATCTGCTGCAGGGGCTTGAGAATCAGGGTAACCAACTCAAATTCTTTAAAATCCTGCTTGTGAGGTGATGGCTACTTCTCAGTTTAAAGTAAGAAAAGTCTTGCCACTTAAGAATTGGAAATAAATTCTTGCATAAACTTAGTGTATGATCTGACTTGGTTTAACTCTAATAGATTCTTTGAAAAACTAAAGTTCAGTCTTGGGGGGGGGGGGGGGTGATTTCCAAACCCCAGTACCTGTTCTATTAAGAACCTTGGTAGTACAGAAAACACAGCAACTTGAACATTTATCTTCACTTTTGTTTTGCTTCACTTTGTATGCGTATGCGCCATTTAATATTGATGCAACACAAATACAATGGCAAATGCCTATCTTTTCACTTCAGCAATAAATATGTACTTCTCCTGATTTTTAAAACTCAGTACCGGGATCGTAGTACAGTGGTACACAGACACAGGTGTCCCATTAATCAGCCATTGAGGCATCTATGCCAGGTGCAAATAGCGCACCGCTTGTGCCAGAATACCCATCGAGCATTGAAGGCCTGTACGCATGGTGTGCTTTACGCTTGTTAAGGCCCTGAAAGTCACTTAAATTAACTTCTGGCCATATAATGTATCTACAGCACCGGAATAGCACTGCAGTTGGTCAGCATCCATGTAAGATGGGCACTGACTCGTAGGTCCTTTCAGCGTTGTTAGGTTCTCGTTATTAAAGGAGAGTCGATTGAACAGTTGTTGAAAATTGCTGCATATTGACCAAACAATTGTCTGCTTATTTACGGCTTTCTTTTTTAAAAACAAGTTTTACCACAGCAGCAATTCTAACTTAAAATTTCACCCCAGCTCCCATCGGAGGGTGTTTGTCGAGAGAATTCTAATTAGTTCATGCCTCAGTAACTCCACTGGGAAGAGCCTCTGAGGGTGGAGTAGGAAGAGGAGCCTTGCAAGTCATCTGCGTTGACACCTTAGGTACTCAGTGAAGAACTCTCCATATGTTGTCACGCATGCATACAGGCCAAGGCAATCATACCTGGACATTGTACAAGGGCATCTGCATACAGGGACAGTACTGTGTAGTCTCCGACCACCAGAACTTTAAATCACTTTGGCTTGAATTTTACCGGCACTGAGAAGGCGGGATTGGAGGCGGGTCAGCTGTCCAAAATAGAAAAGATCAACAGCAGGTCGGGAACCCACTGTCAAGCGGCCTCCACGCGAGTCTCCCACGTGTCAGGTCTGTCGATACTGAACAGACACGACACCAAGTGGCAGGGAAGACAATTTAGATCATTAAATGCATTGTTAAGAGGCATCAAGTCTTTTAATTTTGAGAGTTCGCCAATGGCTTCCCCGCTGCTCGGGGATCACGTCAGGTAAAGAGGTCAGGTGTTATGTCAGCATGGGATGATTTACTAACTTGACAGCTGCAAATGGTCTATAAAAGCTCCCATTTCATAGGGCTTCATTTTGAAGGTTAGAAGCTCTTGCTTATTGCATTTGGAAAACAGATTGAAGTTTATGCAACTAGCAAGTGTTTAGAGCAAACTCGCTATCCTGTGTCACCTCATTGGAACAACCTCTCTCACCATTGACAGATCGCTTCTGTCATCTCAACCTCACCTGCCACCTATTCCATCAGCATCAGTGCCCTTGAAACAAATCTCACCTTGGTCCTCAGGGTCGTAGGGATAAACCAGGGAATTACAGGCCAGTGAGCCTAACATCGGTGGTAGGGAAATTATTGGAAAAAATTCCGAGGGACAGAATTAGTCTCCACTTGGAGAGGCAAGGATTAATCAAGGATAGTCAGCATGGCTTTGTCAGGGGGTGATCATGTCTGACCAATTTGATTGAATTTTGAGGGGGTGACTAGGTGTGTGGATGAGGGTAGTGCAGTTGATGTAGTCTACATGGACTTCAGTAAGGCTTTTGACAAAGTCCTGCATGGGAGACTGGTCAAGAAGGTAAGAGCCCATGGGATCCAGGGCAATTTGGCACATTGGATCCAAAATTGGCTTAGTGGCAGGAGGCAGAGGGTGATGGTCGAAGGTTGTTTTTGTGACTGGAAGCCTGTGTCCAATGGTGTACCGCAGGGATCGGTGCTGGGTCCTTTGCTGTTTGTAGTGTACATTAATGATTTAGATATGAATGTAGGAGGTATGATCAGTAAGTTCGCAGATGACATGAAAATTGGTAAATAGCGAGGAGGGAAGCTTCAGGCTACAGGACGATATAGACGGGTTGGTCAGATGGGCAGAACAGTGGCAAATGGAATTTAACGCTGAAAAATGTGAGGTGATGCATTTTGGGAGGACTAACAAGGCAAGGGAATACACAATGAATGGTAGGACCCTAGGAAGGACAGAGGATCAGAGGGACCTTGGCGTGCATGTACATAGATCTCTGAAGGCAGCAGGACAGGTAGATAAGGTGGTTAAAAAGGCATATGGGATACTTATATTCTATGCCTCGGCTAATGAAGGCAAGAGCAGGGAGGTTATGATGGAGCTGTACAAAACACTAGTTAGGCCACAGCTGGAATACTGTGTGCAGTTCTGGTCGCCACACTATAGGAAGGATGTGATTGCATTGGAGAGGGTGCAGAGGAGATTCACCAGGATGTTACCTGGGCTGCAGCGCTTCAGCTATGAAGAGAGACTGGACAGGCTGGGGTTGTTTTCCTCAGAGCAGAGAAGGCTGAGGGGGACCTGATTGAGGTGTACAAAATTATGAGGGGCATAGATAGGGTAGATAGAAAGGAACTTTTCCCCTTAGTAGAGGGGTCAATAACCAGGGGGCATAGTTTCAAGGTAAGGGGCAGGAGGTTTAGAGGGGATTTGAGGAAAAACTTTTTCACCCAGAGGGTGGTTGGAATCTGGAACTCACTGCCTGAAAGGGTGGTAGAGGCAGGAACCCTCACAACATTCAAGAAGCATTTAGATGAGCACTTGAAACGCCATAGCATACAAGGCTACGGACCAAGTGCTGGAAAATGGGATTAGAATAGACAGGGCTTGATGGCCGGCGCGGACACAATGGGCCAAAGGGCCTCTTTCTGTGCTGTAAAACTCTATGACTATGACTCAGAATCTGACCATGATCAGCGCCAACACCAGCATCACCGGGCACACCAGCAGCACCAACAACCTTCTCCGCAATCAGCACCCGACCACATTGCTGCCCGGGATGGCCTCACCCTGGCCAGATTTACTTCACTTGACACTGCACACCCTGGCTGCCACATGATGCGCCAGGTTGGCACCACCCCACACCAACACCATAAAGCATTCCTACAATGCCCAAGCCATTCCCTTTCACACTCATCACCATTACGGGGGTCTACCCTTATGTCTCACCATTCACTGCAACTTACTAAGCCAATTCCAAAGGTGCACACAAATCTGTCCAAGAACACAAAGTGTTGAAAATAAAGATTTCAATGTTTGACAGCACATTACCAGAAACTTCACATGAACATTGGCTAAACCACCCAAGTGCCTACCCTTGTGTGTTGTTAGTTGGTATGCTTGAAGTAGGATGAGTGAGGGATGGCTAGGTGAGATGGGGAAGTGATAATGTAGATAGAGAGGGATGGGTGGAGGTGCAAGGGAAGTTGGTGTGAGTAAAGATGTGCAGGAGTAGGGTAGGGAAGGCAGAGAGTGATGGGGATGTGATGAGTGGCACAGCAGGATGAGGTTGAGTGTGGCTTTGCAGTAACGTTTCATGATCTACTGAGATCATTGAAAGGTTTGCACCAATGTAGCCTGGTCCTCCTGACCACATCCCTGCTTATGCCCTCCTGTACAATGTGCAACCAGGCTGCATTGGTCTCCTGGGGAGGTCTCTTCCACCCATTGGAAGGGAAGAGGACCTCCCTACGTGCTGCGACTCCCTCCATAAGCATATGGAGGGAGTCATGGGAGAGCCTGGGTGCAGCCTTGTACCTCTGTGCAGTGCTTGTGTGTGTTTGCAGCACCTCAATGCTGCAGAACACTGACAGCACAAATGTCAAAATAATTTTGGCCATGGCCCCTGTAAGGAAACCGGTTGATGACGCGTCATCAAATGACATCAGTCCCGCTTCCTTTGAATTGGCCGGGAACCTCGCTGGGCGGGCTTAACAAGCCCAATCATCGTAAAATCACTTGGAGAGTGCGGGCTGGAGCAGGCAACGGGCTGGGACCGCGCTACCGACCCCGGCCGCCAAAATTGCGGCCTTTGAAAACAGACAGTAACCGTCAAGGTTACTACTGCCCATTTTCTTCTCCCATTGGATTTTTCTAACCAACCACTGGCCAAACCTCTTACCATGGCAAATTTGGGGAGACCTTCTGCCTGCTCCCAGTATGATGCACAGGCAAGACAGCACTGACTCTTTCAGCTGTAGGAGCATCCTTCCCTTAATGTTAGATTTCTGCCTTTAGTAGAATGGCAGCTTTAAGGGTGACCAGTAGACCTTTAACCTGCCCCTTGATCCTGGGGTGTTCCCAGCACATCATGCACTGTGCACCAGGAACATCAAGACATTAGGAAATTTAGCTGACCTTGCCTTACAGCACAAGGTCAGCTAAGATCACTGGCAGTATGCACAGAGCCCCAAGACCAGCGGACAGTTTTATTTCGCCCCATAATTTCCACCGCATAATATCGACTAAGCGTTTTGAAGGTCCAATCTTATGACCGGGTGTGGAACCACAGCAAACTGCGAGGTTTACAGTATTGTTCAAATAAAATAAAAATACTTGTTACATTTAAACTCTTTTTGAACTTAGAATCATAGAATGATACAGCACATAAGGAGGCCACTCGGCCCATCGTGCCTGTGCTGGCAAATCTTCTGCAAAAGTGCAGAGAGATCAGCTCTGTTCACATTTTTCTTCAGTGGTAGTATATAGCATTCCCATTCTTCAATCAAAGACACCAAAAAAACCTTGTCATTTATTTCTTTACTGTTTGTGAGGACTTGCTGTGTGCAAATTGGCTGTCAATTTTTTTCCTAAATAACAACAATGACTACACACTGCCAAAGTATGGCATTTTGGGATGCCCTGAGGGTATGATGAGGCTGTGTGTAAATGCAAGATCTGAAGGATAATCTGTTAATTTCCAACTGCAGACTTTCATTAGATATTTAGGCAAAACTAGCCAACTAAACATTGTATGTAAAATTACGCAGTTATGCAAACATTCCAACATTCAGGCTAACAACTTCACTGGATTATAAAATCAAATCAGCACTCATCACACAAGGGTCACAAGACTTCAATAACTCTACATCAACTAAATTGACTCTTCCTTTTGTTCACTGGTACTTACTTCTGCTAATCCAATAAAACTCAGTTTCAGCACTGGCTAAGAATTGTTCAGATAAAGCAGCAGTCCAAATTTTATCACTTTCCTTTAATTAACATATACCCTTCTGGAGAGCAAAACAGAGCCTAAATAAATGTTCCAATAAATTTAAGATTGATATAACCAAATGTATTAAGTTGTTATGCATTTATAATGCCAGACACATCTGCAAATTCAGATAAATGTGATGTTTGGTTTGTGAATTAAAGGATATAAATGACCAAACTCTATTGATTTGTACTATCCTGTTAGAGTCCAAACATTTCCCCCAACACTTGTTCTTGTGTTCATAGGTAGATGACCGTTTCCATAAGTTCTTACTAGACTGAAACAGGTGTCCTTATTCACTGCTGTGAATGGGATATTGAGACCAGGCTTAACAATGAACCCCTAATCAAACATGGAATATTGGCCACAACATTTAAAAAAAAAAAAATTTGTTCCTGGGATGTGGGCGTCGCTGGCAAGGCCAGCATTAACTGCCCATCCCTAATTGCCCTTGAAAAGGTGGTGGTGAGTCACCGCCTTGAACCGCTGCAGTCCGTGTGGTGAAGGTACTCCCACAGTGCTGTTAGGGAGGGAGTTCCAGGATTTTGACCCAGCGACGATGAAGGCATGGCGATATATTTCCAAGTCAGGATGGTGTGTAACTTGCAGGGGAACTTGTAGGTGATGGTGTTCCTATGCGCCTGATGCCCTTGTCCTTCCAGGTGGTAGAGGTCGCGGGTTTGGGAGGTGCTGTCGAAGAAGCCTTGGTGAGTTGCTGCAGTGCATCTTGTAGATGGTACACACTGCAGCCCCGGTGGTGGAGGGAGTGAATGTTTAAGGTGGTGGATGAGGTGCCGATCAAGCGGGCTGCTTTGTCCTGGATGCTGTCGAGCTTCTTGAGAGTTGTTGGAGCTGCACTCATCCAGGCAAGTGGAGAGTATTCCATCACACTCCTTACTTGTGCCTTGTAGATGATGGAAAGCTAGTCAGGAGGCGAGACACTCGCTGCAGAATACCCAGCCTCTGACCTGCTACTTGTGGCTACAGTATTTATGTGGCTGATCCACTTATGTTTCTGGTCAATGGTGACCCCCCAGAATGCTGATGTTGGGGGATTTGGCGATGGTAATGCTGTTGAATGTCAAGGGGCAGTGGTTAGACTCTCTCTTGTTGGAGATAGTCTCTTGTTGGACATAATACAGGAGATGGCCACCAGATTCTCCCATCCCTTCTGAAGGTGGAAAATAGATTTCAACCCAATGTGTCCAGGCTATACCACTTAGCTAAACATATTTTCATGTAGAATAATATTGAAGCAGAAAGACAGAGACTTATCAACATATGGAATAATCTGATATTTAATAAAAGAAATACAATCCAGAACCCTTCTACGTTCAAAATTACAGTCTCTGAAGGGTCACATGGGAAACAATTTCTCATGGAGCCCCGATTGACATCCTCACATACAGCAGCGTGGTGAAGTAGGAACAAGACCCTGAAAGTTGGCAGTTTTATAGGGTCTTCTTTGATTATAAAACAAGTTCTTCTCAATGATTAGTTAATTAAACTGTTAACCATTTAACAACATTTAGGTGGATAAAGTATGAACAGAGACCAGGAATTAATCTAATAATCTGTTTTTGTCATCTGACCGTAATTATCATCTTGTCAGAGAATCATACAGCACAGAAGGAGGCCATTCGACCCAATGTGTCTGTGACAGCTCTCTGAAAAAGCTACCAATTAGTCCCACTCCCCTGCAAATTTTTCTTCTATAAGTAGAGATCCAATTCCTTTTTGAAACTTACTAATGAATCTGTTTCCACCACCATTTCAGACAACCTATAATTTGCTAAACTTAGGATCAAAAGTTACTGGGGCTTCAGGCCAGATGGATCGTCTGTGGCGGTCATTGGTGAAGCCGTTTTGGACACACACTCACACCTCTTGTGACGTTGTTTACTAGAAAACAGATGATGTACTGTTTCCCCATGACAGCAACATTGTACCATGCAGTGCACAATGTAAAAACAGTACTAGCAAAATTAATGGGACTAAAAGTCGATAAATCCCAAGGACCGGATGACCTACAACCTAGGGTTTTCAACGAGGTGGCCATTGGGATAGTGGACGCATTGGTTGTCATCTTCCAAAATTCTATAGATTCTGGAACGGTTCCTGCAGATTGGAGGATAGGAAATGTAACCCCACTATTTAAGAAAGGAGGGAGAGAAAACGGGGAACTACAGACCTGTTAGCCTCACATCAGTAGTTGGGAAAATGCTGGAATCTATAATAAAAGGATGCAATAACTGGGCACTTAGAAACTAATAGTAAGATTGGGCAGTCAACATGGATTTATGAAAGGGAAGTCCTGTTTGACAAACCTATTGGAGTTCTTTGAGGATGTAACTAGTGGAGTAGCCAAAGGGGAACCGGTAGATGTGGTGTATCTGGATTTTCAGAAGGCCTTCGATAAGGTCCCACACAAGAGGTTGGTGAACAAAATTAGGGCACATGGAATTGGGGGTAATATACCAGCATGGATTGAGAATTGGTTAACAGACAGAAAACAGAGTAGGGATAAACGGGTCTTTTTCAGGATGGCAGGCTGTGACTAGTGGGGTACCGCAAGGATCGGTGCTTGGGCCCCAGCTATTCACAATCGCTATCAATGATTTGGATGAGGGGACTAAATGTAACATTTCCAAATTTGCTGATGACACAAAGTTAGGTGGCAGTGTCAGTTGCGAAGAGGATGTGAAGAGGCTTCAAGGGGATCTCGACAGGCTCAGTGAGTGGGCGAGAACATGGCAGATGGAATATAATGCGGATAAATGTGAAGTTATCCACTTTGGTAAAAAAAATAGAAAGGCAGAGTATTTCCTAAATGGTGAAAGATTGGGGAATGCAGATGCTCAAAGGGACCTGGGTGTCCTTGTGCATGAGTCAAAAAGTGAATGTGCAGGTGCAGCAAGCCATTAGGAAGGCAAATGGTATGCTGGCCTTCATTACAAGAGGATTTAAGTACAGGAGTAAAGAAGCCTTACTCCAATTATATAGGGCCTTGGTGAGACCACACCTGGAGTACTGTGTACAATTTTGATCTCCTTACCTAAGGAAGGATATATTTGCCATGGAGGGAGTGCAACGAAGGTTCACGAGATTGATTCCTGGGATGGCGGGACTGTCGTATGAGAAGAGATTGAGTAAACTAGGCCTGTATTCTCTTGAATTCAGAAGAATGAGAGGGGATCTCATTGAAGCATACAAAATTATTACAAGGCTTGATAGGGTGGATGCTGGGAAAATGTTTCCCTTGGCTGGGGAGTCTAGAACCAGGGGCCACAGCCTCAGGATAAAGGGTAGGCCATTCAGGACTGAGATGAGAAGAAATTTCTTCACACAGAGGGTGGTGAATCTTTGGAATTCTCTACCCCAGAGGGCTGTGGAGGCTCAGTCATTGGGTATATTCAAAACAGAAGTCGATAGATTTCTGACTAGTAAGGGCATCAAGGGATATGGCAATAAGGCCGGTGAATGGAATTGAGGCAGAGGATCAGCCTGAAAAGTGTGAGGTGATGCATTTTGGGAGAACTAACAAGGCAAGGGAATACACAATGAATGGTAGGACCCTAGGAAGGACAGAGGGACCTTGGTGTGCATGTACATAGATCCCTGAAGGCAGGACAGGTAGATAAGGTGGTTAAAAAGGCATATGGTATACTTGCCTTCATTAGCCGAGGCATAGAATATAAGAGCAGGGAGGTTATGATGGAGCTGTACAAAACGCTAGTTAGGCCACAGCTGGAATACTGTGTGCAGTTCTGGTCGCCACACTATAGGAAGGATGTGATTGCATTGGAGAGGGTGCAGAGGAGATTCACCAGGATGTTACCTGGGCTGCAGCGCTTCAGCTATGAAGAGAGACTGGACAGGCTGGGGTTGTTTTCCTTAGAGCAGAGAAGGCTGAGGGGGACCTGATTGAGGTGTACAAAATTATGAGGGGCATAGATAGGGTAGATAGAAAGGAACTTTTCCTCTTAGTAGAGGGGTCAATAACCAGGGGGCATAGTTTCAAGGTAAGGGGCAGGAGGTTTAGAGGGGATTTGAGGAAAAACTTTTTCACCCAGAGGGTGGTTGGAATCTGGAACTCACTGCCTGAAAGGGTGGTAGAGGCAGGAACCCTCACAACATTCAAGAGGCATTTAGAGGAGCACTTGAAACGCCACAGCATACAAGGCTACGGACCAAGTGCTGGAAAATGGGATTAAAATAGACAGGGCTTGATGGCCGGCTCAGACACGTTGGGCCGAAGGGCCTCTTTCTGTGCTGTATAACTCTATGACTCGATGACCTCATTGAATGGCGGAGCAGGCTCGAAGGGCCGAATGGCCTACTCCTGCTCCCATTTCTTATGTTCTTATGTAAATATCTGCTGTTATGTTGGACCAGTGTTCCATCTGGCCTGCCCCTTTCAAAAAGTCTAATTTCTGTAAGTAAATATGTCCCAAGATAATTAAGTGTTTAATTGTTATTTGTCAGGGAACTCTGAAATGCTCTCAATTTCAGATTGCAGCTCAGAAGCAGCTAGGCTTTTTTGCATCTGTAATAATGTGTGACATCTGCAGTGTGATATCTCGATGTTTTGACCGATCATTTTAAATATATTATAATCAGATCTCCTGTGAGGTTGACCATGGCGAGTTGGAGGATATGCTGTTTTAGAACAATAGGGGTATGATGCCAGGTAACACACAATTTCTGCATGCAACACTGCTTGTCCGTATCCTAACCCATACCAAATCCTGATCACCCATCACCCACTCATGGTCTCCCAATGACTCCAATTAAAAATTCTCATCCTTGTGTTCAAATCCCTTTATGGTCTTGCCACTCACCATCTCTGTAACCTGCTCCAGTTCCACAACCTTCGAGTAATCTGCATTCCTCCAATTCTGGCCTCTTGGGCATCCTCCCTCTCTCCACCTCAAGATGTTTCCACTTGTGGGGAGTCCAAAATTAGGGGCCATAAATATAAGATAGTCACCAATAAATCCAACAAGGAATTGAGGAGAAACATCTTTACTCAGAGTGGTTAGAATGTGGAACCTGCTATCACATGGAGTAGTTCAGGTGAAAAGTATAGATGCATTTAATGGGAAGCTAGATAAGTACATGAGGGAGAAAGGAATAGAAGGATAAACTGATAGCGTGAGATAAAGTAGGGTGGGAGGCTCGTTTGAAGCATAAACACCTGCATAGACCCATTAGACTGAATGGCCTGTTTCTGTACTGTAAATTCTATGTAATTCTATGTAAACCTCTCCAAATCTCTCTCCTCTAAAACCCTCAAGATGTACCTCATTGACCTAATATCTAATTCTTTGGCTTGGTGTCAATTTTTGTCTGATTACGCTTCTGTGAAGTGCACTGGGTTGCTTTATCCATGTTAAAAGGCACCATAGATGTTGTTGGTTATCTTTCATCACTTCTCAGTTACAGAGTTATGACTTTGTTTTTTATTTGAGTCAAATAAAAAAAAGTCCAAACATTAACTGCATTGTCCCAAGTGTGACATAAAATGTGACATGACAGACATGAAACACCCCACTTTTCTGGCTTTACATCTTAACAGACATGGGTCTTGTGGCAATCATCAAGGCATTGTCAGTGGCTTAGATACAGGGTGCCTGCTCCTTCAGACACAGGTGCTGCTTAACCCAAGAAAATGAGCATTGAAATAATAATTTTACTGCACAGAAGGAGGTTGTGCCTGTACCAGTACTAGTTCTCTGAAAGAACTAGCCACTTAATCTAATTCCCCTTTAAAAGTATTTGAAAAAGAAAAATTTATGATGGACCCTGCTTCCAACAGTGTTCCTGGTAATGCATTCCATGTCCAAACAGTCTTCTGTGTAAAGAAACCTCTCCAAAACTCTCCCTTTGTTCTTTGTGATGATGCTAAATGTATATCCTTTAATTACTGACTCACTAACCAGTGGAAATAGTTTTTCCCTATTGGTTATCAGAACCCTTTTGAACACCTCTATCATATCTTCACGCAACCACTTAAAAAGGAAGATTTTTTTTTGAAAAACACTCCAATTTTTTTGTCTAAAACCCAATGTTCTCCATGAACTGCTTTAGGCTCGTGCATTTCAATGCACTGGGGAATTATTCTGACATGTAAAATGTAACTGCTATGCTTCTCCCACTCACAACTCTTAAGATGCTTCAGCAAGAAAAGTCTTTCCAGTTAATTCGATCAACTTGTTATAAAATAAGAAAGGCACGAGGACCACAAGGGATTTGCACTTAGGCCCATAACGAATCCCAGTCCTTCTTTACTGTTGCAATATGCCTTTGACAAAACCCGGGGGCTGGGCGGAAGAGGGAGTGGAGAAAAAAATGGTTAAGCATCCATCAGGATGAAGAAATTTTGATGCCCCTTCTTTATACATGTGCAGAATCTGGAAAGCATCTCAGTTTATTCCAGCTTAATACATTCTTTGAACATTTCTCAGTCTATCACGAATACACGCTGAGTAAAAATCAAAAAAATCAGTGCAGCTGCAAAACAAAGCCAAAATAACTGTGCTTACAGCAATGAATTCAACAGGTATGTCTATGTAGGTTAAAGCCAAATAGCACTGTTTGGTTAAACTATGATAATTACATAATTTTTCATTCATTGTTACTGAATTCATTTACTCCCCCCTCCACCCTTTCACTAGACTCAATATTTTAATAAGTTCATAGCACTTTCATTCGTTAGTAACTGCATTTTAAAAAAATAAATAAAACAGTACACTACATAATACACAAAACTTTAAAAAAAAATCCCAATTACAGGAAAATTGCTTTTTAAAACTTGCTGTATATAGAACTTCCTTGACCACGCAAGTCCACAGTCTTTAAAGTAGAAACACTGAGTAAAGTGCCAGGCTGTAGATTATTTATAAAGATATAGAACTAATCTGGTCTGAAGCCATGAGAACTGCAGCAAGATCACACAGACTCTCTGTTTACACTCTATTCTTTGTTTCCGATTTTACCCTGGATTTGGTATGAAGTAGATCAGGCCTTTGCAGCAGTAAATATTAGTCCTGGGAAAAGGCCAGTATTATTCTTGTTGTTTTACAAAAACAGCACCAAGATTTATCTTGTGTTTTTTTTCTTTACACAGTTCTTATCTGATTTGTGGTGTACCAAATACAGCTACAAGACAACTAATATTAATACTGATAAAAGACAGAGAGAGTGGTTGTAAAACATGGAAGCAATGCACTTCTCGCAGCACCTTCATATTTAACAATTACTCCCTTACAGAAAAACGGTTAACATATTGCAGGATAATTTCCTTTTACAATTGCAACTCATGGGCTTTGACGTTCTGTTGGAATTTTTCAAGCAACTGGTAAGGAGACAGGGGTTTACTTTATATAGTCAAACTTAATAGATGCAGCTATTTATGATATTATATAACTTTTTTCTTGTTCAACGTATAAAATAACATATTTGCAGCCTAAGACTTTGTGTAGTCTTAGCAATATAACAATGTATTAGGCAATAAAGGGGTCGACCATTTTGGACTCCACTCAGAGGGTGGTGAATCTCTGGAATTCTCTACACCAGAGGGCTATGGAGACTCAGTCGTTGAGTATATTCAAGACAGAGATCGATAGATTTTTTGGATATTAAGGGAATCAAGGGATATGGGGATAGTGCGAGAAGGTGGAGTTGAGGTAGAAGATCAGCCATGATCTTATTGAATGGCGGAGCAGGCTCAAAGGGCCGAATGGCCTACTCCTGCTCGTATTTCTTATGTTCTTATAAATTGAGCTATTATTCTTTGGTCTGAATGAACATCCCTAAATGGATTTCCAGAATGCTATCATTTGGAAGTTGAGGAAACAGCAAAAATAAAACCTAACGTGCAAAACATCATCTGTTAATTAATTTTTTTTAAATTACCTTGACGTTTATAAAAGACAACAATTTTGAAAGTCAGAAGATCAATATCTTTTTACTAATAGATACTTAAAATATTTTGGTCAATTAAATTAGGATTTTCTCAGAACAACCAGTACAAAATTGCAGTGAAATTGGTCAGCTATACCTTAAAATTTAGGATTGTATGAAGTACAAGTGAATGCATCTGGTTTATGTTCTCCTAACAACCACAAACCTCTCACTAAAAGCAGTGTCTTTTTTAATTATCAAGTAGTGGCTACAATAATCAAGGACACTAGCATGGCTCATCTATTTCTAAGCATTACGAATTTATTTTTCTCAAGTCTTTGAGGCATTTCAGAGTTCAATTTAATTGAATTAAATTTAACATGTGGTTGTTCAACCTGGTAGCTTAACTACATTATACAGATAATATGGTCAGATCTTGCAATGTATGACAAAGTTACTGCACATTGTCTATATGAAAAGAACTCCTTTTAATTGGGATCCAATCAGAATTTGGAAACTTTTTTTTAAAAATACATTCACGGGATGCGGGCATCAAATTGCCTTGACTGACAGCACACTTTCTGCTACTCCACACAAAACACTCAGCAGTAGGGGCTGAGGAGAGTGGAGGTGGCTGGGAGGCAAAATCTCAACCTTCCGTGCCTAGCCTGAGAGAGAGCTTAGTGGTGGCTTCAATCAGGGGACCAGACACCTTGGCCGCGATTTTATTTCAGGAGGCAGCTTGGAGTCGGGTTGCGTGATGGGCGGGGTCCGGACCCGCTGCCAGCTGCATCCGATCCCCAGTTCAGATTTTAGTTTAATTGGCCTCTTAAGTTGAGTGGTGTGCGCTGGCCGGTCCAATAACTGGGACCAGGTCTGTTAGTCGCCTCTGATGACGTCATTAGAGCGGATGTTTTTAAGGGCCCCATGCAGGCTCAGCCTTCAATTTATTGATTCTGCTGGAGTCTGCAATTGGGAAGGGCACAATGACTCCATCAAAGGCTAAGGCAGCACCACGCTTTACTGAGGACTCCCTCCAAGCTCTTGTGGAGGGAGTCAGAGGGCGCAGGGAGATTCTGTTCCCTGCGGATGGCCGGAGGAAGCCTCCTCAGCAAATCAAGGCAACCTGGCTGCACATTGCTGAAGAGGTAAGCGCTAGGTCCAATTGTTCACACACATGGATCCAGTGCAGAAAACGCTTTAATGATCTTCTGCGATCATCAAAAGTGAGTATCACATCACACTTACCTTCAATCTGCTTCCCTTCTCTTCTCATCACCAGCACTCTGCTTTGTAAGCCAGCTCCTCCACATCCCACCTTACCCTTACTTCCCTTGCACCCTTACCTATCCATCTCTCTCTCTGTACTGAATCACTTCACCATCCTGCCTATCACCCCTCACACTCGCTCTCACTGTTATGCATTGACAACTAACGCCGCACAGGGAGCCAGCTTCCTCTTGGCACCTCACTCCATCTTGGTCTCCCTCTAAGCTTCTATGTTAGGGATTCTTCACACTCACTCCATCACTGTGGTTGAAACTCTGCTTGTGTCCCTCCTTGCAGGAAAAGATAGCCCACTATAAGAGGGAGAGAGCACAGACAGGAGGAGGCTCATCAACCCTTGCAACATTGACAAGTGCTGAGGAGGCAGCGCACAAAATTGTCGGAGGTGGCGAGGATCTGGACATGGGTGATGGAGAGACGGGCACTCTAGACGAAGCTGGTGATAGAAGAGAGTTTGATCCCTCTCATTTACATTTAATGATTGACTGCAAAGGCATATGGTGTTCATAGAGATTCACTTTGTATCATCTGCACAAAAGGATGTGTCTGCTACATCAAAATCAGATGTCTAACTCATGCCTTTACTCTCCCAAAGGACCATCGAGCACCCCCCTCCCCACTGCCCAGGAGGAACAGCCAGACGACTCCTCAGAGGAACCTGCAGCCTCTGAGGGAGCAGCGTCACCAGGACTCAGCGCACCCAGCACCAGTGTAAAAACGCACACCTCGGCAGGGCCCTCGCCACTTAGAGTAGTGTTGTCACCTGGTGTATCACAGCTCACAAGTGAGCATCAGCAGATGGTGGAGACAGCGACAGCACTGGAGAGTCCTGATCGGAGGTCGCAGGACTCTCCCAGCTCTGCTCAGCTGCATGCAGACGCTGTGCTTCTGGGGCCATCCAGAAAGAGAGCGGTTCGTGAACTCCAGGAACAAGTGCAGGAGTCTCTGGAAGGGTTTGCCTCCAGGGTAAGTGTGAGTGTGCAGAGAATGGAGGAGTCTATCTCTAACATGAGCACTGCCTTGGTGGAGGCAATGGCGCATGAACATACCTCCATGGATAGGATGGCAACTGCCATGGAGGACATAAGTCGCCAGAGTAACGAAAACATGGTGACTGTTCAAAATAGATTGTCATCTCTGGAGGAGAGATGGGCATCTATTGAGCAGAGGCACCAGAGATTCATGGACGTCCTTGGTATGAGGACTGCCAGTACAGATACGGGTCCTCATGGCCTCACTGATGTGAAGCAAGGTGCTCTCCAGCCACTTGCTAACACTGAAGTGCGGCTGACCCATGAGAGGGATGTTGGTGGCAGCCAACAAGGAAGTGTGGTTCCCTCTCCAAGCGCTCACACGACCATGCCACTGCGAAGCCCTCGCTCAGAGACCCACTTTGCAGACCCAACTGAGATGGCCTTTTCTGCCCCTGCACAGCCGCAGGAAGAGCAGACCGTTGTCGAGCCCTCCCAGGCTCCCAAACCCAGAAGACAGGCATCCAAGTGAGCAAGGTGCCTCTACATCTGCTGAAGCCACAGGGGAAGCACCACGAAGAAGCACACGCAAGAGGAAGATAAAGCACATATAGTCACAAGGGGACTCACTTGGGTGTTTTGTCATGATTTATTTGCTTCTACTTAAGAGTTTGCATTGTGATCCTTTTGTCAATGTAGTAAACAAAAGTGATGGCAAACAGTTGAATGTGTGGCCTATCTGTTCTGGGAAATGGCAAATGTGCATTGAGGACTCAGGGAAACTTGCATTTGTAATGATGATGGTGAAAGTGATCGAAAATAACAGGGTATACCAGAGATGATGTATGACGTTGGAGGAAGGTCGCCTACAATTAGAGAGCCATATGGTAGCCAGCTATGGTTGAAGAGTAAGCTTATGCGAATGTGGCATGGAAGAGTGCATCCCTTGCTTGACGGGCAGCAGTGAACTGGAGAGATGCTGCATTGGTCACAACAGGGCCCACAAGGCGCACCTCGTCCTCCTCCTCCTGCTCTTCTTCCTCGTCCTCCTCTTCTTCTTCCGAGGAAGCTCTGCGCTGAGCCACGCGGCTGCTGCTCCTCCAATTATGACGACCAGGATGAGAGGAAATAAATGGAGCCCCTAGCGCTGGTAGATATCTCAGTCAAGGAATGGAGGTTGAGCGCGCTCAGACAAAGTGGCCAGCGGGTGTTCCAAGGAGCTGACACAGCAGATGGATGTCAGACTCTAACCTCTAGATTAGTTGAGCACCAAAATGTCTCCCAAACCTCAAGCCACTAAGTTGTGGCATGTGAAAGAATGAGACATTGCAGGACCGCTTTAAAGCTGCTCGAGCAGCTGTCAACTATTGAGGTCCGCGGTAAACACGCCTCCATTCACCAGGCATGTTTTGATGAAGGCGGGCAGCATCTTGAAAAACCACGAAAATATGATCAGCGCTTTAAAATAGGATTAACCAGGCAGTTAACGACCTGTTAACTGCCTTAACAACCTGTCCTGCCTTTTGGTGTTGGATCAGTTCCGGAGCGGCTGACCAGACCCTTCCGAAAGTTGCGTGGAGACGGGTTTGCAGCCCGCCCCCAATTTCTCCGATTTTCGCGACAGACCCGCCTCCAAACCCACCCCCTCAGAGGAATAAAATTCGCGGCACGAGTTTCTTAAAGAAAAACGCATTCCTATCGGGCAAATCCTTGAGGGCAAGTTCATTGTTAAGCCATTTCTTTAAGTACATACATATTGCTTCCCAGTCACATTCCCTTGTAGATATTTTAATGCTGCTATACAGCAGAGATTGAACTCGGGAGCATGTAGCTTAGGTAACCATGTTACCCACACTGGAACTTTTGCAAGCCACACAACCAGAATTCAAAGGCAGTTGCAAAAAAAAAAATGAATACCTTCAGAATGAATTGCAATGGGCACATTTCTTAATACATAGGTGTCTTTAGCCCCTACGGGACTGAAATTCTTGTCTGTGCTAAAATAAATTTTTTAAATTGAGGTTTTTACGCACTCATTTTTGCCATTAGTGAAGTCACGAATTTCACCCCTCACATATCAAAAAACAAATCAAATTATGAGGCAAGTAAGGGATGTTACAGTTCTTATGGTATTTCTAACTACTTAATAGTAGTGGAAAATTATAATAATTCATGAAGTGAGTGAGAAGCGTAAACAGTGTCGGTTTCAATTTATGACATTTTTGGCATTCGATTTATTAATGGGATCATTCACTATAATTTGGAACAGAATTCGTATTCTCCATCCAGCAAAAGGCAGCAGATCTTGAATAGAAATAAAGGTGACTTTCTAACGTGCCTTTCTTGGCAAAATATAGCTAATTCCCAACCAAAAGGAAATACGATTTGCCAACAATCTTTTCCTTCAATAAAACAAGACCCTGCACGTTACAGCGCTGAAGTTGGATTCAATCAATGTCATAAAAATGCTTGAGAGTTATCTTCCAGGCTGCTGGCAGGAAGGCCACTTTTGCAGGAGTTCAACTGGTTTTTGAGGGAGAAGGAAAACCCATTCAGCGTTCTCTTTTCCACCAGCATTCATCAGAATTCAGCAGTCATGACTGGAAATTTACTTAAACGAGGAGATGTACTCCACACCCTTGTTCATATTTTCAAAGTATACATACGCTACCTCTTTCTGGTGTGATATCTTGGGAGTTTTAAAATAGCTCTTTCACTTTCACCTCATTAAAAGTATCAGATTCCTTTACCCTCGTCAAGATGACTGGTTGTGTTCTCTTCTCCTCTCCCCTTCTCATTAATCCTATTTTATCAACTGAAATTGGTGGCCAGTTGTTACCAATAAGCATGTCTTAGATGATCTAGTTCTGAATAATTTGTAGCAAGACTTGCTGGGATATACATTAATTTGTGCCTCTTTGTGGTCCTCACATCCGCTGGCCAGTATATAGGGATAGGAATAGAATTTCAATTTCTCTCTAGCATGAACTAAAGAAAATGGTTCTCTCAAGCTCTCCAGTACATAAAGGTGAGACAGGAAACAAGTATACATGAAAAGCACATTACATTAATGCATCTTCAACTGGTATTTTCTCATACTTCTCAACTGTTCAGTTACTTATTGTAGTACAGGAAACTCTTTATTAACCGGCACCGACGGGACCGGCGTGGTGCCGGTTTATCGAAAGTACCGGATAACGGAGAGTTATATCTACCGAGGCTATTTTTAAACAAAGAAAAATAAATGAATCAAGAAATGTGCAGTATACTTCCGACAGCGCCAGGAGGCCGAGTAGTGGCACTTTTGAAAACTACCCCTACTGACTAAATCGGCGTTCGCGGACTCGGACTCGGGATCGGCAACATTGCCGTTTATTTGAGAGGAGTTTTCGGAGTACTCGGCGTTCGCGGAGACTCGACTGTGACTCGGCAACATTGCCGGTTATTTGAGAGTAGTTTTCGGAGAATGATTTTTGCCGGTTAAGCGAGAATTCCGGATATTTGGGTGCCGGATAAACAAAAGTTTCCTGTACATACAGTTGATCAACGATATACTGATCCAAATAGGATTCTAACCAAAGCATAGAATTCCAGTGTACCAAACCACATCCCATTCACGTCTATTGTACAGAATCCACCATCCAAGCAAAATATTTAAATATAAAATGTCCCCTTCATTATCTGGTTTTAAATGTTCAGAACATTAACCAAGCATGTCATCTAGAGGAAGCAACTTAATTTGGAAGTCTGTTTACCTTTGGAAGCATGGGATTTAAAAAAAATATATTCTGTATGTTGTATTGCCGAATGAATAATTAAATGAGCTGCTCTATAAAGATATACAAATTTATCTCGGTTTACTAATTACTAATTGAAGCACAGCCCTACTTGACAATTAACCATACTTCTTCAGAAAAGCCTTCTGCATTTTTTCCAGAGAACGGTATCGAATTGAATTAGTGTATTACAAGATTCAAACCGGAGTAGGTCGTTATCTCATAACTCTGTTTTGCTCTCAGAAATAGAATATCCAAATGGAATTTTTCATTAAATCATTTTGACTCTTTTTAGTAATCAAGTTTAATAAATATCTTTTGGGATTTAATATGCATTTAATTTCTTTACACTGCAAACATAGAAATATATCTAAATTTTTATCTCAATGGATTACAAGTGATGATTTGTTCTGAGGGGTTGTGTGTTATATGCAACAAATAAAGTAGAAGGTTTTTCTTACTTCAATATTCTCATTATAACAAACATTTTCCTTTCTTTAAGAAAGCTTCACATTAGTCAAGAAAGGAATTCAAAACTTAGTGAGGCAATTCCTTGAATAAAAATTTTGCGTGAGCTGTCCCCAAAGGGCTTGTGCTAACAAGGTTTGCACGATTAGGTGAGTCATCTATTTGTTTACACGCCGGGTTCCCAAGTCCCAGCCACCAGCTGGCATAGCTAGTCAATTCTTCGCAGGTCTGCAGTACAATAGCAAAATGCGGTGTCTCTCAGAGAGGGAAAAATTGCTGCCGTCACCTCATTACAAACATGCCTCTGGTTTGCTGATCAAACATAGACCTGAAAGCGTGGGCCTTTCAGTATGCCAGGCAGTCTATAGAGAAAAATCATTTATGAAGTCTGTCCGCTCAACAGATGCTTATCATAATCCTCTGGGATTTTCTCTGCTATGTTATATTAGATCCCCCCATAACCCAGTTTAACAATTTTTATAAGACCAAAAAAGCAAAAGACTATGTTAGAGAACGCAAGATAAGAATTTTCATGCCTTTTTCCTCCAACTGTGAATAAGACAACCTGTTTAATACAAAGATTAAACATATTAGGGGAGAAATTCATTATCGCCCCATTTGGGGCGCAAAATTTTAAAAGTATAGAAAATTAGTGCCAGGCGTGAATGTTTCTTAACTTTTACAAAATTAGGTTTTGCGCTCCAGGAAGGAAGTGGGGCACTAAATCAAACGCTCCACTTCCTTCTTGGAGCGCAATCGGCAGCAGGCGGGGCGAAGACTTCAGCAACACTGCAAACTGGGCCGTGCAGCACTGCCGCGCTCAAAGGCTCCTTCCCTCCCTAAAAGGGAAGGGCCATCGCTGCAGGCTCTGCAATAATATAAAGTACCGACCTGGACCACCAAGGCAGCTGCGATCCCGCACGATCAGCCCGGCACTCAAGCAGAGAGCCCGGCTGATCGATCGCAGGCGGGAACCTGCGAAAAAACTGCAAGAAGAAAGATAAGTTTTTTTTTAAAAAAAACTTACCTCGGCAACCTCGACTTTAATCAATCATCGCTCCCGAAGTGGCCGGCCACCCGATGCACGCCTCCTGCAGCTGTCGGTGTTTGACAGCTGCAGGGGGCGGAAGCCAATTTCAGGTCCGGGGCGATGCACATGGCTATGACGTCACGATCTCCGGGCGAAGGAGATCGGGGTGCAACGCCGTAGCGCTGCCGTAAAACTCCCGCCAAATATGGCGGGAGTCGATGTCAGCATCGCACCCGGTCACAAAGCCATTTGTGCCCGTTAGCGCCTGGCGCTAACAGGAGGCGCAAAGGCACCCAATTTCGCCCCCATTATACCCAACAATCATTGATGTCTCTCCCTCCCATTTTATTAAATGTATGCATGTCTATATATGCATATTGACATTGAACATTATAGAAATCCCAAAGAAATTCAGTCTCACTGCATCGAATGCCAATGGGAACAACGTTTGGCACCCACCTTGAAGAATATAATAACAAGATCTAAAGATCAATTAGCTATCTACCTTGCTCATTCATTTTTTTATATCCTTCATGAAACATTAAAAATTCTTCCCAAATAGTACATTGTCAGAAGAGAGATTGGTAATATCTATGGCAGTGGCCAGTTAAATTGAGTTATTTTTTGCAGCCAATTACAAAAACAATGTTTGGTAAAAAGAAAAGATCAGCACTTTGGTTTGTTTTATTGCCAACTCTCTAATGCAACGGGTTTAATACTAGCCTGTAGGTTCCTATTAATGCATAACGCTTTAACTTTTCCAAATATTTTAAAATCCCTTCTTTTACACCAGAAGGAACTGTCCCTGCCAGCTGAATAAACTATCAACCAATAATCCATTCTTTGTTTGGTTATAGGCTTATCCCAAGTTCTATTCAGTAAAATAGGTTGAGTATATTTTTTAAACACTACTTACTCTATATAGTATAGTAATAGAAGAGTAATAGCAGCTGATATTAAGCATCAAGATTGTCATTTTCAGCAGTCTAACATTTTCTTTGCACAAGGATCAAAAACCTCTCCTCTCCTTAGGAAAGTTGATCTTTCTTGTCTGACAGCCAGAGTTAGACTCCAAGTGAGAAGGGATGCATCACAATCATGGTTTGCATGAAACAGTAATCCTTTTAATTCTCTCATCTTTGTAGTCAGCAGTGGGAACGCATGTAGGAACTTCTCCAGATAATACCTTTAAGTCCCTGATCTTATAGCAGAATACTGTTGAATGTGCGCTCTCATCTGTGATAAAAAAGATCTATTGCAAGGTGCAGTACCCACATTTCGTGAGTATCTAGTCTTTTTTTCCTCTGTTGCTGCCAAGTGTTGAGCTGCCAGTCATTCCAAAAAAAGGCCCAAATCTAAAGCATTCTGACAAAGGGTCATCGTTTCATAATTGGTTTATGAATTTGACTAAACTGGTGGAGTCTGTCCATAGAAATGACTTGCATTTATGGCAGGAAATACAGTTAAGCTAGCAAGACTAGAGTTAGCTTGAATCTGTTTATATAGAATGGTTTCTGGCATGTGGCCAAATCCACCAGGTTAACTGCTCTCCAGATGTGCAGGACAACAAATGGATAGCAGAATCTGGTCCAGGAATCTCAGGATGGTTTGCAAAGTGATAACTGCCATCAGTGCCAGAATACTGCAGTGATAGATTTGGATATAATCATGTAGCCTGGCAAGTAGGTTTTAGCTGGCTCTGGTACCCAAGAATTTGTCCTCTAGTAGACTAACAAATTCTGGGACCGTCTGGACCTTGGCTCCTGGGAAGGTTCCATTTGGAATTTTTCCATGTTCACCAGCAGACTCAACCTTATAAAAGTAGAGACAGTCTGTTTGATAACTCTCATGGCTCCTTCATGAAAATATGCTTTCACCAGTTGGTAGTCTAGACAAAGTCCCTTGATACTGCTAACAGATTTGAGACTAGGCCAAATGACAGTACTCTATACTGGAAGAATGCGTCACCGCCTGGAATCTTTGAAGTTCTCTTTGGCTAACCCAACCAGATATGCGAAAGTATGCATCTTCTAAGTCAATGACTCCTAGTCAGTGCCCGTGGCACATTACCTGTCGGAGGTGCCATCTTTCAGATGGGAGGTTAAACCGATGCTCTCTCAAGTGGATGTAAACGATCGCATGGCACTATTTCGAAGAGAAGCAGGGGAGTTATCCCCGGTGTCCTGGCCAATATTTATCCCTCAATCAACATCACTAAAAAAAATTATTTGGTCATTATCACATTGCTGCAGGAGCTTGCTTGGCTGTGCGCAAATTGGCTGCCACATTTCCTACATTACAACAGCGATTACACTTCAAAGAAAGGTACTTCATTGGCTGTAAAGTGCTCTGGGATATCCTGAGGTCATGAAATGCGCTATATAATATGTTATCAGTAGATAGCATCTCAATTTTTCCGATGATAGGGTTTTGCAAATGATCATTAACCAAAGCCGAGCTCCTGTTGAATAACAATCTACTGCATATCTTACTGGAGACAGGCTTTTCTTTGTATTTAGACTTTAGCATTTGCTTACCCAGTGACAGAAAGTAATATTATTACTCATGCAGACTTACACCCTGAAATTTGATTGATGCATCACACCTAAAACATATCCTTCCTGTTGTTCAGTTTTTTCACATGGCCAAGAAAGAAGAAAGCTTGTGGGTTAAGTTTGTAACTCTCCCAGACTCAGCTAGAGACAGAGTTCCCATTTCAGTCATTTTTTATTTTATTAGTTATATCAAACCATTGGACTCTTCTATTTTGTCTTGCATGAACTCCAATGCTACATTTTTGTAGGTGTGTTTGAAGTGCTTGCAGTTGGATCCAGCAATTAGAGTGACCATGTCCTGTGTATCTACAAGTATCAGTGGTATCACAATCCTGACCTCAACTGCTAAACTGAATGAGTTACCTCGCTGAACTTGGGAAGGTAGCTCAATAAATGTCAGCAACATTTATTTGGCCTAGAGGAAGCTAGGAGAAGAAAAATCGCACTTGCCAATGTTACTGTCCCATGGTGATTTCAAATTAAGAACTTGCATTTAGATAGCGCCTTTAACAACCTCAGGATGTTCCAAAGTGCTTTACAGCCAAATTATAGTTAATTTTTAAATTGCCAGTGCAGCAAATTTATGACATGGGTACAATTTATGGCATACCGTGCTTCTAAATTTAATTTTGTCTGCATTAACCGTACATTTTCTTTTGCAATACTCAAACTTTTGAATGCGCAAAATTGAAGCATGCAATTTGCATGCAATAATTAATCTGATTGCATTTCACAGGTGGAATACAATCTGCATAAATCAAATGTAACATTTTGAAAGTGGTGCAATACTGGGCATAAACTGCAAATGTATTACATTTGACTTCATGACAGCACTTAAAATGTTCACTGGACATTTTCACAAAGATGTGTGAAATATACCCCATAAAAATCAACCACTGAAAAATAAGCAGATTTTCTTGTAGATCAAGCCTGGTAAATAAAATTGTATTAGTTTCTTCTTTTGGTGAAATTAAGGAACCCAATTTTGATAAGTTCAAGAAGTGCTCACGTCAAACAAAAGGAGAAAAATATATATACTTTGAATTTTGTTTCACTTGACGGTCACTGCTTTAGGACACAGAGCAGATTACACAGATTGTTGTGAAACTGTGGTATCCACCAGTAATTGAAGCAGAAGCCATGTTAACATTTAAGAATGGGTTAGATAGGTGGTTCAAGGCAAGGGGGAGAAGGAGGTATAGGGGTATGGGAACAGGGTAGTTACATGGGATTAGGACGACATGTCTGGTGGATAAACACCAACATGGACTGGTTGGGCTGAATGGCCAGTTTCCGTGTTGTAATTACTATGTCACATTATTCCCCGGCCCCCATTATAAAATTAAACTAGTTCCAACAAATGAAATTTGACTATAAATGTAATTTAAGCCACATGTATAGGTTTACTAGCAGTTAATTCATGTCCAAGGGATTTATAGCCACTGCTGTAATTACTTTTTAACGTTCCCCAGCTTCCTCATATATGTCTGCCTCCCGACATTTACCCAATCTTCTGTTTCCCATTCTCCACTTTCGTCTTAGCTTGCCCTCTCCCCATTTCCCTTCTCTGCCTCTCTTCCCGTTTGTACCATCATTCTCACCACTATTTCAAATAGTTTTTCATTGTTCACGATGCAGTTCTAGTGTGTCTCGGACTTCTGATGGACAGAGCAGTTCCATTTATCTGCCACTGCAAAAGGTTACATTTCTTGATTTAAAAACCCCCCAGCATTTTCTTGGTTTTTTTCTCCAATAAAGTGAGGAGCTTCACAATGGTACAAGCAATGTACATCTTAGGATATATGTGGTATATGTGGAAAATATACCATTTGTGACACATTTACTTGTCACCTGGGAGTTATGCAACAAAAACTTGTATTTATATAGTGCCTTCAACATTGTAAAACGTCCCAAGGTGCTTCTCAAGAGCATAATCTGACAAAGGTTGACACTGAGCTAAAGAAGGAAACATTAGGACGGCTTGATCAAAGAGGTAGGTTTTAAGGAGCATCTTAAAGGAGGATTGAGAGGCAGAGAGGTTTAGACAGGGAATTGCAAAGCTTATGGCCTAGACGGCTAAAGGAACGGCTGTCAATTCATCATGGTCGCACTCCATGATGGTCTCTTTTCTGGTGTGTACCAAATTGATAAACTAAAAAGTCAGGACAATATGTCCTTGGCAAACGGCATCTTTCATGCAAATTCTACGACAAACAGAAATTTCTGGGAACACATCTAAAATACAAGGTGGAACGCAATGTCCCATTTAGGTTTTCATAAACTTGCAAAAACAAACAAATCTGTGATTTTGGCAGGTGTATGCTTGTTTTTGAAATCAGACAGTTACTGCTGTGCCATATCCAGAGGGGAAGCAAACACTTGGTCAGAAACATTTTTTGTTGTTGCTTAAATGGGGAAGTAGAGTTCACTGAATTGCTCCATGATCTATGAACATAGAGGAAAAGACCAACTGGTCCAGCAAACCCACCCCATTCAGACATGATGTAGCCGGTGTGCACCATCACCCCTTCTCCCACCTCACCCCCCAAGCACCGTCATGGAAACTCCTGAGTGAGGCAAAAAAAACTTTAGGCCAATTCAGGGAAAAACTCTTGGAAATTCTTCTCCTATCCCTGAAGGCAATCAAGCAATCTCCAGGACACTGCAATATCCCAGCTGTCCTTCATGTACCTTCTATAACTTGAGTCATCTTCGATTCTAAGGAACTTGTTCAGCTCTTTCTTTTTTGAAGGACACTTGCCACACATTTTGGCAAGCTTTTGGTAAGGTCGATGATTCTCTGAAATAAAATACCAGAAATACTTCCTGGCATCTAACCTAACTCTTTCTTTTCCTATTATATGCTCATGTCCCCTAGTTGTCCCATCCACATACAAGTCAAAAGAGAAAAAAATAAAAGAACTTACATTTTATATACACGAGGCAATTTTAATCTATTCCGCCTGGCAGGAAACAGACTTCCATGGAGAGTAAAATCTTATCAGTTTCCTGCCAGGTTGGTTTCGTTAAAATTACACCACAGTGCTTCTTCAGGACGTCTTAAAACACTTGAGCCAATGAATTAGTTTGAAGTGTGATTTTGCAATCAAACACAGCTGCTAATTTGCACACAAGGTCCCGCATACGACGAGAGGAACAACCAGTTAATTTTTTATTTTGTTAATGTCGGTTGAGGGCTTAATTTTGTTCATGTTACTGGAGAACTCCCCTGCTCGTCTTCAATTAGTGCCATGTGATCTTTTATATTCACCTGAACAGGCCGACGGGGCCTTGGTTTAACATCTTGCCCAAAAGTTGCCACCTCCGACAATGCTCACTTAGTACTCCACTGAAGTGTCAGCCTAGATTACGTGCTGAAGTCCTGGAGTGAGAGACGAGAATGCTACCACTGAGCCAAGGCTAACATTTCAGCAGGTAATCCTGCTTGGTATACACATGCCTAGAATTACCCAGACCCACATGCATCATATTGCACTCATTCGCATTGATGGGCATCTGCAACACATGTATCCTAATGAGCCTGTAACTTAATTATTTCATCTTTCGCAACTCCTGCATGCACCTTTGTATCATCAAACCTGAAAATTCTTTCATTTAAATCACTGGTAAAGATGATAAACAGCAACAGTCTCAACACTGATTGCTGCCGGACTCTACTAGTGAATGGACCTCTTGCATGCAGAGCTGTTTCTATGAATTACTGCCCTCTGCCTATGAGAATGCACCAAATTGCTATCCATCATAAAATCTGCCCATTAATCCCACATGACAACACCTTACTTAAATCGCCTTCTCTAAATGCAGCTGTAGAGATGTGGCATTTTAATCGAAGGCTTTCGGGAAATCAATATATATTGTGTTACCTTCATCCACCAACCTCGTCACCTCCTCAAAGAAATCAACCAACTTACTAAGGCCTGGACCTCCATTTCTAAAAGCCTTCTGGGATTCCCTAATAACTGTTGTGCTCTTAAATATTAAAGGGAGATTGCAGTGCTTTCATACATGCAATTCGTGCTACCCCGTTTCATGCCATAAAATTACTGGCAGGCTGGAGCAGACAGTGTGTAAAATTCTTCCGCCTATAATAATAGTTTCAAACCAGTGACAAAACATTCGATTTGAAGTCCATTTCTCATTCATCTCATCACTGGAACTAAAATTCATGATGTCACAGCAGGAGTGCTACACAAGATGTCTGTTCTCAGATTGCCTCTTGTCAGAGGTTCTATTGCACAAAACACAATGTGTGACTGAGAGAGACTGTTAGGTGTAAAGATATCTCCCTTTAGAACAGCTAGAAGCATGGAGAAATTCAATACACTATACTTCCTCTAACTTTTTCAAATTTGTAGTGACAGAAAACAAAGGAAGCCACATATTCAAGAAGCTCTAAAGATCAAAGACTTGAATAGTTTAAGAGGCGCCATTTTGATAAACAGTGGATATATGAGAAGTAGTTATATACAAACAATGTTACAAATGAGTCATGGAGAGGTGCATGTAGGTATTGATCGTATTTCATTTGCTTATACCATACATTTGGCAAGTAGTAAAAAGGATTTTAAAAAGTTACATGTTAATTTTAACTTTACATGGCAATACATTAATAAGCATTTTGTAGAATGGTTTGGATGACGTGGTTATAAAAAGGTGTTTTTTTTTACAATGTTTAATTGTTATCATGTCTGATACAAATGCAGACTGGAATTAAAAGCAGAGAACTGAACTGGTGCGGAGAAAGGTTACTCTGCATGTGTTAAATCGAGAATTTCCGTTGCACCATCTGTCTACAGGAATCTCTCAGTGGGCGTTCCACGCATAACTACACTCAAATTGTGGATGAAAATGCCTCCCTTGAACTAATGCCTGCTGCAGACCACAATTAGTCTTATGTTTAAACATACTTCGTTAAGTGCATCAAGTTGAAGCAGGCTCAATGGAACACCAGAAACTGTAACAAGACATTCTTTTCATTATTCTTTACAGGATGAAACTAAACGGTTCATGTGAATGCAACAGGTTAGGTCATAATTAACAAACCAATATTCAAGAAGCTTTCAAGATCCAGACATGGATACTTTAAGTGGAGGCTGCTTTGCCAGTTTTTCATGCTTCCCGCTCAATAAGCCTATCCTGTACGTGCATGTGTGCGCACGAGTGTCTGCATGCGTGCGCACGAGTGTCTGCATGCGTGCGCACGAGTGTCTGCATGCGTGCGCACGAGTGTCTGCATGCGTGCGCACGAGTGTCTGCATGCGTGCGCACGAGTGTCTGCATGCGTGCGCACGAGTGTCTGCATGCGTGCGCACGAGTGTCTGCATGCGTGCATTTTCCCCACAACCTCTTCCCTTGTTTAGTTCCTTTTTAAAATGTTGTTCAATAATATCTTCCAGTTCTGATCAAACATTAACTTGTCTGTAACAACAGAAAATGCTGGAAGCACTCAGCAGGCCAGCTTCCAGCATTTTCTGTTGTTATTTCAGATTTCCAGCATCCGCAGTATTTTGCCATTGTATTAACTTGTCTGTTCTCCCCACAGATGCTGCCTAACCTGCTTCGTGTTTCCAACATTTCCCGTTTTAGTTTCAGATTTTCAGCATCTGTAGTATTGTTTTGTGTTGATACTTTAAGTGGCTCCATATTAGTGCTGGGTATGGTAAGTGGCTGTCTTATTATATCATGGCATTAAAAGCTAAATAAGCTATTTCAAAACACCATAAAGAATACTCTATTCTTCAAACTTCAAAAAAGTAGCTGAATGCTTCAACTAGCCTCAACCACAATTAGCTAGTAAATGAAGTGATAAAGTTGGATAGTCACATTCTTATGGTTGTTTAAACGGTTAATGATCTCAGACAAACAAGTGAGAGGAAACAAAATGAAAAGATTTTCATCTAGTTGTGGAAAACAAACTATGAGATTACTAACATTTTCAAATTTTTCTTAAGAGTGGAGCAAGAAAGTTAAGTAACATTTTTCACTAGTCTGTAAAGCTATCACAACAAAGGAGTCTAAAACAAACTGTATAAAGCAGACAACTTAATTGGCAACTGAAGCTCTTTTGGCACTACCTCTGTCTATTTACTATGAACTCCTTCAAAGACAAATATGTATCAGAAAGTGAAAAACAAAACAGCTCCAGGCCCATTGCCAAATTTTTCACCAGGATATTTATTTTCTAGTGCAGATTATACATGGAAAAATGGATACCCAGAAGGGATTGACTACAAGACAATATATTTAGTGGACCATTTTCAATATGCAGCGTTTATTATTGTTCTATATTGGTGTGATTATCTATCCATATATCTGTGCACAATTGATTTCAAATGCATCCACATGCAAATTAAATTTACCAGCATACGCTATCACGTGCACAGTTGTTCTTATTTACTTTCAAAATGTTCATCCACAATTACCAATTTACTGTACCTGGGACATGTCCTGAGGTAGCGGTACAGGCATCCAGATCAGGATACATGAACAGGTTGACACAGGAGTGTACGATTTCACAGACGCACTGCCTATTTAGCAGATTACAGCCAGAGATCTCAGGGCACAGGTCATGTTCTGGCACAACATCCTCAATGAATTCTATCTCTGCAGAAGGAAGAAATAATTATAATTACAGATACACAGTACAACATAGATGTTAAAGCATCAGTCAATCTTTGCAAGGCCAGTATTTTAGGGCAGAAACCATAAGAATCCAACACTGCTCAAAATCTTCAATTACCAACTAAAGCACAAAATGTTAGAAAATGCAAATCAGGCAAATATGTCCTGTCTCATTTGGTTAGAAGCCAATTCAGTTTACACACCTTTTCAATTTGTTGTATAGTGATACTGTGCCATTTTCCCCAAATATTAAAATCAGCAGCCAAATTGAATTCAATTCAATTCAATACAAATACAGGGTGTTCAAATGGGTCAACCTCTGGCTGCATAAACTGTGGTTCCCAACAATGCAAGAAATCATCATCATCATCAATCCTGTAATTAGATCACGAGATTAACTGGACAATCAATCCTAAGAAAATACCAACAAAATAATTCTGAAAATGTAATCAGTAACCAATAATAGTTGCACTTTTCTTCAACTGTAGTATGCAATCATGTTTCAGAAAAACAGATTACAAAATTTCATAGGCCATTCTAATCTCCAGTAGATTAAAATGACCCATGAACTTTTGTAATCTATGATGGATTTGCCCGGTACATAGGTGTGCAAGTAGACACCCAACGATGAAGCCAAAATAGGCAAAAGAGTGGTGACTTTCATTAATAATGTTTCCATGAGACAAATAACAAGTGAAACATTTACCAAGCAGTGGCTGCTTTTGCTTTTCTTCAGTCAACTTCAGCGATCTCCCCAACCCTTTCCTCAAACCTCCCACCTCTTCCCAGTTTGAAAAGGGCTGCTTTTATAGGGAATCTAGCCACTTCCCCCAGCATAGTCACTCCTATTTTCAGCAAGTTTACACTATAACTGGACCATAAATTCTGAAAACAAAGCAGCCTTCATTAGAACAAGGCCTAACCCTTCCAACTACCATGTGTATATTAGACAACCAAAGAATAAATTAAAGGTACAGCAAGACATCATTACATAGGAATTAGGTGAAAAAATAGTGCAAAAGCATACTGGTACAACAAAACATTATCAAAATAAGAAATTTAGTATGAACATACAAAAATGACAGACACAAAAAGACCAGCTGTTCCATTGAGCCTATCCCATACCATGAGCATCATGACCCCCATCATGCCCCATCCACCGGCAGCCATGCGATTGCCTACAAGAGGCACAAAGATAGTTTAGAACTAGCCAATTCAGGGGGGAAAAAAACTTGGAAATTCCTCTGACAGCCAAAGGCAATCAAAATGAGTTTCAAGAGATTACAGTGAGCATGAGAGACATCACCCAATACCCCAACCTACTTATTGTGGTCATGATGTGGAGATGCCGGTGTTGGACTGGGGTGGATAAAAATGAGAAGTTGCACAACACCAGGTTATAGTCCAACAGATTTATTTAAAATTACAAGCTTTCGGAGCTGTCGCCCCTTCCTCAGGTAGAGTTACTGTGAGACAATCTACCAGAATTCACAGCATATAAACACAGAGAAAATGCAGAGATTCAATCTATCCCTACATCAAAGACATACTAAGAGCACAGCCAAGACAATGAGATGTGTCCCAGGGGGTCCAACGTGTCAAAACACCTGCTGGCTGCATATCTTCTCCATTTGGGTTTGTTTCTTGTGTTTGTTTTTTTAAAAAGCTGGAAAGACCGGCAACGATGTCAAGTCACGTTCTGTAGCGTGACATGAACCCGATATCCCGATTGAGGCCGTCCTCATGAGTGCGGAACTTGGCTATCAGTTTCTGCTCGATGATTTTGCGTTGTCGTGTATCCCGAAGGCCGCCTTGGAGAACGCTAACCCGCAGATCCGAGGCTGAATGCCCTTGACTGCTGAAGTGTTCCCCGACTGGGAGGCAACCCTCCTGCCTGGCGATTGTTGCGCGGTGTCCGTTCATACGTTGTCTCAGTGTCTGCATGGTCTCGCCGATGTACCATGCTCTGGGGCATCCTTTCCTGCAACGTATCAGGTAGACAACGTTGGCCGAGTCACATGAGTATGTACCATGTACCTGGTGGGTAGTGTCCTCACGTGTGATGACGGTATCTGTGTCCATGATCTGGCATGTCTTGCAGAGGTTGCCGTGGCAGGGTTGTGTGGTGTCGTGGTCGCTGTTCTCCTGAAAGCTGGGTAATTTGCTGCGAACGATGGTACTTTTGAGGTTAGGCAGCTGCTTGAAGGCGAGTAGTGGAGGCGTGGGGATGGCCTTAGCAAGGTGTTCGTCGTCATCGATGACATGTTGAAGGCTGCGAAGAACATGGCGTAGTTTCTCCGCTCCGGGGAAGTACTGGATGACGTAGGGTACTCTGTTGGTTGTGTCCCGTGTTCGTCTTCTGAGGAGGTCTATGCGGTTTTTCGCTGTGGCCCGTCGGAACTGTCGATCGACGAGTCGAGCGTCATATCCCGTTCTTACGAGGGAGTCTTTCAGTGTCCGTAGGTGTCCATCGCGTTCCTCCTCGTCGGAGCAGATCCTGTGTAGTCGCAGGGCTTGTCCATAGGGGATGGCTTCTTTAACGTGGTTAGGGTGGAAGCTGGAGAAGTGGAGCATCGTGAGGTTGTCCGTGGGCTTGCGGTAGAGTGAAGTGCTGAGGCGTCCGTCTTTGATGGAGATTCGTGTGTCCAAGAATGAAACCGATTCTGAGGAGTAGTCCATGGTGAGTTTGATGGTGGGATGGAACCTGTTGATGCTATCGTGTAGTCCTTTCAGTGATCCTTCGCCATGGGTCCAAAGGAAGAAGATGTCGTCGATGTATCTGGTGTACAGCGTTGGTTGGAGGTCCTGTGCAGCGAAGAAGTCTTGCTCGAACTTGTGCATGAAGATGTTGGCGTATTGGGGTGCGAATTTGGTCCCCATGGCTGTTCCGTGTGTTTGGGTAAAAAACTGGTTGTCGAAGGTGAAGACATTGTGGTCAAGGATGAAGCGGATGAGTTGTAGGATGGCGTCTGGAGATTGGCTGTTGTTGGTGTTGAGTACTGAGGCTGTCGCAGCGATGCCGTCATTGTGGGGGATATTGGTGTAGAGTGCCGATACGTCCATTGTGACGAGGAGTGTTCCTGGTTCAACTGGTCCATGGGTGCTGAGTTTCTGCAAGAAGTCTGTAGTGTCGCGACAGAAGCTGGGGGTTCCCTGTACGATGGGTTTCAGGATGCCCTCGACGTACCCAGAGAGGTTCTCACACAGGGTTCCGTTGCCTGATACGATAGGACGTCCGGGTGTGTTGGCTTTGTGTATCTTTGGGAGGCAGTAAAAGTCTCCTACGCGGGGAGTACGTGGGATGAGAGCGCGTAGGATGTTTTGAAGGTCTGGATCGAAGGTCTTGATCAGTCTATTGAGTTGGCGGGTGTGTTCTTTGGTCGGATCTGCGGGTAGCTGTCTGTAGTGTTCCTGGTTGTCCAGTTGTCGGTATGCTTCTTTGCAATAGTCCATTCTGTTCTGTATGATGATGGCTCCTCCTTTGTCCGCTGGTTTGATGACCATGTTGCGGTTGGTCTTGAGAGCGTGGATGGCGTTGCGTTGTGCTCGGGTGACATTCTGGACTGTCTTGTGAGTGCGGCTGATGAATCTAGCGTTGATGCATTTCCTGACAGCTTGAGCATACATGTCAAGCTTAGGGCAGCGACCCTCCGGAGGGGTCCAATTTGACTCTTTCTTCCTCGGTTGTAGCACTGCGGTTCCCTCTGTCTGCTGTTCCGGATCATTGATTGTCTCATTAGGTTTGTTGCTGACATCTTGGGATTTGTGGTAGTATTCCCGGATCCTCATTCTCCTGATGAATTCCTCTGTGTCTGCCGCGAGACCGATGGGGTCCATTTTGGTGGTGGGGCAGAACTTGAGCCCTAGGGCGAGAACTTCGATTTTGTCTGGTTGAAGAGTGTGGTCCGACAGGTTGACGATGGACTTCCCTGTGGTTGCAACCGTGGTACCGGGGGAGGCTTGGTTGCAGCTGGTGGTGATGCCGAGTTTCTCAAGCTTCCTGTTCTTGATGCGCATGTAGGCAGCGTAGTTCCGTTGCCTCGTCTGTTTGGCGGTGTCTCGTAGCTGGTCTGCTGTGCCCTGAGCACAGGCTGAGAGCATGGACTTATTGTGTGCTGTGATATCAGCCATAGCTTAGAATTCCTCCAGCTCCCTTTTGAATGCTTGCTATAGCTTTGCGGCATTGGTCCTGAACCTTTAGAGATTCATGTACTGTAACAGCTAGGTCTTCTTCCTGCTCAACAGTCTTTATTTCAGAACCCTGCATGGTATACATATGCTTGGCAATAGCCTTATCCACCCACATACATGACACTACATTTGTCTACATTAAATGTCATTTGCCAGGCGCAGTCCCATTTCCCCATCACATCTAGAGCGGATTGTAATCTTTTTTCTCATCTAAACGTCCTAAAATTAGCACAAATCTTTGCGTCATTCACAAACTTGCAAACAGTTTCACCAACCTTTCATCCAGACCATAAGCATAGAACTAGATTAGATGTCGGGAGGTTTTTCTTTTCGCAGAGGGTCTTTGACCTTTGGTAGAACAAGTTGCCTTATCATGAAGAGCAATAGTCTCAACGTTGATTCCTGTGAGATTCGACTTGTAACCAGTCTCCATGCAGAACCACTACTATAATAACAGCCATCTGCCTATGAAAATGCAACTACTTCCTTATCCAGCCCAAGATCTGCCTGCCAATCAGCAGGACTAAAGTAGACTATTGTGTGACACCTTGTCAAAAGATTTTTGGAAGTCTAGCTATATGATTTCAACCAGACTACCTACATCAATTAACATAGGTGCTCCTTCAAAAATTCAACCAGGTTAGTACGACATGACCTTCTTCTCCAGAAGCTTATGTTGAGTGCTGCCTGACCTGCTGGGTGTTTCCAGCATTTTCTGTTTTTATTTCAGATTGTCAGCATCTGCAGTATTTTGCTTTTGCACTGATACAAAGTAGTCATTTAAAACTTCTGCCATATCCTGGGCAATCAGAATAAGTGATTAATTTGTTATTCATGTGTATCAAAGATATTCAATACACAAGCAGAGAGTTCTTGACACTCAGTTTTGAGAAGAACGCAGAATATTTCCAGGAAGTAAAAGAGCGGAAATTACTGCCCATATTTAATAAAGATCAAATGAAAGGAACAAAACGCACAATTTGTCATTCTATGGAACTACACACAGATGCAGGAATTGTTTGCAGCACACATTTCTTCAAAAAGGATTGAAGACATTGATTAGAGAAAAAGTTGCTTAAATTCCAAGGAGACATTTTTACAATGGACAATAGATCTTAAGATAATGGAATCCGTAAAATATAATTACAACAGATGCCGGAATATCTATAGTTTGATGCTATGTTGCACAGCAATGCAACAAAAGCTAATTCATGAGTCCTAAAATATATTGAGACACCAGTACAGTGTAAGGAATTATGGGCAGAAACCCACATTCTCAGAACTCCGGGGCCCAGATATTTATTTGGAGCCGGAAGAGAGCAGGGGGGGGGGGGGGGGGGGGGGGTTCTGACCGAATTTAATGGTGAGACCGGATTTAAAATCTTTCAAAAAAGGTATTTCCTGCCCGACAGACATCTTGATTGACAAGCTCGCTGCCTGTCGGGTGGGAAAACAGCCAGGGGAGCATAGGCAGGCAAGTTGGAGATTGCAGGGGAAAGGTTGAGCGGTCGGCGATCGCGGCGAGGGGGGGAAGTGAGCGGTCAGAGATCGTGGGGCAAAGGTTGTGCGGTTAAAGATCGTGGGGAGGAGTGAGGGGGGGGGGGAAGTGAGCGATCGGAGTTCGCGGGGGGGGGGCGGTGAGCGGTCGGAGATCGCAGGGGAAAGGTTGAGCGGTCGGAGATCGCAGGGGGGGGATGTGAGCGGTCGGAGATCGCAGGGGGGGGATGTGAGCGGTCGGAGATCGCAGGGAGGAGTGGGGCGGAGGGGTGAGCTGTCGGAGCTCGCGGGGGGGTGAGCGGTTGGAGATCGCAGGGGAAAGGTTGAGCGGTCGGAGATCGTGGGGAGGAGGGGTGAGCGGTCGGAATTCGCGGGGGACGGGTGAGCAGTCAGAGCTCACGGAGGGAGTCGGACATCGCGGGTGTCTGATCGCAGGGTGTGTAAAGAGGTTAGCTTGGTGAGCCGAGGGGGAAGCATTCCTGCTCCTCCTGGCCCACAGGCATTGCTGGAAATGCACTTATCTCATGGATCCGGCCCTTCTCGCCTCCTTTTACCTGCCAGGATTCCTGTGGCGGCGATGACATGGGTTAAACAATTTTTTTTTAAATTAGGTAAAGTGGAGGCATGCAGCCTCCTTCAAAGATTTTACTGACCTTCCCGCCTCCTGAGTGCGGGTTGGTCGCCTGCCCCCAACCCGGCTCCGCTAAACCCAGAAGTGGGCAGGGTTGGAGTCAGGTTTGAGAAATGTAAAATGTTTACGTCCCAATTTTAAACCCCAACGTAACCGTCCATGGGGGTTAAAATCCCGCCCCCCCCCCCACCCACAATGGTGTGTGAATGACTATATTTGGTGAATTAATTCATTAAAAACTGTAAAAAAAAAATCAGTTCCATTTCAGCTCATACTGGTTTTCAGCAACAATCCTTATACTTTTATATTTTGTTTGCTCACAAGGGTATCCCTGCCTATTCATACTGGTGTAACCATCACAAGCAACCTGGGGAGAGTTAGTCCTTCTGGAAAAACTAAAAAAAAACTGATCCTTGTTGGAGTATGGGAAGTACACGCTGCAGTTCAAAAGGGGAATGAATCTCTTATGAATTCAAATCAATGCAAAAACTTTTAGTGGGTACATAGAACTTTGACTTAATGTTTAAGAAGGTGCCCTAATTTCAACACAATGGCCCATTCGCATTTTAAGAGTGCTACAAGAAATTCTGTTTTTTCATCATTGCATTTGAATCTTTTTCGCTTGTGCATGTATACCAGATAAACAGGTATTCCACATGGTTGGTGCAAGAAATATTACTTGGACTTTAAAGACTAAAAATTCAAATTCAGCAAAAATTAATCTGGTTTTAAATAATTAAAACTATAAATGCTACAACAAATTCAGACAGAATACAAATAGGTCCTGTTAGTGCTTCATGACTTTGGGAAACTACAGGGGTTAAATTGGTTAACCCCAAAAATGGGCGTGGGGATCGCGATATGCAGTTAACCCACGCCCGCTGAGTGGAGTGCAGGCAGCATGGTAAAATTGTGCTGCCTGCTGATTATAACAATTTCTGCGTGGAGCCAGCTCCACATGCTGTTCATTGGCTGCATGCAACAGCAGGGGGCCCAATATCGTTACCAACTTGCACTACTTAAAGCTAGCCTACACCTCTTAAAAGGGAGGTGCATTGTGGCTGGAGCAGGGAGTTGTCCTGCAACTGAATCTGACCTGGGAAAGAGAAGAAGAATGGCTGACCATGGGAGAGAGCAGGCACCTAGGTTTTTGGACACTGCACTGAAGGTCTTGGTGGAGGAGAGACACCCTCTTTCCTCGGGGTGTATGGGGGGGCGCGCAGGAGGCCCTCCAAACCCACGATGAGAAGGTAGTGGGAACAGATAGCCGTGGATGTTAATGCCAAGAGTGTAGCCCCAAGGACCTGGATGCAGTGCCGGAAGACATTTAATGACCTCACACGAGTGATCATCAGCGAATGCATCTTCAAATGCCATATCCTACCAACTGCATCACAACAGCCACTGCTCAATTCAACACACCTCCATCACTCACCTACCAACAATCTCTAACAATCAGGACTCATAGCTAACAGTCGTAGCTTCACTTCACCCTCACACACTTAGCACTGTTGCAAGCCTCACATCCACATCTAGCAGCTTGCACACATTGCCAGCTATTCAACCATGATAACCACATCACCCAAACACATTGCACAACATTCAATGACACACTTCCCTCTCTCTTACAGGAGAAGGTGGCACACAATCGGAGGCAGCAGGAACTAACTGGAGGTGAAGAGGTGCGCCTGCATGTTCTAACCCTCATGGAGTAGATGGTGCTGGCCATTATGGGAAGGGCCATTGCTGAGGCCATGGCTGAAGCTATTGAAGATGACAGTATCCTCATATCTAATCTTCCTTCTCCCACATCCACAACACTCTTCTGACTTACAAGCTGCAGATGGTGTAAACACGCACTTCTTACTTTCTCCTCTCCCCTCACCACAACCCAACCTTTGTCCCTATTTATTTCAGATACCCAAGAACTGCAACCTACCCAGGCAGCGGTGGAAGAGCAGAAAGACACTGATGATGAAGACACACCATCATTCAATTTCACACTTGCAGCCACCAGCTCAGATACGGATACTGAGTGTAATTTAGAGGAAAGCATAGAGCCAGGATCTGCATGTGGTGAGACACCAAACACTAGTGCGCTGCAACCAGGCAGGGGGAAAGGAGCGCGCAGGTGCCAGCTCGCTGGAGGGCGATGTCGCAAACTAGGTCTGCTGCAGAGGACAAATGTGAGGACTTCGATGGGCCAGGCTACAGAAAAAGGGTGTACACACCGAAATGCTTGGTGCATTGGGAAGCCTGCAAGGAAGCCTTCGTTCAATGTAATGGAGCATGGAGGAGTCCAGCACCAACTTGGCACAGGTCTTTGCTTTGGAGCCCATCCTTTCCAGCATCTACACACTTGTGGAACCAACTATGATGCAGCATCCGATGACTGATGTCTCAGCTTCCATTGCAGCACAAGCAGCTTCCACCCAATGTGGGAGTACTCCAGTGGAAGCTCAGACTACTGCCATCATGGCTCCGGATACCAGTGTTCAAACAGGTTTCCAGGGTGTCACAGCAGTTCAGCAATCTGTTCTCCAACAGCAACTAGGATTACTGAGGCACAGCCCTGGGAAATTGGCAGTGGCTCCATGGAGTACAAGTCTGCTGTCCTCTCTCTGGATGATAGTATTCTTGCTTGCACTCCCGCCACTCCGCCAGTGCCCTTGCTGTTGCCTTTCAGCCAGCCAGCCCAGACTGCTGCTGCCCATGGCGAGATGGTGCAGTCTGAAGCCGGACCTTCTAGGCCCAGAGCTGCTCGAGGTAATCCTCCAAGGCCATCTGCAGTCTCCCCCACTGAAAGTCAGCAGCCTTCTACCAGCCAATGCTGCAATCATTGGGGTGGTACCTCATATGAGCACTAGGACAGGCAAAGGCAAACAGAAGACAGGCACTAAGGGAATGCACAAGGGTGATTAGTTTATTTATGTATACAATATGGCATGATTTAATTTATAAATTTGAACTGGAATGTGTATTTTGTGTTGGCTTTTATTTTTGCATTGTGGGCAAGAGGACGATGTGATGGTCAGTGACAGAGGGAAGTTAAGGAGTGTGGGACTGGTAGTGAATGGGGAATTGGGATTGAACACTCTTGAATTCGTTGTTCACGTACAGCCCGAGCAGAAAAGAGCCGTCTCGGTTGCAGCTTCCCTTCCTCTTCTGCCTCCTCCTCTTTCTCCACCTCTGCAGGTTTTCACCTGATGAGGGCACAGCCCTTGCTACCCCCTATGATGGCAAGGTTGTGCAGCATACCACCACAAATCTTGAAACCCGCTCATCCGAGTACTGCAGGGCTCCTCCAGGGTGGTCCAGGCAGTGGAATAGTTGCCAATTGTCTGCTCTCAGATTTCTTGTGGCAGCATGGTTCTTGTATGCCTGCTGCGCACGTGCGCGTGTGTTGCACACTGGAGTCAGGAGCCATGTCGTCAGCGGATAGTCCTCGTCACCCAGTTGCTACCCTTTGGTTTGCCGTGGTGGCTGAAATACAGCTGGCACAGAGGACTGCCACAGAATGCATGCATCATGACTGATGCTAGGATACCAGGCACTGACCTGCATGGTGCACTACCTATGGTCACACACCAGCTGCAAGTTGAAGTGGAATCCCTTTCGGTTCAGGTACATGGCAGAGTTGACTTGAGGTGCACATAAAGCAATGTGCGTGCAGTCAATGGCACCCTGCACCATGGGGAAGCCTGCAATCCTTGCAAACCCTCGTGCTTGCTCCACCTGGATCATTAGTCCAGGCCTCTGGATTACTAGCTCACGTCACTGGGCTAGTAATCCAGAAGCCTGGACTAATGATCCAGAGATGAGAGTTCAAATCCCACCACGACAGCTGGGGAATTTAAATTCAGTTAGTTAATTAAATAAATCTGGAATTAAAAGCTAGCATCAGTAATGGTAACCATGAAACTATCGGATTGTCGTAAAAACCCATCTGGTTCACTAATGTCCTTTAGGGAAGGAAAACTGCTGTCCTTACCTGGTCTGGCCTATATGTGACTCCAGACCCACAGCAATGTGGTTGACTCTTATCTGCCCTCTGAAATGGCCTAGCAAGCCACTCAGTTGTAACAAACCGCTACGAAATACAAGAATGAAACCGGATGGACCACCCGACATCGACCTTAGCACCGGCTACGGACACGGCAATGGCAAACCCAAGCCCGGTCGACCCTGCAAAGTCCTCCTCACCAACATCTGGGGACTTATGCCAAAATTGGGAGAGCTGTCCCACAGACTAGTCAAGTAACAGCCTGACACGGTCATACTCCCAGAATCATACCTTTCAGCCAATGTCTCAAACTCCTCCATCACCATGTCCTGTCCCACTGGCAGAACAAACCCACCAAGGGTGGCGGCACAGTAGTATACAGTCTGGAAGGAGTGGCCCTGGGACTCAACATTTACTCCGGACCCCATCAAGTCTCATGGCTTCAGGTCAAGCATGGGCAAGGAAACCTCCTGCTGATTACCACCGACCGCCCTCCTTCAGCTGATGAATCTGTACTCCTCCATGTTGAACACCACTTCGAAGAAGCACCGAGAGTAGCAAGGGCACAGAATGTACTCTGGGTGGGGGACTTCAAAGTCCATCATCAAGAGTAGCTCAGTAGCACCACTACTGCTGAAGGACATAGCTACGAGTCTGGGCCTGCGACAGGTGGTGAGAGAACCAACATGAGGGAAAAGCCTACTTGCCCTCGTCCTCACCAATCTACCTGTTGCAGATGCATCTGTCCATAACAGTATTGGTAGCAGTGACCACCGCACAAGTCATTGTGAAGTCCCGTCTTCACACTGAGGACACCCTCCATCGTGTTGTGTGGCACTACCATCGTGCTAAATAGGATAGATTCAGAACAGATCTAGCAGCTCAAAACTGGGCATCCATGAGGCCATGTGGGCCAACAGCAGCAGCAGAATTGTATTCCACAATCTGTAACCTCATGGCCTGGCATATCCCGCGCTCTACCTTACCATCAAGCCAGGGGACCAACCTGGTTCAATAAGGAGTGTAGAAGAGCATGCCAGGAGCAGCACCAGGCATACCTAAAAAAGAGGTGCCAACCTGGGGAAGCTGCAACACAGGACTATATGCATGTTAAAAAGTGGAAGCAGCATGCTACAGACCGGGCTAAGCAATCCCACATTCAACGGATCAGATCAAAGCTCTGCAGTCCTGCCACATCCAGTTGTTTAATGGTCCACCACCACTCACGACTAACGGGAGAAGGACGCTCCATGAATATCCCCATCCTCAATGATGGTGGAGCCCTGCACGAGTGCAAAAGACAAGGCTGAAGCATTTGCAACCATCTTCAACCAGAACTGCCGAGTGGATGATCCATCTCGGCCTCCTCCTAAGGTCCCCACCATCACAGTAGCCAGTCTTTAGCCAATTCAATTCATGCCACGTGATATCAAGAAATGACTAAGCACACTGGATACAACAAAGGCTATGGGCCCCAATAACATCCCGGCTATCGCACTGAAGACTTGTGCTCCAGAACTAGCCGCGCCTCTAGCCAAGCTGCTCCAGTACAGCTACAACACTGGCATCTATCCGACAATGTGGAAAACTGCCCAGGTATGTCCTGTCCACAAAAAGCAGGACAAATCCAATCCAGCCAATTATCCGCCCCATCAGTCTACTCTCAATCATCAGCAAAGTGATGGAAGGCATTATCAACAGTGCTATCAAGCGGCACTTACTCACCAATAACCTGCTCATCGATGCCCAGTTTGGGTTCCGCCAAGACCACTCGGCTCCCGTCCTCATTACAGCCTTGGTCCCCACATGGACAAAGGAGCTGAATACCAGAGGTGAGGTGAGAGTGACTGCCCTTGACATCAAGGAGCCCGAATAAAACTAAAGTCAATGGGAATCAGGGGGAAAACTCTCCACTGGCTGGAGTCATACCTAGCACAAAGGAAGACGGTTGTAGTGGTTGAAGATCAATCATCACAGCCCCAGGACATCGCTGCAGGAGTTCCTCAGGGCAGTGTTCTAGGCCCAACCATCTTCAGCTGCTCATCAATGACCTTCTCTCCAACATAAGGTCAGAAATGGGGATGTTCACTGATGACTGCACAGTGTTCAGCACCATTCACAACTCCTCAGATAATGAAGCAGTCTATGCCCACATGCAACAAGACCTGGACGACGTTCAGGCTTGGGCTGATAAGTGGCAGGTAACATTCACGCCACAGAAGTGCCAGGCAATGACCATCTCCAACAAGCGAGAGTCTATCCACCGCCCCTTGACATTCAACGTCATTACCATCGCCGAATCCCCCACCATCAACATCCTGGGGGTCACCAATGACCAGAAACTTAACTGGACCAGCCACATAAATACTGTGGCAACAAGAGCAGGTCAGAGGCTAGATATTCTGCAGTGAGTGTCTCACCTCCTGACTCCCCAAAGCCTTTCCACCATCTACAAGACACAAGTAAGGAGTGTGATGGAATACTCTCCACTTGCCTGGAGGAGTGCAGCTCCAACAACACTCAAGAAGCTCAACACCATCCAGGACAAAGCAGCCCGCTTGATTGGCACCCTATTCACCACCTTAAACATTCATTCCCTCCACCACTAGCGTACCGTGGCTGCAGTGTGTACCATCTACAAGATGCACTGCAGCAACTCGCCAAGGCTTCTTCGGCAGCACATCCCAAACCCGCGACCTCTTCCACCTAGAAGGACAAGGGCAGCAAGCGCATGGGAACACCACCACCTCCAAGTTCCCCTCCAAGTCACACACCATCCTGACTTGGAAATATATCGCCGATCCTTCATCATCGCTGGGTCAAAATCCTGGAACTCCCTACCTAACAGCACTGTGGGAGTACCTTCACCACACGGACTGCAGCGGTTCATGGCGGCGGCTCACCACCACCTTCTCAAGGCAATTAGGGATGGGCAATAAATGCTGGCCTTGCCAGCGACGCCCACATCCCATTAAAAATAAACCTGCTTCTCTCTGCCAAGAGGGAATGAAATGAAGTTCTCCCTCTTTGCAAAGGCAGCCTCAATGACCTCCCTCATACAGCATTGCACTGTAAACTACAAGATGTTGCTAATATCTCCAGCAGCAGCCAGGAAGGAGCCAGACGCATAAAAGTTCATATCCACGGTCAACTTCAGCCGCCACTGGCAATACGGTCCTTGCCTTGCTCTGAGATTGCAGTTGTGGCAGCAGCAGTTGGCAGATTTCAGTGACGACCTCCTTAGTGAAGCGCAGACGTCTCAAACATTGGTCATCACTGAAGCATAACCTTCAAAGATCCCTAATGATGCGTTGTGCTGCTCCTGTCCTTAATTTGAGATCAGAGTGCTTCTTTCATCTTCAGTAATGATAGTGCTCAAATATCTAAATGTGAATACCCATTCAATGGATACACCTGGAATATGTACCTGGGACTTTCCCATTGTCTATCAAAAGCAAAGATCTTCAAACTTACTGTAGATTGACATTTCAACTTTGCTTGTTTCCCTTTCAAGACAGAGTAGTGCATTGATTTGTGTTTGATGAGTGCCTTGGTAAAACCAGCATCATCTCTTATTTGGGACCTGTAATATAATTGCGCTGATTGAACAAAGTCTCACCAGGGTGATGATATAATCCACAATGACAAACAGGGACATTTCTGCAGGGTACCTGATATCTTCTCAAACCAATTAAGAACTAAACGTACACATGAATCTGTTCGTAAATATATTTTGTAGTCATCAAATGAACGACTCAACATCTTCCATATAGCCATGACTGTATCATAGCTTTCTTCACCTCCCCAAAGAAAAGCTGCCAAAGAATTTTTCATCAAAACAGTATTCTTTTAAAACATTGGTCTCTCAAAATAGTTAATTCAGCTTATGCCAAGAGCTTCCAGAAGGGGCTGTGTGAAGTCTCTGTCTTCCTCTGTCAAACTACCATCTCTGCCAGGAGGCCAGGTGTTAGGAAATTAAAAACTCTGCTATAGGCATATGACTGGGAGCCAGTCTGGAGAAAGTATATGCTGCAGCCAAGAAATTCAAATGAAAATTTTATACATGGTAGGAAAGACTCCAACTGGACCACAAAAGGGCTGCTTCAGCATCTAGGTACATGAACATATTACAATCTTGTCTAATTATTGAAGAATTTAGGAAAGTAGAGATCGGATAAAAATAAAGTTAATCTTCGTGCCCACTAACTTCCAGGGTCCCCAAATAATGTCACGTTGAAGACTGGGCGACAATTTTAACACCTGTATTTTTTTAAAAAGCCAATGATGCCACAAACAGAATACCAAATTACAATGAATGAGAGGCTGAATTCAACCTGGGCAATGACAGTTACCAAAAAAAGACTGCAAACTATTCCATTCTTCTAATAGATGCCTATGGTTCACCATTTCATCCCTCGTCTTCTGTGCAACCTGCTCTCATGAACAAATGGATTACTTCTCAATGGTCGTTCTTACATTGTAAACTCGTGGTTTTTTTTAAGCATGTGAAGTGTGGTAACTTAGCTTCAAGTGGAGAAAAAGAGAGGGGGCATTTTCCTCTATGGGTATCCAATGGCCCCAACAGGTGCATCTGAGGAGGCAGCTACCTGTTTTTCCTCCCCTGGCCCATTGGGATGGCTCAAGTGGACTCTAGCGTAGACCCACCTCCTGGTTCAGCCATGTACCTGTTAAGCTGGGAGGAAATGAAAGTGCAGCTGCAGGACTTAGTTACATTCCTGGCTGCTGGGATCGAGACTTTTGGCTACTGACCTTCAGATTGTCTAGGGGATAGGTGCGGGGGGGGGGGGGGGGGGGCTAAAAGCTTTTCTTGACCGTCTGTGAAATCTTCAGGCTGTCGCTGGGATCCCTGAAGTCAGCAGGGATCTGGGGGCAGGCCCTTATACCTGGTTTTGCCAGGTGCTCCTTATGCTAGGGTGCCCAGTGAAGGTTGCCAAGGAAACCGAGGTGGAAGTGCATCCCCCTGCTTCATTACAATAACAGCACATTCTCTGTGTCTACTACAGGTACAGACCTATTCGCGTTCCTTGGCGAAACCTCAGGAAATTCTGGTGGGACGCAATGAGATGGAGACCTGATGGAACAGGTCTGCCACTTTTTCCACTGCCCTACACCTAAGGAACTCCAGTTACTGAGGCACAAGGCGAGATTTTTTGCTGAACTCCTACATTTGGTTACTTGGTCTGGTGACGGCAGCAGCCAATTTTGTGGTGTTGTACGTGGTGCTCAGTGGCCTCTCAGTTGCATCGGCACACACACCCATTGTTTTAAAGTCAAACCAGCTGCTACAAAACAGCCCTGCAATATAAATGAGGCACTTTCTAAAGGAGTGGGGCTGTGAGCCAGCGCTGAAGAACTGTTTCAGGAAGGACACATTGCCTTTATTTGTTTTCTACTTAATCAGTTGTCGTAGGCAGCTTTAGAATAGACATTTTGTGCAGAAAAAAAAAATTGCTTCATGAAATCCTGCTCTTCTGAAATTGTAAATGGGGGCGGGGTTAAATAATTGCTAGCAACACTACTTCCAAAAAGTACCAAAAAGATTCTGTGCAAAATACCAGCAATTCATAGCACACAAGTACAAAGGATTATGTACCAATTCAGATTAATACTTTCCTACTTCAAAGTTTTCCTATTGAATGCAAAATATTATCTTGTCCCCAGTCAGTGTACAAATGTTAAGTACTGGAAAACATAACTTATAACATACCAAACATTTTTTTGAACCGATACAGCCTTTTAAAAATACAACAAATTTGCGGTAGGTACTAATGGCAAACTAACAGCATTCACCGTTATTACCTCTTTGAAACTGACCGCAACTTCAGCATGTAGCACATGCGCATCTAAACGCAAAAATCCTGAAGTTGCGGTCAGTCATTCACTGCTCCGACACTGGCTGCGTTGTGGCACCTCCCCCCCACCCCCCGGTCTGTTATCGTTGTTAAATACCCCATTAAATGTTAGGCCTTGTTGGATTAGGTGTAACTGGGGTTTTAACAGCGTATTGAACAAATGTTACGGCCCTGAAAAACTAATTTTAATTTTGTGGAGTGTCTTCTCCATTATGATAAAAATTACAATTTAAGAAATTGAAATTTTTTTGATTTTTAAAAAAAAGTTTGTTCATGATTATTTTAGGTTCTACCTTATCCCCCCCAAGAGAGAGCCCCAATCTTTGTTTTGCTCTCTAACATTTTTAAAGTCGGGATAAAAGCAGGTTCTCATTTTCCGCTTCCCTGTCTATGAGAATTCTGCAAGCTTAGACAGCTTGTAGACGTCACAGCAGCTCACACTAGGGGATCCCCACTTTATTGAGCTGCAAATCACTTGCATGTTGGAAAAGGCAAACTTCTCACCACAGATATTGAGATATATCTGTGGGCAGATTTTTTCGGGGCCAGGGGTGAATGTCTTTGCTTTGCCGCTGATCGCAAATTCCAGGCCAATATTTTCTCCTTTTTCAGCTGAGACACCATAACCGTCATGAGGCACTGTTCCCATGCTTAGAAAGTGGGCAACTCACTCCAAAGACACTCCTGTTTGCTGCTCTGTAACTGGCTGCTGGGAGCTGTTCAAGGGTGACTTGTACTCTCCCACCTTACCTCCCTGTGCAGCAGTAACTACTCAACAGCCTAGCAGAGATCATGTGGGGGATGCAGGCACAAACTCACATCCTTGATCACAGTGATATGCCACTTATATTCCCACATCCTGCCACAAAGCAGATCTCATTGTTTAGAAAAGATGGAAGGAAACCATAGTATCTGGATGAACATTTTGTACTAACTTGTATCTAAAGTAGAGCAATCACCTTTTAATTATACACTCTTTGGAAATGGCTTTGATTTAATTTCACCAGTAAAGGTTATAACGTAGTTTGTGATCATTAAAGGAAAGAAACAATGAGATAAAAAGAAGTAGCATGGGTTGGGTTACCAAGAAGAACATAACAAACTTGCAACCCAATGACAACACAAATGTTTTGATTCAGGGTTTTGTTTTGATTCAGGGTTTTTTTTTGATACGTGATACATCTTCATTTGCAGTATGTCAAAAAGCATTAATGAATGCTTACCACGCCTATAAATGCTTTTACAGTATTCACCTAGGGGTATTATTGAAGAAAATATAAATACTGCACTTTGAATTTCACAGTAATGTGCAAAATACAATAGGATTAATGGGATTACACTTAGTTAACTGTGCAACTGTTATGTTGCTACATCACAGAAAATTATTGTAATCCTCTGTTTACATCATTTTACAAGGCTTTTAACTGTCAGTGGGGAAAGTACTGTCACAATTTCATTGTTACGAGTTAGGTTTTCCTTCCAGTCTGTGGTAGCAGTTTTTTGGTAAGTAACTGAAAAGTTCATTATTTTGTGTTAAAATAAACAGCTTTTGTTTGTATTGCATGTGTGTCTGACTCCCCTATTTCATTTTAGGCTGGGGTTTGGGGGGCTGGGGGGGCATGAGTGGGAGAAGCAGATCATCAACAAAAAGGTGCCCATGTCACCAAAACCCTGCTCTAAACAGCAAAAGGTATGACAACATCCCCAACAATCCAAACTTGTTTTTTGCTGCACATAATGGCCCTTTTACATTGCTAACGTGATTTGCACTGTGCTCCTGCTGCAATGGATCTGGCTTCACTTACAAGGTTGGTTGCACAGTACCAGTGGAGAAAATACACAGTTACTTTTCAACAACTGCATGTGTGCAATCACCAATGGTTGTGGAAGGCTTGCATAAATTTGCATAAATGTGAAAACTGCACGGCTGTCCTGATTGGGCAGGCCGAGTTCTCAGGTCATTAATGGTCAGAAAACAAATAGTAACCAGTGCTGCTGACAGCGGCGATTTACACTCCTGCCAGCAGACACACAAGTAAACAATGCCTCGAGGCGAGTCTCTACTCATCTAGCCATCCCTTTATATTGCTGCAGTTATTGAGGTTGCCAATCATGGAAGAGCTGCGACATAAAAAGGGGGCCTAAATTGGCCACCAACCCTGGATACTTCATAGAAGAATACCTTGTGTCTACAAGATGTGCCGCAAATAGCAACAAGAGTCAAACAGGAAGGGGTCCAGAATACATAAAATAAGTGTCCCACAATTGCTTTGGGAAGAATGCTCAGTTTGACTGAAAAGAGCTGAACTTTTGTAAACTTCTGGCTCTAGCTCAGTGTCTGCACAGTGCTCTATTCAAAATTACTCACACAAATATACAAATAGCCTTTTTAGGCTATTTAGGCAAGGCTGGAGATAAAATGGCTCAACAGCTGCCAATGTGTGGGTGGAGTGTTGGGAAAGTAAACAGAAGATAGTCACTTGTGGCGCTTTTTATATTGAAAGACACAAATATTTTCATTGGCATAAAGATGACAAATTTACTTCAGAATTCAACAACTGTTGATGTAAAATTGCTGCATTGAGCATTGCAGCAACATTAAGAGAAGAACTAGCCTGTTTTCCACGAGTGGGACAGAGCAAGCCAACCATTGTCGGTGGCTTACTAGTTTCTAAAGTAGACGTTCTATGCTACCCAAAAGGTCATTCTTACTACAAAGCCTCTTTATATTTTGTCAGCTTTATAAGTGAAACAATTTCTATAGCTTTAAAGATGGTTAGACCAGGAATAATTTTATCTGTGGGAGACAACAGTTTCAACCTGTTGAGATGCGTCCCAAATGACACCCTCAACAAAAGTAACAAACCTCAGTGTCACTAACTACACATTCTATTGCTTAGCAACCCCTGCAGACATTATCTCAGCGGCTGTAGGCTCAAAACAGTTCATTTTATTTTAAAGAAAAGAAGAGGTTGCGGAAATGTTATTTTGGAAAAATATTTAATCGCTGAGCTGGATAGGTAGGAATTGTGCAAGACATTTTTTGGCAAAAAGAACGTTTGTTGTAGGAGTCCTTCAATTCAAAAGGGACTCAACTTTCTCAGATTCTAGGAACTGCTCAGCTACAGCCTTAAAGCCCATAATATTCAAAACATTCTTGAAGCTATCGTCTCAGAGCAGCAGTAAATTCCCCCATAAACATTTTGAAATGATAAAAAGAGACACAATTCCTGAAAATTGGAGTGGCTATTTACTTTAAAATTCATAAAAAAGAGAATTCAAGAATTAGCCAATTTAATCAGATCAACAGTATGAATGAGTGGTCTGCATACTAACTTGTGCAAAGAGGGATCAATGGAAACTATGACCGATGATGCAAGAGGGGGGGGGGAAAAACTCTCCAAAGAACCGGAGGCCCAGTACTAATTTATCTCAAAGTTTGACATCTGGAATGGTACCTACCAGACGGTTAACACTGGCAATGAACTGTACCTGCAGAAAATGACTTCAGATTGATTGATGGCTGAAAGTATAACCCAAGGCTCCACTCACCACACTTCCAGTAAGCAACCTTCCTCCTCCCCAGCTTTTAATTATTTTAGAACAAACTTTGGTCCAGCTGCTGCAATGTATACATTCAAATAAAATCTCTGTGATACAAAATTCAGTAAAGTGAAATGAGGAGAGCTTCATGGTTTCAGAAATCTCTCTCATTTGAAAACTTGGAAAAACAAATTATATTGTGCAGTGCATTACTAGCCTGTCAAGTTATAACCTTTTTTGCTCACCTTGAAATAGTCTGATTTGGCAAAGGGCATACTATGACTAGGTTTGCCTTGGTATGGTTTGAATTGAAGCTCTCATCCAAAAAGAAGTTTGCTACTCTACTCAAAAAATGTAAATAGTTCAACAGAAAAATTAACATAGTTCCACAAATTCAATAGTTGGGATAGGGATCAAGTTGGATGATAAGAAAGGGTCGCAGAAGGTCAAACTTTACCAAAGCTGGACAAAGTTCATTTGGTAGAACCCAAACATAATTAAAGCAAAACAGGATAGAAACTATTGTTAGATGTGAGAAAGCAAGCACAAAGAAAGATAATTCAGTGTAATAGTTACCTGAATATTCCTCCAAGTATTATGAATGTATTTGTAATCTTGGTGCATCATTACAACCTACATTACAAGGTATCAATATAAAACAATAAAAGCATTTTACTGCCTTCCCTTTTTGATTGTGATTTTAACACATGGAGGTTTCACTTAGATTATTTTTCTTCCCACAAGTCTGTATCCTTCTACCTCCCACTGCATCACAACTCTACATTTATACCAAACCCAAAAATGGGCGTTTAAGGTTGGTTCAGCATCTTTCTTTTCTGCATAAAGCTACAGGTAACGAGTAAAGATCATGACGGATCAGCAGTCTTCTTAACAATGGCTCCACAAGAGCATTGTTGTCTAACCCAGGGCTCTTCCTGAATAATCAGGAGCCAGTATTCTCCACAAAAACTAACTTTACTACCTTTTTAACCACATGGATCTTTCCCCGATTCTGGGGAGACAATCGACATTTAGCATTTTTCAATGTTTGATACTTGATTAGCAACAGAAGGAAGAATTTCATTCATACAAATGGATCAAGACCTTACAGTTAGCCCAATAAATGCAAGAAGTAGTGGATTAAAAGGATTCATGCTCAAATTAGCATTCTCAATATTATTTACAAATTCTGTTTCGCTCAGTTGGCAATTTTATTTTGATACCTTAATAATTGAACACTGAGGAGTATTCAGTTTAAATGAACATGGCCCCGATTTTAACTCCAGGTGGCTACCCTGCTCAGGCTCGAGTTAAAATTAGAGTCGGGTCTCAATGATGTCACCAGGCTGCAACACACGTGTAAAGAAGGACCCTGTTGGCTCCGGCCACGTGTCCTTGCTGCCTGCTCAGGAGAGCAGGTTAAAATTGCAGATGTTGTGATCATGGCGGCTTTTGGACAGGTAAGAGCCAGGGTGATTTTAACTGCCCGCCCGCCAGGTTTCTGCCGAGTGAGTAGGGTTAAAAACACCCCCTTAATGCCTCAAGTTAAATTCCTGTGAATGTCCAAGTTGCTCATGGTATTATCAATGTGCCAGTGGGGTTTATCTCAAATGGTAAGCAGGATAGGGGTTAAGGTCAAAGTAATGTACAGTAGAGTAATGGATAGTTTCTTCTGTTAAAATATATATCCCTGAAGTTTAGTCTGACAGGCCTGGGGATGTACCACAGAATGAGTTTGCATGACTAATGAGCCATTCTGATATTTTTAAACTATGTTACGAATATATCAGTAATATATTAGCATGGATAGAGGATTGGCTAACTAACAGAAAACAGAGAGTCGGGATAAATGGGTCATTCAGGTTGGCAAACTGTAACTAGTGGGGTGCCGCAGGGATCAGTGCTGGGGCCTCAAACTATTTACAATCTATATTAATGACTTGGATGAAGGGACTGAGTGTAATGTAGCTAAATTTGCTGATGATGCAAAGATAGGTGGGAAAGCAAATTGAGTGGAGGACACAGAGTCTGCAAAGGGATATAGATAGACTAAATGAGTGGGCAAAAATCTGGCAGATGGAGTATAACGTGGGAAAATGCGAGGTTATCCACTTTGGTAGGAAAAATAAAAAAGCAAATTATTTAAATGGGGAGAGATTACAAAATGCTGAGGTAGAGGGATCTGGGGGTCCTTGTACATGAATCACAAAAAGTTAGCATACAGGTACAGCAAGTAATTAGGAAGGCAAATGGAATGTTGGTCTTTATTGTAAAGGGAATGGAGTATAAAAGTAAGGAAGTCCTGTTACAACTGTACAGGGTGCTGGTGAGACCACACCTGGAGTACTGTGTACAGTTTTGGTCTCCTTATTTAAGGAAGGATATACTTGCATTGGAGGCAGTTCAGAGAAGGTTCACGAGGTTGATTCTGGAGATGAAGGTGCTGTCTTATGAAGAAAGGTTGAGCAGGTTGGGCCTATACTCATTGGAGTTTAGAAGGAGAGGGGATCTTATTGAAACATAAGATTCTGAAGGGGCTTGACAGAGTAGATGCAGAGAGGATGTTTCCCCTCGTGGGGGAATCTAGAACAAGGGGGCATAATTTCAGAATGGAAATGAGGAGGAATTTCTTCTCTGAGGGTCATGAATCTTTGGCATTCTCTTCCCCAGAGAGCTGTGGAGGCTGGGTCATTGAATATATTTAAGGTGGAGATAGACAGATTTTTGAATGGTAAGGGAGTTAAGGGAAATGGGGAGCGGGCAGGGAAGAGGAGTTCAGGCCAAGATCAGATCAGCCATGATCTTATTGAATGGCGGAGCAGGCTCGAGGGGCCAAATGACCTACTCCTGCTCCTACATTTTATGTTCTATGTTCTTATGAATACAAGGCATCACTCTATGCCAATATCAATAAATGGCAAAGTTAGGCAGATTTGCTACTCTTAGCCATAAGGGCATAAGAAAAATGCAGTGTCGTACTTGGGCAGTAGAAGTTGATCGTGTGGTGTTAATGCATATTGGTTGGGCACAGCAGAGGGAGCTTTACCCTCTGCCTAACTTAAGCTATACCAGACTGACAACTTCAAAAATCAAATCATTAGCAACAGTGACACTGCAATACACATCAAAACTCTGAGTTATAGATACGTTTTTAACAAATAATCATAGAATAGAATCATAGAAACTTACAGTAGAGAAAGAGGCCATTCGGCCCATCACACCTGTGCTGGCTCTTTGAAAGAGCTGTCCAATTTAGTCCCACACTCCAACTTTTTCCCCATAACCCTGCAAATTATTCCTCTTTAAGTACATGTCCAATTGCCTTTTGAAATTTCCTATGGAATCTGATTCCACAACCCTTTCATGTAGTGCATTCCAGATCTTAACAATACTCTGGAAAAAAAATTCTCCTCATTTCCCCTCTAGTTCTTTTGCCAATTATGCTAAATCTAGGACCTTTGGTTAACGACCCACTTACCAGAGGAATCAGCTTCTCCCTACTTGAATACCCATTAAGTCTCCTCCTAACCTTCTCTGCTCTAAGGAGAACAATCCCAGCTTCTCCAATTTCTCAACATAACTGAACTCCCTCATCCCTGGTATCATCCTGGTAAACTACCTCTGTACCCTCTCCAGGGCCTTGATATCCTTCCTAAAGTGTGATGCCCAGAATTGTACACAATATTCCAACTGAGGCCTAACCAGTGATTTGTAAAGATTTAGCATGACTTCCTTGTTTTTGTATTCAATGCCCCTATTTACAAAACCAAGTGCCCCATACACTTTCTTAACCACCTTGCCCGGACACCTTGAAAGATTTGTGAACACTCACCCCTTTCAAAATAATACCATATAGATTATACTGCTTCTTCAGTATATTAGCCACATTAAATTGCATCTGCCATGTGTCTGCCCATTTCTCCAGTCCGTCTATGTCCGCCGGAAGTCTGCTAGTATCCTCCTCGCTATTTACTATGTCGCCAAGTTTTGTATCATCTACAAACTTCGAAATTGTACTCTCTATACCCAAGTCCAGGTCATTTATATATAACAAGGTAAGCAATGGTCCTAATATTGACCCCTGGGGGACACCACTGCAAGCTTCTCTCTAGTCAGAAAAACATTTGTTCACCACTACTCTTTGCCTTTTATCCCATAGCCAATTATGTACCCAAATTACCACCATCCCTTTAATACCATGCGCTTCTATTTTCCGAATAAGTCTGTTAGGTCGTAGTTTATCAAATGCTTTTTGAAAGTTAACATATATAACATCTACTGCACTACCTTCATCAACCCTCTCTGTTACTTTAAAGAACTTAATCAGGTTAGTCAGACATGATTTTCCTTTAACAAATCTGTGCTGGCTGTCCCTTATTAACCCATGCTTCTCCAAGTGAGAATTAATTTGTCCACAATGGTCTCTAGTAGTTTTCCTACCATTGACGTTAGACTGATTGGCCTGTAGTTACCAGTTTATCCCTCTCCCTTTTGAACAGGGGTGTAACATTTCCAATCCTCCAGTCTTCTGGCATCACTCTTGTATCCAAGGAGGATGAAAGATTGCAGTCGGCGTTTTATTATCTCCACCCTAGCTTCCCTCAGCAACCTAGGATGCATCCCAACTGGACTGGGTGACTTTTTAAACTTGAGATGCCAACCCATTTAGCATCTCCTTTCTATCTATTTTTATTCTATCCAATATCTCTACTTCCCTCATCGCTACTGCAACATTAATTCATCCTCCTCTTTTGTGAAGACAGAGGCAAAGTACTCATTCAGTACCACAGTCATGCCCTCTGCCTCTATAAGATTTTATTTTGACCCGAATCGGCCCCACCATTCCTTGAACAGGTTTATAAAAGATTTTTGTGCTCCCTTTTATGTTACTTGCTAGTGTTTTCTCATACTCTTTGGGGCGCTTTATACTAGGCCAGGTCTCTGGGCCCCTTTACACTGGGCAGTATTTAATAAATCACAGTAGTGAAGGTAACTGAAATACAAGAAATGATTCTGCAAAAAGGAAACTTGTCCTTTAACTCCACTCACTTTCTCCAAATAAAAGGTGTCACTATGGAAACCCACATGGGTCCTAACTAAATATGCCTTTTTGTAGACTATGTTGAGCATTCTTCATTCCAGTCCTACTCAGTCCCTTTCCCAATCTCTTCTTCCGGTACATGGATGACTGTGTCCATGCTGCTTCCTGCACTGGAGAATTTAATTAATTTTGCTTCTAATTTCCACCCTTCACTTACTGTTTCGTTCCTTTCCTGGACTTCTCTATCTCCAGCTCTGGGGATATACAATCTATTAAAAGGCCACTGACTCCCACAACTTAATCAATTGTACTTGTTTGCACCCCACATGCTCAAAGGATTCCATTTCCTTCTCCCAGTCTCCATTATATCTGCTTTGACGATTCCATTACATCTGCTTTGACGATGCCATTATCCACACCAGAGTTTCAAAATGCCCTCCTTTTTCCTCAGCTGAGGATTCTCCTCCACTGTGGTAGAAAAAGACCCTCGACCATGTCACAAATCTTTGAAGGTGGCAGGGCAAGTCCATAAGATGGTTAAGAAAGGGTTTGGGATACTTGTTTTTGTATTCAATTCCCCTATTTACAAAGCCAAGGAAGTCATGCTAAACCTTTACAAATCATTGGTTAGGCCTCAGCTGGAGTATTGTGTACAATTCTGAGCACCACACTTTAGGAAGGATGTCAAGGCCTTGGAGAGGGTACCGAGGAGGTTTACCAGGATGATGGAGTTCAGTTATGTTGAGAAATTGGAGAAGCTGGGATTGTTCTTCTTAGAGCAGAGAAGGTTAAGAGGAGACCTAATAGAGGTATTCAAAATTATGAGGGATTTTGATAGAGCAAATAGGGAGAAGCTGCTTCCTCTGGCAAATGGGTTGGTAACCAGAGGTCATAGTTTAAAATAATTGGCAAAAGTAGTAGAGGGGAAATGGGAAGACATTTTTTCAGAAGGTTGTTAAGATCTGGAACACACTACTTGAAAGGGTGGTGAAAGCAGATTCCAGAGAAAATTTCAAAAGGCAATTGGACATGTACTTGGAGAAATAATTTGCAGGGTTATGGGGAAAAAGCTGGAGTGTGGGACTAAATTGGACTGCTCTTTCAAAGAGCCGGCACAGGCACATTGGGACAAATGGCCTTCTTCTGTGCTGTAAGATTCTATGAGCTGGGTGGATTCTACAGCACTAAGTCACACATGAATACAAATGCAGCTACGATACATATATGAACATTAAAGCTGTGAAGTATTTTTTGTACATTTTTAGTGAATTTTGTAATCAAATTGAGTTGATGTTCGTGGTTGGATGAAATTTAAACTTTTGGTCTCAGTGTTGATATCAAACACTCAGTCTGGTACTGCACGAGTTAGACAGAGGGTAAAGCTTCCTTTACTGTGCCCAAGCAAATATCCCTTAACTCCACATTATCAACTTCTACATTTCCATTTCCTTGTGGCCCCTTTGGCAAAGCCTACCAAATACATGTATAGTTTTGTGTGGACCTGTGCCCACTAGAAACTGGGCCATGCCTGTCAAGACTCATTTTTATTTAATTTGACCTCTCAACCAGGGATAGATTCAAATGCAGGGCCCAGAGATGATTGGGCACACTGTTTAATTATATCGCCTAGTTTCTTTACCATTTGAGAAACAACTATTTCCATATCCTGGATTAAATAATTACACATGAAATGAGAAAACTGAAACATTTTTCTAATCTTATGCCAAACAGCAGATAAATATTCTAGTGAACTCTTCAGGTTTTGTGAAACAAAAAAATGTATGTAACAAGGTGCAAAAAAAAAACACTCTGGCAATGGAGAATCTGTGAACCTTGAAAACCTTTTAAATTCATTACTGCCCTTCATGTAACTTAAAAAAAAAGGTACATATATTTCCCCATCTTATTGAAATGCATCCTGCAAGGTACAATTCTTGGGCAAGATGGAGCACAGACAGACAAAACCTGCTCCTGGGCATCTGCCATTGGTGCTGTGTAATTGGCCACAAAATAATGTCCCAAATGTCTGCCAATTTTTATCTCGCTCCCTGTGGAGCTCACTTGGCCTCTGCATAGTGCCTCCCTCCACACAACAGCCAGGATTAGGAACGTGTTTACAAAATAGATAAGTGACAATAGTTCTTATAGTTTGTTTCAAGATGCATGTTAGTGGACCTTAATTTACAAGTGAAAAAAAGACAATTTAAATTATGCAATACAATGCACTTATTCCTGTGTTAACACAGAATGCCAGTATCATGCATGGGAAGGGGCGATCACTTTCAATTTTTATATATGTGACCCCTGTGTTGTCAATAGGAACACATGGAGTGTCATCTGTCAAACAGAACATAAATAAATGCATTAAAAGTACCTGGATTTGTAAAAGAAAGTTGGACTAGCGACAACAAAAAACAAACTAATAAATTGAAGTGTACAATGTCAGAAAAAAATATTCTTTCACACCCTTACTCCCAATCCAACAAACCGCACAAAGGTCTTCGAGGATAAAGCTGAAACCATCTTAGTAGGTTTCAAACATAGTGAACTCCTCAATCCCATATTACACACTCAGCATGCCGATTTCCTTCATTGTTGTTAGGAGAAATATTATATATATATATATATGTCTATATCTCAGCATATTCTGAAACTCGGACTAACTTATTCACTAATGTGGTTACATCATGGGATAGGTCACAAGCTTTTTTTCCATAAATCACTAAGGCACACTCCTGTGTATTTATAATTAGTAACAATTGCAGTTTGGCTTGACTCACTACATTATTCACAGCAAAACAATGTCACGGTCTGGGGTGGGAACAATTAGTCATTTTTGAAATGGCAAGAACAATGACACAGCCAGGCATTTACTCTGCACAGCAGTAACCTGAACACTGCAGTAGTTTGCCCAACACTAATACACCAGATTTACTTAAGCAACATGATTGACACGAAGCAGAAAAAACGTTTACTGATCCTACTGGTACCAATAGAGGGCTTCAGAAATAGGGGCCTATTCTGTGGTCCCAGCACAGTGGTGGCAGGATGACTGCTCATTACGCACGTCAGTAGTGTACTAACCTGATCTTGCCCTAAGTGCAATAGACTTCAGGGCTTCTAGGAAAATTTAAAGGGCGTGTGGCGACCTTGGAGGAGAGGGTAGCAAAAATTCACCCAGAAAGTAGTTTTAAATATTTAACAGCCTTGCCACAGACAATAAGGGGGTGGGGCGAAGAGAAGAGGAGAGGGTGCAGAGTAACGATGGGAAAGGCAAATGATAAGGGAAGATAAACCCAACTGTGAGGTATGAAATGGAGTCTGTGGGTAATTGGTAAAGTTATGCAGCCCCAGACCATTTGTTTGATGATGTGCCACTGCAAGTATGAGGGTTTGCACTGTTTGGAATTCTGGAGCACCCTCCCCACCAGATGGCAGTGCACCATGTCTAGCAAGTCCAAGTCCAATTGACTGACCAAACAACTTCAATAGCAATGTCGGAGGTCAGCATCAAAGAGCCTCCCAAATATTCCTTTATGTTTGTAAGGCTCTTAGCATAGACACCAGTCCCCCTCATTGACATGAAAAAGGCACTTCCTTCCAAGTAACTTTGTTAGCTCAAAGTTTTTCACCAATAGTCGATATCCCAGGGTGTTTCACATGGGGAGTCAAGACCAAGGGCACTCTTCAGGTCAAGTATGGTTTGAGGACAGGAGGTTAAATGGCAGTGGGAAGGGGTGTTGGTTCTTTTTCCTCAGTTGAGCAAGGGTAGTGGGATTTTTTCCTCATAACTGGGCTGTACTTTCTTCAGTTTATGGGTTGTTCCTGCAGACTATATGATTAGACTTGATTACTGGACAGTCGGTGCTGTTCAGGGCCTTCCATGTATCTGCACTTCAAAACCATTCCATCTTCATTTCACTGGTATGTTCCTTTGCAGGTTGCTGACTTTACTTAATTCTGGTGTTTTGGTTGCCTGCTAGTCCTTACTCTTTGGTTGCTACTCCAGGGAGATTGATTTTCTTTTTGCTGAAGTTCTTCACTGTGGCTTTGAGCGCCATTCCTGTGCTTGGGCATTCGATTGTGCTGCCAGGGTTGTCGGGAGATCTTAAATTTTTCTGACACAAACAGGTTGATGAAGCTGTGCTGTATGAGATTGGGAAGGAGCAAATCGATAGCTCCGAAAGCTTGTGATTTCAAATAAAACTGTTGGACTATAACCTGGTGTTGTGCGACCTCTCAATTCTGTATGAGATTAGCAGTGAAGTTTTAAACAGTTCGTTGCTAACACTGTATAACACAATTTCAAGCGTCAAAGGGTTACAGAACCAAGGCAGGTAGATGGAGTTAAGATACAGATCAGCCATGATCGAATTGACTGGCGGAACAGGCTCGAGGATTGAATGGCCTAGTCCTATTCCTATGGCCAAGGACATAAGTACCATGAGACTGAAACCAACAAATAAAGTCATAGTAGTTCCTAGTTCATTCAGGAATTGCAATATGAAAGGCAAGTGCTCTTCAAATTGGTAAAGGTACTCTTTCCTCTCCAGTTCATCACCGCTTGCATCTTTTCATGCTGCTCTCCTGCTTGCCTCGTTCTTTTCCTCCTCCCTTATCCCATTCACAGAGGCATTCTTCTTTCCCTCCCTCTCAATACACAGAGGTACTCTTCCCTCCTTTATCCAGTTCATCGAAGCATCATTCTTCACCAATTAACCACTCTCCACCACTCAACTACTGCTGCTTTGCTCGGGGATTCAAATCTGCTTCACCCTGGGGTCACAAATTCCTAATCTCGCAAAACCATGAAGACCAGCAATTCATGTCCACAGCGTGAAGCAGAGTTGAATCCCTAAGCAAAGCAATAATGCTAGAAGGGAGTCAGGGTCGATGAGTGGCAAAATAAGGAGTGAAATAATTTTCACACGGGGAAATGGCAGATGCATTGTCCATTTGGAACAACTTCTTGGTGCAGATGTGGACTACCATTTGTGTAACCCTGGTTGAAATTGTGTAAAACACTGGGGAGGGTGGGGGGGGGGGGGGGGGGGGGGGGAGAGAAAAAGAAACCTTATTACTTTTGATGTTTGTTTTTCCCCTACCACTCATACAAAACGAAAGTCCCAGAATGTATCTCTCTCATAAACAAACACTAACTCCATAGTCATTTTCTACCTGGTTGTTATGTGATGTGCTTTGTTCTGGTGCACTCTGTGCATTTTGGTTCAAAGGTGCATGTGGAAGCTACAACTCCCATGATGCACAACACACAGAAACAGAGAACTTGTGCATAGCAATTAGAAATTCCCTGCAACCAAGAGCCAGGTGAAATGTCCAACTCAGGCCTTTGACACACGAGCAGACTTACTTAGGGGATACCTGCTGTTGGCATTTTGAATGTTAAAAATCCAATTATCTGTTTTTCAGGATTATCTTAATTTTTTTTAAATACTTGATTAATTTCATTTTTAGCTCTTTACATAGACTGGAGCAAGGAAGAAAAATGGTAGTTGAAAGGTGTGAATAGATTATTTGAATGATTTAATTGGTCAGTTTTGAGATACTATCTAACTTGTGAGGGATTTAACTGCTCCATTTTCTGTAGGTTATGCACTCATGGGTACTTCCTGCTGCTTTTGATCCATTTATATTTAATCAATTGGATATTTGATTGGCAACTTAACAGGCTGTTTGAGCCAATCACAATGTTTTGTCCTAAAGAGAGACAGGGGTTGAAATTGGTTTGGGGCCATTTTCAAGCCTGAAAAAAATAGGGAGTGAGCGCCAGAAACCGGTGGCTCACCCGAAATTGGGCCTCGGGGGCATATTGCCGGTGAGCTATGGATGCCAATCGGGCGTCCAGAGGCAGCTCGGTGGTTCCACGTGGACGAAGTTGGGCTGGCTGCCTCCCCAGCAGTGACCCTCAGGCAGGTCCTGTGGAGGGGGCAGCTAATGGCCTTCGGGACTCCTGCTCCTCCCAGCTCCATATTCAGGTAAGAATTTTAAAAATGACTTTGATGTCACGGGGCAGCGTTCAGGGCAGCCCAATTTTCAGGAAGGGGGCCTCAAACAGGCATTAGGTCCCTCATTTGCATATGCAAAGGACCCAATGCCTGTTTCAGGCACACTTATACTGGAACCTTTACCAATATACGGGCACTTCCGGCGAGGAATGTGAGCGAGCACACCACCCGCCATATTGGACATTTAGCTGCCCGTTTTACACCTGTGAAATGGGGATGTGTCAATAAATTTCTAGGCCACAATGTTTTGGAGGTACGAGGACTAATGCCACAGGGGTCACACTTTCAGGTCCAATGCCTTTGAAAAATGTGCTGTCGTGGGTATACACAAGGAACTTGAAATTCTGTGAGGATTCTCATGGTCTCCTGTCGTAACTCCAACAGAAGACCAGTGGAACCCCCAAAATAAAAACCAGGAACCCGGCGTAACCAGGTTACACCAGATTTCTGCCGTTTATGATCAGAGACCAGGAGAACCCCCATCATATGTCAGAGCCAAGACATTTAATTATACAGGAGAGTCAACTGAGAGGATGACAGATGTGAAGTTTCCTTTGTTTTTTCTGAAGGAGGATTTTTTTTCTTCAGCTATAATTTATAGATGTTAGACAGTTTCTGGCAAGAAAAAAATCCAATTCATCTTGATTTGCCCGCAATGGCTTCATAAAGCATTGCCATTAAAATTAAACCATACTTTCCACATCATAAGAATTTCCTTCTGACTGCATAACATTTCAAGAATCTTCAATGAGATTCAGTGCCTGCTGTGGTGGGCAGCAGATCATCACTATTCTGTGGTAACAGATATAATAGCGTGATAAAACTTAAAATAAAAACTGTTGCAAATTTTAAGAAAATTATTTTCTATTCCAAGATAAGCTCAAATCGTTGGAGGTACAGCTAACTACAAAAATGCAATGATATTTTTGGCAGCTATCGCATTGCAAATATAATACATACTGCTTAAGAGACTACAAAAAAAAGTATTGTTTTTATATACTGTAGTTGGTTAGTATTTTTTATAAACACAATTGGTTTCAAAAGCTACTAGGATAACAAGACTGTTAATAACTAATTCACAATGGTGGACATTTTTGTTACAGACAGTAAACAGATGTTCATAATCCAGCAGATGGTGGTAATCTGGGTTTCATGTTCAGGACTGTCACACAAGCTACAGATGTTAGACTTGCAGTAGAGCGGTCCTGTGTAGGCGGCAGGATCTTCCCATTTCACTAGAGTTAACATTTTGTTTTAATTGGATTCACTGTTTTTTAGTCTTTAAAAAAAAAACAGGTAAAAAAAATCACTTAACCTTCTTTGTTTTCTTCAGCAAGAACATTGGCTAGGTTTGCGGCCCAACAGAAAGAAAAAAAGACTTGCATTTATATCGCACCTTTCAAGACCTCAGGACGTCCCAAAGTGCTCAACAGCCAATGAAGTACTTTTACTGCGGAGTCACTGTTGCAATGTAGGAAACAGTCCAGTAACCCCTGCTGGAAATGGTTATACGTGGACCCCAGATGAGAAGAAGGTGGTTGGTTGCCTCACCAAATTATCCACAAGTACTCATAAATGGTCAGTTCAGTGAGGCAATATGTGAGATGCTGTCGCCTTACATCCATGCCCAAAAGGAGGGATAAAGGGAGAAAATGAGTGGGGAGCATTAAAATAAATGTGATTTTTCCATACAGATGGTGCCCAGCACCCTGTCTCGCCACAGATTATGCAGCCCAAATGATCTGGGCTCCTAATTAATATTGTGTGTATATTAAGGTTTTATTTTCATTTACACAGGTCAGTTAAATGTCTTCACTTAAAAATATACAGACATTATCACAATACAAATCAAGATCAGTTTTGTTATCGACATTTTATACAGACAAGATTTTATACGTGTTATATTACTCTCAGAAATCAGTGGTGTAGAGAGTCAATTTGCAACGTAACAACCATAAATTCATATCTTTAGGTTATGGAAGTGACACTGGGGTTTCCAAACTTTCTGTAGAAGAACAGACACGTCGTTAATGAAACTACGGCCCTCACAAAGATCACTCTCCATTGAGGTTTAGCTGCACTTTTTACTCGGATACGTCTGGCCATCGTGGCCAGAATTATTTTATAGTTCAGGGAGAAAATTATTTAGTCATCCTCCTGTGCTCATTAATTATGCAATTGTCTATTTTTGCTCCTTACTCAACATAAAGAGATCATGACTTGCACTTCTTTGTATCCTAATCGCTTTGGCCTGGATATTAACAGGGGCAGGTTTCATAGGTGATGGGGGGGCGGAGGCAGAGTTTCTGATGGGAAACCCAGAAGTCCAGGTTTCTCTGCATACCGTGGAGTTTTAACTCTACAGTGTGCGTCTTCTGTCATTGACAGGTTCCCCGCCCAGAAGTCAGCCTGATCGACAGGCTTGGCTTCCAGTCGGCAGGTATGTCCGATCCCCGACCCTGTGTGGGGAGCTGGGGGGCCCAGGGGGAGCACTCCTGCTCCTCCTGGCCCACAAGCATTGCTGTAAAGGCACTCACCTTCTCCCCAAAGCTGTCCTCGTCTCCCTTGAGCTGCCAGACTTTCCCAGGCCTGGGAAACCCAGCCACCCACTAAAACCTGCAAAGCAGGTTAAATCAGGAGGCTGCCAGCCTCTTTAAAATATTTAAATTGCCTCATGAGCGGGTTGGCTGCCCACCCCTTGTCCCGCCTCCATTAAACCCGGAAGTGGGCGGGTTGAAGGTGAGGTTTAGATTTTTAACATTTGTCCTGACCCCAACCCACCTGTTTTTAGCTGTTAAAATTCAGCCCTTTGGCCGCGATTTCGCCAACGGAGGCGGGATCGCGGCAGGAGAGGTGGTTGGCGGGTTTCGGTCCCGTTCCCGGCTGCAGCCGCTCTGCAAAAATGATTTTCCGTTAATAGGGCTTGTTAAGCCCGTCCTGCGGGGCTCCCGGCCAGTTAAAAGGAAGCGAGTCTGATGACGTCATTTGATGACGCGTCATCAGCCGATTTGCTTAAAGGGACCGTGGCCGCATTCGTTTTGACAGTTGTGCTGTCAGTGTTCTGCAGCTTTGAGGTGCTGCAAACACTGACCAGCACTGCACAAAGGTGCACAGCTGCACCCAGGCTCTTGCATGACTCCCTCCATATGCTTATGGAGGGAGTCACAGCACGCAGGGAGGTTCTCTTCCCTTCCAATGGGCGGAAGAGACCTCCCCAGGTGACCAACACAGCCTGGTTGCACATTGCACAGGAGGGCACAAGCAAGGATTTCATCAGGAGGACCAGGCTGCAGTGGCGCAATCCTTTCAATGATCTCAGTAGATCACGAAACGTTACTGCCAAGCCACACTCAACCTCATCCTGCTGTGCCACTCATCACATCCCATCATTCTGCCTTCCCTACCCTACTCCTGCACATCCTTACTCACACCAACTTACCTTGCACCTCAACCCATCCCTCTCTATCTACATTATCATTTCCCCATCTCACTAGCTACCCCTCACACTCACCCTACTACAAGCATACCAACTAAGAACACACAAGGGTAGGCGAAGGGTTTCGACCTGAAATGTTAACTCTGTTTCTCTCGCCACGGATGTTGCCTGGCCTGCTGAGTTTTCCAGCGTTTTCTGTTGTTGTTTCAATTTTCCAGCATCCGCAGTATTTTGCTATCGTATCAGGGTAGGCACTTGGGTAGTTTATCCAATGGTCATGTGAAGTTTCTGGTAATGTGCTGTCAAACATTGAAATCTTTATTTTGAACACTTTGCGTTCTTGGATAGATTTGTGTGCATCTTTGGAAGTGGCTTAATGAGTTGCAGTGTATGGTGAGACATAACTTTCCCCCCCCACCCCATGGTGATGAGTGTGAAAGGAATGGCTTGGACATTGTAGGTGGTGGTGCTGGTGTGGGGTGGTGCCAACCTGGTGCATCATGTGGCAGCCAGGGTGTACAGTGTTAAGTGAAGCAAATCTGGACATGGTGAGGCTGTCACTGGCATCTCGGGCAGCAATGTACACGGGTGATGATGCCCTGTGTCCTGTGCAGCATCAGTTGATTGCGGAGAAGGTTGGTGTGGATGTTGGTGAGCCCAGTGATGTTGGTTTTGGGGCTGATCGTGGAGGGATTCAGAGGACCAAGGTGAGATTTTTTCAAGGGCACCGATGTTGCTGGAATAGGTGGCAGCTGAAGTTGAGATGACAGAAGCGATCCGTCAATGGTGAGAGAGCTTGCTCCAAGAAGGTGACAGTGGATACAGTTTACTCCAAACACTTCCAAAATGCTTACAGCTCAAAAGTTTCTTCCAAGTCATGAAGGCTCAAGCTTCTGACATTTAAAAGTGACCAGCTGTGAAATGGTAGCTTTCATACCACTTTTGCAGCTGTCACCTATTCACAGCAATGGGGAGACAGAGAACCCAACCTACTTACCTGAAGTGATCGCTGAACGACGTGAACCCCGTTAAAAATGTGGTAAAATAGAAAAAGGCTGGCAAAATAGTGGTAAACAAGCAGTTAAGTATCTTAAATGCCTCCCCCGCCGCTTGGTGTCGGGTTTGTTCTGAAATCGCAGACCCGACTCTCTGGGAACTTACACGGAGGCGGGTTCGGAGCGGGTTCCCAACCCGCTGTCAATCATTTCGATTTTGACAGCGGATCCGACTCCAAACGCGTACTGAGCGCCGGCAAAATTCAACCCTTGTTTTTCCACTAGACTCATTCCTAGCATTAGTTACAGCAATATAAAAATGTTACTTAATTTAAGGCAGGTTGGTGTAACTGGATTATTTCACGTTAATTTTCTTAGCCATGCATTAAAAATTACTCAACATATGTGAATCACTAAGTGGCTGCTATATTCAGTTATTCTAGCATCATTCTCTACTCCAAACCTCCCAAAAACAGGCTCACCATCAGCACTTCTCCTCCTCCTCCTCCTCCTCCGCCCCCCACCCCGCCCTCCCCACCACAGATGACTCCCTTGTCAAGAAAGTAACCTGTCCCTTGATCTTTCCCAAGACCAGTGCCACTAGGTGGTGTACAAAAGCAAAACAGGTTGCTTGCTCTCCAATTTTCCTCTCCATGCGGTAACATCTATCCTTCAGGTGACAGGATGGAGATTTGTGATCTGTCCAGCAGAAAAATCGAGGTTGTTAACTGTATGAAAGGTTGGACTACAAACACTCGTCTGTCTGACTCGGCCATTCCAATAATTTACGTTTTTTGGGTAAGGTCTTTCATTTTGTATTGATATGCATATATTACATTCAAAATATATCTTGCTGCTACCCGCAAGCTTGCCGACAATGTTTAAATGAGGCCCGAACCCAGCCTCCTGTCGCCGGCTTTGAACAGGCAGCGCGGCCTCTCTTCCGACTTCACGTTCATTCCAGGTGGAAGTTGAATTCCATCCCCTTGTCTATGTGACAAAACTGAGTAATAAGAGACCCTGTGAAATGGCAACACGTCCAGCAGATTGTGCTTTCTTTGAAATCATTTTTCTTTAAATAAACTGGGCTGATTGCAAGTTCTTTCTAGATATTACTGTCTATAATATTGTAGGAACACTTAAAGTGTTTGTATCAAATTCCTTGGAGGCATTAACCAAGTTATTTTATTGCACAGAAGAACTTCAGGATATCATCCCAGCATAAGAATTTGCAGTAAACAATACGTTATAGCAGTGGACCAAATTATCAAGTCACATGAATAGTCTTCAAAACTTTTTGTACATTTTTTTTAAAGAAATAAATCTGCACCAGACTGCAGCTCCAGACAAAAGATGTTAAAGCAGTGACATGTTTTACTCATGCTGCAATGCAATGGTATGTGACTTCCCAGTTAGGCTCGTGTGCAATGCGCGTTAAGCTGAATAGAAATGATGAGGTGAAGGGAAACCAAATCACCCGACTAATTTCAGTTTTGTTTTCAAAGAATTTTGTTCAGTCTGTGGTGAAGAAGAAAATGAGGGAGAGTTTTATAGACTAGTTGCACTATACTATACCTTGTGCATTGATGCAAAGCAATTTCAGTTTCACTTCAACATAATGCTGCCCATTTGCAGTCAATGGGCAAAAAATCAAGCCCAAAGAGTGCTGCACTGAAGAGATAGTCTCATACTACTTTGGCTTGCACCAGCTCCAGTGTAATTGCAATTGATGCAAAATTAAATTTAAAATGTTTCCACCAGGTCCAATGATAATCTGAAAACACGTAAAATTTATTTTCCAGGCTTCTTACATGAACAAGAAGCCAACCTTCCTGTCTATTTCACCCAACAATAAAATCTGGCACTTGGACGCTGGTGAACTGAGCTTGCTTACAAACACAGAACTCTGCTTTGCTTGGTTGCACCACTCTAAAACCTGGAGGATAACTTGGTCTTTGAATCCTCTCCCAAAGTACCTTGTGCATTGAAGAAATGAACTGTTGTGCAGTAACAAGTTTTCTCCTCAAAACTGTAAAAAGTAATAGCCTGGAAAATACTGCTTCTGATATTAGTAGGTGAATGCTTAACTTACCCCATGACATTTCTTCATTCACTGTTTTAGTGGTGGAGGCATTAACCCATAGAAGAATAATAGCATTGCAGATCAATCCAAAATCAATCTCATTGCCTGCTCACTCCATACCCATTAGCTGCTTCAAATGTTCATCTACTCTTCGCTTAAAAAATCTAATGATCTCTGCCTCAACTACTCAAAGTGGATGATCAACAACAATTTACATTTATATAGCACCTTTAATGTAGTAAACCGTCCCAAGGCGCTTCACAGAAGCGTAAATCAGGCAAAAATTGACACCGAGCCAACGAAGGATATATTTGGACAGGTGGCCAAAATCTTGGTTAAAGAGGGAGGTTTTAAAGAACGAGAGAGAGGTGAAGATGCAGAGGGGTTTAGGGAGGGAATTCCAGAGCTTAGGACCTAGGCAGCTGAAGGCACAACTGCCAATGGTGGGGCGAAGGAATTGGGGGTTGCACAAGAGGCCAGAATTGAAGGAGCGCAGAGTTCTTGCAGGGATTGTAGGGCTGGAGAAAGTTAGAGAGATATGGAGGAGCGAGGCCATGGAGGGATTTGAACACGAGGATGAGAATTTTAAAAATCGAGGTGTTGCTGGTTTGGGAGCCAATGTAAGTCAGCATGCCCAGGGGTGATGGGTGAACAGAGCTTGGTGCGAGTTAGGACATGGGCAGCAGAGTTTTGGATGAGTTTAAGTTTATGGAGGGTGGAAGAGGGGAGGTCGGCCAGGAGAGCATTGCAAAGAAGTTTATTTTAATTCTAAATGTTTACCTGCAGAAAATAGCCCACTGGCAGTGATGGGATTTAAACTAAATGGGTTAAGGCTCAATTTAAAACAGGCAGAGGAACACCATATGAAAATGCATTTGTCCACTTATATCACCAACAGTTAATTTTCCTCCCACTTCATTTAATTGGATGTAACAGCATCCTCTGTCAGTCAGTGAAATGAAGAAATCCCACTGTATTTTTTCAAGCTGGTCATATGGAAAAGATAGATGCTTGACGCAAGAGCTCTTTTTAAAAAAAAATATAACTAAATATGACCATAGTTATAATGCAGCATTATACTCCTCACAAAAAATGTTAAGCCTACATTGCAAGTCTGGTCACACAAGGTTTTCATAATAAACATTTGAAGCCTTACCCTTCTACAAATCGGTCTCTGTGTAATTCATGAATTACTTGGCAATGTGCTCAGTCCTGCTTTAGGTTTTTCTAAATGACATCACACAGCAGATCTTTGAAACTGCACTTGATTTGCTAAAATGCTTTATATTATGATTGGCAGCAGACATTTAAATAAACTTAGTCAGCTATACCATTTTATGGGAGGAAAAATGTACAATTGTGTACAAATACATTCATTCACACACTACTACTAATTTAACACATTGTTTTTTTTCCTTCCCAGTATATTATGGTCCTGGGTCGCATGTTTTTTTTTCTCTCTGCTGCGAACTGTATTATTTTTGTAAATTGCACTTCACACTATTGTAATGTTTTACTCCAGCCTGCCCTCACTCTTTCTGGGCTCCGACATCATGCACAGCGTGCCAGTTAAGATGGGGCAACCTGATCCCGGGACTCGTCCACTGCCACTCTAACAGGATGCCGAGAAGCATGTGTAGAGTTAACCCACAGTTTTTTTCCCCCCTCTATTTGGAAGCACTTCTCTGCTCATGCTCAGTGTAGGATTGCCAGCCCTCCTGCTTTGCTCGGGAGACTCCCGAAATGGACGACTGATTTCCCAGGCGCTGCTGCTGACGATCCATGAGAAAGGTACTTTGTATGCGCAATTTGAGCCGGTGAGCCTCCGTAGCCCAGTGTCATTTTACTAGCTCCGGGCCCCACAGATTTTCCCGAAGCCATTGTTACAGACAATCTCGCCCTAGCTGCTCTTCCTCCATACGCACGCCCCAGGAAGGCTTCGAACCCAATAGCATCTTCGGGCCTCCACCGAACGGCAACTAACCCGACCCCACCTGCCAAATGAAGTCAAACTGAACCACAGCAAAACACCCCAGCCACGCCCCCTGACAGACAGGTGAGTGGCACCCATCACATACCCAGCATCTTAAAATATTCAGTTGCAGTCAAGTATGGTTAAGACCCAGTTTCACATCTCAAAACCCAATAGAAGACACATTTGGTCATGTCTGGAGGCAGAGGCACTTTGTAATGTTGAAAGACAATGCCCCCCACAGCCCTGATGTTGTCTCCAGTGCTGATGAAAATTCCTTGGAAACTCCAGTACCCAAACCCCTCTACCTCACAACATAGAAAAATAACCGGGGCTCAACCAATAAATAATAAGTTCAGCATGAAACTCATGCAATGAAGAATACTTGGAACGGTGTTTAGGGAGGATAGCGGAATTAAAAACTGGTATCGTTCATGGGGCAATTAAATACTGTAATGGGGCAGCATCAATAAAAAGATGAGCTGGATGTGGCAATTGTTAAAGCAGGTTAGCTAAGTTGGAACAGGAGCATGAAAACTTACCGGGGACCCAAACTTGAGAAGGTAAATGCAACAACATTTGCAAACTGCAGCAAACATCACGTGATCAAACCTCCAGGATTAAGGCCAGCTAGGGTTGCCAACTCTAGTTATGTGGGATCAAGAACTTACTGTGGAAGGGAATCACAACCACTGAGGAAAGGTCCTGGCCATGATGCAGCATCAATCACACCCCACGATCATCATGAAATATCATTCCTGCTTAGTTCAATAAGAAATCTTTAAGTTTATATATCTCACACACACACAAACAAAAAATTTGAATGACCTCTAAACTATTAATCATTCACAACATTCAGCTGTTCAGCAGTATTACCACCTCATTGTTGACATTTTTGATAACATTTCATAGTTTATCAAATAGATCAGTAATTGCAAAGTTTTAATGTTTGATTGCTAATTTAATACAAGAGGTTGTTTTAACATTACAAGCGCTCAACTAAAAATAGCTCCCAAAGAAACATTGTACATATGTAACAACCACTTTCTAGGTTGCCTGGAGTGACCATCTCAAAATTACCAATTTTGTAGTTGGAGAATATATTCAAGTGGAAAGTATATTTAACTAAAATTCTCTTCTGCCCAATTTGCTACGAGGGAAAGCCGTGCAACTGCACGAGTGGATCTGTGGCTTCTGATCAGTGGCAGCATGGGCTATGTGCCCGAGAACGGTCTCACCACCCAGCAACACTTCGCCACCGTCAACAGACTCACCTATAAGCAAGAGCCACCAGCAGTCCGCATATAAAAAAGGTAAAGTTATTGCATTCCAGATGCACATGCTGCTCACACCCTGGTTCCATGCTGGAGGGATGCAGGGGCTGAGTTATCAGTGCGCTGTTGCCCGACCCCTCTCCTCTCATTCACAATCACTAACATGGAATAAGATTAATTTTTTGCAACTGTGAAAAGAATGTAGCTGGGGAGTTCCCCCCCCCCCCACCCCTTTCTTCCCTCCCCCTCTTCCTTTCTTCCTCCTTCCCCTCCCCCACCTTACCACACTGCTGAGAGTTCCCCATCTCCCCTTCCCTCCTAATACTGCTGGGGAGTTCCCCACCTCCCTTCCAACACTGCTGGGCAGCACTTAGGCCCATTCATTTAAGGAATGTCTCTAAAGATGAATCCGACTAAAAAAATACAGGCTAGTTAGAACTCAACTCTTGGCAGTAAAACCAACAAATGCTGGAATTTATGCAGTGGCTCAGTCAGTATGTGAAGAGACAGATTAATGTTTTAGGCAGAGACCCTCCCAGAGAATCCTTTTCTTTTCTCAGATGCTGATGCAGATTTCACGACAGATTAAGTAGGTAGTATTTAGTATCCTTGTCTAGTAAAACATAGGAGCTCCAAACCAAATCTTTGCACAGGACCTTTACAAGGCAAACACTGCCCCAGTTTGCAACAAACCTTTGTCTATGGCACACAAGGAACCTGTGATCATTTCTTCATTAGTGTGTGTATATGTGTATATATGTGAGAGAGAGAGAGAGAGAGAGAGAGAGAGAGAGAGAGCGAGAGAATGAGAATACACAATACAAGGAACCTATCATCATATCCCTGTGTGTTACTTGCATTGTTGCAATAAAATAGATCGCCAAAGACATTGCTCATGAGTAGTCTGGGTTCTGAAGCATGGCTGTGATGTTCATCCCATTAATCCAGATTGTCACTTTAAAGCCACTGCTCAAGTATTACCTGTGAGGAATTCAAAATTGCATAGGCCAATTAAAGATCAGTAAATTGTTATATATTTCAGGCTCCAAGTCAGGCAGAAACATTTGACTTTCTTTTTAAAAATGCAAATTTGCATTGGTAGCAAAGTCTATCAAAGCTGTCGACTAATGGGGAGATATTCCTCTCTTATGCCTGGGGAATGCTCAGATTTCAGGGGTCGCAAAGAGGAAATGGGGACAGAGACCCGTTGCATCAGGTTTCCACCCCCACATTGTTGCCCGGGTTTTCCAGCGATTCCCCAAAATAGTGTAACTGGGCTTCAGTGGAGGCAGGTGCCATGTAAGCATGTAAATGAGTTGGGCAGGGGTTCCTGCCCTCCTACCTCACTTCATTCTGGGTGCGCTCATGGGATGCTCAAAAAAAGATGGGGGGGGGGGGGGGGTGCTAAAAAGCCAGTAGTGGGGCTTGTGCTGGGACCATCTGCAGATCAGAAGGTCTGCAGGGGAACCAGAAGCATCTTGAAGACAGGTGGTCAGTAATTTATCCCCTCTCCAGCATGATCGTCAGACTTCAAAAGCAAATGGTTTGGGCCAGGAAATGTGGGCGCCATGGTGCTGCAGCAGGTGCAGTGAACCTCAACTACATAGTGCCTGCTGAGCACCCTCCTCCACACCTTGAACAGACCAATTCCAAGTGTTGAGGTGTGAGTAAAGGTTAGAAAGACTTTAACACTTCTTTGAAAGGAGATAAATGAGAGAGGACCTCATATTTAGGCTTACAAAATATTAAGTAGAACAAGTTAATCCTGGGCACTATTTCAAGTTAAACCATGACTGCAGGGCAAGGAGGACATAGGGACAAACTAGTTCAGGACTTGACTCAGGAAGCACTTCTTCACACCAAGAGATTAATCTTCCAGGTAAGGCAGTGGAGGCAGAAATTCTGGAGTCAGTTAGATGCCATAAGGTAGGCAATTGAGAAGTAGACAGCGTAAAACTCTACATCAAAACCAGTAAATACATCTTGCTCAATGTAACCCCTCTCATTTTTGAAGATTTTTTCATCAAACTTTGGCATGGGCAAGGTGTTCTTAACCAAACTTTCATCCCTATTTAAACTTTTTTGGAAAAAAAAAAATCAGAACTAAGTCAGTTTCTTCTTTCTAGAATACTCTCATGGGCTTTTCTGCAGCTACCAATCTGCTCAGTCACACCTTCACCTCCACCTGTGATGCCCTTGTTCCCATTAAAACCATTACTCTCACTCACCTGGACGTTCCCCCTGGTACGGCCCACATCGCCACTGGATGCAAACTTGAGTTTATTGTGGACAATTGATTTAGCCATTCATCACTGGATCAGGCTCGACCACATATAGCATTATCAGATCTTGCTCTCATCTGCCAAAACTGCTCACTATTTCAGGATCATTCTGGAATGCAAAGATAACCCCCGGATGCTCTTCTCCACTACAAACCGTCTTCTTAAACCCCTCTCCCCGCCTCTTCCATCCTCACCAACAACAAGTGCAAAGAGCTCATGGACTTCTTTGTCACTAAGATTGAGACCATCTGTTCAGCTGCCTCTGCTGCCGATTGCCCTTCTCCTAGCCCATTGGGCCAAACTTCTCTTAAGGATCCCCCCTGCCCTAGCCCGGAACTCGGATCTTTAGTTTCTCTGCTATCTCATCTCATGCCCTTTCTGAGCTCATCTTGTCCACGAGACCCATCTCCTGCTCCCTTGACCCTATTCCCACCGAACTGCTGACCACCCAACTTCCCTTCTTGGTTCCCCCATGTTAGCTGATATGGTTAACAGTTCCTTCTCTTCAGATACTGTCCCCCCTCCCTTTCAAATCTGCCGTCATCACCTCTCTCCTCAAAAAAAAAAATACCCTTGACCCCTCGGTCCTTGCAATCTACCGCCCCATCTCCAACCTCCCTTTCCTCTCCTAATTCTTTGATGTGTTGTCACCTCCCAAATCCGTGCCCATCTTTCCAGCAACTCCATCTTTGAATCCTTCCAATTCATTTCCACCCCTGCCACATTACCTAAACGGCTCTTATCAAAAATCACAAATGACATCCTGTGTGACTGGTTCTGTGGTAAACTATCCCTCCTCATCTTTCTCAACCTGCGTGCAGCCGTTGACGTGGCTGACTACACCACCCACCTCCAACGCCTCTCCTCTGTCGTCTAGGTGGGTGGGACTGCCCTTGCCTGTTTCCATTCTTATCTATCCTGTCATAGCCAGGGAATTGCTTGCAATGGCTTCTCTTCCCAGTCCCACACCATTACCTCTGGAGTCCCCAAAGGATCTATCCTTGGTGCCCTCCTATTTCTCATCTACATGTTGCTCCTCATGACATCATCCAAAAACATGTCAGGTTCCACATGTACACTGATGATACTCAGCTCTCCCTCACCACCACCTCTCGCAACCTCTCACCTGCCTTGGATTTGTCACACTGCTTGTCCAACATCCAGTACTGGATGAGCAGAAATTTCCTCCAAATAATTATTGGGAAGACCAAAACCAGTGTCTTTGGTCCCCACCACAAACTCCATTCCCTAGCCACTGACTCCATCCCTCTCCCTGCCCACTGTCTGAGGCTGAACCAGACTGTTCGCAACCTTGGTGTCACATTTGACCTTGAGGTTATCTTCCAACCACATATCACCAAGACCACCTACTTCCACCTCTATCACCACCATCTCCGCCTCTGCCTCAGCTCATGTGCTGCTGAAATCCTCATCCGTGCTTTTGTTACCTCTAGACTTGACTAATGCAATACTCTCCTGGCTGGCCTTCCATCTTCCACCCTCCATAAACTTGAACTCATCCAAAATTCTGCTGCCCATATCCTAACTCACCAAGTCCTGTTCACCCATCACCCCTGTGCTTTCTACATTGGCTCCTGGCTCAGCAACGCCTCAACTTTAAAATTCTCATTCTTGTTTTGAAATCCCTCCGTGGCCTTGCCCTTCCTCATCTCTGTAATCTCATCCAACCCTACAACCCTCCAAGATCTCTGTGCTCCTCCAAATCTGGCCTCTTGCACATCCCCAATTTTAATTGCTCCGCCATTGGTGACCGTGCCATTAGCTGCCTAGGTTCCAAGTTCTGGAATTCTCTCCATCTCGCTCTCCTCCTTTAAGATGCCCTTTAAAACCTACCTCTTCTGTCCTAATATCTCATGTGGTTTGGTGTCAAATTTGATTGATAAACATTCCAAGGTGCTTCACAGGAGCGTTAAGCTACTATATAAATGTAAGTTTTTGTTGCACACTTATTTTCAGTCATCATGATGGAAGCCAGTTTATTAGGAGTCAAAGGAGATATGGGTTTGCTGATGTAACTACTGATGGCAACACCAACATGAAAAGGACTCCCTTAGTGCAGAGTTGTTTATATACTAATTAAGTTCTCAATTACATGAGACATTGTTGAAACAGATGATCCAACTGGAAGTTCTGGGAAATTCAACATGCTGCACCAAATCCCAAAGAAAGCTGGTTATCGGTCCCATTTACCATCTACTCGTGAGGCCACTAGGTGATAATGGATAAGGAAGGACATTCAGCCGACCTTAGCTTCTGCATCCAGAATAGCCCTAAAGTACCCCCACTGCAGCATCCAATTGGTTCTCACCCCGCCCCATCTCTGGAACCTCCTCCAGCCTTACAACCCTCCGAGCTCTCTGCACTTCTCCAATTCTGGCTCTTGTGAATCTCCAATTTTCATTGCACCACCATCGGCGGCTGTGCCTTCAGCTGCCTAGACCCCAGGCTCTGGAATTCCCTCCCTAAACCTCTCTCTCCTCCTTTAAGACCCTCCTTAAAACCTACCTCTTTGACCAAGTTTTTGGTCACCTGTCCCAATATCTCCTTATGTGTCGCAAGTGTTGAATTATGTTCGATAACGCTCCTGTGAAGCGCCTTGGGACATTTTCCTATGTTAAAGACACTGTATAAATGCAAGTTCTTGTTGCTGATTCTAGGGATTCTGCCTCATCTGTTCTACTATTCTCTCTGGGAGTCCATTTCATATTTTGATCACTGAAGAAAAACCGCCTGATATTAGTCCTAAATGTGCTTTCCACCAGTTTAAACCTGTGACCCCTTGTCCTACTTTTGCAATTTAAATTACTCAAGCCACTAACGAAGAGCACTCCGAGTAATGAATTGCAACAAACTGATATTCAAGGTACGCTTGTAGCATTATCTAATTGTAGACACATGGCAAGACTTTTATCACCTGGCTTTGCATTATTCAAAAGATTGTCTACTTTGGAAACATTCACAGAAAACAACTAACCCTACTGGTCACTGATGGCAAACTCAATGAATGTTTTGTTTTTCAATGTGCTGTTCATCTAGTCATCCAAACTCAATATGGGTCTGAAGCAGGGGCAAATCTGTATTCAGGCAAAATGGCAATTTAAGGATACCATTTTAATCTTCTAAAGTCAACACAAATGTGTCCAGGATTTATGTTCTTTGTATCACTGTATTACTACATACTAACTCTTCAGTATAAAACTAAATTTTACATATTGTAAAAAGTTCAATAAAGATATGAATCTGGACCTTCTCTTGCCAGTTAGTTTACCAGCCAATTTTTAACATACTTTTATTTGGTGGCAACATCTACTGCCAGGTTTCCTATTGGCTGCAGTGAGTTACCACAAAAGAAATTGAATTAACCAACTTATCTCCAGATCTGTGCGTGTGTGCCAGGAGAGGGATTAACAAATGAACAAAATAAAAAAAATGTCTTTCCTGCAACTAGGCCCCTCTGGTGTTTGAAAAAAAAGCAAAAAAAAACAATTGTATAATCAAAGGGTTAAATGCATCTTCTGTTCATAGATGCTCATTTTACTTAAAATGGTTAAACAAATCTTCCTCCCCCACCCCCTGGTCAGATCCTCATCTTGGAAGGATAACATATTACTCAGAAGTATAAAGGCTAACTATATTTTTGCCATTAAGAATCAAATATTGCTAAAATCAAACCATCTGAAGTACTGTGACAAGTCATATATTCATTTTTTTGAAGCTTGTCACACTTTGTGCATTATTACCATGACCAAATTAAAATCTTCAATTAGTATTACAGCAAACTAATCACTTTTTCTAGCTTCTAACCAGCATATTTAAGCAATAAACAACATCCCCACGTATTGTAACAAGAAACTGAGTCTAGACTGTTTAACTGGACATTCTAGAAGAGAATTGAAATGGCTAAGTAGCTTGAGCCCTTCAATTTAATTACTTAGATTCAACTCTCTCAACACTGTGTACAGGTAAGTTCATTACTGTTGTTCAAATCACTATCAAAAATATATTTTTTTCAAATTTGTTGGACGATTTCCATATATTGCAGCAAGCTGCTAGGCCAATAGTAGGATTGCTCCAATGCTACCAATATTATTCACTGGTTAGGATCCCATCTAGTTTTTCACATCTCATGAAGACATCATCAGTTGGCCTGATTGTATTCCATTGAGGTTGAAGTTGAAATTTTGGCATTCAGCCGATCAGAATCTTGCATTTTCCAATACCACAATCAATTATAATTCAAAAGCAAAAAATAATCCAACAATTTATTTCTAACCACACTAAAATGAAATAGATCATTTGCAATCCAGTTGTACCAACTCATTTCAATTTTGGCATGAAACCAAAAGCTTTCCGTTGATTTCATATCAAGGTATATGTTTGTCAGATACATGGGTGAATACATTGCTTCAGAATGTAAACAGTTATGAATTTTCATGACATTTTTCTACAATTTATTAGAATTTTTTTTGAGAGAAATACTGCAGCAAATCAAATCAGCTGTTAACAAATGTTAACAAACAAGCCGCAAAAACAGCAGGCAGTGTATAAACCTAGTAATTAGTCCACATGTTAAAAGAAATAGGAGTAATTTAGGCAGTCAAGTGCAGCATTGCTAAAATCTAGAATCTGGTCACCAACATCCTATACTGTTTTACTGTATTAAAATGCTTGCTATTCCTCAGTATAAAAATCAGAACAAAATGACCTCATACTAGAACTCAATGAATTACTATCGTGAACTTAGCTGCAGACTATTTCAGAGAGGATTAACAAAAAAATTGTTGTAACTAACTGAATATATGAAGTCATTTAATTTGATTATCTTTATTTAAAAGTGGTGAAAATAAAATTTAATTGAGAGCCCAACAAAGAAAAACTATTTTGATAAATTGACAAGATCAGCACACATCTTCTCAAAACTAAAGACAGTTGAGTCTGTAAGACAACCACACAGTGAAAATTAAATATGCACAACTTCATAGAACTGACATTTAACAGAATAAATTGATTTTTCCCCAACCAGACAAGATTCCGATTATTAAAATCTGGAGTGAATAGATCATTGATGGTTATTGACATGGGTTTCTTTGGACCCAAAATAGTTGTTGATTCCAGAACCTACTCAAAGTTTTGCAATTGCTAATTAGGGGGAAATGGTTTTGCAAATTAAGGTTACAACAACAAAGAGACAAAAGCTTTAGTGGCTATAGATGGAATGTTTCTGCCGTAAAGAGTTGTTCCTATTAATTAATTTCTTTTTCCTTTGGCATTAACTCCCTCGCAGCCTTCCTTTCATGCCACCCAAAGTTTTGAAGCACGAGTATCAGAGGTGCCACAACTTTGGAGCACAAGGAAATAAAACATTTTGCTGTTCCAGTTATTTCAAATCATTCAGAAAATAGTTTACCAGAAAAAAGGAAATAATATTTATGCAGTGTGTCTCAAAGCCCAAAAAAAACACTGTCCCTTATCCCCATAAGAAACAAAGATTGAAATAAGAGTCTTACCACAGTACGGATTCCTGGTTGAAAAGGATCCGGCACATTTAATTCATGTACCAAATAGAAACTGAATTTAGTACACAAATGTATATTTCCAGGAAAAGGGTATCTGAGGTTAAGAGCATTGTAATCAGATCTATTTAGCCTGGCCAGATCCTATACTTTATCCCTTTTCTGTTCCAAAGATACAGATGCTGCTTGTTTAACTGAACATGCAGCTCCTTTAAGAGTGACTGCGCTTCTCCGGCCAGAGACTTTTTTTTTTTTACATTAAAGGCACTATATAAATGTAAGCTGTTTATTTTCCTTTGGGGGGGGAGGGGGGGTGGATGAAGGAGTTCCAAGTCTTCCCTGGCCTCACCACTTCCCTGTCGATAAGAAGGCGAGTAGCTTGCTTGTTGGATTTTGCTAACAGCTCTCTGTAACGGGCCCCCAACAAGTTTGCGAGAGTAGCACAGGGTGACTTGTGTACCAGTTATTAATGTGACTACATTTGGGGAGATGGTAGGGAAAAGCATACATAGTGATAGCTGTGCTACTGAGGAGAGGTTCGAAGCCTAAGATCAAGAACACAGCATATAGATAATCACAAGCTTGAATCTGCATTAGGTCACTGTGGTGCAACACGTTGGGTTACCAAAACACCATGACTATTATAGAACAACTTCCATTATGCATATGTACATTACATGTATTCCTCAATAAAGATAAAAGATTAAGGGGCTATAATTCCAGTTTTTACAAGGATGAGAGGTGTGGATATTGCCGATCTAAACAGATAACTTCTGTACACAGTTTATGGAGCAAGCAGGCTTGATGTGGCACTTTCGTGTACACACTTTTTAAACATTGACATTTTTAGCAGTCGGACTGCAAAAAAAAATTAAGGCCTCGTTAAATTAGAGATCTAATTTGAGAAAGTGCCACAGGCTAACATAAATCTACAAATGGAATGGCACTAAGGATAATTTTAGTGTTACGAGAGTAGTCGAGTATGCCATATTCTGTATGCTGTAAAAATGGTTAGTCTGGTCATTTATCTGCTCCAGTCACATAAATGTATTTGGATTTAAATGTATTCTTCAGTTTAATTTTTTTTTTAAACAAAAAAGTCAGTATCTATTTACTACCTTCAAAAAATTTTTCCCCATCAATCTCACTATTTGCAATGTAGACAGTAGTTATGCATTCCTGACTATCTACACCAAAACCTTGTGTCATAGGTAGAAAATGATACCATAACAAACAGTAGGCTCACTATTAATGTCTGTCACTCTACCTAACCCAGAGACGGGGAAAATACAGAATCAGCTTACAATGAGATAAATTCTTTTTTTTTTTTTTAATTCATTCATGGGATGTGGACGTCACTGGCAAGACCAGGATTTATTGCCCATCCTTAATTGCCCTTGAGAAGGTGGTGGTGAGCCGCCTTCTTGAACCACTGCAGTCCGTGAGGTGAAGATACTCCCACAGTGCTGTTAGGTAGGGAGTTCCAGGATTTTAACCCAGCGACAATGAAGGAACGGTGATATATTTCCAAGTCAGGATGGTGTATGACTTGGAGGGGAACTTACAGGTGGTGGTGTTCCCATTTGCCTGCTGCCCTTGTCCTTCTAGGTGGTAGAGGTCACAGGTTTGGGAGATGCTGTCGAAGAGGCCTTGGAGAGTTGCTGCAGTACTGCGCCACAGTGCGCCGGTGGTATTCTACAGTGTTTCTTCTTTTTATTTCCCCCCAAGCAATTTCACCCTCCGACACTGCATCTTCTGACAGCACTGATCCCCTGCTGGGGGTGTGATTCCATGGTGCCAGCTGCTCTCAGTTTTTGTTTTGCACCAGCGATGTATGAGCCATAATAGTGAGTGTCACCAGGCTGTTTGATCACATCATAGTGGAGCCCGCTTTCCTTCTGATGTTTGCATTTATGTACTCAAAACAACATCATGGACGTTAATCAGGACTGGGGACCCTGGATGATTTTTCTCTCCCTAAACCAAGGGTTAGGAGGCCAATTATTGCAGCCTAATGCCATACCAGCTAAAACCAGCACGAACCAGAGTTCAAACCTCTGATTTCTTTGGTCTGTATGGCTAAACTACTAGCTTGATAAACTCACGACGAGAGGAATATTCCCAATACTGTTAAATACAAAATGAAATGCATTCTTCTGCAAAGTATTAAGCAGAAAACATTGGCATCAAAACTAAATGGATGGTGAAGTAATAAAACTCTTGAAAAAGTATTACATTAATATTTTTCTTCATATAAACTTCCTACTGGTACAATAAAGCACAGAATTAAAACGTCACAATTATATCATAATCCCTGAATGTTACTTTGTTCCACCAGTATGAATTGGACCATACTTGCTTCTTTCATAAAACAAAAAACAGAACATTACATAGAAGTGGAGTCTGTATTTCAGTGCACTTGTGATAAAGACCCAGTTAATATACTTACATCCCATCTTCCTCAAGTTAAATAGAACCTAGATTCCACTGACTAATGTATAATATCCTGTATTTATTTTGGATCTACCCCAGCTTGTTGAGACATTTTGGAGCTACCTGAAGTATTTTTTTTTCTGTTTTATGATAGTTTGAGCTAATCCCATTAAAACAAGTCTACAGTATTTTTTCTCCTTTTAATTGAACTGAAAGGAAAAATTTGCAGGGCTATGGGGAAAGAACAGGGGAGTGGGACTAAATGGATAGCTCTTTCAAAGAGCCTGCGCAGGCACGATGGCCTTCTGTGCTGTATGGTTCTACTATAGCTAAGTAATCCAGCCTGCCATTATATCTTTAGAATTGTTTCATACTCCACCATTACTATTAGTAAAGCCACCCCTGCTCTCTGCTGTCATCTAAAAGCCTAGTCTGGACAGGGATCTCTGCAGATTTACTGGTATTTTCTCCTTCATCAATCAGGTGCAATTTGCTTCATCACTTGTTGCAAACTTAAACCCAAAAATATTTAAAATCATAAACAAATAAGTTAAGATAGCAATGAAAAAGGTCAATGCCAGGTGGGTTAAATCACTATCACTGGGAATCCTTCAGACATGCCTGCAAAAATCTCAACTTTGGAAATAGTTGAACTCGACAGCTGGAAATCTTATTGACTTACTGTAAAAAGGTGAGTAAAATACATCAAGGGATGATGTGGATGAATTGAAGAATGTCTGGCTTCAGGGAGAACTGTCATGTTATATGAACATTCTTCTGTCAAAATTCTACTGGTATATTCTTTAAAGAATGCACAACTAGATAACTAGATCTTTGCCTACAATTCAATCTTGATTTATAACCTAATAAAAAGGCAGCTTTCTTGACCAACATAAAAAGTTTGTTTATTTTATGGTTGTAAATGTAACTGGAATAGCTATTAAAAAGACTTGCATTCATATATACTTGCATTCACAACCTCAGGATGTCCTGAAGTGCTTTAGAGCCAATAAAGTACTTCTGAAGTGTAATCACTGTTGTAATGTAGGAAACCGTGGCATTCAATATGTGCACAGCATGATCCCACAAACAGCAATGTGATAATAGTCAGATAATATGTTTAGTGATGCTGGTTGGAGGATAAATATTGGCCAGGACACAGGGGAGAATTCCCCAGCTCTTCTGTAAAATAGTGCCCTAGGATCTTTTACATCCACTTGACAAGGCAGATGTTGGGCTTAACATCTCAACCGAAAGACGACACCTCCAACAGTGCAGCATTCCCTCAGTACTGCACGTGAATGCCAACCTAGATTTTGCAAATCTAGATATTGGAATAATACTTCACACAAATGAGAAATCAAAGTGGTAACTTATGTTAAATAATACTCAATCACCACATATTGTTTCACTTTTAGAATCAAAGTAATGAGCCAGAAATTGCTGTGAAAATAATGGTGACGCTAATAGCGTTTGCCGTTATTTATGTGTAAAGGGTACTGCGACTTCAGGCGAAGAGTTGATGCACAGTTTAATGCCAATATCGAAAAGTTGCTGTCCGAGCTGTGCGTTCCGCCATTAGCTTCGTGAAAACGCCATTTTGCTGTCTCACCACTGAAATGCATTGAATGGTGTTAAATGCTGTATTTGAATGGTAGATACGAACTAAACTCGCCACAGAAAGTTACATCTTGTTATTTTAAGTCTAACTATCCTTTTAACTACATGATAATTGTTAATTACTACCAGTCAACCTCTCTGGCACCGAAAATTAACTATTACAAGTGTTAAGTCTCATTCCTTCAGGTAGTGAATTGTAGTTGGAGATGTTTAAAATATAAATTTTACATTTTTAAAAAACTTTTCCTTTCTGTCTATTTTTCCCCTCTCTCTTAATCCAATCTTTCTTTCCCTCTCTATTTCTCTTTCTGTACCTTATTTGACATTGAATTCACCCGCTCTAATTTACACTTCCTTCTCAATCCTTGCGCTGTTTATTTCACAATCCTTCAATATGATTGGTTAAGAAGATACACAGTTGCTTTTCCCTGTTCACCCAAATCCCAGATGCCGGGTTTCCCTCACTGTGCCGTTATAAGCTCGCACTTTCAGCAACTTTTGTTATGCAAAAAACTAAATGTGCAAGGACAAGCCTAACTAATGGCAGACACTGTTAGATGTCCTGCTACAGTAAATCATGGCCCAATATTTAAGGTTCCATTAGGAGCTGTGCATCCAAAGAATTGTTCCCCACTAGTACTGAATCTCAGACGCAGTCATTCATACTAAAGCACAATGCAACTCAACTCGTTCTTGTGAACACTTGCCAGTTCCAATTCATGCCCATGCTGTTTATGAAAGAAGTACAGCAACTCAATACGACTGGTGGAATATCCTAATTTTGGTTCGAAAGAATAAAAAGAGAACTTAAAAAAAAAGTTTAATTTCAAATCATTCTCTACAAAATAGAATTGTAGTTTTTGATCCAATGCCTGAAATAAACGGAAGCTTTCACAATCCTGTAGCTATTAATACCCAGTTTGCGCCACAGTCGGATTTCCATCTCTCTAAACACTCTGTCGCAAAAGAGCCAGCTGTGGTAACTGAGTATTTTAACCCTGCAACAGTTAAAAAACATTATATGCAACATTTTTACTGCAGACTTTTTTTTTGAAGCTTCTTAAATATTCACTTTTTTTTCTACTTAACGTCTGAAAATTTACTCGCTGCATATTTCCAATGTTGTGTACAACAGTGAAATCTGGCCAATCAACAGGATGTTACTTCATGGGGAGCACTCTTAGGATACATCAAAAACTTTGACGTAATTTTTTTTTGATTGCCGTCTTTGTACAATTTTCGGATGGTTATGCTGGAACAACTGCAGGTTTGGTTTAAAAATCAGTTTACCAGCTGCCATGCACAATGAATATTGGGCAGCTTTAGCATAGAGAAGCGCTTACTCTGTCAACTCTCAACATCGTGTGTTGTGTTTTTTTTCTGCCCATTTAAGGAGTTGGCTTTCGAGACTAAATTTACATCGTATTGTTGTGCACTTTTCTTAATTAAACAGGTTGCAATTTCGACGATTGCCTCACAAGAACGCCGTGGATGGTCCCCTCTACGGCTAAATTGAGACAAATCAGGGTCACAATTCCAAGCTCATGTAATTTTCAAACCTCTTTTACTGTAAAATGTTTACGTTGAAATTGTCATTGGAAACAACATTAGTGAAACATCTAACTGAAAAGGTGTTTATCCTTAGCTACAACTTTCATGTAAATATATAAACGCACATTTGAACAAATAGACCACACTACTACTTGTTAGCTGTTAAACATAAGGCCACTAAACACAAGTAATTTACAAGTTGCAAGTTGTTCAAGTAAGTTTTTTTTGCAGATTTATCGAGTTTCAGCCCGACCACATCATTCACTAACAAGTATCAAAAGATCGGTGGCACAGCATCAATCATTGCACGATTAACTGTTTTTAAAACCAGTATCCGGCATTCACCATTTTCAACACAGCTTTGCTATGTAACATAGAGATTACACCTTTGAAACTAAACCTAGATAGAATTCTGTAGCGAGCTTAAGTTTGGTTTGTTTTTAACAGGTTGCACCGTTTGGTGGCGTTATCCTACAAGATCATTTTCTCTCAGGTGAGCAAACTGACAGCCAGGTAGCTTAACCCGCCTTATCGCAGCACTTTAAATCAAACGCATAGATGCAGCCACCGGCAAGATTCGTGCACTTGACTCGATTTTCCTCATTTAAAAAATCAGTTGCAATGCCAAAACAGCCGACTTTTTTTTTAAAGTGTGAAAGAAAATGGGTTTCTGAAACTAGCTGCTCACCTTTGCAGAATCCTATTAACGGCCCTCGGTCAAGTCCGGAGCTGCTATCCCCGTCCTCCCCTTCCTCAATCGCGGGCAGGCTTTCAGTCACACACCACAGCCCCGTATCACATTTGCCGAACTCGGCGTCCAGGTCCCCGCACGTGTCCCCCTTCTGCTTGGCGCACATCAGGCAGCAGTCGCAGGCGTCCAGGACCTTGCCACCCGGGCAGGCTCGCGGCTCCTCGCACCGTTCCCGGTTGCACGGCTGGCAGTCGCGTGCCCGTCCACTCACGGCGCGCCAACAGCTGGACCACAACAAGCAGACCGCAAGCAATCCGGCGCCGTCACACCGCTTCCTCAACATGACAGCTCCCCCCTCCCCCCCCCCAAAAAAAAGAGACGATACTTATAATAAACTTTTTTTTTTAAAAAAGGTGTCTGAACTGCAGAACCCTATAGTCACTTTCCCTTGACACTTAAAAAAAAAAGCGCCCCAAGTTGTTCCAACAATGTATTAATTAGTTTCGCCCCTTCCCCACAATAAAAGGTAGAAATTCTCACGAGGTATTTTTTGCCCCCCCCCCTCCACCCCTGACTGTGGAGCTCCAGTCCTTATTTTTAATGCGCTGTCAAAATAGGTACAGCTCAAGCGGTTGTGCGTTGAGTGAAGCAGTTTACAAATGCGCTTCTCGTCTCTGTGTGTCTCTCTCTGGTTCTGGGGCTGCGCTCCCGGGCCGCTCTGAATGAGCCCAGCCAGTGACGCGCACTGATTGACAGCTCCGCTCGCCGCGCGCGCCCTCGCCTCTCCTCCCCGCCCTGGCGCAGAGCTCACGACCGGCGGACACCCGGCCAGCTGGCGGTCGTGCTCGGCGGCGACCCGCAATTAAAGTTGAACACTGTTATCAGGAAAGGGATTGCACCCAAGTGGTCAGGCACAGCAAGTTACTGATTGCTTTCTTCAGTTCAGCAGTTTCTCCCAGCTCTTCGGCGTTTTGTTATGCTTTGTCCAAGGTTCCATTCAAACTTTTCCATTTCAAAAGGGGGATAAAGAAGCAATAAATAAGTGAGAAAAATTGCAGACTTAATAATAAAAGCTAAGTTGTGATGAAGGCATTTGAAATAATCAGACTGAACATGACTTAAGTCGTTTCTCTTCAAACAATTATGGTTTTGTTTACACTGTTTTCCAATTTTTTTTGCCTCCTCACCACCTTTCATTCCACTTTATCCTAATTTCATCATCATTGTGAGAATGCTCCTTCAGAGCATTGCTTGGTGGATCGTATGTCTCCATCTCTCACGGTCCTCGGCTCTCCTTATGGTGGAGAAGATATATCAGTTGTAACAGTCAGGTGCTTCTTGGCCTTCCGGGAGGGCTTCGGATGACAGATTCAGAGTCTCCTGGACGTGTCGTGTGACCGGTCAAGCCTGTCCACGCGCGATAAACACCTTTCGGCAATTGTGACACTTAGGGCAGGTTTGCTAGGTCGGCTTGCAAGACAGTCCAAGTCTCTGACGCATACAGGAGAATTGCAGTAATTCAGGTATTATACAGGCAAAGTTTTGTCACCACTCCAATCCTCACCGAGCTGTTAGTCTCTGAGTACAAAGCAGAGACCAATCATATGACTTTGAAGATGGAAAATATTTGCCAAAGTGCAGGTCAATACACAGAATCAAACGCTGACTTAAGGTCACATATAGCAGGCGATGATATTTTCGCCTAGTATATGCAAGCAGGTTGAAAGTCAGTATCCGATCGACTGTCGACCTGCCGGGGGTGAAGCTACTTTGCTCACCTCTTATAGAAGAGATCTTAATCAGCTGAGAAGCATATGAGCAAACGCCTCTCCTATGACAGAAAGAAGAGTGATGCCCCATTAGTTACCGCACTCAGCTCTGCTTCCGTTGCCCTTATAGATCGGCAAGATCACCTCATGATGCCAATCCTTAGGAATAATTTTAAATTCTCAAACCCTAGCAAAGAGCTGGTATAGGTAGTCAATCAATGGATCCCCACCAGCTCTGAGAAGTGCTGCTGGTATTCTACAACGGCATGGAGTCTTGCTTAACTTCATATTTCATACCTTAGCGACTTCCTCTGGTGATGGAACAGAAACCGAAATGCTTGGGTCAGGTACTGCCATGGAAGCTGCCTAGGACAGCACCTCAGAAGGAGGGGCAGGTGGACGATTAAGTTCACCACTGAAATATTGGCCCATAATTTCCGATCGGAGGCTTCCTGCGTGCGGATGCCTCCTATCGGAAAAAAATCTACGAACTTACCTGAGGGCTCCGGAGGTGCGGCCATTTCCGATCCTGGGCCTCTCCAAAGTCGAAATGCGCAGAGCCCACGTATCCCAGGGGCGCATGCAGTTCGCAAGCGTCCCTGGGAACACGTGGGCCAGGCCAGCCAATAGGAGAAGGGAATCTCCCTTCATACTTTTGACAGATAGACCTGTCAAATATATGAATGGAGATCACCCCAAAAACACAGTAAAACATGAAATAATTTTTTTAAAAATCATGTTTTTAAAATGAGTTAAAATTACAATAAATTAAATATTTTAAACAAAAATTGAATTAAAGATTTTTACGGGGCTAAAAATAAACTTACCTTTTTTAAAAGTATTTTAAAATTGTAAATGAGTGAAAAAAAATGTTTTTTTAAAACTTTTTTCAACTCCTATGCTGATAAAAGCAGGCCTTACGCCTGCTTTTACCAGGCGTAAGATTTCTGAGGGTTTTCTGCGGGCGGAGGGTCTGCAGAAAGCGGAACTCTCCCCCCGCAGAGGCCCTTCTCCAGGGCAGGCGTCCGATCTGTCAAGATCAGAAATGCCGGTTTTCAGCGCATGCGCTTCACATGCCTGAAACTGGTATTTCCGATGTCCCTACGGATGTGTACACAGCCCGTACACACCCATAGGGATCGGAAAATACGGGCCATTATCTCTCCATTGCTCCGTCTGCTCATTCTGATCCATCAAGAGGGATCCATCTGAGGCTTTGAGGGGCAGAAATATGGGGACCTTGACGTCTCAGTATTTTAAATGCAACAAATGCATTTGGTTTTCAGAAACCATCCTCAGCCTCATTTGCGATTCTAATCAGCCCAGGCTGTTTGGTCGTTCTTTATTGCTCACCTTCTCTTCAAGTTAAGTTCTCTGCATAGAATCATAGAATGGTTACAGCACAGAAGGAGGCTATTCGACCCGTCGAGCCTGTGCCAGCTCTCTGCAAGAGCACTTTAGCTAGTCCCACTCCCCTGCCCTTTCCACATAGCCCTGCAAATTTTTTTCCTTCAGGTACTTATCCAAATTCCCTTTTGAAAGCCACAATTGAATCTGCCTCCACCACCCTTTCAGGCAATGCATTCCAGATCCTAAGCACTCGCTGCATAAAAAAGTTTTTCCTCATGTCGCCTTTGGTTCTTCTGTCAATCACCTTAATCAGTATAAGAGTAAAGACATCTTACTGCAATTATATAGGGCCCTGGTGAGACCACACCTGGAGTATTGTGTACAGTTTTGGTCTCCTTACCTAAGGAAGGATATACTTGCCATAGAGGGAGTACAATGAAGTTTCACTAGACTGGTTCCTGGGATGGGGGGATTGTCCTATGAGGACAGATTGAGTAGACTAGGCCTATATTCTCTAGAGTTTAGAAGAATGAGAGGTGATCTCGTTGAAACATACAAAATTCTTACAGGGCTTGACAGGGTAGATGCAGGGAGGATGTTTCCCCTGGCTGGGGAGTCGAGAACCAGGAGTCACAGTCTCAGAATAAGGGGTCGGCCATTTAGGACTGAGATGAGGAGAAATTTCTTCACTCAGAGGGTGGTGAATCTTTGGAATTCTCTACCCCAGAGGGCTGTGGAGGCTCAGTCGTTGAGTATATTCAAGTCAGAGATCGATAGATTTTTGAATATTAAAGGAATCAAGGGATTTGGGGATAGTGCAAGAAAGTGGAGATGAGGTAGAAGATCAGCCATGATCTTATTGAATGGCGGAGCAGGCTCGAAGGGCAAAATGGCCTACTCCTGCTCCTATTTCTTATGTTCTTATGTTATGTTCTTAAATCTGTGTCCTCTGGTTCTCGACCCTTCTGCTAATGGGAACAGTCTCTCTCTATCTACTCTGTCTCGACCCCTCATGATTTTGAACCCCTCTATCAAATCTCCTCTTAACCTTCTCTGCTCTAAGGAGAACAACCACAGCTTCTCCAGTCTATCCACGTAACTGAAGTCCCTCATCCCTGGAACCATTCTTGTAAATCATTTCTGCACCCTCTCCAAGGCCTTCACATCCTTCCTAAAGTGCGGTGCCCAGAATTGGACACAATACTCCAGTTGAAGCCGAACCAGTGTTTTATAAAGGTTCATCATAACGTCCTTGCTTTTGTACTCTTTGGGCTGGATTTTGATACTGGGGTGGGTTGGGGTTGTGTCATCCACTTTTCGTGTTATCCACCCAACTGCAATTCTATATGGGAGATTGATGCGATTTTCACCTAATTGGGCAATTGAGTTCCAGCATGTGGGAACCCATGAACCAATTAATGTTTTCAGTCTGAAAGTCGCCTCTGATGATGTCATCATTACTGCTGCATTGAAGGTCTTCAGAGACTGCCTGGCCTTTGCTGTGAGAGGACCTGAAGGCAAAATGAGCAGCAGTAGACCTAGGTCTGCTCCCAGATATTTTTCCTACTACTACTACTACTACTCCGTTGTAATAGTGGACCTGCAGCTCATAGTCAGCTTTCGAAATGTGTTACCACCAGGTTTCACATTCGTGGTTCAGAACAGGCGTGCTTCACGTAGAACAAGGGTTAAAATCACAAAGGCCTTTCAAAATGGCATTATAGAGCCAATTTAGTGCTTGTTAAGGGCCTTAACAGCCTATCCTGCCTCTTAAAGGCGGGACGGAGTCGGGACCAGCAGACACGATTTAATGAAAATTGCGTGGAGGTGGGATGGAGGTGGACTTGTGCCCGCCCGCCAGTTTTCGCAATTTTAACCCCCCACACACCTCCAAACCCGCCTCCATGGGTCAATGAAAATCCAGCCCTATGCCTCTATTTATGCTTTTTTAACCGCTTTCTCAACCTGCCCTGCCACCTTCAACGATTTGTGCACATATACCCTCAGGTCTCTCTGTTCATGCACCCCCTTTAGGATTGTACTCTTTAGTTCATAATGCCTCTCCCCGTTCTTCCTACCAAAATGTATCACTTCGCACTTTTCTGCATTAAATTTCATCTGCTACGTGTCCACCCATTCCACCAGCCTGTCTATGTCTTCTTGAAGTCTATCACTATCCTCCTCACTGTTCACTATACTTCCAAGTTTTGTGTCATCTGCAAATTTTGAAATTGTGCCCTGTACACCCAAGTCTAAGTCATTAATATATATCAAGAAAAGCAATGGTCCTAGTATCAACCCCTGGGGAACACCACTGTATACCTTCCCCCAGTCCGAGAAACAACTGTTCACCACTACTCTCTGTTTCCTGTCACTTAGCCAATTTCGTATCCATGCTGCTACTGTCCCTTTTATTCCATGGGTTTCAACTTTGCTGGCAAGCCTATTATGTGGCACTTTATCAAATGCCTTTTGGAAGTCCATGTACACCACATCAACCGCATTGCCCTCATCAACCCTCCCTGTTACCTCATCAAAAAACTTAATCAAGTTAGTTAAACACGATTTGCCTTTAACAAATCCTGGTAGAGCGCAGCAAACCCGGAAGTCCGGGTTTCCCCGCACGCTGTGTAGTTTTAACTCCACAGCGTGCGTGTGACATCTCGGTCAGGATCCCTGCCTGATTGACAGGCTGGCTTCCAATCTGCCGGAGAACGCTGGAGAAGAGGCCATAACCACATGTCGGTGCGAGTCCCGACCCGCACTCCTGCTCCTCCCGGCCCACAAGGATTGCTCGCCTTGCTGCAGCTGCCAGGAATCACGAAGCCCGGGAACCCCGGCCGGCCACAGTTAAACCTGCATAGCAGGTTAAATCCGAGGCATGCAGCCTCATTAGAATATTTAAAGTGCCAACCTGCCTCCTGGGAGTGGGTTGGCTGCCCGCCTCCATCCCGCCTCCGTTAAAATCGGATGTGGATGGGTTGGAGGTGGGTTGGGGTCAGGATTAAGGTTTTTAACACATTAACCTCCCACCCAACCCCAACCCACCCATTTTTTGGGGTTAAAAATCCTCCCCTGAAAGTGCACATTTGTAGATCACAATCTCGGAGGATGATAACACCATTCCTGCTAATCCTTTGGGGGGCAGTTTTAGATGATGTTGCTGTAGCCATCCAGATACCTTCAGCCAACAGGGTACCAGAAGATGCACCCAATGCTATAGTTAACTTACCACCTCTGGCCAGTGATGTGGAATAATGTCAGTAGATGACCAATCCAACAATTAATTAGACAAGGGATTTCCCAGACAACTTGCTGGGTTGATATGGTATATCCATGATGATCAGGTATGGATACCCTAGGATGGTTACCTTGCGAGGCAATTGGCCCCATGGAGTGCAGTTTTGAAATCATAGTTTCCCTTCGCCCAGAGGACCTGAGAAGGTTGAGCGAGTACAGTCTGCCCTGGTTTGGATTCACAGTTTTCCCTCTCCTAAATACAGTTGGTTCGCAGCACCTTTTTTCCATGTTATTCAATGCAACCCCTTTGGGTTTCCCCAAGAAGAGCTTCCCCTATCCACGACCCACGACTGACACCTCTATGCTGTTGTGTCCCAGCAGAAATTTATGGCTTTATTTTTTTGTTTTCTTGTCAATTTGTTTCAGAATTTTCTTTCCTTCCCATTAATCATAATTGGCCCGTAATTTCCAATAGGAGGCTTCCTGCATGCGGATGCCTCCTATCGAGAAAAAATCTACGCCCTTACCTGAGGGCTCCTGAGGTCCAGCCATTTCCGATCCTGGGCCTCTCCATGACGAAATGCGCAGGGCCCATGTATCTCAGGGGCACATGCGGTTCGCAAGCGTCCCTGAGATCACGTGAGCCATGGGGAGCCAAATGGGAGAAGGGAATCTCCCTTCATACTTTTGGCAGATAGACCTGTCAAAAGTATGAATGGGGATCACTGAAAAAAGACACTAAAACATTAAATACATTTTAAAAAAACATCACATTTTTAAAACGAGTTAAAATTACATTAAATTAAAAAATTTGTAAAAAAAATTTAATTTTTGAAAAAATAATTAAAGTTTTTTACGGGTCTAAAAATAAACTTACCTTTTTTTAAAAGTATTTTAAAATTATAAATGAGTGAACATTTTTTTTTTACTTTTTTAAACTCTTATGCTGGTAAATACCAGGCATAAGATTTTTAAGTGATTTCAGCAGGCGGAGGTTCTCCAGGGCAGGTGTCCGATCTGTTCTTGACAGATCGGAAATGCCGGTTTTCAGCGCATGCGCTTGGCATGCCTGAAACCGGCATTTCCGATGTCCCTACGGGTGTGTACACAGCTCGTACACACCCCCGTAGGCATCGGAAAATATGGGCCAATTACTCCTTTATAAATTCACTCCTTGTGAATCTTGAGCTTTCTTCTCATTTGTACATAGAGCTGCTAATACCTGATATCTATAGGACCAGCGCTGAAAGGGGGCCATCAATACCCATCTCAATCCACTAAAAAAAGGTTCAATGTTTACATGTAACATTATAAAACATGTAAATAAATAATTAATTTGTCCTTTTTTGGATGAAGAGTACTGAACGTACCATTGTGAAGGTAATGCAGTGCACATGGCTTTTGCAGATAATTTAAAGGCAATATGTTATCATTAAAGTCATGATTTATTTTATTTCACCTGTAGGTATATTCACTTAAATAACACCACTGGGACTCTGATACATTCAGTATTGAATATGTCACTGAGCAATTGCCATTGTTAGTTGCCAGAATTTTTATATTGCATGAGTAATATCATTGCTAAATTAAAGAACAAGTGCATTCTGCAAAACTGACTGTGATTCATTTTCCACATGCCCTGTAAAGTTTAAATGCACATCTTGTAGGATTTTATGCCTTAGGAACCTTCTATATTCCAGATAGTATGGAAACAATGTTACAGTTGACTTGACAACTCAACTAGTCATTTATTACTAACATCACAGTTCAGCCGTAACCATCCCCTGCAGACTGGCATTTAAACAATGCTTCCCCTTGACGTGACTTTACCCGTTCCACTGCATAAAGAATGAGTCATACCTCTTGGGTACTTACGTGAGTATGTTAAGGTTAAACATTTTTTGTTGCTTGTATCATTATCTATTATTTGCATCAGATACATGCCATATATTTTTTTTATTTATTTGAGAGTTTATGCTGGTATAATACTTCAGATGTTTAAGTCACGTATTCTCATCCCCATTCAGAAGAACCTGCATGGGGTTAGCCCTGAGTAATGAACTACTAAAGAAAGAGAAAAAACCTTTTAGTTCATATAGTTTCTTCGACAGCACCTCCCAAACTCGCAATCTCTACCGCCTCGAAGGACAAGGGCAGCAGGCGCATGGGAACACCATCACCTGCAAGTTCCCCATCAAGTTGCTGACTTGGAAATATATCGCCGATCCTTCATCTTCGCTGGGTCAAAATCCTGGAACTCCCTCCCAAACAGCACTATGGGAGTACCTTCACCACACAGACTGCAGCGGTTCAAGAAGGCAGCTCACCACCACCTTCTCAAGGACAATTAGGGATGGGCAATAAATGCTGGCCTTGCCAGCGATGCCCACATCCCAGGAACGAATAAAACAAAACATCTTATCACAGGACATTCCAAAAAGTGTTCCCCGTCCCCTCCCCCCTCCCCAAGTACAGTCATTGTTCTTGTAGGCAAATGTGGCAGTCAATTTTCACACAACAAAGTAAAGGGAGAAATGTTGGCCAGAACATTGGACTCTTGTTCAAATCGTTCTATGGGATGTTTAGCATCCACCTGAGCAAACAGACAGGACATTGACTTCACATTTTATCCAAATGCTCGCATCTTCAACAATGCAGCATTCCCTCAGTATTGCACTCAGGTGTCATCTCACATTACATGCTCATGAGCTCAAGTCGGTCTCAAAGCCACAACTTACTGAGTTAGAGATGAGAGTGCTACCAGCTAAGCTAATTAGACACTTAATGCACGAGGTAAGGAAAAGCATATCCTGGATCTAGTAGAATGAATTTTACACAAACCGATGTTCTCATCATTTCAATGGGGAAGAAAAGAACCTATTGAGTATAGTATGCAGTCTATTCAAAAAGCAAACACATATTCAACAAATTAGCTATCTTTAAAATACATTTTACCTACTTTTCAACATGGAAGCCTTGTACTTCCTGTAAAAATAAACAGGTGTATTATAATTATGATGGCACCGTGTGATATTTCTGGCTGAGTGGATGAAGAATGAACTTGCCTGTACTTTCATAAAAGTTCATAATCAATTATTAGTCCCAAAGTGTTACACAGTAGCCCATTTGTGTTGATTTTTCTCAGTTCTCAGCTGGAATGATAGGTGGGATATCTCAAAACAAGAAAACCTACCTCGAAAAGCACTGAGAATAAACAATGAACCTTTCTTACTGGAAGATGTAGATAGGATGTGCCCCATTCTCTTAGCTAAAGTAGAATACATCTGTAAAGTGAAAAGATAGAATAATGTTTTGGGTGTAGACCCTTCATCAGAATTGCAGTAATTGTGGTTTTGATTTTTTAAATCGCTTGACTTTGCCCCAACATGGCCAAGTCATCATTTTGGATTCAATGGCTTAGACTTTCCACATGCCCACTCCCTAGTGATTGGGGTGCATTACCTGGAGGGTGGGGGTGGAACATCCACCCACCACAGAGATGCACCCCTGACTCTGGCCAACCTTCCAGCCTCAAGATTAATTAAATACAAGAATAGGGGTCCCTGGACTGTAATGGTGAAATGGTGGTAGCGTGAGGCAGAGTTATCCATGGCAGGCCTGCTACATGGCAGGAGAATGCTAAATGCTCGAGTCTAACAGGTAGTCACTAAGCCCAGCGTTCAAAGAACCCAAGTCATGGGAAACACATCGGAGGATGTATTTCCCCATTTTCTATCATTGGTATATACGTACCCGCATATATGCAGGTGTACCCTCTGCCAGCAGGCTTGGAATCTGGAAATAGGGGGAGGTGCAAAGAGGCGGGACATGGCAGAGTGCATTTCCAAGCATCTTTGCACCCCAGATCTGCCTAAACATTGGTGGGGGGGGGGGGGGGGGGGGCAAGAGGGTCAGAAGATCCAGGACAATATATCAAGCAACTGGGCTATTGCTTGATGCCCCTTTGCACAGCACCAAGAGCATCCTCTGCTTTATAAAATTGCCGAACAATGGATACTGCTGGTGACAACTACTGAATCCAAGCATTCTAATAATAATTTATGTGACTTTTATGACATTAGCTTCTATGAATTAGTGGTAATGTATTTAATTAATAGATTAACCAAGGAAGACTAAGGATCATAGCACATGTTTTGTGAAAATATGCATAAGGACATATTCAAAGAGTTACCTAAGAAGTACATGCACCAGCCAAAATATTTTAAAGTTATAATCCATCTCCGATCTGTTTTCCTACATCACGCAAGTCACAGAAGTTCTTTATTGCACAGCATCTTGGTATCAGGCAAATATGTAGGCGTGCATCTGGTCAGGAAAATAGGCAAGACCTATGCAAAAGAAATGCCAAGATTTTCAGATTTACAAGACTTGCTGTTGATATGTATAATTATAGATAGCTGACATGTTAATTATGTGCCAGACATAGGGAAATTGACAATAGATACAAAAGTTTCCAGCAGAAGAATAACAAAAAAGAGAAAAAGTGGTTAGCAAACAAAATTGGAATACAGCTGAACCTTGTTTAATAGGACATTCCAATGGTGATTAGACCATCCTGTTAATCATCAAATAATCCGCATTCAACAAATCCTATCAGTATGTCAGGAATTAATCAGTGCCAAGGTAATTCCTCTTGTGGAGAAATGTCTTGAAGAGCCACATCTCTCTTCTGAAGCATTTGCTGTATAAGAAATACCAGAAATGTAATATTTCTAAAGGGTTGCACATGGTTGTTCTATTGTGTAAAAGTCATTAACATAACATGACTGCTGATAGTTTTAATATCAATTTCAGAAGACAAAAAATATAATTCGGTGCACCCTCCTTTGGTGTCGAACTGATTTTCCACAATTTCTAATAGACAGTATAAACATCAGAGTGTGGCGGAGTAGGCTGTATGATATTGTAGTCCATTTGGTGTCAATTCTGTGAGTAACTGGTAGTTTAAAAAAAAATCATTTTTTGTAACTGCTCTGTTACCAAGACTACTTTCTTTTACTTCCACAAAATTTTCCACCAATGCCCTTATTGCTTCTGAAACCCATGTCATCACCACCTTGAGGTTTGCCTTCTCAAGTGCTCTCCTTGCTGCCTCAATCAAAAGGCTGCGCCCTTATCCTCGCCGCACATAATGCTGCACTCTCATCAAAAAGTCTTTTCCAAGCCACACTGGGCTCCCCGTGGCCCAGTGAATTGACTTGAAAATTTCATGGCTTCACACCACTCCACTTTAGTGATCTCCTCCAGCCTTACGTCCTTCCATGCAATCTCCAGCCCTTTGCTTCACCATTAGTAGCAGAATATTCGGACACTATGGGGTAATTTTAACTCCCCAGGGCAGGTGGGGGATTAAAAATTTTAAAAATCTGGTAACCTGACTCCAGTTTTAACATAGGCGGGTTGGGGCGGGTGACCAACATAATCTCAGGAGGCAGGTTGGACACTAAAATATTTTAAGGAGGCTATGTGCCACCAATTTAACTTAATTTTTAGTTTTAAGGTCTGCAGGCTGGGTTTCCTGGGCCTCGGGAAACCCGACAGCTGAAGGGAGGCATGAAGGGCCGGATCCACTGCACTGCTCATGGGCCAGGAGGAGCAGGAGTGTTTCCTCCCGGCCACCGAGCTTACCTCCACACGATGGGGACCTCACGATCGGCCGACCCCCTCCCACCCCTGAGATCGGCCAACCAACCAACCCCTGCGATGTCCGACTCCTCCCCCACCACGATGTTCGACTCCCCCCGCACGATCTCCGACTCTCTCCCCACCACCCCGATGTCGGACATACCTCTGCGCCGCGCCCCAGCTGTCTTCCCGCCTCGCAGTTATTATCGGGGCCAGTGCTTCCGTTCTCTAACATCTCATCAAGTTCCCTCCATCTTGACACCTCTCTCCCTGCTTTCGCAAAACATTTCTCTTCAACCATACCTTTGTCATCCCTCACCTTAACCCATCCCCGACATTTTCTCTCTTGCTTGATATTGTCTGTTCTTTTTCTTTGTAATGTAAAGCACTTTTAAATTTGAGGAGTGCTGCAGAAGTTCAAGTTGTTGATGTATCTCAGTTATCATTGAATAATCATAGAATCATACAGCACAGAAGGAGCCCATCATGTCATCATACCTGTGCTGAGTCTTTGAAAGAGCTACCCAATTAGTTCCACTCCCCTGCTCTTTCTCCATAGCACATTTTGAAAGTTAGCAGCATAGAAATGTTTGATTGTTGCCACTTGTAATTTGTTATCTTGTCCAGCCAATGGATAATTCAATCAAAATTCAATGTCATGCTACATGTGCAGTTCAATGAGCTGTGTTAGTGCCTGTCTTGTGGGTTGGTGCCATTGCTTGTCCTAGTGCTCCTACGAAGTGCTACCCCAGTGGCTGCAGCATGGCTGGTGGAAGGCTGCTTACTTTCAGTGGGGGAGACTGCAGATGGCCTTGCAGGACAACCTCAAGCAGCTTTGGGCCTGGAAGACCTGCTGCGACTGCACCATCTTGGCATGGGCAGCAGCAGTCTGGGCTGGCTGGCTGACAGGCAACTGCAATGGCACTGGTGGAGTGGCAGTGGTGGGAGGACGAATGCAGTCATCCTGAGAGAGGACAGCAGGTTCGTGCTACATGGAGCCACTGCCACTTCAATGCGCTGTGGGATGAGAGGGAAGTGGGATGTGAGAAGGAGGATTAAGAATAAGCATACCATCATCTTCATGGCCTCAGTCACAGCCACTCCAATTATGACGAGCACTGTCTCCTCGAGCGGAGTCAGAATATGGAGGCGCGCCTGTCCCCCTCCGGTTAGCTGCAGCTGCCTACGATTGTGCGCCACCTTGTCCTGCAAGAGAGAGGAAAGTGTGTCAGTGATTGTGGTTCACTAACTTTGCAAAATAAGATGCTACGGTTGTAAGCTGTGAAAGCTGCCAATTGTCTTTCAACAGATACGGAAAACAGACTTTGAAAGTTCTGATGGAACAGACTATTGAGCTGTGGAATCAGTGCAAAAACAGAAACATCTTCAGACTATGGAATGTAACCGGCCTTGAAGCCCACGGATGCTTAACGGACTATTGATAAGAGTAACTGAAAAACAACTAATGCCGTATAGTTAGGGACACATACGCAGTGGGAAGGTTGCCAAGTTTTAGGGTATAAGAGGTGCTGTTTCAAGATACTCGGGGCTGCAGCCGGGTGACCTGGTCAGTTGTCAGAAATCATACGTCTAGTCACTGCCGAATTGACCAATCGCTGGTGTTAGTACGTATGTGGTGTTTTGCTTATTATCACTTGAGCTTAAAGTAAAGGGATAGCTCTGCGTATGTTAAGGTATAGTCAGGAATTGTTATACTCTACATAACTTTCGGATGCTTACTTGTAATCTCATGCTGATTTTTGAGTAAAAAGAAGTTTTTCACATATTCATTGGGTTTTGTGTTGCCTGTTCAACGGGTCTGGACTTTGGAAACTGTTGGATGGGGTGAGGGGCGATTTCCGCACATCTTACACTGTGTTTGGCTGATTTGGCTGTTATGGTTAAATAGCTGGCAGTTTATGCAAGCTGTGAGATATGGGTGTGAGGCTTACAGCAGTGGTAAGTGTGCATGGGTGAGATGGAGCATATGAATGTGAGGTATGAGTCGTGATTGATAGAGATTGTTCATAGGTGAGTCTTCTTCTTCTTCTTTCGTTTGGTAGTAGCAAAGCAAATCAAATGTCAATATCTAAGTCAGATATCCAGGCCAAAGCTTCCAGTGTAACAGCGTGGATTTCTTGTAGGCTGCCTGTGAATTTCCTCTGAGGGCAGTGCTCAATGAGGTGTTCCAGGGTCTGATTAGGAGCTCCACAGTTGCATGATGGGGATGCTTTAAACTTCCATCTATGGAGAAGGTGGCAGCATCTACCATGACCAGTTCTGAGGTGGTTGATGGTTGTCCACTGTTTGCGAGGAAGGTTTGATCCTTCAGGTTGTACTGTGGGGTCCTCATGTCACAGTTCTTCCAAATAGGTGAGTAATAGGGTGTGGTGAATTGAGCAGTGTATGAGGCTAGTGGTACAGTTTGTGGGATATGGCATTTGAAGATGAATTCACTGACCTTGACCACTAGTGTGAGGCCATTAAACTTCTTCTGCACTACATTCAGGTCCTCGGGGCTATATTGCTTACATTGACAGCGACGGCTATCTGCTCCCATCCCTTCTCAGCATCTGCCTGGAGGGCCTCCTAGCTCCCTGTGGATACAGAACATCTCTCCTCCTGTCCACCTCCTGCAACAGAGCTTCGAGTGCTGCATCCAAAAATCTGGGAGCCCTCTCTCTGCCATGTTGCACCATCTTCACTCTTCCTGTAGGTCACACACTCCTCTACAATGACTTCCATTACCTGCTGCAGCCAGAAGACACCTCCCCTTTAAGAGGTGCAGGCTGGCTTTAAGTATTGCAGTCTAGCTTTAATTGGTGCTAGCCTCGCATAAACTTGGGCCCCCAGCTGAGCATACAGCCACTCAGCAGCGCATTTAGCACTGGACTGCATGCCACTATCATTATAATTAGCAGGCAGAACGAAGTTTGCGTGCTGCCTGCATTACATCGAACGGGTGCAGGTTAATTGCGCATGGCGATCCCCGTGCCCTTTTTCGGCCATCCAATTTTTAGCCCAATGAGTGGGAGCATGAATGAAATTAAAACTTATTTTTTCCTGACCAAACTCTGCCCCATTTGGTCATTATTATTGCAATCGGAGTCCTACAATCAGCATAGGACCCTAATTTGCATATTTAAACAGCCTCTTGCCTGTTTTGGTCTGTAGTGCTGAGCGCTCATTTAAAGGCCTGCTGGCAAATTGAATCAGGTGGGCAAATGACTTTCCAAGGTGCCCACCAGATTTTCCTCTTCTAGTTGCCCATTTTCCAGGCGAGAAACAGATGGTTGTCAGTTGAAAATCACCCCCAATGGTTTACAATGACAAGAAACTTATGAAATTAACTTCTCTGAAAAAAGCCAGACTTGCTGGAGTGGGGCATTACCCAGCATATGCCATTAGTTAGACTTTTTCCTGCACCCTGCCGTGCAAAAAAACCTGCGCTGTAACTTGCTGGAAGTGGGAGCTGATAACAATGTAGTGAGGGCAACAAGGCAACTGAGACCTTAGTGAACAGCGGGACCAACAGTATACCTAATGAGAAAGAAACAGAAATGACGGAGAAAGAAATAGGGTAATTAGAGTCAAATCAGGTACAGGAAGAGAAAGAAATAGAGGGAAAGAAATATTGGATTACGAGAGAGAATAAAGAAACAGAAAGGAAAAGTAAGAATTACTTTTTAAATTTAAAATTTAAATTTTTTTAAATCTCTAAGAATAATTAATTACCTGAAGGAATGAGACTCCATGGTTTCAATTGTTCCCTCTGTGGGCCAGAGAGGTTGATTGCCAATGCATTAACAATTATCATGTCATTAAAAGGATACTTATGCTTTTAATTACCAGACTTAACTTTCTATGGCGCGTTTAATGGGCAATTATGCGAAAATCCACAAATTCTTAAAAATAACGGGGAGGCTAAGAGCGAGATGCTGTTTGTACGAAGCAAATGGCGGAGCAGTGTAAATCAAGCAGCAAGTTCTGGAGATTCGCAACTCACGGTGTATCTCTTAATCCTCTGAGCTTGCTGACCGATTTGCACATTAATAACAGCCTGTTTTGTTAACACGCTGTTATTTTTTGAGCAAGATCCGGTCCAGTGTCTGACGAAATTTTTCCTTAGTTATTTTTTCCCATTGACTATGAGGTTGATCTTCAACTTGCTGACTGGGCGTAAAACTGGCATTACATGTCAGCTGTTCATTATAGAAACCATCCAATTTTCATTGATTTAATTGGAAATGGAAATTGGGCGGATTCTATAATGGCCGACTGTTCCACAAAGCCAGTTTTGCGCCTGAGCGGCAAGTTGAAAATCTACCCCATAACTCATTAATGCATTCATTAATATTCCATTTACTATCCTGGTTGCGATGTAAAGGAATGATGCATCTTCTGACAACTGGTTCTTTAATTGTACAGCAATTCCTCCCACATATGCTCAAAAGGAGATACATGAATCTAGAGGCCAGATGCTATTATTGGCATTTGGTTTGACAGATACATCCTTGTCCTGGACAGTGGTCGTCTTCTGTAAAAATTATTTGTGCAACTAATGCTCATCTCTGATGTAACTGTAACCTATCAGTCAGGAAGACAGTGCTGAGTCTCTGCCACAAATGATGAGACCAGATTTTTGACAGTCACTCACAAAGAGGTGCCAAAATGACTTTGAAGTCTTATAGAACTATAAACAGCAGATAGATTTTATGGTTTTTAAAGAAACATCAGATGTAAAGCCAAAAAACATAATGAGTGCCAGTTCTCTGTGCATACCGTTCAGCGACAAAGGAGTTGAGATAACGTACAATTATATGAAGACAGAAGAAAGTATATTAAATAAAAAAATATAGCAGGTCATAATGTAAGTTGTAAAGAAATGACTTGCATTTAAGCAGAGAAAATATTCTGTTGATCAGCACTGATAAATGTTGTTTGTACCATATTTTAAAAAATAATGTTTTAGAAAATGGAAGAAATTGTGCAGTTCAAAGCAAGGCAGATTTCATTTATTCTGTGACCTGTAATGATGAAGTCAAGCTGAATTGAGCTGGCTGCTGTTGAGTTGAGTTTGGTTTCATCAGTGAAATTTGCACAGTGATCTGTTCTTAGTAGCTGTGAAATTAAATATCTTAAGAACTGTGAAATTAAGTATCTTGCTGGATGGGGAATACCATATTTTTACTCCATGGTAATGTCAACATGTAGCCATAAATAAGGGTTTAGAAAACAAAACTCTTACACTGCATGCCTTCAGCTGCCTAGGCCCTAAGCTCTGGAAATCCCTTCCTAAACCTCTCTGCCTTTCTACCTCTCTCTCCTCCTTTAAGACTCTTCTTAAAACCTACCTCTTATCTTCCCTAATAGCTCCTTATGTGGCTCGGTGTCAAATTTTGTTTGATAACGCTCCTGTGAAGGGCCTTGGAATGTTTGACTACGTTAAAGGTGCTGTATAAATAAAAGTTGTTATATGACACTGATAATATCTTTAAAATAGAAGTTTTTGATTTAATCAAATGTTAGAATCATAGAATGGTTACAGCACAGAAGGAGGCCATTCGGCCCATCGAGCCCGTGCCAGCTCTCTGCAAGAGCACTTCAGCTCGTCCCACTCCCTCGCCCTTTCCCCTGTAGCCCTGCAAATTGTTTCCCTTCAGGTACTTAGCCATTTCCCTTTTGAAAGACATGATTGAATCAACCTCCACCACCCTTTCAGGCAGTGTATTCCAGATCCTAACCACTCGCTGCATAAAAACGTTTTTCCTCATGTCGCCTTTGGTTCTTCTGCCAATCACCTTAAATCTGTGTCCTCTGGTTCTCAATCCTTCCGCCAATGTTTGCTTTTAACTCACGTATTTGGAAAAATATCTACAAGTTCTTCCCTCTCATTCTAATCTAATGGACACCCTTCCCAGCACTGATATTGCTTTTCTTTAAAATTATCCAGAGATAAAATGGACAAAAAGCAATAAACATACCAAAAAGGAAACGTAAGAAAAACATCAATTATTAATAAATCTGTAAGTCAACATTGCAGTGTATATTAAAATAAAGTTGCTTTGGTGTTGGATTTCCATTGTTAGTGAGAAACACAGTTTGTCTAGGCTGTCCAATTTTCTAAATATTTCTTGCAGAATATATATTTTTTGAAGACATTGTTTGGAGAAGGTTCTAAACAGTACAGGTAAGTTTTAGTGCTGTAATGCAAACTGATTCGAAGGAAATGGAATGAGGCTGAGAGAGCAGGAGTGTAATTCAGAAAGCAAATAATTTAGTACCTGGAGAAGTCTGAAGGATAGTATTTGTGTGTCAGTTGTGGCTCAGTTGGTAGCACTCTCATCTCTGAGTCAGAAGGTTGTGGGTTCAAGTACCCACTCCAGAGACTTGAGCACAAAAATCCCAGGCCGACACTCCCAGTACAGTGTTGAGGGAGTGCGGCACTGTCTGCTCTCTCAGGTGGATGTAAAAAATCCCATGGCACTATTTTGGAGAAGAGCAAGGGAGTTCTTCCAGGTGTCCTGGCCAATATTTATCTTTCAGTCAACATCACTAAAACAGATTACCAGGTCATTATCACATTGCTGTTAGTGGGAGATGGCTGTGTGCAAATTGGCTGCCACGTTTCCTACATTACAACAGTGACGATACTTCAAAAGTACTTCATTGGCTGTAAAACGCTTTGGGATGTCCTGAGGTTGTGAAAGGCGTTATATAAATGCATTCTTTCTTTTTTCTTTCACATCTACTGAAAAGTCTTAATTTTTCTGCAATGAAATAGATTAAATGATTGATACTACATCCTGAATTCTCGAGTGTTAATACATAGCATTAAACCAGAATTGGTCCAGATTGTTGCAAAAAACAATGCTTTTTTGCAAAAACAAATTGTTAACATTGGGCTGGATTTTGCGGGGGGGTCAGCGGGCATGATCGGTGGCAGGTTGGGTGGGAAAGTGTTTTTTTTTCCCCAGCAGGTCGGGACCCAGCTGTCAACCCGCCGCCATGCGCCTTTACCAAATGTCGGGTCTGTCAGCGCTGAGCAAACCCGACACACAGCGGCAGTGGAGGCAATTAAAATCGTTAGTGGCTTGTTTACAGCCACTTAACAATGGTTTTTTCCCAGCTTTTTGAATATAACAGGTCGCCCACCGGTTTCCTGCTGTGCCTAGACCTCGTCTGTGAAACTGAGGCAGGAGGTCAGTGGCCATTGAATCAGCTGATGAGTTGACAGCTTGAAATGTCAAGTCAAAGCTCCCAGCTGATTGAGAAATGTTCCTTTAACCATCAGCTTCTCTAAACTGCATTTCCACTACAGATTCATGATGCTGAAAGTCTTTACACAAGTCTCCATCCAGTCTGACCTCATTACTTCTCCCACCATTCAAAGATTGCTTCTGCCATCTCTACTTCACCTGCCATCTATTCCATCAGCATGGCTGCCCTTGAAACTCTCTTACCTTGGTCCTCAGAATCCCACCAAAATCAGCCCCAACACCAGCATCCCCAGGCACACCGGCAGCCTCAACAACAACACCAACCTTCTCCGCAATCAACTGATGCTGCACAGGACAGAGGGCATCAGAACCCGAGCACATTACTGCCCGGGAGGCCAGGGATGGACTCACCATGGCCACATTTACTTCACTTGATGCTATACACCCTGGCTGCCACATGATGCGCCAGGTTGGCACCACCCCACACCAACACCATAAAGCACCCCTACAATGCCCAAGCCATTCCTTTCACACTCATCACCATTGCGGGGGGTTCCGTTATGTCTCACCATTCACTGCAACTCACTAAGCCACTTCCAAAGGTGCACACAAATCTGTCCAAGAACACAAAGTGTTGAAAATAAAGGTTTCAATGTTTGACAGCACATTAACAGAAACTTTACATGAACATTGCATAAAACACACAAGTGCCTACCCTTGTGTGTTGTTAGTTGGTATGATTGCACTAGGATGAGGGTGAGTATGAGGGGTGGCTGATGAGATGGGGATGTGATAATGTAGATAGGGAGGGGTGGGTGGAGGTGCAAGGTAAGTTGGTGTGAGTAAGGATGTGCAGGAGTAGGGTAGGGAAGGCAGAGTGATGGGGATGTGATGAGAGGCACAGCAGGATGAGGTGAAGTGTGGTTTTGTACCAACGTTTCATGATCTACTGAGATCATTGAAACGTTTGCGGCACTGCAGCCAGGTCCTGCTGACCACATCCCTGTTTGTGCGCTGCTCTGCAATGTGCAGCCAGGCTGTGTTGATCTCCAAGGGAGGTCTCTTCTGCTCATGGGAAGGGAAGAGGACCTGCCTGTGTGCTGTGACTCCCTTTATAAGCATATGGAGGTAGTCATGGGAGAGCCTGGATGCAGCCGTGCACCTCTGTGCTGTGCTTGTTAGTGTTTGCAGCACCTCAATGCTGTAGAACACTGACAGTGCAAATGTAAAAAAAAAGTTGATCATGGTCCCTTTAAGAAAACCGGCTGATGACGCAACATCAAATGACGTTATCAGACCCACTTCCTCTAATTGTCCGCGAAACCCGCTGGACGGGCTCAAAAGCCCAATCTCGGGAAAGTCATTTCAGAGGTCGGGATGGAGACAGCAGCGGGGTCGGGACCCGCCACCGACATCGCCCGCCACGGACTAGCCGAGATTCGTAAAATCCAGCCCTTTGTTTCCCTTCCAACTTTTATTTATTTTTGAACTTCCTCTCACATCTCTTTCATACCAACTTGGCTCAGTTGGTAGCACTCTTGCGTCTGACTCAGACGACTGTGGGCTCAAGCCATAATCCAGGATTTAACACATAATCGAGGCTGACACTGCATAGTTGTTGCTGTCATCTTTGAGATGAGGCATTAAACCAAGGGTCACCTCTGCTAATATCTCCTTCTTTGGCTTGGTGTTGCACTCCTGTGAAGCCCCTTGGGACATTTTGCTACATTAAAGTTGCTATATAAATGCAAGTAACTGATTTTGTAGTAAATTATTTCTCTTCATCCCCTGGGCCTTGTACCAGTCAAGGCCTTTGCCAACTAAACACAAGATGGACAACAAGAATCACGCCAGAGCAGACTAGAATAGCTTGCTCTACAATTTGATCTCACCCCAAGCTTTGCCTATGTAACAACAGTGACTGTACTTCAAAAATAAATTGTACTTACTGGTTGTAAAATGTTCTGTGATGTCCTGAGGTTGTGATATGGTGCATTGGAAATGCAATTATTTCTTTCTTTCCTCTCAAGATCGTCAATGATAAAAAAACACGTTCAAAATCATTAATACTATTATAAAGAATGAGATTCACCTATTAAAATTTCAGGTGCTTCTTTATCATAGAATTACATAAAATATACAGCACAGAAACAGGCCATTCCACCCAACTAGTCTGTGCTGGTGTTTATACTCCACACGAGTCCCCTCCCATTCCATCTACCGCAACTCAGCATATCTTTCTATTCCCCTTTCTCTCATGTACTCATCTAGTTTCCTTTTTAAAGCACTTTTTTGAATTCGTTCCTGAGATGTGGGCATCGCTGGCAAGGCCAGCATTTACTGCCCATCCCTAATTGCCCTTGAGAAGGTGGTGGTGAGCCACCTTCTTGAACCGCTGTAGTCCATGTGGTGAAGATACTCCCACAGTGCTGTTAGGGAGGGAGTTCCAGGATTTTGATCCCGCGACAATGAAGGAATGGCGATATATTACCAAGTCAGGATGGTGTGTGACTTGGAGGGGAACTTGGAGGTGGTGGTGTTCCAATGCGCCTACTGCCCTTGTTCCTCTAGGCGGTAGAGGTCGCGGGTTTGGGAGGTTCTGTCGAAGAAGTCTTGGTGAGATGCGCCGGTGGTGGAGGGAGTGAATGTTTAAGGTGGTGGATGGGGTTCAACTCGACTGCTTTGTCCTGGATGGTTCCGAGATTCTTGAGTGTTGTTGGAGCTGCACACTTCCAGGTAAGTAGAGTGTATTTCATCACACTCCTGACTATTGCCATGTAGGTAGTGGAAAGGCTTTGGGGAGTCAGGAGGTGAGACACTTGCAGCAGAATACCTAGCCTCTGACCTGCTCTCGAAGCCACAGTCTTCATGTGGCTGGTCCAGTTAAGTTTTTGGTCAATGGTGACCCCCAGGATATTGATGGTGGGGAATTCGGTGATGGTAATGCCATTGAATGTCAAGGGCTGGTGGTTAGACTCTCTCTTATTGGAGATAGTCATTGCCTGGCACTTGTGTGGCGCGAATGTTACTTGTCACTTATCAGCCCAAGCCTGAATGTCATGCAGGTCTTGCTGCATGCGGGCATGGACTCCTTCATTATCTGAGGAGTTGCGAATGGAACTGAACACTGTGCAATCATCAGTGAACATCCCCACTTCTGACCTTATGATAGAGGTCATTTATGAAGCAGTTTATGAAGATGGTTGGGCCTAGGACACTGCCCTGAGGAACTCCTGCAGCAAAGTCCTGGGGCTGAGATGATTGGCCTTCAACAACCATAACCATCTTCCTTTGTGCTAGGTATGACTCCAGCCAGTGGAGAGTTTCCCCCCTGATACCCATTGACTTAAATTTTACTAGTGCTCCTTGATGCCACACTCAGTCAAATGCTGCCTTGATGTCAAGGGCCGTCACTCTCATCTCACCTCTGGAATTCAGCTCTTTTGTCCATGTGTGGACCAAGGCTGGAGCTAAGTGGTCCTGGCGGAACCCAAACTGAGCATCAGTGAGCAGGTTATTGGTGAGCAAATGCCGCTTGATAGCACTGTTGACGACACCTTCCATCACTTTGCTGATGATTGAGAGTAGACTGATGGGGCAGTAATTGGCTGGATTGGATTTGTCCTGCTTTTTGTGGACAGGACATACCTGGGCAGTTTTCCACATTGTCAGGTAGATGCCAGTGTTGTAGCTGTACTGGAACAGCTTGGCTAGAGGCGCTTCTAGTTCTGGAGCACAAGTCTTCAGGATGACAGTGTGGATATTGTCGGGGCCCATAGCCTTTGCTGTATCCAGTGCGTTCAGCTGTTTCTTGATATCACGTGGAGTGAATTGAATTAGCTGAATGACATCTGTAATAGTGGGGACCTCAGGAGGAGGCCGAGATGGATCATCCACTCGGCACTTCTGGCTGAAGATAGTTGCAAACGATTCAGCCTTTTCTTTTGCAATCGCGTGCTAGGCTCCACCATTATTGAGGATGGGGATTGACGTAAGAAAACTACTAGGCACTTGGTCTAAGCATTAAGCAAAGCTTTAATCACCTGTTTTACAACATGGAGGTCTAGTTGTGTCCTTCACTAGTTCCTGTTAAGAATGTCCTGCGCAAGCTGGGCCCATGCCCGAGTATTTATACTCTCCCTGGACACCGCCACCCGCAGGCCACTCAGTATTATTTCATAAGTCTTTATGACAGATTCATGTCAGGGATGTTCATGGAGCCTTAATTAATTGTCCACCACCATTCACGACAGGACTGCAGAGCTTTGATCTGATCTGTTGGTTGTGGGATCACTTAGCTCTGTATATAGCATGCTGTTTCCGCTGTTTTGGATGCATGTCGTCCTGTGTTGCAGCTTCCCCAGGTTGGCACCTCATTTTTAGGTACGCCTGGTGCTGCTCCAGTACTCCTCATTGTAGATCTGCTAGATCTGTTCTGAATCTATCTCATTTAGCATGGTGGTAGTGCCACACAACACGATGGAGGGTGTACGCAGTGTGAAGATAGGACTTCGTCTCCACAAGGACTATGCGGTGGTCACTGCTACCAATGCTGTCATGGACAGATGCATTTGCCACAGGTAGATTGGTGAGGTCAAGTAGGCTTTTCCCTTGTGTTGGTTCTCTCACTACCCGCTGCAGGCCCAGTCTGGCAGCTATGTCCTTCAAGACTCGGCAGCTCGATCACTAGTCTCCTTATTTCGCTATTGGATTCATTAGTAACTATCTTGTATTTCTGGCCCCTAGTTTCGGATTCTCACCATATCTATCCTGTCGAACCCATTCATTATTTTAAAGGTCTCTATCAGGTCACCTCTAAGTCTTCTCTTTTCTAAAGAATAAAGACCCAACCTGTTAAATATTTCCTGATAGCTGTAATCTATCAGTTCTGATACCATCCTTGTAAATTTTTGTGCACTTTCTCCAGTGATTCTATATCCTTTTTATAGTATGGAGACCGGAACTGTATACAGTACTCTAAGTGCGGTCTGACCAGGGTCCTATACAAGTTTAACATAACTTCACTATTTTGGAATTCTATACACCTAGAAATAAATCCCAGTGCTTTGTTAATATTTTTAATTGCTTCTGCTGACCTGCGATACTGCTTTTAATGATTTGTTCACCTGCATCCGTAGATTGCTCTGCTTTTCTACCCCATTGAGTTTCTTATTTTCTAAGGTGTAGGTGATGTTTCTATTTTTCCTACCAAAGTGCCTCTCCTCAGATTTATCTATGTTAAAGTTCATTTGTCACTTAACTGCCCAGTCTGCAAGTTTCCTAATGTCTTCTTGTACTATGTTGCATTCTTCCTCAGTGTTAGCTACACGCTTCCAGTTTGGTATCATCTGCAAATTTTGATCTTGCGTTACTTGTTCCTAAGTCCAAATCATTAATGTAAATTATGAATAACAGTTGTCCCAACACTGATCCTTGTGGAACACCACTTTCTACCTTCTCCAATCTGAATAACTACCCTTTACCCCACTCTCTGGTTTTTATTTTTTAGTCAATTTTTTAGCCATTCAGCTATTTGTCCCCTAACTCCACATACCCTAACCTTTGTCATGAGCCTACTGTGCCTACTGACCTTATCAAAGGCCTTTTGAAAATCCAACTGTACTACATTATCCTTGTCTACACTTTCCGTTATCATTCAAAGAATTCTATCAGGTTAGTTAAGCATGATTAATCTTTTGGAATCCATGCTGACTATTTTTTATTATATCTTTTTGTCTCTAGATGCATGATACAAAAATTGGCCATGTGGTTGATTATGAGGAAGAAAGTTGTAGACTGCAGTAAGATATCAATCGACTGGTTAGGTGGGCAGCAAAATGGCAAATGGAATCCAATCCAGAGAAGTGTGAGGAAATGCATTTGGGGAGGGCTAACAAGGCAAGGGAATATACAATAAATGGTAGGAAACTGAGAAGTGTAGAGGAACAGGGGGACCTTGGAGTGCATGTCCACAGATTCCTGAAGGTAGCAGGTCAGGTAGATAAGGTGGTTAAGAAGGCATACGGGATATTTTCCTTTATTAGCCGAGGCATAGAATATAAGAGCAGGGAGGTTATGCTTGAACAGTATAAAACCATAGTTAGGCCACTGCTAGAGTACTACGTACAGTTCTGGTCACCACATTACAAGAAAGGTGTGATTGCATTAGAGAGGGTACAAATGAGATTAATGAGGATGTTGCCAGGATTGGAGAATTTTAGCTATGAGGAAAGATTGAATAGGCTGGGGTTGTTTTCTTTGGAACAGAGGAGGCTGAGGGCAGATTTAATTGAGGTGTATAAAATTATGAGGGGCCTAGATAGACTGGATAGGAAGGACCTATTTCCCTTAGCAGCGAGGTCAATAACCAGGGGGCATAGATTTAAAGTAATTAGTTGAAGGATTAGAGGGGAGTTGAGGAGAACTTTTTTCAAGCAGAGGGTGGTGAGGGTCTGAAACTCACTGCCTGAAAGGGTGGTAGAGGCAGAAACGCTCATCACATTTAAAAAGTACTTGAATGTGCACTTGAAGTGCCGTAAACTACAGGGCTACAGACCAAGAGCTGGAAAGTGGGATTAGGCTGGATAGCTCTTTTTCGGCCGGCACAGACCTGATGGGCCGAATGGCCTCCTTCTGTGCCGTAAATTTCTATGATTCCATGATTCTATGCTCTTCTATCACTTCTTTTAATATAGATTCCAGTATCTTTCCTATCACTGACGTTAAGCTGACTGGTCTATCGTTCCCAGGTTTTGTTCTATCTCCATTTTGTATATAGGAACAACATTCATTGTCCACCAGTCCTCTGGCACTGCCCCCTCTTCTATGGAACTTTTATATATATATATATATATAAACTGGTGCCTCTGCTATCTTCTCCCTAGTTTCCTTCAGTATGCATGGGTAGATACCATCTGGACCTGGGGTTTTATCTTCTTTTAGTTTTGCAAGTTTGTCAATTATTTCCCCTTTCTATCCCAACTGTATTAATATTCTTTTTAAGCTTATCCTCTAGTGAAGTGTTTATTTCATTATCTTCTTTAGTAAAAACTGAAGCGAAGTAATTATTCAATACTTCTGCCATTTCTCTGTCATTACCTGTGAGTTTATCTTGCTCATCCTTTAGTGACCCTATTCCTACTTTAATTTTCCTTTTGTTATTTACGAGTCTATAGAACACTTTATTATTTCTTTTATTTTCCTTGTTAATTTGATTGCATAATTTCTCTTTGCCTTCCTGATGGTTTTTTTTAAACATCTCTCCTAAGTTCTTCATATTCTCTTTTGTCCTCCTCTCCTTTAGTATCTAAGTATTTCTTATATGCTTTTTTTCTTTAGATTCTATTTTACCTTTAGTTCTTTAGTCATCCACAGTGTCCCATAACTAGCTTGCTAGTTATTGGCTTTTAGTGCAATATATTTCTCTTGAACTGTATTCAGATGAAGTAACAGAGAAGATTGATCAAGGTAGTGCAGTAGATGTAGTATATATATGGCCTTTCGGGAGGCATTCGACAAAGTGCCGCACAGAAGGCTAATTAATAAGATGGAAGTCCATGGAATTAAGCTGAAAGTGGCAGTATGGATACAAAATTGGGTGATGGTGGATGGATGTTTTTCAGACTGGGAGGTGGTTTGCAGTGGTGTTCCTGAAGGGTCAGTTTTGGGTCCATTACTCTTCGCAATTTTTATAAATGACCTAGATTCGGGTGTAGGGAGCAGCATTCTAAAGTTTGCAGATGATACGAAACTTGGCAAAGTAGTAGATAGGGATGAGGATAGTGATAGGCTTCAGGATGACATAGACAGGATGGTGAAATGGGCAGAAGCATGGCAAATGGAGTTCAATGCAGAGAAGTGTGAAGTGATGCACTTTGGGAGGACTATAAATGGTCTGATTTTGAAAATTGTAGATGAGCAGAGAGACCTTAGTGTCCATATACACAAATCCTTACAGGTGGCAGGGCAAGTTGATACGGTGCTTAGAAAGGCATATGGGTTATTTGGGTTTATAAATAGAGGAATAGAATATAAAAGCAAAGAGATCATGCTAGAACTTTATAAATCACTGGTTAGGCCTCAGCTGGAGTATTGTGGACAATTCTGGGCACCACACTTCAGGAAAGATGTAAAGGCCTTAGAAAGGGTACAGAGGAGGTTTACAAGGATGTTACCAGGGTTGAGGGACTTCAGTTATGAGGAGAGGTTTGAAAAGTTAGGACTGTTCTCCTTGGAACAGAGAAGCTTAAGAGATAACCTAATAGAAGTTTTCAAGATGATGAGAGGCTTTGATAGAGTAGGTAGAGAAAAATTCCCTCTGGCCAGTGGGTCAATAACTGGAGGTCATAGATTCAAAATCATTGACAAAAGATCTAGAGGGGAGCTGACGAGAATTCTTTTCACTCAGAGAGTTGTCAGGATCTGGTATGCTCTGTCTGAAAAGGTGGTGGAAGCTGATTCCATCAATAATTTTAAAAGCAAGTTGGACAGGTACTTGAGTATGAGCAACTTACAGGGTTATGGAAAAAAGCCGAGATATGGGGCTAAGCACGACTGCTGTTTCAAAGGCAGCACAGGCATGATGGGCCAAATGGCTTCCTTGTGTGCTGTAAGTTTCTATGATTCTATTAATTACCTTTTTAAAGATTTCCCATTGTTTTTCTGTCTCTTTGTTTTTCAAGATTTTCTCCCAGTTTACCTTCTTTAGGTCCACCCTCATTGCCTCATAGTTTTCTCTTTTCCATTCTATTACCTTAGTCTTTGTCCTACTTATGTCACTCTCGATTCTCATCTTGAACCTTACTATGTTGTGATCACTACTACTAAGATGCTCTCTTACTCTTACTTCTCCTATCTGTTTTGGTTCATTACCCTTACAAGATCCAGCAGTGATTCTTTTCTTGTTGGACTTCTTACATACTGAGTCAGAAGAGAGTCCTGTATACACTGCAAAACCTCGATTGCCTTTTCTACTTTCACTACATATTCCTGCCAGTTTATTTGGGGGTAGTTGAAATCTCTCATACCAGAAAAGGCACATGAACAACAACAAAAACAACAACTTGCATTTATATAGCGCCTTTAACATAGTAAAGCGTCGCAAGGCGCTTCATAAGAGCGAATTTGTCACCGAGCCACATAAGGCGATATTAGGACAGGTGACCAAAAGCTTGGTCAAAGAGGTAGGTTTTAAGGAGCGTCTTAAAGGAGGAGAGATAGGCAGAGAGGCGGAGAGGTTTAGGGAGGGAATTCCAGAGCTTAGGGCCTAGGCAGCTGAAGGCACGGCCGTCAATGGTGGAGCAATAAAAATCGGGGATGTGCAGAAGGCCACAATTGGAGGATGCAGAGATCTCGGAGGATTGTAGGGCTGGAGAAGTTACAGAGATAGGGAGGGGAAAGGCTATGGAGGGATTTGAAAACCAGGATTGAGAATTTTAAAATCGAGTCATTGTTGGACCAGGAGTCAGCAAGCGCAGGGTTGAAAGCTGCTGACTCACTGATTCAGTTCTAAGCAAAATGTACTCTGGTGTTCTGGGATATCAAATGACATGAAAATGAATTTTAATTCTGCTGCCTAACAATTTTAAAATAACTAACTCTTTTGCATTGAAGTTACACAGTTATAAATGTTCAACCTGTATGTTTGGAATTCCTCTCTTTGCTAACTCATTTAAAAGAAGTTTATTAGTGCAATTTCAGGGCTTTTTTTTTAGGAAATTTAAATTGATACATTTTAATTCTTGTCTTTCTCTCCTTTCAATTTTTTTTTACCAGGATTGGAATCATTTGCAACAGTTACAAAAGGGCAAAATATTCATTTCAACTGGATTAACTCTACTGAATGGGAAGATATGGAAATTAGTTCGGATATTCTCATCACCATTAACGGCACTGACTAAATGAAGAAATTTTGATTTATCCAGTCCAGATGGATAATTTGAATATTCAGGTAATTTATGCAAATATATGCATTAGTTTATTTCTGTAACCTTTTTCCCCCTTATTAGAAAAATGAGAACAGCTTGATGTTCTTTTAATTTCCCAGTAGTCAGCATTTGTGTTGATTAATATTTTAAAAATGTCTTGTCGAATGCTTTGAGCCAATCTACAGTTTGTGTGCTTTGTAAAAGAAGGGCCGTGACATTTCCAGGAAAGAATGTTTACAAAATGACAAAACATGATAACATGATTCATGATTAAGAATCACGTTGCCTGAAGTTTAGCTTTCAATATTTCAATATGCTTTCAATAAACTTTGCTGACTGCCAAATACTTATATAAATTGTAATTTTGCAAGAAGCGAAGCAAATACAGTAACTTTCATTTGAAAGCAACATTCAATATACTTTTATTCCTTCATGCATTTAGAGTGCATTTCAATTTCACAGCAATGACAGTCAATTGAAGTTAAAAGAATCTTTTATTAAACATAATGGAAAGCTCAAAGGCATTACTGCAATTTTGGCACTTTTACTTTCAAGGGGCTAATCTAACTAATTTAATTCCTGATAATGTGAAACTACATTAATCTCCTGTGTGCTGAAGAAGCCTCAAGCTACTGTTGTGATCTGTGGTTATGAGTGAAATATTCTAATACAGCAACTTGCACACAATATAATCTTCAATAATGAAAATCTAAGTGTGATTGAAGTGGTGTAGAATGTTGGCCATCATTGTAAAGGGACTGCAAAATCCATTGTTAAGACCTTGTTAAGTGTTCATTAATGCTTGAAGGGCCTAGTTACAATGAAATAAAAAGACATAGGTGCAGCATTCCACAGAGGAAAACATAAACAACAACAACTTGCATTTCTGTAGTCTCTTTAATGTAGTAAAACATCCCAAGGCACTTCACAGGAGCATTATCAAACAAAATGTGACATCAAGCCACATGAGGAGATATTAGGGCAGATGGCCAAAAGCTTGATCAAAGAGGTAGGTTTTAAAGAGCGTCTTAAAGGAGGAAAGAGAGGTAGAGAGGTGGAGCGGTTTAGGGAAGGATTTACAGAGCTTAGGGCCTAGGCAGCTGAAAGCGATTAAAATCAGGGATGCGCAAAGAGGCCAGAATTGGAGGAGCACAAATATCTCGGAGGGTTGCAGAGCTGGAGGAGGTTACAGAGATAGGGACGTGCAAGGCCATGGAGGGATTTGAAAACAAGGATGAGAATTTTAAAATCGAGGCATTGCTTAACCGGAAGCCAATGTAGGTCAGCGAGCACAGGGGTGATAGAATCATAGAAATTTATGACACAGAAGGAGGCCATTCGGCCCATTGTGTCTGTGCTGGCAGAAAAAGAGCTGTCCAGCCTAATCCCACTTTCCAGCTCTTAGTGATTAGGGTTTCTGCCTCTACCACCCTTTCAGGTGAGTTCCAGACCCCCACCACCCTCTGGGTGAAAAAAGTTCTCCTCAACTCACCTCTAATCCTTCTACCAATTACTTTAAATCTATGCTCCCTGGTTATTGACCTCCCTGCTAAGGGAAATAGATCCTTCCTATCCATTCTATCTAGGCCCCTCATAATTTTATACACCTCAATCAAGTCTCCCCTCAGACTCCTCTGATCCAAAGAAAACAACCCCAGCCTATCCAATCTTTCCTCATAGCTAAAATTCTCCAGTCCTGGCAACATCCTCATAAATCTCCTCTGTACCCTCTCTAGTGCAATCAGAATGGGACAAAAAAAAAATATTAGTACCTTCTATTCTGGGCCATTGTTGTTTCCAAACCGGCATCCTCTGTCAGATCTGGCTTGACCTAACTTATTGAATCTGAGGTACATGAGATTCTGTATACAATTATCCTTTCAGCTCAAATGTTTACCGTCAGCATAGGAAAGTATATAATTGACAAACTACTAACGGGAGCGCACACACTGAATATCAGCTGAGTGGGCAAGTGTTATCATTGGACATGGGAGAAGGGATGAGAACAGATTGCTCTGATGTGGACATCTTGTGTGCTATGTGCGGTTCTGATCACCAAATCATATTATTGCATTGAGGGTTATAGAGCCAGGGTGCTCCACCTTTTTGCTTCTGAAGCCCCCCTACCGTGTTATAAAAATTCCACAGACTCCCTATAAAAGGGCGGGGCGGGGGGGGTGGTGAGACGGTGGGGTGTGGGCGGGGATGGGGGTCCATTAGCAACCATCAAAGTTCACGAGGCCTCAGCCCCTCAACACAAACAGGGATAACTTTCCACCCACTTTAAGCCACCTGGAGGCCCTCGCGTCCAGGCCCCAAGCCTCACTCACCCTCCGACAGATCTTCGATGCACTCGAAGGTGATCTCGAACTGAAAAGGGTTGGAAAACGGCGAAGGGTTGTCCAGCACCACCACGTTGTTCACCTGCACCTTCGCCACGGTTCCTAAGGGGTAATTTTGTGTTTCTTTCCCGCAGGCCCACCCGCCGCCGATTTAAAACAGAGACCGAGGCCCCGGGCTGGCTTGGCAGAGGTATGATGGGCCCCAAGTCTTTGCTTTCCCGCAAAAGTTCCGGCCCATCCTCCTCCTCCATCTGCCACTCTCGACTGGTTCGCAGAGCATCCACAGGCAGTGCGCGCCTCTAACGCCACCGAAGGCTCGGCCACCGACCTCCCCATCGGGTGTTACCTGCAGGCAACAGCAGTGAGGCAGGTCCACCCAAACCTACCTACTAAAACTAGTCACTCTCCCGTGGCACAGGCCCCTTAAAATCTTCTCGTGGACCCCTAGGTGCCCGCGGACCCTGTTGAGAACCCCTGTTATAGAGGCTAGCAACCTAGATTGCTGCAGGTATGTTAACTTATGAGGAAAGGTTAAGGAAAATTGGGCTTGTTCTCTTTGGAAAGGAGACTTTGAGCAGGCCTAATTAAAGTTTTCAACATCATGAAAGAGACTTGACAAAACAGATCCAGGCAAACTATTCACTATGGTAGAGGCTACAAATACGTAGGGATTAAAAATGAGGAAGTTACCAGTAAGAAGTGAAGTCAAGAAACAGACTTGTTGTATAAGTTAAGAGGGAAAGCCATTAAAGTGAATGCTATAAAGGAGTCAAAAGAACTATTTCTGGAGAGAGAACAGATTGAGGGGTTTGGTGAAGAGACAAGAAGATGGTGTTCAGAAAGACTTGTTGGGTCTAATGGTTGCTTCTGGTTATTATATACAGTGTATAATGAGATGTTGTAGATATCGAAGTAATGGTGCATGTTTACATTTATATTGAATGGTCGTAACATAAATACAAATAATGTACCTTTTTCATGTGCTACGTTTCCTGAAGATTATGTCTTCAAATGAGTTTTGGGCAAACACCTTAATGAAGGGTTAAGAATAATTCCACCTATTTCAAATGCAACATTTAATTATTACAATCGTAACAAAAACATAGTTAGAAGTCACATATTTTCCACAGAATAAACTACCACTGAGATTTCTCACATGGCAGGTTACAAAATACTGATGTATGCCCTTCCCTACGTAAATACTATATTTTATCTGAGCTATCGCTTGAAGATATGAAATTACTGTCTGAGCAGTCTGGGAAGTGCAGACATCCAACCAATAATTAGCTTCTGAAACAACTTGGTGCAAAATGCTGCAGGAATATTTTTGTTGTTCTGCACATCTCTCAGCATATTTAAAATAGAATTATAGAACCATAGAAACTTACAGCACAGAAGGAGGCCATTCGGCTCATCGTGCCTGTGTTGGGTCTTTGAAAGAGCAGTCGTGCTTCGTTCCACATCCCCACTTTTTGTCCGTAACCCTGTAAGTTCCTCATCCTCGAGTACCCGTCCAACTCCCTCTTAAAATTATTTATGGAATCAGCTTCCACCACCTTTTCAGGTTGAGCGTTCCAGATCACGACAACTCTCTGAGTGAAAACATTTCTCCTCAGCTCCCCTCTGTTTTTTCCAATGATTTTGAATCTATGACCTCCAGTTATTGACCCACTCGCCAGAGGGAATAATTTTTCCCTATTTACTCTATCAAAACCTCTCATCATCTTGAAAAAACCTCTGTTAGGTCACCTCTTAACCTTCTCTGTTCCAAGGAGAACAGCCCTAACTTTTCCAACCTTTTCTCATAACTGAAGTCCCTCATCCCTGGTAACATGCTGTTAAACCTCCTCTGTACCCTTTCTAATGTCTTTACATCTTTCCTGAAGTGTGGTGCCCAGAATTGTCCACAACACTCCAGGTGAGGCCTAACCAGTGAATTATAAAGTTCCAGCATGATCTCTTTGCTTTTATATTCTATGCCTCTGTTTGTAAACCCAAGTAACCCCTATGCTTTTTTAACCACCTTATCAACTTGCCCTTGCCCTTGTTATATACACTGGGGTAGAGTTTCCACTTTGGGCGCAAACGTCAATCCGGGCACAAATTGCACTAGTTTTGCAAATTGACTTTATGGCTCAAGTTTCCGCTCAAACTCATTTGCATAATCACAAGCGTAAAATCTTCCCGCGCAATCAGGCAGCGTTTTGGAATGAAATTGTTCATTTTTTTCTTGCATTAAAAAATATTCCTTTATATATTTAAGATTGGTAACCTGGTGCAGTTTTATTAATACAGCTGGAAATGGGTTGATCACAAAATGTAAGCATTTTTAATAAGAGTGTCTAGTCCACCACCTGTAAGTAACCTGAGTTGAAATCACTGAAAATGACTTAAGAAAAACAATACAGAACCATTTATTAGTTTCATTGGTGCACAGTAGTCAGTTTCTTAGTAAATTAACTTTTTTAGTATTTAAAAGCTTTTAAATGTCTCTATTAGTGTCCTTGCGCCTAAAAAAATTAATATTAAGAGCCTCCTTGAAGGCTCGCAAACAGTTAGTAGAATTTCGCCATGGTGATTAATTCGATCTGAGGGCGTAGCCAGCTTCCAGCGCGATGCTTTTTAGACTAGCGCAAAAGATCACAAAAACTCGATTTGTACTGGGCGTAACTTACGCTTGAAATTTCTCGATCTTTGGCAGATTGTGCCGAATTCTAGCGGAAACTCCACCCCACTGAATGTGTACATTTTTTTAAAGAACATTTTTTTTTTGACATGTAAATAAATACTGTTGATATTATAAACTAAATGTTACCTTAAATATATTGGCCCCAATTTTATCTCTGGGCACTTTTTGGGTCGGTTGGTAGTGAGATGGGTTAGAAACTCATCCACTGCACCAGAACGCAGGCCTGGGGTATTTTAACTCCAGCGAGAGTTGGAGGGTTCCCACCAGATTCGCTGACACAACGGGAATCCTGCCTATTTTGTCAACACAATTTCTGGCAGGTCAGCCAGTGGCCTATTTAATGTGGGAATGCACTGTTGGAATCGTGGAGCAAGAAACTGATGAGTCGCAGGCAAACCCCCCGGATTCTCTAAAACCTCCTTGGGGGTCCTGCTGGAAGAGGTCAGGTCGGGGGGGAAGTTCTCTTTTCAGCCATTGGGAGGAGGATCCCAAAATATCAAGTGCACCAGGCATGGGGAGAGATTGCCGAGATTGTCAGCTCTAGGAGTAGCACCCCCGAAGACCTGGATCCAGTACAAGAAGTACTTCAATTACCTCATAAGAGTAGCAAGGGTGAGTACAGCTCTTCATTTCTCCATCTCAATAACACATGGCAACAGACCTTCCCTCCCTTCCAGCACCCTGAACAATTCCCTTGTCTCCAGCATATCCTTCACCACCCAGCACAAGGGCACACTGCACCACCTCTCATTCTCATCACAAACACAAACTCATCTCTTTGTTGCTCCCTTCACAGCAGCCAATAGCAGCATTCTCTGCTCACTTGGTAACCTTTGTAGAATCGATAACTTAACTCATAGCTCCTGCCTCACTTCACACTCTGGACATATGCTTTCCATTCAACATCTGCCATCCTGCTTGTATCTTGCTTCTTTTCCCTCTCAGCATGTGCACATGTGCGGAAGCCCCAAACATCTGCACTTTCCTTTGTAGTGACTGTCTCTGCCGGACAAAACGTCACACAACACAAGGGAGAGGCGTAAATCTGGGGAAGGGCCAACCAACATCATGAACCTCACTGAGCTGGAGCAGCAAGGGCTGGAAATCACTGGCCTATTGTGAGCTGTGCAAAGAGGAGATTTCAAGGTCAGGGGTTGATCTGAACAATGCTGACCCCTTCACCAACCTCAGAAAACGGCACAATCAGGCAACTTCACTACATCAAGCTGCACTGTGATGCCTGTCATTTGTTACAGCCTCTCATTGCCATCCTAACACTCGAGCCTTTTCTCTTTCCTCTAGGTCCTTCTCAGAAGCTACAGCCCATAGAAGAAGACATCTTCGAGGAGGAGAATTCTTCTGGGGAGGCACTGTCATGTGCTACATCACTCCCAAGCACCAGCACACAGATTGGCACCCTGGCTGAGTAAGAGAGTGAATGAAAGGTGTCTGTAGGTGGTGAAGCACCCAGCACTAGTGAGCAGCAACAGATACTGCTGGCAGGGACAGCCCTGGATAGCTTGCTGGAGGGCAAAGTTCAGCTCTGCTGAAGAGGACAGAGATGAAGACTTCATTGATCCAGCCATGAAAAGAAAACTATTTACCTCACACAAGCAACTATATCAGGTATTGGAAGGCCTACCAAGGAGTTAAAGCGCCATGGCTGAACATATGGAGGAGTCTGCTACGAGCCTGCGTGGTGTCATTTTGCATGGCTTCAGCACTCTACAGTCTACCTTGGAGAGTGTGGTCACCGAAAGGTATGCTGCAACCAGACCCTCACAACAGGAGTCAATGTTCAGAGCTTTTGAAACTCAAATGGCTACCATGCATTCTTTGTGCTCCACCTTGGGTAGATTGGTAGACTGAATAGATGGGGGCTTTCAAGTAGTCACATCTTCTGCAGTCTGCTGTTCCGCAGATCAATGGAAGTGATGAGCCTCAGCCCCATAGGAGTGTCAGTGGTGCTATGAAGTGGCATGAGTTGACCTCCCTCAGTCTACTCCCTCAATCAATGCCAACCACGGTGCCAGAAAGCCAGGTGGGTTAGACTGCCCTGGTAGCAGCCTAAATGCTGCAGTCTGCAGCTGGGCCCTCTCAAACTCAAACTCCCAGAAGCTGCCACCACAAGCATCTCGAGGGTCCCCACATGAGCAACAGCAGCCTTCCACCAGCTCTACTGAAGCCATTGGGGGAGAAACTCATAGAAGTAGTTGAGTTAATAAATCTTCTTTTAAGTAAAGAACTATGGATTGACCTCTTGGGTGACAAAATAATTTACTACAATATTGTGTTTGAAATTAAAATGATCACCTTTATCAAAATTAGCACTTTGGTCTATAGTTTCTTTTCAGTGCAGCTTGTTAGTCTGCATTGTCAGAATGTCATTGATATAGAGATTTTATGAATGGTTTCAATGTTTATTAATGCAGAATCAAGGGAATGGTGAAGGGGTAACAGAGGGGCTTTGTGTCACTTTTCAGGTAAATTCAGGGATTGAGCAAGCCACCAAAAGCACTGCTCTATCAACTGCTCCCTGATCTCTCTAGCTGCAATGTGTTGAGCTGGCTCCCCTTCTTGTGGTTCTCCCTTGCATTCATCCAATTCTTCCGCATCTGATGCTATCTCTTCTTGTTGTGCCTCCTCTTCACAATGATGCGGCCCATGTTGTCTGGGCCATATTTTAGGAAGCCCGAGAGCGATCAAGGCACCTGAACCTTTGCTCTCTCATTCTGGCTGTTGGCGTTCATTGGTAAGGTAATATACTGCTGTGCTCAGGCAAGAAGGGCATTGGTGACCTGTTTGATGCAGCTGTGCACTGCAGACTGGGAAATGCAGGTGATGTTCTCTGTAGCAGCCTAGAGAAGCCTACGGTGAAAAAATTAAGGCCAGTAGTGACTTTGACAGCCACTGGCAATGCATGGCCCCTGATCCAACAGGAGTAGGTCCTGCTGCATCAGGCTGCATAGATCAGCAACAACCTGACTGGTGAAGTGCACTGCTTCTCAGAGATATCCAAGAAACTGAATCTTGGCCTATAGACCTTATGGCTGGTTAAGGCCTTCTACAAGCAGCACCCCTCATCTGCTGTCTTCGAACAGGCCCACCTGCTACTTGTCCTGTTACTCCTCTTCTACCAACTGTTCTTCCATCCCAAGGAAAGAAGCAAAAACAGCAGCCATGATAAGCAGTGAGTGCTTAATCAAGGTAAGGAAGGGCGAAAAGATCTGAAAGAAGCAAACTGCAAGCTTAGAACTGTCTTGGAAAGCCACTATTCACAGTAGCACACAGATCCTAATGCTTGGAGTGCTTTCAGGCGAGTGCCCCTTTAAATCCAGCTTCCAGTCATGTCAGTCAGTTTGGGAAGCCAATCCCGCTTGGTTTTACTCAGAAAATCCTGCTAGGCCCTCTGACCTGCCCAGTTAAAGGTCCTAATAACGTTATAGGAACCGATTTACATTTATTAATGAGGCATCTCCTGAGTTAAAATGGCAGTTAGCGGGAATGGAAAGTCAGTCAATTGTTGCTATTTTAACTGCTCAATCACCCCATTCCCACTGGGTGCGTTGAGTTAAAATTGGGGCCGTTGAATTTTATCACACAACTTATCAAAGAATTTGCAGGATTTCTTTTCCCTAAATTCATCTTGTGAACACCAGCCACGGTGACAATGCTATTTTTTTAAGCTTTAGCTCCATATGTTAAAGTTTATACACTAATGGCAACATTTGTTTTCCATTTATTGCAGTATCCCTCACATTACTCAAGGAATGTTAATTAACTTCCGAAGCCCCATAACATTTTGATTGATAAACGTGTAAGCTTGGGGTAAAATATCACCCGAGACGGTATGTACATTTGGTACCTTTTTAAATTAATTAGTAACTTGGAAAGACATATCTGAAAATACAACATTCACGTCTTGCAACAGTGAAGCCTGGATAGCATGTAACGCTGTAAGATACTCGAACCGGATCTGATTAGGATCATATGTTCCTTTCTAGTTAAAAGATAATTAGACCCTACCCCATGTGTTAGATTTAACACACAGCAGGATGTTGGGCAAATGCTTTTAATGTTAGTTGTTTTGGGATTGGGGGGTGGGGGCGGGGTTGCATTTCTACCATAAAGTAATGATGAAATGTCTGTTTCTGATTAGCAGTTTAATTTTTCAGACTTGTAGTTTTAACTGGAGCTGGTTCATCTGAGGAAAAAGCAGACACTGAGTATCAGGCATAATGCAGAGATAATACAACATAAGTAGAACTACTTTCAAACTAATGGCATGAGTTTTTTTTTAAATCCTTACGAGTTGCATTTTTAGTTGACTACGGTACAGGATCAAATTTAAACCTGCCCGGCTGGTGGAAACTGTGTGGGTGGGTAGTTAAAACGGTCCTTGGGACATACCCACATTGATCCCGTTGTTGCTTTCCTGCCAGGTCGATCCAGTGGAAAGAGGAGCAGAGGAGCAAAAGAGGCTCAAAAAGGAAAGTGGATCTTTTTTTTTACTTTCATTGTAGGGCTAAGAGGAGCAGGAGTGCTCCTCCATGCTTCACAAGGAAAGTTTAGGCCTCTTCGGCATTGGGTTTCCACCCCCACCACGAACCCGAGGCCCTTCAGAACCCTCTCCACTTACCCGAGTGGCGGAGACCTTCCCTTTGGCACCCCCACCGCAGTGGCCTGCTGCCGCGCAGCATCCCGCTCCCACTCGCCGGCCAGCTGCCGCTTCCCAGCGGGTTCAGGCGGGAGACGCCCACGGGTTTGCTGCCCGCTTCAGCCCTCACCTGTCCGGAAGTCACCCGCCCCAAGTTAAAAATCAAGACTTAGATTTCAGAAATTTGCACTGGGGTTAAGTATAGCGTTAAGATCTCAAAAGTCATGACAGGGCTTGAGTTACAACTCGTCACTCCAATCATTAAGAAAACATTTGTACTAAGACATTTTGGCAGAAGTCATGACATAAAAGAGGAAGATACTTCAGGATATCATAGACTTTAGAAATGTAAATAATGTTTTTCCACTAAGTATTTCTAGATAGAGTCAATGCTTAAACACAATCAACTAAATCTATTTCTTATATAAAATACATATACTGAAACAGCACAACACCTTTGGAGGGCCTACAGTTAACAAAGACTAGACAGAGACTGTAGAAATTGGGACGGGAACATTGGTACGTAGGCTATCCGTGTGAAGGGTGTCCTCAAAGTATTATGGTAGTTTCAATGTGCTGTTAGTACAAGGGTAGCTGAGGGGCACATTGAAAGCGAGGTAAGTCTCTAGGCGCTATAGTTCCCTCTGTGTGTTAATATTTGCTAAAAGAATATAATTGTGCAAGACCTTTAATTGTTTGTAATGCTATTCTAAGTAACGTTTCCATCTTAAAATAGGTTCACAAAAAATTAGAGGTAATTAAACAGCTTTTTTGCTTGTTATGGCATTGTTAAAGGCCATTCATAAGAAACTTATGCAGGACTAGGTGGCGTCAAGGGAGTAAAAAGAAAGTTAATATTAAACTCCAGGTCAGGCCTGGCATTAGTCAGCTGAATAAAATGGGAAGATTTTGAACCATCAACACCGCTTGTATCCTGCAGGGCAGAAGAAATGGCAACAGTGCCGTTTTTTCTGTATTCTGTAATCTGTATGTGAACTGTAGTGTTTGACCAAAGCAACTACATAATCCTGGAGAAATGAAGCAGATGAAAATATTTGTGTTTTCACAAGTGTCGATTTTTGTAAAATTGTTATGCTGTGCAAACTGTTATGGATGTATTCCCTGAAAGCTGTACATCTTAAAGAAAGAACTTGGCATTTATATGCCTTCAGCTGCCTAGGCCCTAAATTCTGGAATTCCCTCACTAAACCTCTCTGCCTCTCTCTCTTCCTTCAAGATACTTCTTCAAACCTACCTCTGTGCCCTCACCTGTCCTAATATCTACTTATGTGGCTTGGTGTCAAATTTGGTTTGATAATCGTTCCTGTGAAACGCCTTGGGATGTTTCACTACGTTAAAGGTGCTGTATCAATGCAAGTTGTCGTTATATAGCGACTTTCGCATTCTTGGGATGTCCCAAAGCGCTTTACAGACAGTTAGTACTTTGGAAGTGTAGTCACTGTTGTAATGTATGAAATATTAGGATACTTAGAACTGATGCCTTCACTGTAGCGTGATCCGTGAAGAATCAAAACCTTATTTGCCATCAAATATTTCTTCTTATCTGTAAAGATGCAAATTCCCCTTATTTTCAGATCGTGTTTATTTACCGAGCAGTTAACTATCCAGTCACCCCTTTTGGGTTTGATTGCAATTCTTATTCAATTAGGATTGCTCACTTTCAATTGAGCCATTGCGATTGCATATGCCACAGCTGGATTACCAAGCTTTTTTTCCCCCTAAATAGCCATTAGTTAAGTGATTATTTAGAGACTAGAGAAGTCTTAAAAGATCATTCCTGCAGGTGCACCATACTGCGCCAATTATTCCCATCAATGAAATTATGTTTCACAAAACCGCCTATACCAAAATCACACACACCCACACTGTCTTGTTTGATCTTCCATCTTTAGAAACTAACCCGCTGCATCACTAGGCGAGCTAGTACTAGTTGGATCTTATGGGGAAAACTGCAAAATATGGACACCTGAAAGCAATTATTAATTAAGGTAAATCCTTTAAACTAGAGGAGCGTTAGCTAGGACTCTTCAATAAAAGATATACGACAGTGTTTGTATTCCTGCAACAATATAAAGCAGCTACCTGCACACATCCTAAAATATTATAATGGAGTGATCAACCTTATTCATTTTGAATTAACCATAGAGTATCTATTTACTCATGTTTAATATATAACAACAAGTTGCATTTAAGTGATGCATTTAAAATAGTAAAACGTCCCAAGCCGCTTCACAGGAGCGTTATAAAACAAAATTTGACACCGAGCCACATAGAGATATTAGGACAGGTGACCTAAAGCTTGATCAAAGAGGTAGGTTTTAAGGAGCGTCCTAAAGGAGGAGAGAGCGGTAGAGAGATTTAGGGAGGGAATTCCACAGCTTAGGGCCTCGGCAGCTGAATGCACGGCTGCCAATGGTGGAACAATGAAAATTGGGTATATGCAAGAGGCCAGAATTGGGGGAGTGCAGAGATTTGGGGGGGGGTGGGTGGTTGTAGGGCCGGAGGAGGTTCCAGAACTAGGAAGGGGCAAGGCCATGGAGGGATTTGAAAACAAGGATGAGAATGTTAAAACCGAGGGGATGCTGGACTGGAAGCCAATGTAGGTCAGCGAGCACAGGGGTGATGGGTGAACGGGACTTGGTGCAGGTTAGGATACGGGCAGCAGAGTTTTGATTGAGCTCAAATTTATGGAAGGTGCAAGGTGAGAGGCCGATCAGGATTAGAATAGTTGAGTCTAGAGGTAACAAAGGCATGGATGAGGGTGCCAGCAGCAAATGAGCTGAGGCAGGGGCAGAGACGGGCAATATTATGGAGGTGGAAGTAGGCAGTCTTGTTGATGGAGAGGATATGGGACCGGAAGCTCTGCTCACAGTTAAAAAGGACACCAGGGTTGTGAATGGTCTGGTTCAATCTCAGACAGTTGCCAGGGAGAGGGATGGAGTCAGTGGTTAGGGAATGGAGTTTGTGGTGTGGACTGAAGACAATTTATTTTTAAATTCGTTTTTATGGGATGTGGGTGTCGCTGGCAAGGCCAACATTTATTGCCCATCCCTAGTTGCCCTTGAGAAGGTGGTGGTGAGCCACCTTCTTGAACCGCTGCAGTCCGGGTGGTGAAGGTACTCCCACAGTGCTGTTAGGGAGGGAGCTCCAGGATTTTGACCCAGCGATGATGAAGGATCGGCGATATACTTCTAAGTCAGGATGGTACGTGACTTGGAGGGGAACTTGGAGGTGGTGGTGTTCCCATGCGCCTGCTGCCCTTGTCCTTCTAGGTAGAAGAGGTCGCAGGTTTGGGAGGTGCTGCCGAAGAAGCCTTGGTGAGTTGCTGCAGTGCATCTTGTAGATGGTACACACTGCAGCCACGGTATGCCGGTGGTGGAGGGAGTGAATGTTTAAGGTGGTGGATGAGTTGCCAATCAAGTGGGCTGCTTTGTTCTGGATGGTGTCGAGCTTCTTGAGTGTTGTTGGAGCTGCACTCATCCAGGCAAGTGGCGAGTATTCCATCACACTCCTTACTTGTGCCTTGTAGATGGTGGAAAGGTTTTGGGGAGTCAGGAGGTGAGACACTCGCTGTAGAATACCTAGCCTCTGACCTGCTCTTGTTGCCACAGTATTTATGTGGCTGGTCCAGTTAAGTTTCTGGTCAATGGTGACCCCACAGGATGTTGATGGTGGGGGATTCTGTGATGGTAATGCGGTTGAATGTCAAGGGGCGATGGTTGGTCTCTCTGGTTAAATAGGAAAAACCGCGCATGCGCAGTATTTTGAGTGGGCCATGCAGCCAAAGAAAAATTAAAGGGCACATTGTTCCTGAAGTAACGGTGCAGGAGTGGGAAGAGAAGCCATTGCAAGTAATTCTCTGGCTACGACTGGATAGATAGGAACGGAACCAGGTGAGGGCAGTCCCACCCAGCTGGACAATGAAGGAGAGGTGTTGGAGAAGGATGGGGTGGTCAACTATGTCAAAGGCTCGCTGCACATTAACACAAATTCTGTATAATTTGCGTACATATCTTATGCGTTTAGGCAGTTTGAGAAATATAGGACAGAGTGGTTAAGGTGACTCTCCAAATTGTATGGTACATTCAAGCTATGTATTCATGTACAATTAAAGGTAAGAATTCCTCTTATTGCGTTTGGGCATAAAGGATTGCGCAGACGTAGTGCAAAGACTAAAATCAGATAGGAAGATAGTATGCATGGGACAAAGCCCCTTCGTTTTTCCACCCATTCATTTAAATTGACAGTAAATCGGATGGGCTCCTATACAGGCCGATAATGCACTGCACCCAGGTGATTCTTCATGCCCAAGCAACTTAAGAGAAAAATCTGCCCTGAAATCTTCATGAGTTCATTTACATATCACTACACATAACAACCAGAGGAAGTCTTACACCAATTTTGAAGCTGCAGAAAAGCACAAAAATCAAATGAATACAAAGATGCTTCTTGTCATGACAGCACAGTGTTTGGGTCCAGTTAAGTTTCTGGTCAATGGTGACCCCCCAGGATGTTGATGGGGGGGATTCAATGATGGTAATGCCATTGAATGTCAAGGGGTGATGGTTAGACTCTCGCTTGTTGGAGATAGTCATTGCCTGGCACTTGTGTGGCGCAAATGTTACTTGTCACTTATCGGCCCAAGCCTGAACGTTGTCCTTGGCTTTGGTCTTCCCAATATTTAATTAGAGGAAATTTCTGCTCATCCATAGAGTCATAGGGGTAAAAATTCACTTGGTTGCGCCTCCCGTTAGCGCCTTAAGAGGGCGCTAATGGGGCGTTAAGCCGCTAACGCCCGGGCGCAGCGCTGTTTGCGCCGCTCGAGAACTTAACTTGAGATTGTGCGGCGGCGCTAAAACTTACCGCTGCGACCACCTGCGCGCGCAGATTGTGACGTCATTCCATGGTGCAACGCCCTTGGGGCGCCCCGGAGCGGAAATTGAGTGGCGCCCCCTGCCTTACCGCCTGGCGCTTCCAACGACCGGAAGACTGGAACGTTATCAATCGGTGTGGGGCTGGGGGGGGCGCTATTTAAAGGGGGCCTCTTCCTGTCTTTTTCTGTGGTCGACATTTATGCACCACTCGTTCTGAGAGAGAGAGAGAGATTCGGAGAGAGAGAGAGAGAGACTTCTACATTGACTCAACGCTTTGTGAGGTAGTTTTGCCTAGTTCATCCTAACTTTGTTGCTACTTTAGTTGCTGTACCTCATTACTTTTCTGGCAAAGAGAATATGGGGGCTGCAATGATTGGGGGCGTCGTCCTGCTCCAGCTGAATCGGAGGATAGTGAGACGCAGACAGAGAGTGGCAATGATGGCCAGACGGAGGAGGGCCATCAGGCGCATGTACAGGAGAGCTTACCCTCCCAGGGTATATCGTGAACAGCTCTCCTACATCCATATGTCCGAGGAGCTGTGTTTGCGAAGGCTGCGATTCAGCAAGGAGGTGGTCACTGAGCTCTGCCACCTGCTGCAGCCAGATCTGCAGCCTCAGCTGAGGTCCAGGACGTCTCTGTCGGTGGCAGTGAAGGTCACAGTGGCTTTGAACTTCTACGCCACTGGCTCATTCCAAGCTGCTGTTGGGGACCTCGCCAATATCTCCCAGTTTGCGGTGCATCGCTGCATCCGGCAGGTCACCAATGCCCTCTTCAGAAGGAGACGAGACTTCATCTCTTTCCCTATGACCCCAGACAAGCAGCGTGACCGTGCTCTGGGCTTTGCGAGGGTAGCGGGCTTCCCCATGGTGCAGGGCGCCATTGACTGCACGCATGTGGCTTTGCGTGCTCCGCGAGAGAATGCAGAGGAATTCAGGAACAGAAAGGGGTTCCATTCCTTGAATGTGCAGTTGGTCTGTGACCACAGACAGGTGATACTCGCTGTCAATGCCCACTATCCGGGCAGCTGCCACGATGCTTTCATCCTGCGCCAGACTACTGTGGCAGAACTTTTCGAGGCACCGCATCAGCCAGTTGGTTGGCTTCTGGGGGACAAGGGGTACGCATTGAGCACCTGGCTGATGACACCGCTCCGTACGCCAAACACCCCTGCTGAGCTGCGGTACAATGAAAGCCATCAAGCAACCAGGAACATTATTGAGCGCACAATCGGCGTGCTGAAACAACGGTTCCGCTGTCTGGACCATTCCGGAGGAGCCCTGCAGTACTCGCCTGAGCAAGTTTCGAACTTCGTAGTCGTGTGCTGCATGTTGCACAACATGGCAATCCTCAGGACCCAGCCAATGCCACCAGGCCTTGTAGCACCACCAGAGGAGGAGGAGGAAGAGGAGGAACAGGACGAGGACGATGATCATCAGCAGCACCAAGGCGGGAGGGCGGCCCACAATGGTCAAACTGCAAGGGCCGTCCGTCAACGACTAATAGCAAGCCGCTTCTAGGGCCCCTGCCATTGCTACAAACACTAATCAACCCAGCACGCAACCCCTAAGCCGGCCAAGGCACCAATAATTCCAACCACCAGCCATGTATATTTTGAATACAGAAACTTATTTATTTTACAAACTCTGTGTGTGTCAATTCCTCATGACAAACTCATAGAAAAAACTCAAAAAAACAGTCAATAACATAACTGGTTCTCACAACCTGGAGATAATGTCCAAAACACTAAACAAAAGTTGGACCATGAACCTCGGCCTTTAATAAAAAAATGACCAGCATTTTGGCACACCTCCTACTTTTTGCCCTTCGAGGGTGATCTCCTTCCCTTGCGCACTTCCCCCCTTCTAACCCTACTGCTCCTCCGTAATGGGACCTCAGTGGCTGCAGCAAGGCTGGTGGAAGGCTGCTGCTCGTCAGACCCTGACACTGCAGATGCCCCTGAAGGACGGCCTCGACCACTTCTGGGCCTGGAGGGCCCGGCTGCAGACTGCAACAACTCTGCATGGGCGGCAGCAGTCTGTCCTACAGGCGGTGGCAAGTGCAGTGGAGAAGTGACAGTGTTGGCAGCAGGAATGCTGTCATCGTGAGAGAGGACAGCAACTCCCTGCTCGCCCGACACACTGGCACTCCCACGGGGCAGCACTTCAGCATCCGGAGCAATTTGCCGGAGAACAGATTGCTGGCCTGCTGCGGCGCGGTGACAGCCCCGGGGACATGTGCACGAACCATCGAGGATGGCAGCAGTCAGTGCTCGCGTGGCCTCAATCTGAGTCTGCATGAGAGCAGTCTCAGATGGGTTCCTGGCAGCCAGTGACTGAATTGCAGCACTAAGCTTTAGTGTGGCATCCGCCTGTGCTACAGCGAAGTGCTCCACACTCCTTGCCAGTGACTCAATGCATTCGGGCACCCTTCCCACTGCACCCATGAGCTCAGTGTGCATGCCCACCGCCTGGCTGTTCATTTCTGCAATCAGCCGCTCCTCCTCTGCGTCCATTGCAGTAGGAGTGTCTGGCATACTCTCCCTCTGGGGAGAAGGCCCCCGTTCTTCCCTCCCCCCCCCCCATGGCGTTGCTGCAGCCCGCTGGGTCCTGGAGCTTCACCATCATCAGCCCCTTCCCCCCTGCTCCCCTCCGGGGAAGGCGTGTTCCCAGTGTGGGCATGGGCATCCTCGGGAGAGGGTGGCACTGATGCTCCGGCTTCCCCTTCCTCCTCAGCTGCAGCATCACTCCCAGTGGCAGCTTCAGGGCCCGTCTCCTCAGCTGGTGAATCACCATCTGAAAGCAGGGAGGTACAAGAGTGGCTTTAGCGTGAGGACAGGGTGGCAGTAAGGGAGGAATAAGTGCAGCGAGTTAGCAAGTTGGATTGAAAGTGTCAAAGGCTGGTATTGTGAGGGACAAGTGGAAGGACAGAGGACAAAAAGGTGATGACCTTACCATTGCTGTCAACAACGGGGTCGGCGTCTCCAGTGGCGACGGGACCGATCACCCGGCTTGCCACAATCCTGTGGACGCGCTCCTCCAGATCGCTGAGGGGTTGCAGCTGAAGCCGCCCTCCACCCGTCCGTTGCTGCTGTCTCCGATTATGAGCCAGCTTAGCCTGCAAGAAAAAGGACAGCATCTGAGTAAATATACAGCCATGGTCTTGCCTGATGTGCCTCCCATAGGTGAATAGCCCTTACAATATACAGCCATGGTCTTGCCTGATGTGCCTCCCATAGGTGAATAGCCCTTACAATATACAGCCATGGTCTTGCCTGATGTGCCTCCCATAGGTGAATAGCCCTTACTGTATGCAAAGTGTGGAATGTGTGTGTGTGTTTGATGAAAGGGCCATAGGTGTTGGATGAGTGTTGTGCATTGGGGTTTTAAGACCCTCTGGCCATAGAGTGAGGTTGAGATGGAGGGATGGAGAGGTATTGAGAAAAAGCCACTCACCCTGACGACCCGAGTGAGGTCGTTGAACTTTTTGCGGCATTGAACATGGGTCCTGGGCACCATGCTCCTGGAGGAGACGCTCTGAGCCACCTCCCGCCACACTCTTCTGAACTCGCGTGGCAAAGGCCTCCTGCCACTCTCCGGGAACAGCATGCATCGTCTGCGCTCCACTGCGCCAACCAGAGCATCCAAGGCCCGCTCGGTGAAGCGATGAGCGCGTTCTCTCACCCTCTCCATGCTTGGCAGCAAAATGGATTACAGGTCTCTCCAGGCTGAGATTCAAGGCTGCAATGAGCAGGGTGTGGCTGGGGAGCAAGTGGCCCCCCCCGCTTTAAGAAGTGTCCGGCGCCATTGTGTCTGTGTTCCCTCGCTAACTGGCAGCAGCTGCGCTGCGCTCGTGCGCTGAGTTAGCGCCTCACTCCTTGGCCTTTGCGCCTTAAGAGAGGTGTGCAGCGCCTAATTTAGCGCTCCACTCACCTCCCGGGGCGGTAAAAGTGAAGTTTCCTGTCAGTGCTTGATAATTAGCGCCAGGCGCTAATATTTGCGTCCGGACGATATTTGCGCCCCAAATGGGGCGCGACCTAATTTCTACCCCATAGAGTTTTACAGCACAGAAAGAGGCCCTTCGGCCCATCGTGTCCGCGCCAGCCATCCCAAGCCCTGTCTATTCTAATCTCATTTTCCAGCACTTGGTCCGTAGCCTTGTATGCTATGGCGTTTCAAGTGCTCATGTAAATGCTTCTTGAATGTTGTGAGGGTTCATGCCTCTACCGCCCTTTCAGGCAGTGAGTTCCAGATTCCAACCACCCTCTGGGTGAAAAAGTTTTTCCTCAAATCCCCTTTAAACCTCCTGCCCCTTACCTTGAAACTATGCCCCCTGGTTATTGACCCCTCTACTAAAGGGAAAAGTTCCTTTCTATCTACCCTATCTAGGCTGCTGGAAGGTTGCTGATTGTCAGAACCTGAGACTGCAGATGCCCTTGAAGGATGGCCTCAACAAGCTCTGGGCCTGGAGGGCCCGGCTGCAGACTGCACCAACTCTGCATGGGCGGCAGCAGTCTGTCCTACAGGCGGTGGCAAGTGCAGTGGAGAAGTGACAATGGTGGGAGCAGGAATGCTGTCATCTTGAGAGAGGACAGCAACTCCCTGCTCGACTGACACACTGGCACTCCCACAGGGCAGCACCCGGAGCAATCTGCTGGAGCACAGATTGCTGGCCTGCTGCGGTGCGGTGAGAGCCCCGGGGAAATGTGTCCTGAACCAGCGAGGATGGCAGCAGTCAGTGCTCGCGTGGCCTCAATCTGAGTCTGCATGAGAGCAGTCTGAGATGGGGTCACGGCAGCCAGTGACTGAATTGCAGCACTAAACATTTGCGAGGCATCCGCCTGTGCTACAGTGAAGTGCTCCACACTCCTTGCCAGTGATTCAATGCATTCGGGCACCCTTCCCACTGCACCCATGAGCTCAGTGTGCATGTCCACCGCCTGGGTGTTCATTTCAGTGATCAGCCGCTCCTCCTCTGCGTCCAGTGCAATAGGACTCGCTGGCATACTCTCCCTCCGGGGAGAAGGCCCCTGAGCTTCCCTACCCCCATCGCGTTGCTGCAGCCCGCTGGGTCCTGGAGCTTCACCCTCATCAAACCCTTCCCCCCTGCTCCCCTCCAGGGAAGGCGTGTTCCCAGTGTGGGCATGGGCATCCTCGGGAGAGGGTGGCGCTGATGCTCCGGCTTCATCTTCCTCCTCGCCTGCAGCTTCACTCCCACTGGCAGCTTCAGGGCCCGTCTCCTCAGCTGGTGAATCACCATCTGAAAGCAGGGAGGTACAAGAGTAGCTTTAGCGTGAGGACAGGGTGGCAGTAAGGGAGGAATGAGTGCAGCGATTTAGTAAGTTGGATTGAAAGTGTCAAAGGCTGGTGTTGTGAGGGACAAGTGGAATGGGGTCGGCCTCTCCAGTGGCGATGGGACCGATCACCTGGCTTGCCACAATCCTCTGGATGCGCTCCTCAAGATCGCCTGGGGTTGCAGGTGAGGCCGCCCTCCACCCGTCCGTTGCTGCTGTCTCCTATTATGAGATAGCTTGGCCTGCAAGAAAAAGGACGGCGTCTGAGTAAATATACAGCCATGGTCTTGCCTGATGTGCCTCCCATAGGTGAATAGCCCTTACTCTATGCAAAGTGTGGAATGTACGTGTGTGTTTCATGAGAGGGCCATAGGTGTTGGATGAGTGTTGGGCATTGGGGTTTTAAGACCCTCTGGCCATAGAGTGAGGTTGAGATGGAGGGATGGAGAGGTATTGAAAAAAAGCCACTCACCCTGACGACCTTAGTGAGGTCGTTGAACTTTTTTCGACATTGAGTATGGGTCCTGGGCAACATGCTTCTGGAGGAGACGCTCTGTGCCACCTCCCTCCACACTCTTCTGTAATCGCGCAGCAAAGGCCTCTTGCCACTCTCTGGGTACAGTATTGATCTTCTGCGCTCTACCGCGCCAACCAGAGCCTCCAAGGCCCACTCGCTGAAGCACTGTGCTCGCTCCCTGGCCCTCTCCATAGTCATTGGCTGCAAGATTTAGGCACAGGTCTCTCCAGGCCGAGATTCAAGGCTCCAATGAGTAGGGTATGGCTGGAGAGCAAGATCGACCCTCCCCTTCAAGAACTGGCCGGCGCTAGTGTGTCTGTGTTCCATCGCTAACTGACAGCACCTGCACTGCGCCCACGCTCTGAGTTAGTGCCTCGCTCCTCGGCCTTTGCGTCTTAAGAGAGGTGTGTAGCACCTGATTTAGCACTCCAATCACCTCCAGGGGCGATAAAAGCCAAATTTGCAGTCGGAGGCGATAATTAGCGCCAGGCGCTAAACTTTATGCATGGCCGATAATCGCGCCCCAAACGGGGCGATACTGAATTTTTCCCCCTTAGCATCTTTGAAAGTAGATAAATCACCAGGCCCGATTGAAATGTATCCCAGGCTGTTAAGAGAGGCAAGGGAGGAAATAGCAGAGATTCTGACCATCATTTTCCAATCCTCTCTGGCTACAGGCATGGTGCCAGAGGACTGGACATGTGCCATTGTTTAAAAAGGGAGAAAGGGATAGACCAAATAATTACAGGCCAGTCAGCCTAACCTCGGTGGTGAGAAAATTATTGGAAAAAATTCTGAGGGACAGTATAAATCATCATTTAGAAAGTCACGGATTAATCAAGGACAATCAGCATGGATTTGTTAAGGGAAGGTCGTATCTGACTAACTTGATTGAATTTTTTGAGGAGGTAATGAGGAGGGTCGATGAGGGTAGTGCATTTGATGTAGTCTACATGGATTTTAGCAAGGCTTTTGACAAGGTCACACATGGCAGGTTGGTCAAAAAAGTAAAAGCCCATGGGATCCACGGGAAAGTGGCAAGTTAGATCCAAAATTGGCTCAGTGGCAGGAAGCAAAGATTAATGGTCAATGGATGTCTTTGTGACTGGAAGGTTGTTTCCAGTGGAGTTCTGCAGGGCCCTGCTTTTTGTGGTATATATCAATGATTTAGACCTCAATGAAGGGGGCATGATTAAGAAGTTTGCAGATGATACAAACATTGGCCGTGTGGTTGATAGTGAGGAAGAAAGTTGTAGACTGCAGGAAGATATCAATGGACTGGTCAGGTGGGCAGGGAAGTGGCAAATGGAATTCAATCCGGAGAAGTGTGAGGTAATGCATTTGGGGAGGGCTAACAAGGCAAGGGAATACACAATAAATAGTAGGATACTGAGAAATGTAGAGGGACAGAGGGCCCTTGGAGTGCATGTCGACAGATCCCTGAAGGTAGCAGGACAGGTAGATAAGGTGGTTAAGAAGGCATACGGGACACTTTCCTTTATTAGCTGAGGCATAGAATATAAGAGCAGAGAGGTTATGCTTGAACTGTATAAAACACTAGTTAGGCCACAGCTAGAGTACTGTAAGATCTTAATGATCTCTGAGTTCTTGGACAAGACACCCATAGGCAGCAGCCAGTATGTTTGAGCAATAGGTCAAGATTTATTCAGCATACAGCGTAATATACTTAATATTAGGCGATAGTTTTAACGAGTAGCTCGCAGCCCTTGGTCTCTGGAACCTCTCGGACACAGATGACATCGTCTTAAGTCTGTTCCTTTGTTCTCGCAGTACGTCTGTGTAAAGTTGTTCTTTGAGTATCGAGGTTTTAACCCTTTTCTTATCAAAAGTTGGTTTGGCCAGTGTCCATATATGGTCTTCAACAAAATCACCTTTTATAATTGGTTCTAATGGTCAAAATACCATTGTCACTCAGACTAAGGTAGCATCCTGCCTTTCCAATATTTTTCCACCAACTTTGCCATGTTCAGTGTTATCTTGTTTATAGTTTTTCACCCCATTGGAATTTACTTTATCTCTTTCATTTCTAGCTTCCCTGGTACAAGGCCTTTATACCAAGGGCCCATATCAGCGCTGTTTCACTAGTCTTGAGGTATCCAAACTATCTCACTTTAATCTACCAGATAAATACCTTATCTCCATGATCTCTCTCATTTTATCTCCTTATACTAATTATTTTTTAAATATCGTTGCAATTAGTTTTGGTAAGCGAATTCTAATTTCTACTTAGCATCATAATATTTTTTTTTAGCAATTTAACCTTCACTCGCAGTCTGTGGCTGTTTGTTATCAAAACTTAGTCAAAACTGCTTTTGACCATCCTTCGGATCTGCATTTTGAACAAGTCTTAGCTTTTTAGTTACCCAGGAGTAATTATGGGTAAGATTATTTGGTCAATGGCTACACTTGATTTTATACATATATGATTCTCGTCTACTAAATATGTCTAAATATCAGCCTTTCGTACAGTACTGTGTACAGTTCTGGTCACCACATTACAAGAAAGATGTGACTGCACTAGAAAGGATACACAGGAGATTTACGAGGATGTTGCCAGGACTGGAGAATTTTAGCTATGAGGAAAGACTTGATAGGCTGGGGTTGTTTTCTTTGGAACAGAGGAGGCTGAGGGGAGATTTAATTGAGGTGTATAAAATTATCAGGGGCCTAGGTAGAGTGGATAGGAAGCATCTATTTCCCTTAGCAGAGAGGTCAATAACCAGGGGGCATAGATTTAAAGTAATTGGTAGAAAGATTAGAGGGGAGTTGAGGAGAAATGTTTTCACCCAGAGGGCGGTGGGGTCTGGAACACACTGCCTGAAAGGGTGGTAGAGGCAGAATTCCTCATCACATTTAAAAAGTACTTGGATATGTACTTGAAGTGCCGTAACCTGCAAGGCTATGGACCAAGAGCTGGAAAGTGGGATTAGGGTGGATAGCTCTTTTCGACCGGCACAGACACAATGGGCCAAATGGCCTCCTTCTGTGCTGTAAATTTCTATGATTCTAATAAGCTGGTGAGGCTACGTCAATTGAAAATTTCAAAACTGAGATTGATAGGTATTTGTTATGCAAGGGTATTAAGGATTCACAGAATCACAGAATCCCCACAGTGCAGATAGAGGCCATTTCGGCCCATCGAGCCTGCACCGACACATATCCCACCCTATCCCCGTAACCCCACGTATTTAATCCCCCTAACACTAAGGGTCAATTTATCATAGCCAAATCAACCTAACCCGCACATCTTTGGACTGTGGGAGGAAACCGGAGCACCCGGAGGAAACCCACGCAGACACGGGGAGAATGTGCAAACTCCACATAGCCAGTCACCCGCGGCCAGATTCGAACCCGGGTCCCTGGCGCTGTGAGGCAACAGTGCTAACCACTATGCCACCATGTTATGGAACTAAAGCAGGTAGATGGAGTTAAGATACAGATAACCCATGATCTAATTGAATGGCAGAACAGGCTCTTGGTGCCTACTCCTGTTCCTATGTCCTACTTGTATCAATGTAGAGGACAACCTTCTCCACCACAATTGAGAGATTATTGTAGAAAGTGTTTATTTGTGGAAATGGTGCATGAGGTATAAGGAAATACGTAAGCTTTAGGAAATATGCAAACTTGGACACTTCCAATCAAATAGATATTTGAATAATAGACTGAAAATACAGGAGGGCAAATTCACATTCTGTACAGAGCCAAACTGGCTGCTGGGAAGCAATTGGCAGATTAAGTGAATGCATCTGATCTCTGGAGAAAGGTATGCTTCTGTGGCATCTCTGAAATTTTTAGGGCTTAATAGTTAATACTCTACTTTATTCTGTGGTCAGGCATTCTAAATGGAGATTATGGTAATCATCTAGAAAATTTACAAAAAGAAACAAATAGATAAATAGATCAAACTGTTTGAGAACTTTTTTAGCCAGTATGTAGCAAGCCCAACAAGGGAGGGGGCGGTTCTGGACTTAGTTTTAGGGAATGAAGCTGGGCAGGTAGAAGGCGTATCAGTGGGGGAGCATTTTGGTGCTAGTGACCATAATTCAGTTAGATTTACGGTAGTTATGGAAAAGGACAAGGATAGACCAGGAATAAAAATTCTAAATTGGGGAAAAGCAAATTTTGCTAAGTTCAGAGGAGATTTAGCCATAGTGGACTGGAAACAGCTTCTTGAAGGTAAATCAGTGTCAGAGCAGTGGGAGGCATTCAAGGAGGAGATCCGGAGGGTTCAGACCAAATATGTGCCCTTAAAGAAAAAAGGTGGGCCTAACAAATCTAGAGCCCCCTGGATGTCTAGGGACTTACAGGGTAGGATAAAGAAAAAAAGGGAGGCGTATGACAGATACCGAGGGCTAAATACTGCAGAATCTTTAGAGGAGTACAGAAAGTGCAGGGGTGCAATTAAAAAGGATATTAGGAAAGCAAAGAGAGAGCATGAAAAATTCTTGGCAAGTAAAATCAAGGAAAATCCAAAGATGTTTTATAAATATATTAAGAGTAAGTGGATAACTAAAGAAAGGGTAGGGCCTATTAGAGATCATAAGGGTAGTCTGTGTGTGGAGGCGGGAGACGTCGGTAGGGCTCTTAATGAATACTTTGCGTCTGTTTTCACAAAGGAGAGGGGCGAAGCAGACATTGCTATCGGGGGAGGAATGTGAAATATTAGATGAAATAAACATAGTGAGAGAGGAAGTATTAAGGGGTTTAGCAGCTTTAAAAGTGGATAAATCCCCAGGCCCGGATGAAATGTATCCCAGGCTGTTAAGCAAAGCAGAAGAGGAAATAGCAGAGGCCCTGACCATCATTTTCCAATCCTCTCTGGCTTCAGGTGGTGCCGAAGGACTGGCGGACTGCTAATGTGGTACCCTTGTTTAAAAAGGGAGAAAAGGATAGACCGATTAATTACAGGCCAGTCAGCAGTGGGAAAATTATTGGAAAGAATTCTGAAGGACAGGATAAATCTTCATTTAGAAAGACACGGATTAATCAAGGATAGTCAGCACGGATTTGTTAAGGGAAGGTCGTGTCTGACAAACTTGATTGAATTTTTGAGGAGGTAACAAGGAGGGTAGATGAGGGTAGTGAATTTGATGTAGTGTATATGGACTTTAGCAAGGCTTTTGATAAGGTTCCACATGGCAGACTGTTCACGAAGTTAAAAGCCCATGGGATCCAGGGCAAAGTGTCAAGTTGGATTCAAAATTGGCTTGGAGGCAGGAAGCAGAGGTTAATGGGTGTTTTTGTGATTGGAAGGCTGTTTCCAGTGGGGTTCCGCAGGGCTCAGTACTAGGTCCCTTGCTTTTTGTGGTATATATCAATGATCTAGACTTGAATATAGGGGTATGATTAAGAAGTTTGCAGATAATATTAAAATCGGCTGTGTGGTTGATACTGAAGAAGGAAGCTGTAGACTGCAGGAAGATATCAATAAATTGGTCAGGTGGGCAGAACAGTGGCAAATGGAATTCAATCCGGAGAAGTATGAGGTAATGCATTTGGGGAGGGCTAACAAGGAAAGGGAATACACATTAAATGGTAGGACACTGAGTAGTGTAGAGGAACAAAAGGACCTTGGAGTGCATGTCCACAGATCCCTGAAGGTAGCAGGCCAGGTAGATAAGGTGGTTAAGAAGGCATACGGAATGCTTGCCTTTATTAGCCGTGGCATAGAATACAAGAGCAGGGAGGTTATGCTTCAACTGTATAAAACATTAGTTAGGCCTCAGCTAGAGTACTGTGTACAGTTCTGGTCACCACATTACAGGAAAGATGTGATTGCACTAGAGAGGGTACAGAGGAGATTTACAAGGATGTTGCCGGGAGTAGAGAATCTTAGCTATGAGGAAAGACTTGATAGGCTGGGTTTGTTTTCCTTGGAACAGAGGAGGCTGAGGGGAGACCTTATTGAGGTGTATAAAATTATGAGGGGCACAGATAAAGTGGATAGAAAGGACCTATTTCCCTTAGCAGAGGGGTCAAAAACCAGGGGGCACAGATTTAAAGTAATTGGTGGAAGGTTTAGAGGGGATTTGAGGGGAAATTTCTTCACCCAGAGGGTTGTGGGGGTCTGGAACTCACTGCCTGAAAGGGTGGTAGAGGCAGAAACCCTAACCACATTTAAAAAGTACTTGGATGTTCACTTGGGATGCTGTAACCTGCAGGGCTATGGATCTAGAGCTGGGAAGTGGGATTAGGCTGGATAGCTCTTTGTTGGCTGGCACGGACACGATGGGCCGAAATGGCCTCCTTCTGTGCTGTAACTTTCTATGATTCTATGTTTCACTCTGCGCCCGATCAAGATAATTAAGTTCACATTGTGCCTGTAATGCATCACAACCGCTGGAATTCATTTTTGTATTCATTCTTGGGATGTGGGCATCATTTGCAAGCCTAGCATTTATTGCTCATCCCTAGTTGCCCTTTGAAGTTGGTGGTGGGCCACCTTTATCTTTCACTGCAGTCATTTGTCGCAAAATGATACAACTGAATGGTTTGCTAGACCACTTCAGGAGGCAGTTTATAGTCAAATATATTGGTGTGGGTCTGGAGTCACATATATGCCAGATCGGGTAAGGATGGCAAGTTTCCTTCCCTGAAGAGCATTAGTGAGCCAGATGGGTTTTTAAGACAATCCACTACCAGCTTTTAAAAAAATCTGAATTCAAATCGCCATGGTGGAGTTTGAACTCACATTGTCTGCATCATTATTCCAGGCCTCTGGATTGCTAGTCCAGTGACATAACCACTGCACTGCTGCACCCTCACCATAATATGAATGACATAATAAAGAAGTGATAATTAACAGATACAAAGTGATATATCCACTCTATCTGGAAAGTAAGGAGACCTATTATAATGCACCAATTCCACATTTTACTCTATTTTTTAGATGTAGTTATTCTTCAGATTTCAGGAGAAGAGTCAAAAGCTGCACAAACACTTTGGCCGAGATTTTGCTCACCTCGGCGGGTCTGGTGCGGCCGGTGTCAGTGTCGGTGGCGAGTCGCGGCTCCGCTGCTGGCTCCATCCCGCTGCCTAAAATGAACTTACCTCAATGAAGCTTGTTAAGCCCGCCCAGCGCGTTTCCCGGCCCAATTAGATGGAGCGGGTCTGGTGACATCATTCATGACGCGTCTTGAGCCGGTTTCCTTAGAGGGACCACGGCCACCTTACATTTGACATTTGTGCTGTCAGTGTTCTACAGCATTGAAGTGCTGCAAACACTGACAATCACTGCACAGAGGTGCAGGGCTGCACCCAAGCTCTCGCATGACTCCCTCCATATGCTTATGGAGTCAGTCAGAGCACGCAGAAGGTCTTCTTCCATTCCGATGGGTGGAAGAGACCTCCCCAGGAGACCAAGACAGCCTGGTTGCACATTACAGAGGAGGTCACAAGCAGGGATGTGATCAGGAGGACCTGGGTGCAGTGGCGCAAACCTTTCAATGATCTCATTAGATCAGGAAATGTGAGTACAAAGCCACACTCACCTTCATCCTGCTGTGCCTCTCATCACATCCCCATCACTCTGCCTTCCCTACCCTACTCCTGCACATCCTTACTCACACCAACTTACCTTGCACCTCCACCCATCCCTCTCTATCTACATTATCAATTTCACATCTCACTAGCCACTCCTCAAACTCACCCTCATCCTAGTGCAATCATACCAACTAACAACACACAAGGGTAGCCGCTTGGGTGTTTTATCCAATGTTCATGTAAAGTTTCTGTTAATGTGCTGTCAAACATTGAAACCTTTATTTTCAACACTTTGCGTTCTTGGACAGATCTGTGTGCACCTTTGGAAGTGGCTTAGTGAGTTGCAGTGAATGGTGAGACATAACGGTAACCCCGCAATGGTGATGAGTGTGAAAGGAATGGCTTGGGCATTGTAGGGATGCTTTATGTTGTTGGTGTGGGGTGGTGCCAACCTGGCGCATCATATGGCAGCCAGGGTATACAGCGTCAAGTGAAGTAAATGTGGCCATGATGAGGCCATCCCTGGCCTCCCGGGCAGCAATGTGGTTGGGTGCTGATGCCCTCTGTCCTGTGCAGCATCTGGTGATTGCGGAGAAGGTTGGCGTTGTTGTTGGTGCTGCTGGTGTGCCTGGTGGTGCTGGTGTTGGGGCTGATCCTGGTCAGATTCTGAGGACCAAGGTGAAACAGTGTAAATGGTACCCATGCTGATGGAATTGATGGCAGGTGAAGTAGAGATGACAGAAGCAATCTGTCAATGGTGAGAGAGGTTGTTCCAATGAGGTGACACTGGGATGGAGAGTTTGCTCCAAACACTTGCAGCCTGCATAAAGCTCAATCTGTCTTCCAAATGGAGTGAGCAACAGCTTCTGCACTTGGAAAGTGAACAGCTGTGAGGTGGGAGCTTTTATAGTACATTCCAAGCTGTCAACTAATCAGCTGATTCAATGGCCATTCAACTCCTGCCTCAGGTTAGCAGACATGGTCCACGAGCAGCATGGACCCCGTGGGCAAGCAGTTAAAGTTAAAAGGTAAGGCTAAAGCCATTATTAAGGGTCTGTCAACAAGCCAATAATTGCTTTAATTGGGTCGCCCGCCTCTGCGGGTCGGGTCCGATCCGAGATCACAGATGCACCTTTGAGAAAGGCGCGTTGCGGCGGGATGACAGCGGATTCCCAACCTGCTGTCAGAAAAATTTAATTTCCTACCCGACCTGCCACCAATCCTGCCCGCTGACCCCCCGGAAAATTCCAGCCTTTTTTAACAAGGTAGGGATTCCACCTGGCTAACTGCACTGCTGTATTTTCTGGGGTCAGCTTAATTTGAATATTGTGGACAAACTCCAAGTGAGGTAAATGCCTTTCATTGGGACCTTGCTGATTCTGGGGCAGGAAGCAGCGTGCTGCTGCAGCATGTAAATGCCTACAGCAGCTGAAAAGGCAGGGCATCATCAAAAGACCTTTTGCTGCAAACTGGGAAGTTTATTGGTGGAAAATGTCACACACGTCTGCTGCAGTGTATAGAGTTCCCTCCCCCTCATTCCCACATCACAGATGCAGATATTAAAATGCTCTATAGGAGGTCAAATACAGAAGGGGGGGGCGCATTTTATTTTAGTATCAACAGGTGGAGGGCCTCAAGGAGTTCAGCAGTAGAGAACTAGAAGCAGGTGGCTAGGGCAGTCATACTGCTAATTCCAGTGTTTGGCACACAGCCACTCAGTGCTGTAAGATGTTTACTGACCTTTCCAGGTCCGGTAAGGTAAGAAGAACCAGCCGCACCTTCCAAAAATGCACTGCGCTAAACATATCTGCCACTTCCAACCATTTCTCCCTCATTGCGTTAAAAGTGCCAAAAGAGCCTACCAGCCTCTAGGATTAGGATTGGGACACAGACAACAATCTCATGGGGCTTCACTGATCGTATTTGTACCGTTATGTCTGATTTCCTATAGATCAATGATCAGGCACTGCCAGTGCTCAGTACTAACGGCATGGCAAGAATGCCTTCAGATGATGCTACTATCTCTCAGCATTGCAGCATCCTTCCCCTCTCAAACCCCTGAGATGCTGGCATATGTGACAGAAAGGAGGCACAGTCAGATTTTCCATGCAACACCCCAAGAGGTGCAGCTGGAGCAGGTCCATCTGAGGATTTAGTTGCCATGAGATGAGGGCCGCCTCAATCCCAAGACGTTCATATTGAAACATGTCAGCCAGCCTGCCATTCAGACAACATCTAGGAGGAGCAATAGATTCGGGTTGAGTTCAATCTTCACATAATCACACCAAGGGGAGAACTGTGGTTAGAAGCACTCAGCACATGCAAGCCCAAAAGGTTTTCATTAATATTATGGTTGCAGTAAAGTTGTTATGCATGCAGACATTGTTCTTGGCAAGATTTAGGAGTCCTTTTCATTAAGGGGCAGAAATTAGGCTCGCCACGGGTGAGTACGCACTATGTACTCACCCGTGGACGGAACGAAAGTGCCGGTTTCTTGCATGCACTGCGCATGCATGGGAAACCGGCACTTCCGTTCCCCTGAAGGAAGGGGTTCAGAGGTCGAACGCGCACGCTGGAGGGCCAGCGTGTTCGCCTTGCACTTCGGGGTTTTTTACAGGTTCCTCCGTGAGGGTAAGCACGGAGAAGATACACATTGAAAAAGGAGGCGCAAGGCCTTCTTTTAACAAGGTAAGTGTTGTTTTTATTAAAATTTGAACATTTTTTTCACAGATTTATCTTTTTTAATTATTTTAAAGAAAGGTAAGTTTAGTTTTAACCCTGTTAAAAAGTGTAATTAATTTTTTCAAAAATTTAAATTTTTGTTTAAAATATTTCATTAATGTAATTTATAGTTATTTTAAAAATGTGATGTTTTTTAAAAATGTATTTGTAGTTTTAGGGATGTTTTAGGGCCGATCTGTATTCATAGATTTGACAGGTCTTCCTGTCAAATCTATGAATGAAAGATGGTCTGCTGCCATTGGCTCTCCATGGCCCACGTGATCCCAGGGGACGCATCGCACTAACTACGCCCCTGGGACACGCAAGCACTGCGCGCCGGCAGTTGGAGGAGGCCCAGGACCCGAATTCCTCGTGGGCCCAGGGGTCAACGGCAGGCGCGGTAGGTAGGTGCGCGCGCGATCCTTGCACCCGCGGGAAGCCAGGGAGCCGAATTTCTGGCCCAATGTATTTTGAATGGGAGCTGTGTGAGTTAATGTAAACAGAGAAGGGTCCATAGATAATGATGTATGGAGGGAAGGGGAAGAACTGTTATTGCATGGTACAGATGTAAAAGTTGAGTAAGCTTCCTTTACAAGAGTTGTATGAATGTCTTTTGCAGCAACAGGTCTCCTCTGCAGCTGCTTCTCTAGTTAATCCTGCTGCTGCTCTAAGCTTCCTTCCATCATCAGGGTTTTCATGATGAGACCCTCTGTGAGGCAAAGGTGCGCAGCATGTAACACATTACTACAACCCTTGAGACCCCAATTGTATTGCACAACAACCCCAGATCAATCCAGATAGCTGAAGGGCGCCTTCAACATTCCAAATGTGTGCTCTATGACAATATTGGTGGATGTATGGCCTTCCTTATAGGGGTGTTTGGCTGGAGTCTGAGGAAAGTGCACTGATGTTATCAGCCATGGTTGTAGAGGATAGCCTTTATCTCTCAACACCTACTCAGAGACTTGCTTGGCCTGATGAACTGTCTAAAAATGAAGGCATTTGGACCAGTCCCAGGAAAGAAAACATTCACTAGCATAATGCAGTACTGCTGGTCACAAATGAGCTGGACATTCAGAGAGTGAAATCCTTTCCTGTTGACATATACATCAACATATACATCGATCAAAGAAGCATATATGACCACTTAGGTGCAATCTACTCCTTGGGGGAAAAATTCGGTTGGTTAACGCCTCCCGTTAGCGCCTCCGGGGGGGTGCTAATGGGGCGCTAGCAACTTAGCACCAGAACGTGGCGATTTCAGCGCCGCTCGCAAAATTGACCTGTCGTTTTGCGGTGGCACTAAACACTACCGCCACGATCTCCTGCGCCCGCAGATCATGATGTCATGCAAGCGTGCAACGCCCCGGTAGTGCCCCGGACCGGAAATTGGTTCTCGCCCCCTGCCTTAGCGACTGCTGCTAGGAACGACAGGTAGAGGGGGACTTTTTGAAGTTGGGAAGGAGCTGGGGGAGCGCTATTTAAAGGCGTGCACTTCCTACTTTTTCTTGTTGGCAAAATATTTGATATACGCAGGTTGAGAGGGAGAGAGACATCTGGAGAGTTTTAACGCTGTCCTAAGGAGTTTTGGTACTGAGCACCACTTTTCAGGTTCCTATTTATCTGAGCTTCATATTTACCACATTTAGAAGATTTTAAATGGGGGCTGTACTAACTCGGGGCGTCGTCCTCCAGCTTCACCTTCGGAGGCAACAGAGGCGCAGAGAGAGAAAGGCAAATGTGGCCAGAGGGAGGAGGGTCAACAGGCCTCTGCACAGGAGACCTTACCCTTCCAGGGTATTCCGGGAGCAATTCACCTACATTCATTTGTCTGAGGAGCAGTGTTTCAGAAGGATGTGCTTCAACAAGGCGGTGGTCACTGAGCTCTGCCACCTCCTGCAACCAGATCTGCAGCCTCAGTTCAGGACCAGGACGTCTGTGTCGGTGGCAGTGAAGGTGACGGTGGCTCTGAATTTCTATGCCAGTGGCTCCTTCCAGGCTTCAACTAGGGACGTCTCCCAGTTCGCTGTCCATTGCTGCAGCCGGGAGGTCACAAATGCTCTGTACAAAAGGTGAAGGGAGTACATCTCTTTCCCCATGACCCAGGACAAACAGCATGAACGCGCATGTGGCTTCGCTAGGATAGTGGGCTTCCCCATGATTCAGGGCACCATTGACTGCATGCATATGGCATTGCGGGCACCTCGTGAAAATGCAGAGGTTTTCCGAAACTGCAAGGGCTTCCACTCTCTGAACGTTCAGTTGGTGTGCGACCACTGACAGCGCATCCTCGTCGTCAATGCCCACTATCCTGGCAGCAGCCACGATGCTTTTATCCTGCACCAGACTGGTGTCCTAGACCTCTTCCAACCACCGCGTCAACCTCGTGGCTGGCTCCTCGGGGACAAGGGGTAACCACACTGCACCTGGCTGATGACACCGCTCCGTAACCCCAACACTCCTGCTGAGCTCACATACAATGAGAGCCATAGCGCCACCAGGAACCTGATTGAGCAGACCATCGGCATCTTGAAACAACGGTTCACTTGACCACTCTGGAGGAGCCCTGCAGTACTCTCCCGAGCGAGTCTCGCTTTTCATTGTTGTGTGTTGCATGCTTCACAACCTTGCAATTATGAGGACCCAGCCATTGCCACCAGGGATTGGTGCACCACCTCAGGAGGAGGAAGAGGGAGAGGAGGAGTAGGCAGAGGAGGAGGATGAAGAGGAGGATGAGCAGCACCAACATGGGAGGGAGGCACACAATGTTGCCTCTGCAAGGGCCGTCCGTGAACGTCTGATAAGACACCGCTTCTGACGAATGACAGAGAAGATGGCTTCTGGGATGAAGAAACACATCATTGCAAGCGTCCCACAGCCCCTATTACCGGACAAAGCTCCAATGAGTCAAATCAGCAAAGTTGTAAAGTTCCAATAAAATGTTTTATTTATTTTACAAACTGTGTCTTATTTATTCAGGACACACATTGTGCGCCTCCCTCCCACGTTGGTGCTGCTCATCCTCCTCTTCATCCTCCTCCTCCGCCTCCTCCTCCTCTCCCTCTTCCTCCTCCTGAGGTGATGCACCAATCCCTGGTGGCAATGGCTGGGTCCTCAGAATTAGAAACAAACACAACAATTCATAAACTAACAAAACTCGTTCTTACCACATCGAGATAAACGTCAAAACAGTAAACAAATATATTAAGATGAACATCAAACTTTCCCACAAACATTCCCCCCATTTATACATAATTTTTTACTTTTCGGCCTTCGAGGGTGATATCCATCCCCTGCGCACTTCCCCCCCTTCCCACCCTACTGCTCCTCCGTAATGTGGCCCCAGTGGCTGCAGCAAGGCTGGTGGAAGGCTGCTGAATGTTGGATCCAGAGACTGCAGATGGCCTTGAAGGACACCCTCGACCAGCTCTGGGCCTGGAGGGCCCGGCTGCAGACTGCACCAACTCAGCATGGGCGGCAGCAGTTTGGGCTGGTTGTGTTCCAGGCTGTGGCAAGTGCAACGGCGAAGTTCCAGTGGTGGGAACAGGAATGCTGTCATCCTGAGAGAGGACAGCACCTTCCTGCTCGACTGACAGACTGCCACTCCCACGGGGCAGTACCTCAGCATCTGGAGCAATCTGCTCGAGCACAGATTGCTGGCCTGCTGCAGTACTGTAAGATCCCCGGTGGACTGTGGGCGACCCAGCGAGGATAGCAGCAGTCAGCGCTTGCGTGGCATCAATCTGAGACGGCATGAGAGCAGTCTGAGACTGGATGGCACCAGCCAATGACTCGATTGCAGCACTATACCATTGCGTTGCGTCGGCCTGTGCTGCAATGGATCCTGTCACCTCACCCATTACACGTGGCATGGGCGCTGGTTCCCCACGGTCTCCCTGCAATTCAACCATCCTCTGCAATGAGGCAAGGATGGGTTCAAGGGTTTGCACACAGATGACAGCTGTGCTGGCGGCGGACTCCTCCACGCTCCTAGCTAGTGTATCCATGGTGTCGGGCACCCTTGCCATTGCACCCATGAGCTCCATATGCATGCTCATCGCCCGCGTATCCATGGCCGCTATATCAAGGTCCTCATCCGAGTCCTGTGCAGCAGAACTCGTGCGCGTACTCACCCTCGGGGGAGATGGCCCCCGAGCTTCCCTTCCCCCATGGCGTTGCTGCAGCCCGCTGGGTCCCGGAGCTTCACCCACATCAGATGCTAACCCCTGCTCCCCTCCAGTGAACGTGTGGCCCAAGTGTCGGAAGTGTCACCCTCGGGAGATGCAGGCGGTGAGGCTCCGGCTTCCTCTTCCTCCTGCTCTGGCGTGTCGCTGCCACTGGGAGGCTGAGGGACAGGCTGGTCAGCTGGTGGTTCACTATCTGAAAGCTGGAAGGTACAAGAGTGGCTTTAGCGTGAGGGCAGGGGGGCAGGAAGGGAGCAAGGACTGGAGACAGTTAGTTAGATTGAAAGTGTAAAAGGTTGGTGTTGTGAGGGGGAAGTGGTATGAGAGAGGAGAGAAAGCTGATGAACATACCATTGCTGTCCCCAAGGGGGTTGACTTCTCCAACGGCCATGGTGCCTACTACCTGGCTCGCAATGAATCTGTGGACTCTCTACTCTAATTCTGTGAGGGGGTGTAGCTCTGCCTGTCCTCCTCCCATCCACTGAGCCTCTCGCCGTTTATGTGAAAGCTTGGCCTGCAAGGAAAAGGACAGCGTGTGAGTAAGTGTGCAGCCATGTGTTTGGCAGATGTGCCTACCATAGCTGAATAGCCGTTAATGTCTGCAAGGTGTGGGATGTGCATGTGAGTTTCATGAGATGGCCATAGTTGTTGGATGAGAGTTGGGCATTTGGGTATTTACACCGTCTGTGCATAGAGTGAAGTTGAGATGGTGGGATGTAGAGGTATTGAAAAGCAGGTATTCACACTGACCACCCGAGTGAGGTCGTTGAACTTTTTATGACACTGTGTATGTGTCCTCTGCACCAGGCTCCGTGATGACACATGCTGGGCCACCTCCCTCCAGATTCTTCTAAACTCACGGGGCAATGGCCTCCTGCCGCTCTCTGGAAAGAGCACTGCCCGTCGCTGTTCAACTGCGCCAACCAGAGCCACCAGTGCATGGTCGATAAAGTGCTGGGCTCTCTCTCCCTGGGCCTCTGAGTATCCACCACAATTGTTTCAGCTGAGTAGGTGTTTGCAGGCCGAGGTCAAACGCTGCAATGAGCAGGATGTGGCTGTGCAGCAAGATGGCCCCTCCCCTTTAAGAACTGGACGGCGCCAGTCTGTCTGAGTTCCAGGGTAATTGACATCGCCTGAGCTTGAGTAGCGTTCTGAGGTAGCACCTCACTCCCTGACGTTAGCGCCTTAAGAGAGGTACGTAGCACTTGAGTTAGCGCTCAAATCACCTCCAGGAGCGATGGAGACAAATTTTGCAGTCGGCGGTGATAATTAGCGGCAGGCGCTAAGCTTTGCGCCCGGCCGATATTAGCGCCCCAAAATGGGTGATACCCAATTTTTCCCCCCTTATATGTTGAGGAAACCCAATTTTTCTGTAGAAATGCAATGCCTTGTCATGGTGTTGCCTGGTGTCCATGAGAAGTGGATGAAATTACTTACTCCCGCAAATAATGTATCTATGACATCCTTAATGTATCTCTGCACAGCTGATTGGCTAATGTTACTGATGTTGCCAGTAGCAGCCTGGAATGACCCTGTAGCATAAAGGCAATGTGACCTTGACAGTGCAGTGCCTATAATAGAAGTGGGTAGTTCAGGTTGCAGCATGTGACATAATTCATTGATGGTTTCCTTTGTAAAGCACAGGTTCCACAAGTCCTGCTGGGACAATTGGAGGTAGCAGCTTCTCAATCTGCATTATCTGGTGTGGGTGATATCGGGCGGCGGGTGGGGAGAGCGGTGAGTAATCATGTGCTTTTGAAGCTGTGAGACCAGTTCCCTCTGTTGCTCCTCCCTCTTTTCCTCCAAAAAGATACAAGGGAATTCCCAATGGGAAACGCATTGTGTTCTCTTTAGCATTAAGGGAGGGGTGGAAATGTCAGCACCACAGCAAAAGCCACAATGGTGGATAGTAAAGCAGTTGTTAGCAGTGGGGAAAAAAATCCCCAAAATAAATTATCTGTGCATCCTTGGATAGCAAAGCTGGGCCTTTTAAATCCACTTCTCCTTTCCATAGCACCTAACAATTCTGGATGCCTGTTTTATACAGGCATGAACGCTGCTGAATCTAAGTGGTTGGTAAATTGGGTATATGTTGCCATGCCATTATCCTATCATTTAAATACGACTACCCTACCACTGTCAACTAGAAATGACTGTGGGAAATTGGATAGGTGCTAAAATGGGCAGAGAGCTGGTGTAATATATCCCTGCCCCAATCCTGTCCCGCTCAATACCACCCAAAAAATTTGGCTGTATTCATAGGAAAATCTGGGCTAAAATTTCAGCACCTCCAGCAGCGTGGAGGCACTGAAATTCTCTTACAAGGATACTTGTTTCCATTGCATATCACATAATGGAAGATGTCTGTCAGAATAATAATCCATATAAAATGTATCGCTTTTCCAAGGATTGTATCCTACTCCCACCACCATTGGACGATGGTTTGGTTCAGACTTACTTCTTCTCATTCAAAGGAGATTGATGGCTATTACACAGGAAGATTATTTAAGTGCTTGGCTATTGTAAAGCAGAAGATCTGTATCATATATTTTTCATTAACAAACCAATTCAACATGTTGCAGTAAGATGACCTTTTCGTGGCTTCTCACCAGCTCTAACAACTCCATGTGCTCTGTTACTGCCAAAGGCATGCATCTGTTTCACGAGCGTCTACCCATTTTTAAATAACTTAGAACCCAGGAGACCACTTTAGCTAATGTTAATGTTCATTAAAAACATTATAATTGAACATCAGGATGTGAAAATATTTGACTGTAGTCATGAAATGTACTACTCGCTAATCCAACAAATGTCTGCTGACTTTCAAAGTACTGTTTTACATTGCCTATTTAGATGTGAAAATAATATTTTCAGCCGTCAACTAGATTTTGTTCTATAATCTTATGCTTTATTTTGTACACTAAGTGTAGACAATTTTAAACAAACTATCACCCACAGATTACCCTGCGTCTCCTGCAAGAATAATTCATACAGAAACACCATATCTGTAGTACCTTTGACTATTTCAAAATGCCCATAATTCAAGCAATGTGTTTTGTTTCTTGCTGAACTCTTTCTTCAAGCTCCTGCTACTGCTAAAATCAAAATATATCACAATATATACAAAAGTATAACTGAGGTAAAAACTTAACATAGTTCTATGTCAAAATGTACAGTATAGACATTACTTTAAATAAAAGGTAACCAACACGTAAATTACAGTGGCCCCAAATTTCCACGCCGTTTTTGGCATATTTTCAGCATAGAATCGGGCTTTACTTTTTATAAAAAGAAAAAGAAAGACTTGCGTTTTTCATGACCACAGAACATTCCAAAGCGCTTTACAGCCAATTAAGTACTTTTGAAGTGTAGTTACTGTTGTAATGTAGGAAACGCAGCAGCCAATTTGCGCACAGCAAGGTCCCACAAACAGCAATATGATAATGACCAGATAATCTGTTTGAGTGATGTTGATTGAGGAATAAATATTGGCCAGGACAGTGGGGAGAACGTCCCTGCTCTTCTTCAAAATAGTGCCATGGGATCTTTTATGTCCACCTGAGAGAGCAGACGGGACCTCAGTTTAAATGTTTCATCTGAAAGATGGCACCTCCGACAGTGTAGCATTCCCTTAGCACTGCACTGGAGTGTCAGCCTAGATTTTTGTGCTCCAGTCTCTGGAGTGGGACTTGAACCCACAACCTTCTGACTCAGAGGCGAGAGTGCTATCACTGAGCCCCAGCTGACAGCAAAACAGGGCAGAAACCATTTCCACCAATTTTCTGCCCCAGGATCATACCCCCGCACTCCCCCACACCCCACAAATTTCCTTACACTTTGTGGCCCTCCCTGTGTTACGCCTGCTGAGGCCTTCATTTACATATAAATACAATATATGTAAATGAGGGCTGGTGGAGCCAAAACCCCTGCATTTCCTGGTTTGACATTTACAATGCACTGAGGGTAAGTTAGTATGTGTGCTATAAGGTGCAGCTGTTGCCAGGACCACCTGAGATGGGCAGAAGTGAGGAGTTTTGGAGTGTGGAGAGTTTTACTAGTGAGTTCTACATTTGGGAACAACTCTTTGGGGTGCTTTATTTGGCATTCTGCCTACACAGTCATAGACTTGTATCTCACAGTGTCTGGGAGCCTGAGACCATCAGGAAATCTTCACTCACCATCCCCATTAAGTGCTTCTCTGGATCCGGTGGGGCATTAGGAGAAGCTTTGCTGCAATGAATTTTAATGGCCCAGATTTTGCTGGAGCGGAGCATCTCATCACGTGCCCTGTTAATTAGATTTGTTTATGCATGTTTAGGTCTTTACATTTTTTGCCCACAAACTTGCTGGAAGTGTAAGCTTGGGGTGACATTGGGGTGAGGGCAAAAGGGCATCTGGGACCTTGGTGAACAATGGGACAAACAGTGTATCTCCTTAACCAATAAGAATAAAGATTGAGAAATGAATGGAAGAAGGACTTAGAAGGAGGGTGAATTAAAGTGGGTGAATTCAATGTCATATCAGGTACAGAAAAAGAAATAAAGAGAGGGAAAGAAAGATTGGATTAAGAGAGAGAGAGAGAAAAAGAGACAGAAAGGAAATGTAAGAATTTTTTATTTAAATGTAAGATTTACATTTTTTAAATCTCCAACAACAATTCACTACCTGAAGGAATGAGAGTGTACAGTTTAAATTGTTCACTTTCTGGACCAGAGATGTTAATTGGCAGTCATTAATAGTTATCATGTCGTTAAAATGGTACTTAACTTTCTAAGGCGAGTTTAATGAAACTCACGTGGAGGTTAAGGGCGAGATACTGTTTTCGTGAATCTAATGCCGGAGCAGCGCAGATCATCCAGCAACCTGTGGCGATTCACAATTCACGGGGTACCTCTTCCTCGCCTCACGTTGCTGGTCAAGTTGCACATTAATAACAGTGTGCATCGTTCACACTCTGTTATTTTTTTCAGCAAATTCTGGCCCAATATCTCAGGAATTAATGCACATCTCATTCGGATGATCAACCATTATTGTTACGTTTTAAAAAGAACCTAAAACCTCATCCTTTTCCTCTGAAGCTTAGAAGCCATGTTTTAGTAGGCTGAATATTCCTATTTGCCTTTTGCTAGCAGTTTGGTTTCAGTTTAAAAAATAAAGTTGTTGCTCATCAATGTGATCATCAGTAGTGGAGAATGTGTTTTCATTTCAGTGCTCAGGGTCAGCAGGAAGCATTCTCAAGTTAGGCACGGTATGGGCCAGGTACATAGTGAATCTCCTTTTACTTTGTCAATCCCACCCTTAGAAGTATGCCCACCCACCCACCCCATGTGAATTTTAATATTTCCCACAACAACCAGTTTGAAAGGCCGCGATTTTCCCTACCTCAGCGGGCGAGGTCGGTGGCGGGTCCCGGCCCTGCTGCTGGCTCCATCCCGGCCTTCGACATGACTTTCCCCTGATTGGGCTTGTTAAGCCTACCCAGGTCCAATTGAAGGAAGCGGGTCTGATGACGTCATTTGATGGCGCGTCCTCAGCCGGTTTCCTTAAAGGGACCATGTGCAAATTCACTTCGACATTTCTGCTGTCAGTGTTCTACAGCATTGAGGTGCTGCAAACACTGACAAGCACTGCAGCCAGGCTCTACCATGACTCCCTCCATATGCTTATGGAGGAAGTCACAGCACACAGGGAGGGCCTGTTCCCTGCAATGGGCAGAAGAGACCTCCGCAGGAGACCAACGCAGCCTGGTTGCGCGTTGCAGAGGAGGGCACAAGCAGGGATGTCATTAGGAGGACCAGGCTGCTGTGGTGCAAACCTTTCAATGATCTCAGTAGATCACGAAATGTTACAGCAAAGCCACACTCAGCCTCATCCTGCTGTGCCACTCATCACATCCCCATCACTCTGCCTTCCCGACTCTACTCCTGCACATCCTTACTCACACATAGAAACATAGAAAACATAGAAGAATAGGAGCAGGAGTAGGCCATTCGGCACTTCGAGCCTGCTCCGGCATTCAATATGATCATGGCTGATCCTCTATCTCAATACCATATTCCTGTTCTTTCCCCATACCTTTTGATGCCTTTTGTGTCTAGAAATCTATCTATCTCCTTCTTAAATATATTCAGTGACTTGGCCTCCACAGCCTTCTGTGGTAGAGAATTCCACAGGTTCACCACCCTCTGAGTGAAGAAATTTCTCCTCATCTCAGTCCTAAATGTCCTACCTCGTATCCTGAGTCTGTGACTCCTCGTTCTAGACCCCCCAGCCAGGGGAAACATCCTCCCTGCATCCAGTCTGTCTAGCCCTGTCAGAATTTTATACGTTTCAATGAGATACCAACTTATCTTACACCTCCACCCATCCCTCTCTATCTACATTATCACTTCTCCATCTAACTAGCTACCCCTCACACTCAGCCCCATCCTAGTCCAATCATACCAACTAACAACACACAAGGGTAGGCACTTGTGTGTTTTAGCCAGTGTTCATGTGAAGTTTCTGTTAATGTGCTGTCAAACATTGAAATCTTTATTTTCAACACTGTGCGTTCTTGGACAGATTTGTGTGCACCTTTGGAAGTGGCTTAGTGAGTTGCAGTGAATGGTGAGACATAACAGTACCCCCTGCAATGTTGATGAGTGTGAAAGGAATGGCTTGGACATTGTAGGGATGCTTTATGTTGTTGGTGTGGGGTGGTGCCAACCTGGCGCATCATGTGGCAGCCAGGGTGTGCAGTGTCAAGTGAAGTAAATGTGGCCATGGTGAGGCCATCCCTGGCGTTCCGGCAACAATGTGGTCGGGTGCTGATGCCCTCTGTCCTGTGCAGCATCAGTTGATTGCGGAGAAGATTGGTGTTGTTGTTGGTACTGCTGGTGTGCCTGGTGATGCTGGTGTTGCGGCTGATCCTGGTCAGATTCTGAGGGCCAAGGTGAGACAGTGTAAACTGGTACCCATGCTGATGGAATTGATGGCAGGTGAACTTGAGATGACAGAAGCGATCTGTCAATGGTGAGAGAGGTTGTTCCAATGAGGTGACACTGGATACAGAGTTTGCTCCAAACACTTGCAGCCTGCATGAAGCTCAATCTGTCTTCCAAATGCTGTAAGCAACAGCTTCTGAACTTGGAAAGTAAACAGCTGTGAGATGGGAGCTTTTATAGCACATTTCAAGCTGTCAAGTAATGAGATGATTCCATGGCCATTCTCCCGCCCAGTTTAACAGACGTGATCCCCGAGCAGCGTGGATCCCGTTGGCAAGTTGGTAAATTCTAAAGGTGAGCTCAAAATTGTTGTGAATCCTTTGTTAACATGGTCATAATGACCTGAATTGCCTCCCCCGCTGCTGCATGTCGGGTCTGCTCAGCGCTGACAGGCCCGACATTTGGTAAAGGTGATTGGCGGCGGGTTAACAGCGGGGTCCCGAACCGCAGTCAAAGAAAAACAGTTTCCCACCCGACCTGCCACCGATCGCGCCCGCTGACCCCATGGAAAATCCCCCCCTAAGAGTTTGACATTATTTGGTTTGAATGGAGGCAAACCATAACCAATTTTATGCTGTAGGCCATTTCTTAATAGGAACTGCACTGAGATAGCCCAAACTAATTTCAAGTAGGACTTTTACAGCTAGCAGCTGGAGGAGACATTCATCCCTTCAGTTTGAGCTGCATTCAGATTCAGGTGCAAGTGCTAAAAAACACTGGGCTAACCTGCTGCATTATCAGTCCCATTTGGTGACATGTTTGTCACATTATTTACAAACCGTGGTTTCAAACAATTTCCTCCCCATGCTTTAAAATGAGCTCAAAGTCAAGGTGCACTGATGGAATGTAAAATTTTGATTGCCTCAGAAACAGTGCGAAGATGGCGAACTCAATGGGGAAGCAAAATCTATTCATTGTATTGGAAATTTTGTTTGTGAGCATAATGTAGTAAATCTCCTGTATTGTGGATCAGTCCATGCTAAACATTCAACACCACAGTTCAGTTAGATCCCAATACTGGCACATCTGACACCATAGACAACTTCATTGTTGAATAAATATTTACATCCCATTTTCAGCTGCCATGACAGTTGCCTGTTGTTCCTCGTCCTTCATCAATTTTCCATCCCAGACATTTTATCCAATTTGTCCTGCCTCTGTTCCACGCCTTCCTAGGCCTGCCCAAAGTGCTCCAGTGCTGCTTACTCCTTCCCCTAGACATAGGCAATGCAGTAAATAGTTTTACCAGTGGCCATTAATACTGACAGGAAGAACCTATAGAAAACTCTAGCAGTAAATGAAATACCTATTGAAAAATCCAGCTCTAGGTGACTTCATCAAATTTTAAAAATATAACACAATACATTGTTTATTTGAGAAACTAATGACATCTTATGGTAAGCAGCATTTATTTTATTCCAGTAAAAAAACGAAGCAGATCTTTGTTGAAATCAAATCTTAACAACAACTTGCATTTATTTAGTGCCTTTAACGTAGTAAAACGTCCCAAGGCACTTCACAGGAACGTTATCAAACAAAATTTGACACCGAGTCATGTAAGGAGATACTAGGACAGGGAGAGGTAGGTTTTAAGGAGTATCTTAAAGGAGAGAGATTTGGAGAGGCTTAGGGAGGAAATTCCACAGTTTAGGGCCTAGGCAGCTGAAGGCATGGCCGCCTATGGTGGGGCGATTAAAATCAGGGATACGCAAGAGGCCAGAATTGGAGGAGTGCAGAGATGTCGGAGCGTTGGAGGAGGTTAGAAATGGGAAGGGGCGAGGCCATGGAGGCATTTGAAAACAAGGATGAGAATTTTAAAATCGAGGCATTTTAAAATCCCACTCAAATGATCTTTCAACTTGGAATAAAGGAATCAAACTTACAAGGAACCTGCTATGGAAACGTATTAAATTCTGATGTACTGATCAGAAATGTGTATTAAAGGAATCCTACCAGCAGTGCATCCCTCAAAATCAAAATGTTACAGATAAAATGCAAAGATTTATCAACTTTTTTGTTATATCCATTTCTATGATTTCAACATTTTAGACTAGTGCTGAGGATAATGGTTACTTGGATGAAGGAGTTGCTAAGTCTGACAGCGTTATGCAGTAAAATTAATACCCAGTCATTACCCCCAGACTGCTTCAGTATCAATTATATGTTTGAATTCAGCTCCCTTAGAGTGTCAGGCTTTAAAGAGAGAGTTTAAAAGCAAAGGTCATTGATCATAATTCTCTGCAACTATCAGATTTTTTGAAAGGGCTGTTGGTGGTGAGATTTCTTCAATAATAATACCAAAAGACAAACTAGTTTAAATGCTAACACATTCAAAGGCAAATAACTGCTACTGAATTTATCTCCAGTGAATGCTTCCTTGATCTCTCCAAGAAACATTTATCATTTAGACATGAAAATAATGCAACCATTCTTCAACTAGATTTATAGCAGAATTTTGTGCATATTTTTCAATAGCAAATTTTGACAATGTTAAACAGACTATTAACAATCAAGAACTTGCTGAAAGAATAATGGCGTGTGAATAGCACACACCATTATTAATGTGCAAATTGGCCAGCAAGTTCAGGGGATTAAGAGATATGGTGTGAGTTGCGAATCTCCCGAACTTGATGGCCAATTTGTTTCACACAAACAGCATCTCGCCCTTGGCCTCCCTGTTATTTTCAAGAACTTGCTGGATTTATACATTAATTGCTCATTAATCGCCACAGAAAGTTAAGTCTAATAATTAATAGCATAAGTATCCTTTTAACAATATGATAATTGTTAATGACTGCCAATCAACCTCTGTGGCCTAGAAAGTGACCAATTTAAACTGTGGAGTCTCATCCTTTCAGGTAGCGAATTGTTGGAAATTTTAAATATGTCAGATTTAATTTAAAACATTTTTTATCTTACTTTTCCTTTCTGTCTCTTTTTGCTCTCTCTCTCTCTTAATCCAATCTTTCTTTCCCTCTCTTTATTTCTCTTTCTGGACCTGATTTGGCTCTAATTCACCCTTGTTCTCAATTGTTCCTCTGTTTATTTCTCCATTCTCAAATCTTATTGGTTAAGGAGATACACTGTTGGTCCCGCCATTCACTAAGGTCCCCTTGCCACGCTGTTATCAGCTCGTCTTGCAGCAAGTTAGGGCGCAAAAAAATTTTGAGCTGAAGGGTACAGGAGTTTAACTAACAGCGTACGTTGTGAGATGCCAAGGTCCAGAAAATTCCAGCCCATTGTGCCTGTTATGGAAAAGATTCACACCTATACATAAGGACACATAAACCTCAGCTGAACACAGGTATTTTATAGGAACAAAATTACATAAATATACACAGGAAGGTAAAACTACATAATCACTATTTGCTCCCTGTATAATTCTAAAGAATTCAGTTAAACAGCTCTTCAAACACAATTCTACTTCCATTTCTGCAATTGTTTGCAAAAAATCAATTTTTCTTTAATTGAAAGCATATTTGCACTGCCAGCTGTTTAGAATGGCTGGTTATAGTAAGCATTCTTAGATTGTGAACTCAAGAATTAATTTCCTGCCCCACTGAGTCAATGATACTTTCTCATAAAAATTACGTCAGAATGTGCTATATTTTGTTTCATTTATTCTACTAAATCCTCCTGCATCAGCTCTCATCTGCTGTCCAGCCCCATGGTTCCAGTCCTACCTGTCTGAATGCAGCCAGTACATCACGAACAATGATTTCTCTTCCCACTCCTGCACCGTCACTTCTGAAGTTCCCAAGGATCTATCCTTGGCCCCCTCCTCTTCACCATCTACATGCTGTCCCTTGGTAACATCATCCGCAAGCACAAGGTGAACTTCTGTATGTGTGCTCATGACACCCAGCTCTACCTCTCCACCATTTCCTCTTATTCCATGACAACTTCTGGGCTGGATTTTGAATGACCCATGGAGTCGGGTTTGGAGGCGTGTGGGGGGTTAAATTTGCGGAGTCGGGGTTTCCGACCCCATCCCGACTCCATCCCGCCTCCACGCAATTTTGACAAAATCAGTCACGGGGTTCCCGACTCCGTCCCGCCTCCAAGAGGCGGGAGAGTCCATTAAAGCCCTTAACAAGCCCTAAATTGGCTCTGTAATGCCATTTTGAAACGTTGTAGCTAGTTTAACCCTTTTCTGACGTGAAGCACGCCTGGTGTGAAACACTCCAGTGAAACCTGGCGGGAGCACAAATGAGTAGCTGACTATCGGCTGCAAGTCCACTATTACAACGGAGATGTGATGAAGGTAGTAGTAGTATTAGGTGTGAAAGTCGCCTCTGATACTGCTACATTGAATGTCATGGCATTTGCTGTAAGAGGACTTGGATGCAAAAAATTCTCTCTCTCTCTCTCTCTCTCTCTCTCATATATTTGCATCCAGATCCACTCACATCAGAAGCAATGCAGACAGATCCTCTCTCACCAACAGCCAGACATTCTCTGAGAGCAAGCAGTCAGCAATGATGACATCATCAGAGGCGACTTTCAGACTGAACCCACTAATTAGTTCATGGGTTCCCACATGCTGCAACTCAATTGCCCAATTAAGTGAAAATTGCATCAGGCATCCACATTAATCTGGAGTCGGGGGGGGATCACGAAATGCGGATTACACGGCCCCAACCCGACCCCAAGACAAAATCCAGCCCTCTGTGTTGGCAGACTGCCTGCCTGACATCAAGTCGATGATGGGTCAAAATTTCCTCCAACTGAACACCGGAAGACAAAAACGATCATTTTCAGCCTCTGTCATAAACTCCTCTGACTCTGCCCCTGTCCCCAGTCACTTGCTCAGGCTGAACCAGACCATGCAAAACCTCAGTGTCATATGCAAGCCAGAGTGGAGCTTTAAACCCTAGCATCTTTCCCTCACCAAGACCATTTATGTCCACTTCCACCATACCATCACTCACACTGAAACCCTTATCCATGTTTTTGTTACCTCTAGATCTGGTTTCTCTGATGCCTTCTTTGCTGGCTCCACATCCTAACTCTCTATAAACTCCATTTATTCAAAATTCAGCTCCTGATTTCCTGTCCTGCGCTAAGGTCTAGCCTCCTATCACTCATATCCTTGCTGATCTTCACTGACTCCCCATTTCCCAAAGTATTGAATTCAAAATCCTCACCCTTAAATCACTCCATGGCCTCACCCTACCCTGCTCTGCAACCTCTTCAAACATTATGGGGTAAAAATTAGGTCGCGCCCCATTTGGGGCGCAAATATCGTCTGGACGCAAATATTAGCGCCTGGCGCTAATTATCGGCACTGACTGGAAACTTCACTTTTACCGCCCCGGGAGGTGAGTGGAGCGCTAAATCAGGCGCTGCACACCTGTCTTAAGGCGCAAAGACCAAGGAGTGAGGCGCTAACTCAGAGCGCTGGCGAAGCTCATGTAATGTCAGTCAGCAATGGAACACACACACAATGGCACGGGCCAGTTCTTAAAGGGGATGGTTAATCTTGCTTTCCATCCACATCCTGTTCATTGCAGCCTTGAATCTCGGCCTGGAGAGACTTGCACATCAAATGTGCTGGAAAGAACAATGGAGAGTACCAGGCAAAGAGCTCAGAGTGCAGCTCCCACAGTCTCTGCTAAATCGATACAAGGAATGGCAAATCAAAATGAACCTGCAAAGTGCTGCTCAGTACCCAAAACTCCTTCACACAACGTTGAATCTCTCCAGAAGTCTCTCCCTCTCTCTCTCAGTAGTTCAAAAATGCCACCAACAATAAAAGACAGGAAGAGGCCCCCTTTAAATAGCGCCCCCCCCAGCCCCACAGCGATTGATAGCATTCCAGTCTTCTGGTCGTTGGATGCGCCAGGCGGTAAGGCAGGGGGCGCCACTCAATTTCCGCTCCGGGGCGCCACAAGGGCGTTGCACCATGGAATGACGTCACAATCTGCGCGCGCAGGTGGTCGCAGCGGTAAGGTTTAGCGCCGCCGCACAATCTCTAGTTAAGTTCCCGAGCGGCGCAAACATCGCTGCGCCCGGGCGTTAGCGCCTTTGCGCCCCATTAGCGCCCTCTTAAGGCGCTAACGGGAGGCGCAACCAACTGAATTTTTACCCCTATGTCCCTTCACACACACTTTGGGTGTTATTTTGGCCAAAGGGTTAAAACAGACGCTAAATGGGTGCTGTGCTAATAAGAAACACCTGTTTGAAAGTCTGGATTTAGCGCACAATTTTCGAGCTAATTTATGATTATCATGATTTAAAGGTCCCTGCAGGCGTTGAAACCGATAACTGCAGGTTTAGCACTCAAGTGCTGATTAGAAGTGTGGAGTGGGCTGGCTGGGAGAGAAGCCAATGTGGAAGGATGGCTCAGGGACCGAATGTGCATGGGTTCTTGGATGCGGCACTGGAGATCCTCGTGGAGGAGGTCAAGAGGAGGAGGGATGTCCTGTATCCGCAGGGGGGGAAGGAGTCCACCTCGCCCTCCTGTCCCTCTCGCCTGCAGCAGCTGGTGCTGCTCTGCCTGGCCTCATATCCTCCTCCCATTCCTCTTGCAGACCAAGGGGGAACCCCTAGCAAAATGCCGATGACCAAGCACTCCCTTTCTCCTGGTGTCTCCTATGAGGTGTCCAATAAGTTGGAGTAGCCCAGCACTCACTCTTATTAGGTGAAGTCGTCAGAGATTTTCCAGAATTAATGTTGATAGAGTGTTAGTGAAGTCTCAACAAAGTGTCCCAGAAAGTCTCCCGATGTGTTTCAAAAGTCCTCTTCAAACCTCCAGCAGCAAGTGAACAGTAAAAGGCGATGTACCTTTAAGCAGCGCTCGAAATCCTCTGCAACGACTAGTTTACTCTCAATCAGTTGGTCGCTGTTAGGAGAGGGCGTTAGGTCAAGCCACCAAAATGCCATGTAGACTCCTTAATGAGTGCTAGCAGGCAATTTAAGTGGCAATCAGCCGCTTAACGATTCTCCGGGCAGCCGTTCCTACGCAAGTTTCAACTCCTTTACCATGATGGCGTCTTGGGCTAAACCAGGCGTTGCAGCTTAAGACCCCATATTGGCCACCTTGGAGGCTCTTTAGCATCTAAAGTAACCGGGGAAACTCACCCCCCCCTTGATCCTCCGACTCTAGCCTTTTGTATATTCTCTCTTCTCTTCTCCCCATCATTGGTGCAGCTGCAGTCCTACTTTCTGGAATTCCTCCCCTAAAGCCTTCATCTCTAATTTTATCTACCATTTTCTATCTTTACCTTTAAAAAGCTTCGCAATTAAAAACAATTCCTGACAATTAGGCCAGGGCTTATTATTTGTTCCTTTATTCCTTTTAGACATTTTATGTAGAGTTTTGTTCCCACACCACCGCCCCCCCAACTTCTGTAAAGCACTTTGGGATTGAAGGCACTATATAAATCCAAGTTGTTCTTGTTGATCAACTCTTGGATTTACTAGGCTGGATAAATCCAATACAGTGCTGAGCAGGCATTACAATAAATGCAATTGCATCATATTCTTTTGAGGGATCTCTTTTCATTGAATGTTAGTTATTAAACTCAGAATAAGCAAGGCACCACAATGCATGAAATGTTAGACTGGAGCTAGTTCAGTTCAGACAGGCTAGGCACCTGATTCTGTTCAACTACCTCAGAACATGCTCGTAAAAAAAAACAAGAATCTAATTACTTTTTATGAACATAAAAATCCAGGAGAATGCAAAGAATAAGTATGGGTTGGAAATGTGAAAAAAATTAGAACCACACATGAGCAGAATTCTCATCCGAAACTTGCCTTAGGCATTACAAGATTAGCGACCCAACCCACCTACACTCCTCGGCAAAGTTAGAGTAAATTCTGAGCACCCTTACTTGGTTCAGCACCTCCACCCCCAAAGTGGCCACCAAAGCAGTCGATCTCAAAGTACAGCTAAAGCAGTATACAGGACACTGCAGCAGATTCGTTGTATTAATGTACGCTCAGGTAAGCGCTGGGAAATTAAGCCAATTTTCAAACTGAGTTTAGACAAATGAACCGGCATCTTGGGCTCAGCTTTAACATCAGTGGAGATGTGACAGGGCAGAACTTCTACCTGCTGTAAAGATGTCCCCTATCCTGGGGTCAAGGCCATTTGAATAATTTCAGTCGGTTCCCTGGCCTCTGTTGAGAGTCCCCCTGGAAGCGAAAGGAATGATTTTGGCTGTGGCAGGCCTTGACAGAATGTGGCCGATGACCAGTCAAATTAAAAAAATTATTTAAAAAAAATGTAGGCCCATACAATTGATCGCTCTGCAATCGGTTGCATAGGATTTTGGCCCTCTAAATTTTAAATGGCCCCTCTGCTGCCCATGGCAACGCTTTATATCAGGTTGCATTCTTACCTATCCAGTCATAACCAGAGAATCACTTGCAATGGCTTCTCTTCCCACTCCCGCACCATTACCTCTGGAGTCCCCCAAGGATCTATCCTTGGCCCTCTCCTATTTCTCATCTACATGCAGCTCCTCGGTGACATTATCTGAAAACACATGTAAGCTGATGATACCCAGCTCTACCTCACCACCTCCTCTCTCGACCCCTCCACTGTCTCTAAATTGTCAGACTGCTTGTCCAACATCCAGTACTGGAGGAGTAGAAATTTCCTCCAACTAAATATTGGGAAGTCCGAAGCCATTGTTTTCGGTCCCCACCACAAACTCCATTCCCTAGCCACCGACTCCATCGCTCTCCCTCTCCCTGGGCAACTGTCTGAGGCTGAACCAGACTGTTTGCAACCTTGGTGTTGTATTTGACCCCGAGATGCGCTTCTGACCACATATCCGCGCCATCACTAAGACCGCCTACTTCCACCTCCGTAACATCGCCCGACTCCGCCCCTCCCTCAGCTCATCTGCTGCTGAAACCCTCATCCATGCCTTTGTTACCTCTGGACTTGACTATTCCAACGAACTCCTGACCAGCCTCCCATCTTCCACCCGCCATAAACTTAAGCTCATCCAAAACGCTGCTGCCCATATCCTAACTCGTACTAAGTCCCGTTCACCGTTCACATGTGTCCTCACTGACCTACATTAGCTCCCGGTTGAGCAACGCCTGGATTTTAAAATTCTCATCCTTACTTTCAAATCCCTCCGTGGCCTCACCCCTCCCTATCTCTGTAACCTGCTCCAGCCCTACAACCCTCCGAGATATCTGCGCTTCTCCAATTCTGGCCTCTTGCGCAACCTCAATTTTAGTCACTCTACCATTGGCGGCCATGCCTTCAGCTGCCGAGGTCTGAAGCTCTGGAATTCCTTCCCTAAACCTCTCCGCCTCTCTACCTCTCTTTCCTCCTTTAAGACGCTCCTTAAAACCTACCTCTATGATCTTTTGGTCATCTGCCCTAATATCTCCTTACGTGGCTCGGTTTCAAATTTTGTTTGATTACGCTCCTGTGAAATGCCTTGGGACGTTGTACTATGTTAAAGGTGCTACATAAATGCAAGTTGTTGTTGTTGTTGAACAAATAGGCATCCCTTGCACCCAGTATTGCTTTTTGCAAACAATAGGAAATATGCTGGAAGATGTATTTGCGTCATTTAAACAGTATTATAATTTGCCTGTCCATATATGAATGCATTTCTTGCCACCCATCACTTCTAGTGGGTAATCGCACTTATGTAAGAATGGGCAAGGATCCGACCTTTGACCCATTTTTCGTCTCCACCCACCCCAATTATTCCCAAAAAATAGGTGCAGGAGAGGCAGAAAATCCATGCCTGAATACCATTTGATTGAGTAGAGGCTAAAAGGTAACATAATTCAAATTCTCAAATCAAAAACACACATGAATTTAGAGAAAAATAAAATTCAAGTGCTAAAATTCTGAAATAAGAACAGGAAGAGATGCAAATGCACAGGTCCATCAGTAGCTGAAAAGACAAAGGATAGGTTAAGTGTCAGTACCCCAAATATTAATGGCCCGTAATTTGCGGTCAGCGGTGAAGCAAAGGCATTTGCGATCTCTGTGGTGAGAAGTTTGGCTTTTCCGCCGCGTAATTGAAATCAACCAAGTTAATGGGGAATCCCTAACGCGAGCTGCTGTGACGTCAACAAGCTGTCGAAGCAGTCAATCAAAATGCAGAATTCTCACAGACAGCGAACCAGGAAGTGGGTAGGCTCCTTTGATTCTAACTTTTTTAAAATGTTAGAGAGAGAAAAACAAAGATTGGGGCTCTCACATGGGGAAAAAGGCAAATCTGAAATAAAGATGAACAAACTTATTTTAAAAATTTAATATTTTTTTAAAGTTTCTTAAAAATATTTTTTTTATTAAAATGGATAAATTTGACACTCCACAAAATTAAAATTAGTTTTTCAGGGCCATAACCTTTCTTTAGCAGTCAATACACTGTTAAAACCCCAGATAAACCTAATCCCTTTGGGTCTAACTTTTAATGGGCTATTTAACAGCGGTGTTACTGCGGAGGAGCCGAAGTTTTTGTCAGTTTCCATGATTTGAGAGATTACACTGATTGCCGGTTCTGTGGGGAGGGCGGGGGGTGCGTCCACAGCGCAGCCTGCGGAGGAGCAGTGAATGACAGACCGCAACTTCAGGTTTTCCATGTTAGGCTGCGCATGCACTAAATCCTGAAATTGCGGTCAGTTTCAAAGGCGAAATGACGGTGAACTCTGCCATTTCGCCGTCATCAGGACCGCAAGTTCCGGGCTATTGTATCTTTTCTCCATTGAAGTGTGATAAACCTGCTGTGCATTTCCAACTTTCTTAGTGTTGAAGGTTCACTTAACTATACTCTCATCTGTTTTGGAACAATAATTGTACAATCAATCATATGTCACCCTTGTGAATCCACTATAATTTGAGGCAAATACAGAATGACTCCAGTTTTCTCAGCAGGCGGAAATTTTTGCATGTTTTTGTTTTCCGAGCTAGTACCATTGAAGAGCTTTTAACACCAAACTAAAATGTTAAGTAAATTCAAATTTTATATTAAAAACACAAAATATTGGAAACGCTCAACAGGTCAGGCAGCATCTGTGGACTGAGGAAGGTAGGGTTAACGTTTCAGGTCTATGATCCTTGGTCAGAACCAGAAGGGAATGGATCATTTTTACTGCTTACGCACACTCATAGTATCAAACACTGTGGTTCAGTCATAGGAAGGACTATACACACACTGTGTAGAGTTTCCTTCATCATCACTGCAACAATGAGCCACCTCAACTACAATTTCAGTAACCATTCCCTACTTGTGCAAGTGATGACATTTCCATCTCCCACATCTATCAGTTTCTCTAACTCAGATTGCTCAATTAGTACAAATTGATGCCACATTATGGATTGTTTTGTGCTGGGCATTGCTAACTACTGGAGATTAAATTGAGACTGTCCCACTCATTAACAGCCTTCAAAGAGAGGAAACGTACATCTAATCCATCTGGCCTGCCTTCAAAACTCAATCCCAGAATTGAATGTGCAGTGTTCAAACCAACAACACTGGGCCAGTATCCTTTCACTTTATTCAGAGAACGGTGTTTAGACATTTGGCTATTTTGTTCACTTGTCAAAACAATGTGTTGCTTATTCATATTTACAATTTACTTTATTAATTTATATTATTTTATATCATTTTACATAATAAGTGTGGTCTTTAGGGCAGCATGATACCTTTTCTAAAAAAAACCTGAATTGCTTTGGACCACTGTGTTCTAATTGCCACACCACACGATTAAAGTACATACTGAAATTATTACTTTGCTCTAAGCACCCAAATTTTGTTAAAAGGGAAGAGGAACAAAAAAACATCATCTCATCACATTAATATTATTTGCCTATATTAAACATGTGAAAGAACGACTTAAAAATATCTTGCGCGACAGCACACTGTGCTGCTTGTGAGAGAACAGAACTCCTGCCTCATGCTTCATGTCCCACAATGGATACACAAGCTACACTTGTAAACAGCAGGGCCCAGTACAAGCTGACCACACAGAGAATGATTCATCTGTTGCACCTTTTTGTATCTCTGGCATTACTGCAAGATTACCAGGCATGTTGAAACGCTGAAAAGCTGTGTTCCGAATCCAGGTTTAGAATTTAGAACTCTGTAAAAAGATCTCCAGATCTCAACTTCAGATTCCTCTGGCATGTTCAAGCCCAGAGAAAAATGTTTGTATGCTGCAAATTTCAAATATAATTTAATATTTCAGATGGTAACTTAATTTGATTACTGTGTATTCATTCAGTTTGAAGTTCAGTCACATATCTTGGCTGAAACCTTCAAACGAAAGACTCTGGAGCTGTGTTCATTAAAGACACTTTGGTTCATTTCAGAGTCTTTAATGAATAATCTGGAAATAGGCAGCTGAAATTGCCAGAGTGTTAATTACAGGTGCTCACTTGTAGGTCTATATCATTAGTGTTTCAGCACCTTATAATTCATCTGATGTTTTTGTGTTGGCTGCGCTGAGTTTCAGTTTGAACTAAGGTCCCGATAAATATCCCATTGACAATTTTGCAGTTGGTCTCTATGAAATGGCCTCAGGCTTCATATGAGGACCAAAGGTTTATTTGCTCATTCTCAAGACACATTGGGCCGTATATTCCGATCCCTACGGGTGTGTACGCGCTGTGTACACACCCGTAGGGACATCGGAAATGCCGGTTTCAGGCATGCCAAGCTCAGTCGCTGAAAACCGGCAGAGAAGGGCCCTAGAGAAGGGCCTCTGCGGGCGGATAGTTCTGCTTTCAGGAGAACTTCCGCCTACAGAAAACCCTTAGAAATCTTACACCTGATAAAAGCAGGCCTTGCTTTTAATTGAAAAAAAGTTAAAAAAAAAATTTCACTCATTTATCATTTAAAAATACTTTTTTTAAAAGGTAAGTTTATTTTTAGCCCCGTAAAAAACTTTAATTATTTTTTTCATAAAATTAAATTTTTGTTTAAAATATTTAATTTATTGTAACTTCAAATAATTTTAAAAATGTGATTTTTTAAAACATTTTATTTAATGTTTTACAGTGTTTTTGGGGTGATCTCCATTCATATATTTGACAGGTCTATCTGTCAAGTGTATGAAGGGAGATTCCCTTCTTTGATTGGCTCCCCATGGCCCACGTGATCCCAGGGACGTTTGCGAACCGCATGCGCCTCTGGGATATGTGGGCCCTGCACATTTCGAGTTGGAGAGGCCCAGGAGTGGAAGTATATGCACCTCGGGAGCCCTCAGGTAAGTCCGTAGATTTTTTCCAGATCGGAGGCCTCCGCACGCAGGAAGCCTCCAATCGGAAAATACGGCCCATTGTTTTGTTATCGGTGCACAGATCCAAAAAGCCTTGTGGAATGATGAATCCATGTCTGGACATGATAAGCTGGTCGTCCGGATGTAAGAATGCACCAAACATTGGTAAGACCCAAGTTTGAAACACCTTTATTTAAATGGTGATTCACCATTGCGCTTAAAAGAGAAATTGATGTTTCCATATATTTTTCATTAAAAAAAGCCCACAAAGAGATGTATGGTAACAATGCAATATTTATAATTTACTGAACAAGTGCAAATTAGTGAAAGATTGATTTATGATCAAACTTATGCAAAATACAGCACAAAACTTATTTTTATTTAATGCAGTTCACCTTTAGTAAAAGAAAATTATGATATATTTTATCCAGACATCATAACATCAACACTTCTGTTTTCCAAGTGAGGTCTCAGAACAGTGTGAACAGTCCAATTGTGTGAAAGCATTGCAGTAGCTCCAGTGATTTTATATCAAGCCTGCAGATAGGAAACTGAATGGGAGCAGATAGACTTGGCAGATTGTACGTGACTGGACAGTCACCCTGTAGCAAGCGCTACAATGGCAGCATCATTCTGCGGATTCAAAGTAGAACTGAGATAAAGGGGGTGAGGTGACTCTTCTACCAATCCCATCTTTGCAACTCCATGAACCAACCATGAATTAATGTCAACATAGTCTAACTGCTCTAACAAGGAAACAAGCAATCGTGTTATCTGTGAGGCCTACAACCTTGTTCCTGCTCCAACCTCAATTTCCCTGTCCACACCCTTGCTGGGACCATAGCATCGTCCCTTCCCTGCCTTCTGCTACTGATTCGGCCACCTCCAGGGACTGCCGGCAGAAAGGTAGCAGTAGTCCTTAAAGTAGCGATGGAAAACCCACTGGTGCTCCTTTTGGAGGGAAAGGGGCCCAGCAATTGATTTAAGGACTGATTTTCCTGGGTCCCCTCTGCCTGAGTGTTACATAGGAGCAGCGCACCTGAAATGTGCTACACCTGGCCAGTCTAGAGAGCATCTGCATTTCCTGTTCAGGGCCATTTAAATGGCCGGGGTCAGCCCTGGCACAGATACGCAACCAGGCAGGACCTAGCGCCAGTGGTAGGGTCAAGAAAATCAGTAGCAGCCTCTCAGGCCTACAGCTGCCTCTCAGTCCTCAGTTATTGAGATGTTTTGGCTGCCAAAGGGTCCCGATTGAAATCCACATTTCTGTGGGGAGGCCTAAAGCAATTAACAATTCCTTACCTATTGTTCTTCAGTGTGCCCCAGGGCCCCCACAGAGCCTTCAGTTGCCGGGAGTTCAGGGGCAGGCTATAGCACCAGCTTTTTCTGGCTGGCCCAGTGCTTGGATGCCGAGCAAACATAATGGATGGAAATAGAGATGGGAAGCTGGGAATGCCATTTCCTGCCTCATCTATGTGGTTCTATCTGGCCTGTGCAAGGCCAGGAAAATCATTCCTTATATTTCTTATTTGTTTGTCCTGTCTTTCAATTTTGTGAGCCCAGAGGCTTGAAGAGAGTGTGCTTTTAACACTGCTGTCTTATTGGTAGATAAACGCCAACAGGAACACCAAGATAGCATCAACTTGAGGCATGTACAAATAAACAGGAACATTAATTTAAACTTTATATATGTGGCCTCCATGGTACACACCTTTTGTGGGCCACAAAGGCAAAAGCTTGAACTAAATACTGACAGCCAATCCCTGCTTTCCAAAGAGGAAGCTTCATCTTTCATTAAAAATCAATACCACTTAGGAAAATTAATGCTCATTTACCACCAGACAGCCTTGTGTCGGGCCTGCCAAAATAGGCAAATTTTTGTGTGTAAAACATTTTATTTGTTCCTATTTATCCGAGTCCCTCTGTTACAAATTAGGCAATAGTCTAGTCACTCAGATAAATCGCAAACTTGAAAAATCAGTCACTCACAATGTGATACACCACACTCAAATTCAATATAAAAACAGCAATTTTTATATCCAATTAATGAATGACAATGCAAAACGCACAAATGAAATGAATGAGGACAGCACTTCAAATTCCAATAATGTCAAACTGGTCTGAATGTGCAAGTCCTAAAGTCATTAAGTGCAATATAAATACATATAGTATTTAGCTGTGAGGAAAGATTGGATAGGCTGGGGTTATTTTCTTTGGAACAGAGGAGGCTGAGGGGAGATTTAATTGAGGTGTATAAAATTATGAGGTGCCGAGATAGAGAGGATAGGAAGGACCTATTTCCTCCAGCAGAGAGGTTAATAACCAACGGGCATAGATTTAAAGTAATTGGTAGAGAAATTGTTTTCACCCAGAAGGTGGTGGGGTTCTGGAACTCACTGCCTGAAAGGGTGGTAGAGGAAGAAACCATCATTACATTTAAAAAGTACTTGGATTTGCACTTGAAGTGCAGTAAGCTACAAGGCTACGGACAAAGAACTGGAAAGTGGGATTAGGCTGGATAGCTCTTTTTCGGCTGGCACAGACACGATGGGCCGAATGGCCTCCTTCTGCGCCATAAACTTCTCTGATTCCATGATTAAAACCGTCAAGTCTTTGCTTGGTACAAATGTACACAAATCTAGCCAGAATGAATTCATATAATTTTTGCTACTACTGTGATACTACTGAGAAACTTAATTGAAGACAGCATTTGCTGCAGCTAGCTGATAAGTTTTATATCAGCAGCAGCTGGGTATGTTTGGAGTTTTGAAGTTTAGCTACTTGCCAGATTTGGGGGCTGCTGCTAAAGATAACCAGCGTCCTGTCTCCTGGTTTCTTTCAGGATCATTTCAATGCACTGAGTCATGCCTCTTGGCACAAGACCTCTGGGCTTTCTGTTGTGAACACAGGATGCAGAAGTGAGCAAGGTATAATCAGAGGTTACTGTAAATACATCAATACAGAATGTTGACGGAGCAAGTCTCTGGTGTTGGCGAGGAATCTGACACTGAAGAGAGAAAGGAGCCAGTGATATGCAGGTACAGGCTTTTACAAAACAGTCAGCCACAGAGGACGTAGCCAGTAAAAGGGGCCTTTGTGAAAAGAAAGCTGGAAACTCTACGAGAGGGAAATGACTGTTTTTCAGGGGAGAACGTCCAATGCTTGTAGTACAATGATGTCACTGTAGTACTGAATGAAAGGTAAATAGTGCCAAGAGTAAATCTTTCAGATCACTCGGGCTAAATTAAACTGATTTCTGCAAGTTCAGCCAGGATGTAAAACCATAAAATGATACAATTTGAGCAGAGCTTCCCTGTTCTAAGGAGTACTTCATGAACATAAACTTCATCATTAGCAAAATAAAATGTTTCTTCAGTATTATTATTGACTTCCAATAGAAACCAATAAATGTCAACTTGGATTTTGTAGAATGATATGCTTAGATAGGCAGCTCACATAATAATAAGTCAGAAGTCCAAAATTAAAACATATTTTTCACATATTAAACAGAAAATTTTGATCAGAATTTCTGCTAATATGTTGTCTGATCCAGTTAGACCCGACTCCTTTAACAACTGGATCCAGACAGTGATTCTCATGATTATTTCCTTAAAACTACCTGCCTTCATACCACCCTTATTGCACATGGTGAATGCCTTGTGGTGCCCTTTTGCAATCTTACCTACCATTTCCCTCAGTGGTTCTATATGGCCACCAGATCTTCCCCCTTTAGTCAGCTTCAAGGTTTAAGCTGAAGTCCGGATCATGTATATTGATTTCCTACGTCAAATTGTAGCTCAATTCGTGAAAGAATGATTTCAGGAATAAGTTTTGAGGAGAGATTCACAGAGTTAGAACATAGAACATAGAACATAGAACAGTACAGCACAGTACAGGCCCTTCGGCCCTCGATGTTGTGCCGAGCATTGTCCGAGACCAAGATCAAGCTATCACACTCCCTATCACTCTGGTGTGCTCCATGTGCTTATCCAATAACCGCTTGAAAGTTCCTAAAGTGTCCGACTCCACTATCACAGCAGGCAGTCCATTCCACACCCCAACCACTCTCTGAGTAAAGAATCTACCTCGGACATCCCTTCTATATCTCCCCCCATGCACCTTATAGTTATGCCCCCTTGTAACAGCTGCCTCTACCCGAGGAAATAGTCTCTGAACATCCACTCTATCTATCCCCCTCATCATCTTATAAACCTCTATTAAGTCGCCTCTCATCCTCCTCCGCTCTAAAGAGAAAAGCCCCAACTCCCTCAATCTTTCCTCATAAGACCTCCCCCCCAAACCAGGCAGCATCCTGGTAAATCTCCTTTGCACTCTTTCCAATGCTTCCACGTCCTTCCTATAGTGAGGTGACCAGAACTGCACACAATATTCCAAATGTGGTCTCACCAAGGTCCTGTACAGTTGCAGCATAACCTCACGGTTCTTAAACTCAAAACCTCTGTTAATAAACGCCAACACACCATAGGCCTTCTTTACTGCTCTATCCACTTGAGTGGCAACCTTCAGAGATCTGTGGATATGAACCCCCAGATCCCTCTGCTCCTCCACGTTCCTCAGAACCCTGCTGTTGACCCTGTAATCCTTATTCAAATTTGCCCTACCAAAATGAATCACCTCGCACTTATCAGGGTTAAATTCCATCTGCCATTTTTCGGCCCAGCTCTGCATCCTATCAATGTCTCTTTGCAGCCTACAACAGCCCTCCACCTCATCCACTGCTCCACCAATCTTGGTGTCATCAGCAAATTTACTGATCCACCCTTCAGTCCCCTCCTCCAAGTCATTGATAAAAATCACAAACAGCAGAGGACCCAGCACCGACCCCTGTGGCACACCGCTGGTAACTGGTCTCCAGTCCGAAAATGTTCCATCCACCACCACCCTCTGCCTTCTATGAGATAAAAATGAGAAGTCGCACAACACCAGGTTATAGTCCAACAGATTTATTTAATTTTACAAGCTTTCGGAGCTATCGCTCCTTCGTCAGGTAAGTTAGCCTATGAGATAGCCAGTTACTTATCCAATCGGCCAAATTTCCCTCTATCCCACAACTCCTTACTTTCTTCATGAGCCGACCATGGGGAACCTTATCAAACGCCTTACTAAAATCCATGTATACGACATCAACTGCTCTACCTTCAATGAACTCAATTTCATTGCAGAAAAGACTGAAGAGGGACCTCTTGAAAGGTATAAATGATGTAGATGTACGCAGGCCCTTTGACATGGAATGGGAGCACAAAACAACAGAACAGATTCAAAACTGATAAGCATCAAGTGAGACTGGAGATCATAGATCATTCACAACATATTGGAAATGTAGAACAGACTCCCAACAAAAATAATTGATCCAATGTCAACCAAGTCCTTCAAATGAGGAAAAGTGCTCGATAACTAATTGTTTGAGAATAATATTGTAGATTATAATGCTAAATACTGACTGATATGATCAACTATTCCACATGACATGACAACTACTACATGGCTAAGTCACAAGGAGGGAGCACTGTTGTCTGTGGAGGGCAGCAGGTCAGAGTTCAATAGTGGAAATATGGGGATGAACTAACAAGTTCTGCTCAATTACATTTTGGGATCAGGGAGTATTAATAGAGAATCTTTGCTTAGTAAATGACTGAGGTGGAGCCTATGATAATATAGATATGGGGAGGGGTTAATTTCTGTTTTGGGCGCATCAGGAAATTGGGCGGAAATTGTGCTTGAAATCACGCTGGAGATCATAGATTATTCACAACATATTGGAAATGTAGAACAGACTCCCAGCAAAAATAAGGTTAGGCTTCAAGTTTCTGCTAAAATTCATATGCATAATCACAATCTTGCATGAACCAGCGCAAGCGGTCAGCGTAATTCAACGTAATCGTTCATATATTTTTTTGCATTAAGAAATATTCATTGATGCATTTAGGAGTGATAACCTGGTGCACATTTATTAATACAGCTGGGAATGGGTTTATCAGAAAAAGTAAGAGAACCTAATCATCCACCTGTGAGTAACCTGATTTTAAATCACTGAAAATGACTTTTAAAAACTATACTGGTTTCTTTGCTGTACACTAGTCAGATTCTTAGTAAATTTTACTAATATGTAAAAATGTGCCTAATAGTGCCGGTGCGCCTAAGAAAACGAGCTCAATTTGAAGACCCTCCTCAAACTGCTGCAATCGGCGGAAACTCGCCACCCTCATTATTTCGATCTGGGGGCAGGGCCAGTTTTGTGGGCGACGGACGGATTTGGGTGAAATTATTACTAAACCAGCGTTAAAGATCGTGGAAACTCCATTTACGTTTGATAGAACATACATTAAAAATTACCCGCCGAAAGAAAGAACTAGCAGAAACATTACTCCATGGTCTGTGGGAGGAGAGGGATTTATGGGCAAATGACCTTTATCTTGTTTTCTTTATGTTCATAAAAGGATTGAGGTAAATAACTCTTAATGTTGGTTTTTCATTGTGAGTTAATTGGAACTTAGAATTTACAGCACAGAAACAGGCCATTTGGCCCAATTGGACTGTGCTAGTGTTTATGCTCCACTCGAGCCTCCTCCCATCCTACATGATCTAACCTTATCTGCATATCATTCTATTCCTTTCTCCCTCATGTACTTATCTAGCTTCCCCTTAAATGCATCTATGCTATTCACCTCAACTACTCCTTGTGGTAGCGAGTTTCCACATTCCACCCACTCTCTGGGTAAAGAAGTTTCCCCTGAATTCTTTACTGGATTTATTAGCGACTATCTTATATTTATGGCTCCTGGTTTAGGTCTCCCCCACAAGTGGAAACATCTTCGCCACATCTATCCTATCAAACTCCTTCATAATTTTAAAGACCTCTATTAGCTCATCCCTCAGCCTTCTCTTTTCTAGAGAAAAGAGACCCAGCCTATTCAATCTTTCCTGATAGATATAACCTCTCAGTTCTGGTATCATCCTTGTAAATTTTTTGCACCTTTTCCAGTGCCTCTATATCCTTTTTGTAATATGGAGACCAGAACTGTTTACAGTACTTTTGATTTTAGTTTGACTGTGGTTTGCTAGAAATTGGCAACAGCACCCTGTGGATAACATGGGGTCTCCTTTGGAAATTCTCCTTAACCTGAGGGAGATGGAGGATGAAGAGTAGTTTAAGAACCAGGAGCAGGGAAGGGCTCAGCAGCCATGTGCCTATCCAAGAACCCACATGTATAGATCATGCCATTGTTTCCTGTACATGTCAGAGGAGCGTGCCTTTGCCACTAACATTTCAACAGCTAGGCAGTTGCAGAACCTTGCCATCTTCTACAGTAATATCTCTAAGATCCTCTAGGACTGACACTGCTCTGCTCATAATGGTGAAAATCACAATTGCCATAAACATGTATACTACTGGTTCCTTTCAGGGTACTACAGGTGACATTTGCCAAGTCAGCCATGTTGCATACGGATGAAGGGGGCATTGTTTGCCAGGGCCACCGAGTCCATAACTTTCCTTAACGATGAAGAGCAGCAGCAGGAGGGGCCTCTTTACTTTTTCGGAGCCGCAGGATTCGTGATAGTGCAAGGCTTCATTAATGCCAACCATGGCCGGAATTTTCTGGCGTCTGTCCGTGCGGGCGGGATTGGAGGCAGGTCGGGAGTAAAATCTAAAATTACTCGGAGTGGGTCGGGAACCCGCCATCATCCCATCTCCACGTACCTTTCCCTTGGGCCCGTTTGCCAGCGCGGCCATGACCCGAACGGCAGAGGCAGCTGAACTAATTTAGATGATGATTAGATACTTGTCAGACCCTTAAGAGTCTTGTTAGCCCTACCTTTCAAATTTCCCTGGATGACCACGGGAATCACGCAGCTCGGGAATCATGTCTGTGAACCTCAGGCAGAGGTTCAGTGGCCATTGATCCAGCTCAGTTGTGCACAGCATGGAAAGCACAATAAATACTCCCACCTGACACCTGGTTACTTTGCTAAGGCAGGTGCTGTTGCTGAGTGCATTGTCAGCACAGATTTAGCTTTCTAGAGGTTGCAAGTGTTTTCAGCAAAGTTGGGATCCACTGTCACCTCATTGGTAGAATATTTCACACCATTATCAGATTGCTTCTGTTATCTCAATTTGACCTGCTATTTATTACATAAGCGTGGGTGCCATTTATACTGTCTTAACTTGGTCCTCCGAATCGGACTACGATGAACCCCAACACCAGCAGCACCAGGCACACAAGCAGCACCAACAACAACACCACCAACCTTCTCCTCACCAACCTATTGCTGCACACGAGAGAGAGGATCAGCGCAGGGCTGCACCACGCCAGAGTCGATACCCCCAACACAGGGTATGCAGGCAGAGGATGAGCTTCCTCAACATGACGGAGCAGCAGTGCCAAAGGAGGCTCAGGTTATCGCGCCAGGTCATCGCAGACATTTGCAGATTGCAGCAGCAAGACCTGCAGCCCAGAGGAGCGGGTGGACACGCCTTTCCAGTGGCTGTCAAAGTCACCAGCGTCCTCAACCTCTTCACCTCAGGCTCCTTCCAGGGACCTGCAGCAGACATTTGCGGCATCTCGCAGTCGGCCACCCACAGATACATCACACAGGTCACCGATGCCCTCTTTGACAAGTCAGCCAATTATATCAACTTTGCCACTGATGAAGCCAGTGTTACTGAGCGGGCGCTCGGTTTTGCCACTCTGGCTGGCTTCCCACGGGTACAGAGTGTCATCGACTGCACACATGTGGCCATCAGGGCACCCCATCAGAACCCAGGAGTGTTTGTCAACTGCAAGGGCTTCCACTCCCTCAATGTGCAGCTTATCTCCAACCATAGGAAGATCATCATGCATGTGTGCGCCAAATTCCCTGGCAGCTGACATGACTCTTTCGTCCTGCACCAGTCCACCCTCACTCAGTTCTTCGTTCCTGCAAACAGACTTTCCGGCTGGCTGCTTGGAGGCAAGGGCTAGCCACTGAAGATATGGCTCATGACACCCTTGAGGAGGCCAAGTACTGAGGCCCAGGAGAGATATAATGAAAGCCACATTTCCACCAGATGTATCAGAGAGCAGACAATAAGCATGCTGAAAATGCGCTTCAGATACCTTGACAGATCTGGAGGAGCCCTTCAGTACGCACCAGCCAGGGTCTCCAGAATCGTCTTGGTCTGCTGCGCCCTGCACAACAAAGCGCAGCAGCGAGGATTAGCGCTGCATGAGGAGCAAGGCACTGAGCGCACAGCCTCTTCGGAGGAGGAGGAGGAGCATCAGCTGGAAGACGAGGAGGAGGAGGAGCAGGAGGAACCTGTGGTCCAGATCCTACCAGCATCTGAGCACATTGCTGCCTGGGAGACCAGGGATGGCCTCATCATGGCCAGATTTACTTAACTTCAGGCATTACACCCATATGGCTGCCACATGCTGCACCAGGTTGGCACCACGCCAGAGCAACACCATAAAACATTCCTACAAAGACCAGGCCATTCCTTTCACACTGACCACCATTGCTGGAGGTAACATTATGCCTCATCATTCACTCCAACTCGTTAAGCCACTTCCAAGGTTGCAGACAGAATTGGCCATGACTGGAAAATAGTGAAAATAATAATTTTTATCTGTGACATCAGATTAATGGAAACTTCACACAAACATGTTTTTAAAACACCCAAGTGCTTACCTTTGTGCATCTACTTGTGGCTTCAGCAGAGGTAGAGGCAGCCTGCTCACTTCCCTGCGGTGACTGCTAGACACATTTGGCAGACGTCCTCTGGCACTTGGAGCCTGTGATGGCCCCGCCAAAGTCTGCTTCTCCTGCAACTGTGCCATCATGAACCCAGGAGGCATTCGGGGCTCTGACTGAGGGAGAGGCAACGGGGGAGAAGTGTAAGTACTTTGAGAGGAGCCCCCACTTCCATGTGTCCTCTCACCGTCATCCCTCTCATGGGCCACACACACTTCCCTGCTTGCAAGGAGCTGGAGAGCACCTTGTTGCACAGCAGTGCGGCGATGAACGCCCAAGTCTACATTTATATCCCTCCTAGAGAGGAGCTCTATGAGCGTTTGCCGTCTATTCTCCATAGATTCCATGTGCTCCTGTGAGTGGCGCATTTGCTGCTCCGTGCAGGTGGCCATCCTCTCCATGGAAGAGCCTACAGTGGCCATCGCCTGCGACACGGTGGTGCTCATGCTGGATATGGACTCCTCCACTCTCTGCACATTTGCAGACATCGCGCTTGCTAAACCTGTTAAAGCCTCATGCACGTCTTGCTGCACCTCCAAGATCGTCCTCTTTCTGGATGGCCCCTGAGGCTCAGTGTCTGCATGCAGTTGAGCAGAGCTGGGAGTGTCCTGCGCCCTCCGGCGAGGAGTCGCCACTGCTGTCCCTTCTCCACCATCTCCTCTTGCTCACTTGTGACTTGAGATACCAGGTGACAACACTATTCTATCTTGAGTGGGAGCCACCGAGGTGTGCGTATCTGCGCTGGTGTTGGATGCGCTTATGTCTGGTGATGGTGCACCCTCAGAGGCTGGAGGCTCCTCTGAGGAGTCCTCTTCCTCTTCCTCCTGGACAATGGGGGTGGGGGGTGGGGTGTGCTTGATGGACCTGTGGGAGAGTAAAGAGATGAGTTAAAAATGTCATATCAAGAATGGATAACGATACCATTATGCACATGATGAACATTCACTGGCTGCTGACATCAGTCCCCATATGAGTGACTGCTGTATACCATGTGGTTGTATGAGATGTAATTCTGTCACCAGGTTGCTGAGATGTCCCCCTCTCTTCATCTCCCACCTCCAGCTGCTCTGCGACTCCTGAGACTTCCAGGGCGACCTCCACTGCTGCAGTTAAGGTGGCCTATGATGGAGGGCCACCTCCATTCTTTCCCTCTCCCCCTTATTGTAGGCTCTCTTCTCCTGCAAGAAGGCAAAGAAGAGAAGTTTGAGTGAGAGTGATGAAATGAGTGTAAGGAATGGATGGGTAACATCTGTAGTGGGAGACTATGATGGAGTGGGGTGCCAATGCCAAATGGCCTCCTTGTGTGTTGTTAGTTGGTATGATTGCGTTAGGATGAGGGTGAGTGTGAGGGATGGTTAGTCAGATGGGGATGTGAGTATGTAGAGAGAGAGAGAGGGATGGGTGGACTTGCAAGGTATGTTGGTGTGAGTAAGGATGTGCAGGAGTAGGGTTGGGAAGGCAGAGTGATGGGGATGTGATGAGAGGCACAGCGGGATGAAGTTGAGTGCGGCTTTGCACTTACCTTTCCTGATACGAGTCACCTCGTTATGCATGTCAATGCATGGCACCCAGGAGTAGCCATCATTTATTTATTCTCAGGCAATGCAGGATACCTGCACTCTTAGTCAGAGCAATGTGGCTGACACGAGATCCAGAGTAAAGCTCCCTCTACACTGTCCCATCAAACACTCCCAGGGCAGGTACAGCACGGGGTTAGATGCAGAGTAAAGCTCCCTCTACACCGTCCCATCAAACACTCCCAGGGCAAGTACAGCACGGGTTAGATACAGAGTAAAGCTCCCTCTATACTGTCCCCATCAAACACTCCCAGGGCAGGTGCAGCACGGGTTAGATACAGAGTAAAGCTCCCTCTACGCTGTCCCCATCAAATACTCCCAGGGCAGGTACAGCATGGGTTAGATACAGAGTAAAGTTCCCTCTACACTGTCCCACCAAACACTACCAGGGCAGGTACAGCACAGGTTAGATACAGAGTAAAGCGCCCTCTACACTGCCCCATCAAACGCTCCCAGGGTAGGTACAGCACGAGTTAGATACAGAGTAAAACTCCCTCTACACTGTCCCATCAAACACTCCCAGGGCAGGTACAGCACGGGTTAGATACAGAGTAAAGCTCCCTCTACACTTCCCCGTCAAACACTCGCAGGGCAGGTACAGCACGGGTTAGATACAGAGTAAAGCTCCTCTACACTGTCCCATCAAACACTCGCAGGGCAGGTACAGCACGGGTTAAATACAGAGTAAAGCTCCCTCTACACTGCCCCATCAAACACTCCCAGGGCAGGTACAGCACGGGTTAGATACAGAGTAAAGCTCCCTCTACACTGCCCCATCAAACACTCCCAGGGCAGGACAGCACAGGTTAGATACGGAGTAAGGCTCCCTCTACACTGCCCCATCAAACACTATGTGGACATTCAGAGAATGAAATCCATTCCGGTTCATGATGTTGTTGGGGCTTTCAGATGGGACCTTTATAGCCAGATGAGTAACATCAATGGCACCATGCAATTGTGGGAATCCAGCCAATCGCAAGAAATTGATGCCTCTTTCTCTCTCTCTCTCTCTCTGCATTGCTGGGATCCATGTTGGATTGAATGCACTCAGAGGAGAGTCTGTTATGTGTCTAATGCAGCAATGAACTGCTGACTGATTGATATGACTAATGTCACCAGAGGCTGCTTGGAAGCATCCAGATGCATAAAAGTTAAGAGCTGTTGTCAGCTCCACAGTCACAGACAAGACTGTGTCCTTGATGGAACCTAATTTGCAGCCTCTTTGCATCAGCTGGCATTTTTCTGTCATTATCCAGGGGAAATGCAGCCTTCTCAGACACTGCCTCTCGGAAAAATCAAGTTAGATCCTCCATGGTCAGGAGAAATAGATGCCTGAAGGTCAGGTGTTGCCTACATACATTATGCTGCACTCTTCTGGCTTCCATCCTTTCCTTCTCATTCTCCTCCTCAAAGCACAGGAACAATGGAATCTCCAGAGGGAAATCCATTATTTAATTATGCACAGTTCCCTTTAGATTTGCAGCAAGTTTCACAAAGTACCTGTAACTGCTCAGAAACTGTTGCTTCTAATTAGTGGAAGTGGCTTTCAGTGTTGCAGAATTGGACTCCTGTGTAACTTTGCAAGTTTCTAAACTCTTCCCGCCTGTGCACCACACGAGCTCAGCACTACCACCTTTATAGTGGTGGTGATTGACACATATCCACACCCTCGTGTTTCATTTAAATGTGGTGGGGAACGCTTTCAGTGGGCAAATCAGTGTCACATCGGGTGACAGAAGGGAAATCGTGGCGGTCATTTCCAGCGGTGGAGTTTTAGCAGATGGTCTCTTCGCCCCATTTTATTTACCAAACCACCTGAAGACTGCCTGAAAATGGGCATTTGTTTTTAACCAAATTTCAGGGCAAAATTTCTATTAGAAGTATCTGATTCACAAGGCAAAACCCTAATAACCTATTTTAAATTTTCAAAATATGATTTTCAAAAGGAGTACTGTGCGAATTAGATCCAGAAGAAGAAAAAAATCAAGCTTGTCAGCTTGTATACAACATTTTGGAGTTAATTCTTTTAAATCAAAATACCTGATAAATTTCAAGCTACACATTTTATTCATGACTCAAAATAATTTGTAAATTGAACACGAAATTAAAAGTGAGGATTTAATCTTTATTAAAAAACACTTAAGACATGGTCCCTCCCTTTCCCTCCAAGCAATAAGTAGCTCTCGATCCTGTCTATAGTTTGATGTCTCTAGTTGTGGAAATGATTGAAATTTTTCCAAACAGTAAACAATCATTATATTTAAAAAGCAGCAAAGTATGTACGAAGATTCATCAACTGGTTGAGGAAATTTTCCAAAGTTATTAATAATTTATTTAATGATAGGGACTCCTTTTTATCTTTGTGATCATGTCTAAACTATTAATTATCGACCAGATATGATGTGAATGGTATAAGCTATGCTGTTGAGTTTGAGAGCTTCGAATGGAAAAGTTGCCAAACTATAGCCCAGTATTTTCTGGAGCGAGACATCTCACGCCGTGCCCTGTTAGTTAGACTTTTTCCCTCACCCTTTAGCTTGAAAAGTTTCCCCTGCATGTTGCTGGAAGTGTGGTAACGGCATGGTGAGGGCAATGGGGCATTTTGGACCGTTGTGAATGACGGGACCAACAGTCTATCTCCTTAACCAATGAGATTTAAGCATCGAGAAAGAAATAGAGGAAGGACTGCGAAGGAGGGTGAATTCAATGTCAAATTAGGTACAGAAAGAGAAATAAAGAGAGGGAAAGAAAGATTGGATTAAGAGAGAGAAAGAAAAGAGACAGAAAGGAAAAGTAAGAAACATTTTTAAAACTTTAAAATCTCTAACAACAATTTACTACCTGTAGGAATGAGACACCACAATTTAAATTGTTCCTTTTCTGGGCTGGAGAGGTTGATTGGCATTGCAGGAACATAAATCTCCCCATTAATTGGTACTTATGCTGATAAGTACTAGCCCTAACTTTCTGCGGCATGTTTAATGGGCAATTAATGTGCAAATGTAGCAACTTCATGAAACTTATGGGGAGGTTAAGGGAGTGCTACTGTTTTCGCAGAGCTAATGGCAGAGCGGCGCAAATCGTCCAGCAACTTGTGGCATTTTGCAATTAATGGGGTATCTCTTCCTCGCCATAAGTTGTGGGACGATTTACACATTAATAACAGCGAGAGCCATTAAACTCGCGTTATTTTGGCAGCAAGTTCTGGGCCATAGGACTGAATCTTAACTCCTGAAAATGGGTGGGTTGGGATTGGGTCAGAGGTTAAAATTCAAAAAATCTGAAACAGGAACCCAACCCGCCTCGAGCCCACCCACTTCCGGTTTTAACGGAGGCAGGACGAGGGACGGGCGACGAATCCACTCGCAGGAGGCGTGTTGGTCATTTAAATATTATAATGAGGCTGTGTGCCTTCATTTTAACAGTCATTCTATTTTTAACTGATGTCGGCCTGCGATCGGACCCTCCTCCGTGATTGGACACCCCTGCGATCAGTCCCCCCCCCCCTCGCCCCACCACTAGACCTACCTGCTCTCAGGCCAGCTTGGCAGCAGCCTTGTGCTGTAGGATTTCCCAACCGCCAGGCCTCCAGCCTGCCAATCAAGCTGGCTGTGGGCAGGAAACCTACAGAAAAAATGTAAAGATTTCCTGCAGTTTTTAATGGCAGGACGGTGGGGAAACCTGTACTTCCGGGTTTCCCGACCTCAAAACAACCCCCTGGCACAGAATGTGTCTCCAAGCTACAATCTAGGCCATAATGTTTAACAATGGGTATCTATATATATCTAACATACCTGTTGGCTTTTGAAGATAAAGCAGAGTCTAAAACTTTTATTAGACTGTGTCTAAGCAGATATTAAATAAAAAAACTCAAAAAGTGCTTTCATAGAGAAATGTTTTATGTGGCTAAACACTGCATATGTAGGAAAAATCAGTTGACAAAGTAAAATTGCATCATACATTGAAATGGTTAGCCTGTCAGACAAAGTATTTAACAAGTTACTATTTAACTTGTCATAGACTATTGAGAAGGAGAGATGCAGTATTTTGTGTTCTGATAATATTTTAGATTAAGTTTATGCCAGACACGAGTACCATGAAAAGAAACTGTACTGCAGGGAATATAATTGGACATTGGTCTGTGAGGGTTATAAAGTGTTAGAGTAGATCTGTAACAAAAGCAAAATACTGCAGGTGCTGGAAATATGAAATAAAAACAGAAAATGCTGGAAAATACTCAGCAGGTCAGGCAGCGTCTGTGAGGAGAGAAACAGAGTGAGGGGGGAATTTTCCACGGGGTCAGTGGGCGCGATCGGTGGTAGGTCGGGTGGGAAAGTGATTTTTTTTTGACAGCGGGTCGGAACCTGGCTGTCAACTCGCCGCCACAGGCCTTTATTAAATGTCGGGTCTGCCAGCGCTGAGCAGACCCGACTCGCAGCGGCAGGGGAGGCAATTGAAATCATTAGTGGCTTGTTTACAGCCACTTAACAATGCTTTTTTCCCAGCTTTTTGAATTTGACAGGTCGCCTACCGGTTTCCTGCTGTGCCTAGACCTCGTCAGTGAAGCTGAGGCGGGAGGTCACTTGGCCATTGTTTCAGCTGATGAGTTGGCAGCTTCAAATGTCAACTCAAAGCTCCCAGCTGATTGAGAAATGTTCCCTTAGCCACTAGCTTCTCTAAACTGCATTTCCACTATAGATTCAGAATGCTGCACGTCTTTACACACGTTTCCATCCAGTCTAACCTCATTACCTCTCCCACCATTGACAGATCACTTCTGTCATCTCTACTTCACCTGCCATCTATTCCATCAGCATCGGTGCACTTTATAATCTCTCACCTTGGTCATCAGAATCCCACCAAAATCAGCCCCAACACCAGCATCACCAGGCACACCAGCAGCACCAACCTTCTCCACAATCAACTGATGCTGCACAGGACAGAGGGCATCAGCACCCAACCACATTGCTGCTCGGGATGCCAGGGATGGCCTCACCATAGCCAGATTTACTTCACTTGATGCTGTACACCCTGACGGCCACTTGATGCACCAGGTTGGCACCACCCCACACCAACACCATAAAGCATCCCTACAATGCCCAAGCCATTCCTTTCACACTCATCAGCATTGCAGGGGGTATCGTTATGTCTCAACATTCACTGCAACTCACTAAGCCACTTCCAAAGGTGCACACAAATCTGTCCAAAAAAGCAAAGTGTTGAAAATAAATGTTTCGATGTTTGACAGCACATTAACAGAAACTTCACATGAACATTAGCTAAAACACATAAGTGCCCACCCTTGTGTGTTGTTAGTTGGTATGATTGGACTAGGATGAGGGTGAGTGTGAGGGGTGGCTAGGGAGATAGGGAAGTGATAATGTAGATAGAGAGGGATGGGTGGAGGTGCAAGGTAAGTTGGTGTGAGTAAGAATGTGCAGGAGTAGGGTAGGGAAGGCAGAGTGATGGGGATGTGATGAGTGGCACAGCAGGATGAAGTTGAGTGTGCCTTTGCAATAACGTTTTGTGATCTACTGAGATCATTGAAAGGTTTGCGTCATTGCAGCCTGGTCCTCCTCACAATATCCCTGCTTGTGTCCTCCTTTGCAATGTGCAACCAGGCTGCGTTGGTCTCCTGGGGAGGTCTCTTCCACCCATTGGAAGGGGAGAGAACCTCCCTGCGTGCTGTGACTCCCTCCATAAGCATATGGAGGGAGTCATGGGAGGGCCTGGGTGCAGCCCTGCACCTCTGTGCAGTGCTCGTCAGTGTTTGCAGCACCTCAATGCTGTAGAACACTGACAGCACAAATGTCAAAATCAATTTGCGCATGGTCCCTTTAAGGAAACCGGCTGATGATGCGTCATCAAATGACGTCATCAGACCCGCTTCCTTCAATTGGCCAGGAAATGCGCTGGGCAGGCTTAACAAGCCCAATCAGGGGAAAATCATTCTACAGTGCGGGCTGGAGCCAGCAGCGAGGACGGGACCTGCCACCGACGTCGCCCACCATGGACCCGCCGAGGTTGGTAAAATCTTGGCCTTAACGTTTCAGGGCAATGGTGTTTCATCAGAACTAAGCTTCATCAGAGTAGAGCTGTACTCTCTTTGTATAAAACAAAATGTTTCCAAATTTTAATTTGTGCCCCTTTCTATTTGACCTCTTCAATGAACAACTTGGCTGATTAACTCTGTAGGTTCATAGAAACATAGAAAATAGGTACAGGAGTAGACCATTCGGTCCTTCGAGCCTGCACCGCCATTCAATGCGTTCATGGCTGAACATGCTACCTCAGTACCCCATTCCTGCTTTCTCGCCATACCCCTTGATCCCCCTAGTTGTGAGTGTTATATCTAACTCCCTTTTGAATATATTTAGCGAACTGGCCTCAACAACCTTCTGTGGAAGAGAATTCCATAGATTCACCACTCTCTGGGTGAAGAAGTTCCTCCTCAGCTCAGTCTTAAATGGCTTCCCCTTAATCCTTAGACTGTGACCCCTGGTTCTAGTTTTCCCCAACATTGGGAACATTCTGCCCGCATCTAATTTGTCTAAACCAGTCAGGATTTTAAATGTCTCTATAAGATCCCCCCTCATTCTTCTGAACTCCAGAGGATACAAGTTCAGTTGACCCAATCTTTCTTGATATGTCAGTCCGGCCATCCCAGGAATCAATCTAGTGAACCTTCGCTGCACTCCCTCAATAGCAAGAATGTCCTTCCTTAAGTTAGGAGACCAAAACTGCGCACAATACTCCAGGTGTGGCCTCACCAAGGCCCTGTACAACTGCAGCATCACCTCCCTACTCCTGTACTCAAATCCCCTTACTATGAAGGCCATCATTCCGTTTGCTTTCTTGACTGCCTGCTGCACTTGCATTCCCACCTTCAGTGACTGATGTACCATGACGCCCAGGTCTCGTTGCACCTCCCCTTTCCCTAATCTGCCACCATTCAGGTAATAGTCCGCCTCTCTATTTTTACCACCAAAGTGGATAACCTCACATTTATCCACATTGTACTTCATCTGCCATACATTTGCCCATTCACCCAACCTGTCCAAGTCACTCTGTAGCCTCCTAGCATCCTCCTCATTGTTCACACTGCCTCCCAATTTAGTGTCATCCGCAAATTTGGAGATATTACATTTAATCCCTTCGTCCAAATCATTAATATATAATGTAAACAGCTGGGGTCCCAGCACCGAACCCTGCGGTACCCCGCTGGTCACTGCCTGCCATTCTGAAAAGTACCCATTTACTCCTACTCTTTGTTTCCTGTGTGCCAACCAGTTCTCAATCCACGTCAACACATTACCCCCAATCCCATGTGCTTTAACTTTGCTCACCAATCTCTTGTGTGGGACCTTGTCGAAGGCCTTCTGAAAGTCCAAATACACCACATCTACTGGTTCCCCCCTGTCCACCCTATTGGAAACATCCTCAAAAAATTCCAGAAGATTTGTCAAGCATGATTTCCCTTTCACAAATCCATGCTGACTTGGACCTATCATGTCGCCACTTTCCAAATGGTCTGTTATGACATCTTTAATAATTGCTTCCATCATTATACCCACGACCGATGTCAGGCTGACCGGTCTATAATTCCCTGCTTTCTCCCTCCCTCCTTTTTTAAAAAGAGGGGTTACATTGGCCACCCTCCACTCCATCGGAACTGATCCAGAGTCTAAGGAATGTTGGAAAATGATTGTCAATGCATCCACTATTTCCAAGGCCACCTCCTTAAGTACTCTGGGATGCAGACCATCAGGCCCCGGGGATTTTTCAGCCTTCAGTCCCATCAATTTCCCCAATACCTTTTCCCGACTAATAAGGATTTCCCTCAGCTCCTCCCTCTTACCAGATCCTCTGACCCCTTTTATTTCCGGCAGGTTGTGTGTGTCCTCCACAGTAAACACCGAACCAAAGTACTTGTTCAATTGATATGCCATTTCCTTGTTCCCCATTACGACTTCCTCTGTTTCCAACTGCAGGGGACCTACGTTTGTTTTTACTAACCTCTTTCTTTTTACATATTTATAGAAGCTTTTGCAGTCCATTTTAATGTTCTCTGCAAGCTTCCTTTCATATTTTATTTTCCCTGCCCTAATCAAACCCTTCGTCCTCCTCTGCTGAGTTTTGAAGTTCTCCCAGTCCCCGGGTTTGCTGCTACTTCTGGCCAATTTGTATGCAACTTCCTTGGTTTTAATACTATCCCTGATTTCCCTTGTTAGCCATGGTTGAGCCACCTTCCCTTTTTTATTTTTACGCCAGACCGGGATGTACAATTGTTGTAGTTCATCCATGCGATCTCTAAATGTCTGCCATTGCCCTTCCACTGATAGCCCCTTAAATATCGCTTGCCAATTTAACCTCGCCAATTCACGCCTCATACCCTCAAAGTTGCCCTTATTTAAGTTCTGGACCATGGTCTCTGACTTAACTGTTTCCTTCTCCATCCTAATGTAGAACTCCACCATACTATGGTCACTCTTCCCCAGGGGGCCTCGTACCACAAGATTGCTGATTAGTCCTTCCTCATTACACAACACCCAGTCCAGGATGGCCTCCCCTCGAGTTGGTTCCTCAACATATTGGTTTAGGAAACCATCCCTTAAACACTCCAGGAAATCCTCCTCCACCGTATTGCTTCCAGTTTGAGTAACCCAATCTATATGCATATTAAAGTCACCCATGATAACTGCCGTGCCTTTTTTGCACGCACCTCTGATTTCCTATTTCATACCCTCCCCCACCTCACTACTGCTGTTTGGAGGTCTGTACACAACTCCCACTAACGTTTTCTGCCCTTTGGTGTTCTGCAGCTCAACCCATATTGATTCCACATCCTCCAAGCTGATGTCCTTCCTAGCTATTGCATTAATCTCCTCTTTAACCAGCAATGCTACCCCACCCCCTTTTCCTTTTATTCTATCCTTTCTGAATGTTGAATACCCTTGGATGTTCAGTTCCCAGCCTTGATTGTTCTGGAGCCACGTCTCTGTAATCCCAATCACATCGTATCTGTTAACATCTATTTGCACAGTCAATTCATCCACCTTATTACGGATACTCCTTGCATTAAGACACAGAGCCTTTAGGCTTATTTTATTAACATCCTTTGTCCTTTTAGACTTATGATTTAGTATGGCCCTTTGTGTTTCTTGCCTTTGCTTACTCGGCCTTCCCCTATTGTTTCTCACCCTTCTAACATTTGTTTCTGACTGCATATTACTTCCCCCTGTTTTGCTACATAGGTTCCCCTTCCCCTGCCATATTAGTTTAAATCCTCCCGAACTGCTTTAGCAAATATTACCCCGAGGACATCGGTTCCAGTCCTGCCCAAGTGCAGACCGTCCCTTTTGTACAGGTCCCACTTCCCCCAGAACTGGTTCCAATGCCTCAGGAATTTGAATCCCTCCCTCCTGCACCACTGCTCAAGCCACGTATTCAATCTCACTATCCTGTTCTCTCTATTCTGATTAGCACGTGGCCCTGGGAGCAATCCAGAGATTACTACCTTAGCGGTCCTACTTTTTAATTTAGCTCCTAGCTCCCTAAATTCTGCTTGTAGGACCTCGTCCCGCTTTTTACCTATATCGTTGGTACCTACATGCACCACGACAGCTGGCTGTTCACTCTCCCTCTTCAGAATGTTCTGCAGCCGCTCCGAGACATCCTTGACCCTTGCACCAGGGAGGCAACATACCATCCTGGAATCTCGGTTGCGGCCACAGAAACTCCTGTCTATTCCCCTTACAATTGAGTCCCCTATCACTATAGCCCTACCACTCTTTTTCCCGCCCTGCTGTGCAGCAGAGCCAGCCATGGTGCCATGAACCTGGCTGCTGGTGCCTTCCCCTGGTAGGCCATCTCCCCCAACAGTATCCAAAGCGGCATACCTGTTTTGGAGGGAGATGACCACAGGAGACTCCTGCACTACCTTCCTGATATTGCCCTGCTTCTTGGTCACCCATACACTGTCTGTCCTAGCCTTTACCTGCGGTGTGGACAACTCACTAAATGAGCGATTCACCGAGTTCTCGGCATCGTGCATGCTCCAGAGTGAGTCCACCCGCAGCTCCAGCACCGCCATGCCACACTTCCCGCACACGTAGTTGTCAGGGACACTGGAAGTGTCCCTGGTTTCCCACGTGGCACAGGAGGAGCATGAAACGGGTCCGAGACTTCCTGTCATGACTTAACCCTTATGTTACTTTATTACTAAAATTTTAACTTATTTATCTTAGGTCCAGGAATTAAGTCCCTGAAAACAAAATATAAAATCGAACCTACCTTTAAATTCCCTCTACCCCTAAAGGTTAGAGGAGGTGGGAGGGTGGGAGTCACTACTAGTGTAGTGTCTCGGGTTTAGCAACCGCTCCACCTATATACGGGTACCAATGAATTGGCCCCGCCCCCTGCCTTTGAAAAAGCCCGCGAAGCTCTTACCCCGCTGGGGAAAAAGGCCACGTAGGTGAGTTTATTGACTCACCTCAGGCCTCTGCCGCTCCAACCAGGTCCGCTCCTCCTTCCCCGCTGCCGACCGCTCTGTGGGAGAGAGAAAGAAAGAAAGGCTCCTCCTCCCCCGCTGTCGAAGCTGGTCTGAGGCCTACCTGAGCCTCGGACCTCCCTTTATTGACTCACCTCAGGCCTCTGCCGCTCCAACCAGGTCCGCTCCTCCTTCCCCGCTGCCGACCGCTCTGTGGGAGAGAGAAAGAAAGAAAGGCTCCTCCTCCCCCGCTGTCGAAGCTGGTCTGAGGCCTACCTGAGCCTCGGGCCTCCCTTTATTGACTCACCTCAGGCCACTGCCGCTCCAACCAGGTCCGCTCCTCCTTCCCCGCTGCCGACCGCTCTGTGGGAGAGAGAAAGAAAGAAAGGCTCCTCCTCCCCCGCTGTCGAAGCTGGTTCCTTTCATCGTCGAGTAAACTTCAATTTTCAATCCAATTTTCTTTGCTAAAACAAAGCTTATGTATTGTTGGTCATCATGTCTCAAATATTTCAAAGTGCTTCACACACAATAAAATACTCTGAAGTGCAGTGATTATTATTATTCAAGCAAAGACAGCAACCCAAGAAGCTCCCACAACCAGCAGTGAATGACTAGTGGTTATGTTTTTGGTTGAGAAAAGAATGTTGCTTAGTGGCCTGGGAGAATTCCCAACTTTGCAGTGGATGGGGCCTTGGGATCTTGAACAGTCACCTTGAACCACCGGAACAGGCAAACAGGGTCTTGGTTTAACTTTTCAACCGAACAACAGCACCGTTGGAATACATTAAACTCATCATTATTTTCCCAGCAAATTCTGGGCCTATGTTTTTTTTATTATTAACATGGTTAAAGTCCACCAATATCCACATACCTATTCTACAATTATTAGATTCCTAAGTATTGTCTTTGTTCATGAGACTTCCAGTGGAAGAATTGCAGATTGCTGAAATTCTAACTTTTATAGTATATTCCCCACCACTTACATCGTCTCCCTTTATCCCCGACAGCCACTTATAACGGGCCAATGGCACTGGCCACTGGCCATTGGCCATTACCATAGGTGTCAATTACAAAGGCGTTGCTTAAAGCTTATTAAGTGGGATGGCTATTTAGGGCAGTTCACAAGCAGCTGTAGCACCTTATTAAAATGCCGCTGTGTACTTCAGCCCTGTTCAACTCTCCAAAACTGCAGGTGAAACTGACCAGACCAGTATCTCTCTGTCTCTCTCCCATTTGGAGCATTACTGGGGTATTTAGACAGAGCAGAACGTGCAGAGACGAAGGGCTCGATTTTACCAGCCTTGAGGAGGCGGTTTTGGAGGTGTGTCAGCTGGTAAAATCGGAAAAAATGGCTTCAGACACCCAACCCGCTTCCATCCCTCCCCCACGCGATTTTCGTGAGTGCCTGTTCAGCTGCTCCCAAACTGACCCAACTCCAACCGGTGGCCTATTAACTGCCTTGATAATCCTATTTTGACAGAGGTTTCCCATTTTCGTGCCTCTGGCTCCTGTTTCCCGTCTTGTCAGAAACAGTCCTGCTGCAAGAAGACGAGTTGGTGGAGGACATGATCTGTAGTCATTATTGGTGCAGAACTTTAAAAGCGCTCCTGTAACATGGCTGGCATTCAAATGCAACAACTTTGTTGTTGGAGGTTTGGGATAAGATTTTGCAAATCTACTGACCTTGTGACTGGTCAAGCTGACACCCATCTGCTGTTTGAACTGATTGGAATAATTTCAGGCCACTTTGAGTGTGCGCTTGCAAGCTTCTTGCCTCAACTGAAATCTATAACAATGGGATGGGAACCATTTACATCCTCTCATCCTGGTCGTCAGATTCGGAGGAAGAGCAGCGCAGCTTAGTGCTGCCGGATGAACAAATGGCTCAGCACACAGCCTCCTTGGAGGAAGATGAAGAGGACGAGGAAGTGGATGAGGATGAGGAGGAGGATGGAGAGTGACGCCTTGCGGGGCCGGATGTGGCAAGTCCAACAGCAGGCGACCACATTGCTGGCTGTCAGGCAAGGGATGCACTCATCCATGCCAGATTCATGTAAGCTTATGCTTCAACTACAGGTGGCTGGCACATGGAGATGAATATAAGTCCGACATTCTCAAAACCCCAGGCATCATCTGCCCAATAAACGGTGGTTTGCACTCAGTGTCACCACCAACATTCTACATGGAACTCATCCTGAGCCCTCACTCTTGAACTTCCATTTCCCAGAACACAGAGGCCACACTTTAGCTGATCTCAGCAGATCATTAAACCTTTTTCCACACTGAACCCATGTGCGTCTGCACACAGACCTCAAGTTCACCTCCTCAGCAATTTGCAGCCAAGCTGCCTTGGTTTGCTGAGGAGGCCTCCTCCTTCCGTTTCCAGGGAACAGGAGCTCCTGATGTCCTCTAACTCCCTCAACAAGAGCATGGAGGGTGCCCTCATTGAACCTGGTTCCAGCCTTAGTTATTGGGGCTGCCGTTCCTGCAGCACCCAGCACCTTTAAGAGAAAAAAGCATTAATATCACTAAGCTAATGATTGGAACAAATCTGGCATCTTTTTCATTTCATAGTCAGATAATAAATTGATATATAAAAAAATCATAAATATCTTTCTGGAATAATATGACCAGCAATTTCATTCATTAAATTTTGTTCAGAACAGACGCTGTCAACTCCCCTTTCTATATAATACAGCTCCAATCCATCCCATTGACATATTTCCCAATGGGGACATGGCCCCTTTAAATTTTCATCCAAACAACGCGTCATCAGACGCGAGAAACTGACAGCCTCCAAGCAATTGCCTGGAGGGACCCGCATGTCGGCCGTAACGAGGCCAATCAAGGCAAAATAGTAAGTTCTGGGAGGCGGCAGCCGGGAGCGGGTCAGAAAGCCTCCGAGCAGCGGACCTGCACTCAACCCGCCTCCATTCATAAAATAGCGGCCGAAGAGTGGGGAGTCCCTCTGTGCTTTTGAAAAATGTCTTGTTTATACCGTGTATCGCAGGCAAATTGCATTGACACCAACGTGCGCACTATAAGCGGAGGGGGCTGGACAATCAGCATTGCTGGAATTCATGTAAAAATCTCAGAGATTAGGCACTTTTTTACACAATGACGCTTATGGAAAGAGGAGTGAGCTTTGACGGGTCAAATATTCTTGTCTGTTACATTCTCAGGAAAAAGAAACCAGACAGCTTCTTCATACAGCAATGTTGAGACTATAAAATGCATTTTTATAGCTACTTCTGATGAAACACCATGCAAATTGAACTGTGGTATGCTATTGTACTCCATTTGCGACTGGCCTTTGAGAGTTCTGCACCACAGCCCATTACAAATAACTCCCATTCCTGCTCCATACATTCTACTGCTCCAGTGTTTAAAAAATAATTTGCTTTTCTATAGCACCTTATCATGATGTCAGGTCATCCCAAAGCACTTCACAACCATTGAACTACTGGGCCATCATTCCTGTTATGTAGGTAAACACAGCAGTCAGTTTGTACACAGTAAGATACCATTAACAGCAAATGAAATGAATGACCAGTTAATCGGTTTTATGCTAGCGTTGATATAGAGAGGAATGGTGGCCAAGACACTAGGAGAACTCCCTACTCTTCTTCAAATAGCTTTGTGGGGGCCTTTTATATCCACCTGAATAGGCAGATGGGGCCTCGGTTTAACAGCTCATCTGAAAGATGATACCTCCAACAATACAGCAGTTCCTATACTATACTCAAATGCCAGCCCAGGTTGTGTGCTCAAGTCCTGGAGAGAGGCTTGAACCCACTACCTTCTGACTCAAAGGCAAGAGTGCTCTCAACTGTGCCAATCTGACTACAATCTGTACTAGTTCACTCATTACACTGTGCAGACAAGCTCTAATGAATGACACGAATGTAGTTGTAATACCGATTTTGCAGATGCAGAAACTACATTGTGTACAATATTGTTTTTTCAATCACATTAGCACCATAGTGTGATTTCTAATGATGTCACCAAAATTCTAATGAGTTAGAATACAGAAACTACTTATGTTAATTGAACACATAAGAAATTGAAAAGAGATGTCTAAGATAGTGCCTCATTAGAAGTATATTAAGCGGCACAGAAAAACGAAATCCAGGAAATTAATTCAAGTTAAACCAAACAAACCGTCAATGAGGCCACAGTTTTTGTCCTGGAAAAAGATAAAATTTAGGACTTACAACCAATTTCCAAACAAAGGTCATGTTGTAGTGCATGAGAATTCCACATTTTCAATAGTTCAATCTGAATTGTCATTCCTGTGGATGAAAATTCAGTTGGTAAAAGTTACATTACCACTCAGGGATGGATTAAACCATAGGCCTACCCAGGGCCTCCCACGCAAATATGCAGCTCCAAGTAAAACTCACCATAACACAGAAAAACTGCATTCAACCACTGGATCAAAATATTGTAGCATTTAAAAATACTGTCAGAAAGGGGCCAGGCAGAGTCAATGGATTCATTACAATATAAATACTGACACTTCTTGTTGTAGTTCACATTTATGTTTTTAATGGATTGGGAGGTGGGTAGTGTGGGGAGGGGAGGGGTGAATGTTCTGGGTGCTCAGGGCCCCCAAGAATTCTTAACCCAGCCCTATCCTTGAACAATTAAAGTCTATAATGTCTAAGTTTGGGATCCCTGAAAGTTCGAAGATGGCAATTAAGGAATTCTGTGATACGGATATTACTGCCAGTATAACAATACAAGCCTCTATACTTCTGAACTAGCTGGTAATCCAAACTGTAACAAATAGGCTAATAGACCCTCTGCCAAGCTCTCCACCTCGTGCTGTGGATGTGCGTGTGCTGAAAGTTTCAGGTTGAATGCTGGTTATGAGTTCCAAATTTCATTGGTAGTCAACTTCACAGTGACTTTTGACTCCCATTTATGCAGAAGTTTTTGATTACAAGGGTATGGTCTGGTTGAAGAGAGTCTGATACTGATCTAGAACAATTGCAGGGGAGTGCTGTGTGCATTGTGGCAGGAAAATTAAACTGTTTTACTGTGAGGTACTTGCTAAGGCCCAGAAAATACACATCATGGTATCTTTTCCCCCTAAAGCATTGAACACTGTATCTGGAGAGTGTAGTGGTTCATCTTTATCAGCAAGTAGCTGTTCAGGTAAATTTTCACGTTTATTTATGATACAATTTATAAAACTATAATTAACTTACTCTTCTCTTCACTTTTCTGCATAAGTTCTTCCATTATGTTCCCCCCCCCCCCATGGCTTTTGACCAAGTTTTAATAAAACTGTCTGGTTTAGATTGCCACTTAAAAGTCTCCCAGCTTGCATTAGCATTCCTGAATTTCTGATGCATACCACAAGCATCTGGTTTCATAGTATATGTGTTGTGGGTGACTGTTCAAGGATTAGGTCACAAGAGTTCTTTTGTACAAAACCGATAGGGTAATGAGGGATTTCAACGGCGAAGGCTTCTTGATGAAAACAGCGCTAAAAAGGAAGATTGGCTGCGTAGTTACTTAAACTTTGTAGTTAACATGAGACTGCTGACGAAGAACTAGCTAGAAGTACAGAAAAGGGGACAAAGTTTTATGTCAATGAAATAGGAGTTGGGATGTCAGCAGGTGCTGAAAAATGCACAACCAGAGAACAATAATGAACCAAAATCAAGTCAGAGAAATATGCCGCCGATTTCAGTTAATTTGGCTCTGCATTTCGTAGTATTGGAGATGCGGAATGTAACAGACCAGCTTTTGATTGTGCAACTTTTGCTTCTTTGCAAAATGTTTAGGAAAAACCATGAACCATGAATCAGTAACCAGGCAAATGGACATTTCCACAAAGCAACTGAATTATCCATCATTTTGTTCAGCTATAGGATTGAAACTGATGAATGTAGACAGAACATATTCCAACATGACAGACATCAAACGCTGGGATCAAGTATGAAATGGGGCCATGGTTCAATGGGTAGCTGTAAGATCAACATCTCAGTGTTCCAAGAGGGGTGTAGGACATGCTTTATGCACATCATCCTGATACCATCAGAATGGCTACCACAAAAATGTTCATTTGGGACACATACTATACAGGGTTATGGGTAAACAAGGAAGAGGCTGGAAGATAAGTGATTGTGTGGGCAGGGGTAAACATATATAGAACTAAAACAGAGCTCCTCACTCATGCCCAGCAACTGTCATCTGATATCCAACGCATAATACAGGTCTGCTTTAAAATGTGTTTCTGTGCTTTTGTAGGGTATGTGGGGGATTGTGTCTTAACCTACTGTCAAGGCTCACACATGAGTAATGGCCAATTCAGTGAGGTACTGGAGGGGGACCAGCACCCATGGAAAGGTATCCCATTAAGGAATCAATGCTTTGAGGAAGGGAACAAAAACATTTAAAAAAAACTATAAATGGGGTGTGTTCGCCAAGAGAAGGGTAAACTCTTGAATTTAAAGAGCAATGTATTAAAATAAGTCTGTACTATAAATTAGATATCAGAGGAAGAATAGGTTTGTCTCATCAGGCAACACATTTTCCAATTTTCTTTTGGCTTTACTTGCTTTTTTCCCTTTCTTTAGGACTTTGATTGCTTCTTCCTAATGCCATCATTCCTCTGAGCTGTCTGAGCGGGGCATTTCTCCACATGAAAACAGCCAAGAACTGACTTGATGAGGACAAACAAATCTGCAAGTCATTTGAGGGTGGAACTCAAATAAGTCACCATCTTGGCTGGGAATTAAAAGCTCTATAACTAGAGAGGTCGGACTGCTTTCTCTTTCAGCTTGTACCACAATGTTATCGAAGCCTTTTAGGACTGACTATTGGATACATTTTCTTCACATTATTATTAATAATAGCCATTAGTTTAAGACTGATATGGAGTTGAAACACAGCTTAATATTGAGGTAGCTGGTCCTAAGTAGTAAAGCAAAGATCATGCGGCACCTTCTCACATTTTTTGTGTATATGCCCATATCTCGGAGAAAACTGACTTCTCTCAAACCTCTCTTACTCTGGATCTGTATACTATATGTTTGAGTGCCCCGGAGGTCTCCATAGCCTTTTAACAGGATACTTTGTTTTAAGTTAAGGTAGTTACAGCTAATTGGAACTAATTGAGCTGTAGGGTGTTCAAACTCTTATTCAAAACATATGTTAATTGTAACATATTGAAAATCAGTTCCATATGGGTGAACTAGTTATGTGGAGTGTGAATGTTTGCTTTTTTTAAAATGTAACTAGTAACTATTTCATTTTCACCTCCAGCCCAAATATCCTGAGACAAACAAATACATCACAGTGGGTTTGGTGTCCATTCCCATTAAGCATTGGGTTAACACAGCTGCTGGTATAATTGCTAAATTATTCTTTTAATAGTCGTTACCATAACAACACCATGTTTTCATTCAACAGGGCTGCTGCTCATTCAATTCAGTCTTATTAACTACCTAAAGCAACACAACACAACAGCTATTACTTTTCTAAAGTGACACACCATCGCCATGACAATCAAGCACTTACCATCATCCAAATTGTTGACTCAAGCAAGCAGTGGTTATAAATCAGACTGTACAGATTCACTTAGTGCACTCAAAATAATCAATATTCTTAAATACTATTGATTAATAATGTGTACATGTTTGAAATGAGTTTGATATTTTGATGTCTACAGGGACAGACCAGCACCAAATTCTACATTGTAATAATTCATTTTTCCCTATGTAAGCCGAGAATATTAAGATTTTTTGTTCTTGCATTGTACATTGCCCTCTAGAAGAATCAGTACAGCATCACAGGAAATGTGTGCATGTTGTAACTTAAAGTCTCAGGGTTTGAAAAGTCTTACTACTCATATTGTGTTGATATTGTCCTGATCAATTTTTCAATATGGCGCCTTTCTCAAAAGCTGTAACTTGGAAAAATGACTGAGCCAGTTCCACATCCTGATAAAAGTAGAACAAGCAGATGATGTTTTACTAAAATCTTCATGTTGGCTTCCCAAAGCTCAGGATCCTTTTTTTTAAAATAATGAATTAAAAGCTGATCGCCTGCATACTGCCAATAACAAAGTTGTATGGCAAGGAGAATAACACATCCATTGGATTCAGTTGTCTAACAAACTACAGCTCATCTACAAATATTCATTCAGTGCTGCTATATCCTTATTAAATCTTACCCTCAACATATTGAGATTTTCTTGACATGCAGGGCTGAACTGTTTCCTCACAAAAAAAAGTGAATTCAACCATCACAGTTCTTACATAAATACTTTGTTTACATATCACCTATCGTGTAGCAATGTCTCAAAGCCCTACACAGGATGAATTAATTTTAAGCGCACCTTTAAAAGTAATTTAAACATTTTTCTTTAAACGTAAGTAAATATAGCAGCCATTCTGTGCTAGCCATGTCCCACAAACAGCTATCAGATTAATGACAGGTCAATCTGGTTTTTTCAGTCATGTTGGATGAGGGATTTATGTTGGCCAAGACACTGAGGAAATTCTTTGTTCTTCTTGGAATAATGTCATAGGTTCTTGAACCATTGGAAGAGGCAAACGAAGTATTACAAAATATTACAAAGTACTTACAGCACAGAAACAGGCCATTCAGCACAACAGGTCCATCCCGGTGTATATGCTCCACAGGAACCGCCTCACACCCATCTTTTTCTAACCCCATCAGTATATCCTTCTATTCCTTTCTCTTTCATGTGCTTATCTAGCTTCCCCTTAAATGAACAACATACAGCATCTCTGGAGTGCAGAAAATAAAGCAAAAGTAGAGTAAAATTCTCTGTGTGCTTTATTCTGTTCATTTGTACATCTTATGCAAATAATAAACCAGTTTGTTGGTTTATAATTGGTCTTGTCTCACAAGAGTGTTCAGAAGTCCACCTTCCGGAAGATAGAAGAGCACGTGTGAGATTACAGGATCCAATACGCACAAGGGGCTTCATTGTTACCAATTCCTGGTCACACTATCATATGATGAGATATTGAGCAGTAAAGGTAAACTCCTGATCCTAGGGAACACAGGGTCTACTTACTGGAGAGATTGTAATGCTGAACCCAAAAGATTATCTTGCGCAGACCCAAAATATGTAACATTGCTGCAGGTATTTCCAGCTCTACTTCCTTTGTCTGCATTGATTCTCATCTTACATGCAGTGGCACAGCTTAAACTTTTCAGTTCCATTAGTTTTTGATCAAATATATCTATTTCTCTCAAATCAATATGTAGTTGAGCACAGTAAAATGGATGTTGCAGGTATTTTAAACTTGCCAGGACCATGTACACACTTTTTATTTGGGCAGAACACTACAACAAAGACTCAGATGTTAAATTACTTCCAAACATTTGGACTTGACGATTTCAATGCAATTTTCCTTGTTCTGCTGCGATATCATTGTAAAGGTATTTTATAAACAGTGGGCTTCTTGTTACCAGCAATTGCAACCATGGAATTTCACCCTCACATTGGCCACTGTAGCAGGAGTTCTGTCTGTTGCAGATGACAGGCACCATGAAGAGGTTGGATAATTTCCACTCCACCACTGAAGTTGTGATCCCAGCTATGCCATGAAATGCCAAGTAGAGGCCATGTGCTTCCCCTTAGCAGGAGTGGGATGGAAAATTGGAGGGAGAGAGAAAGCCATCCTTGGGCAACTTGCATAAACCTCCAAGGGAACAATTTCTGAGTGGCATTGGCAGAGACCTGAGAGCAGGCTGTTCACCCACCCTTATCCTCACAGGTAGTGCACGACTTACCTGGAGAGCGAGAGGGACAAAATTCCTTAAAACAATGGCCCAAAAATTAGTCTTAGTACGCGAGAGTACGCACTGTGTACTCTCGCGTATTCTGTCTCCAATTGCCAGTTTTCTGCATGCACTGCGCATGCGCTGAAAACCGGCACTTGGTGAACTCAAAAGGGGGCGGTTCCTAAGTGAACCGCATGCGCGCTACAGGCTGCGCGCACGCAGTGCACTTCGTGCTTTGAACGCGCAGGTAAGCATGGAAGATTTTGCACATAAAGAAAGGAGGCGTAAGACCCTCTTTTAACAAGGTAAGTAGTTAATTAAGTATTATTTTAAATTTTTTTCAACAGGTATATCTTTTTTAGAGACTTTAAAGAAAGGTAAGTTTATTTTTATAACTTTTAAAAAGATTTAAAAAAATTCAAATATTTAATTTTTTGTTTAAAGTGGTTAATTTATTTAACTATACTTATTTTATTAATGTGATGGTTTTTTTTTTAATTTAATTGAGGTTTAGCTGTTCTTTTGGGGGGGTATAGATTCATAGCTTTGACAGCCCTTGCTGTCAAAACTATGAATGAAAGATGGTGTGCTGCCATTGGCTCTAACTGAATCACGTGATTCCACAGCTCGCACGAATTAACTGCGTCTGTGGGATACGCACACACTGCACAGCTGCAGCCTTGAAACTAAAGTTCGTGTGAGCTCGGAAGGAAAAGGCAGGCGCGCAGTGAGATATCGCGGGGAAGCCTTACCCCCGCAGGAAGGCTCCGTCTTTAATTTCTGGGCCAATGTGTTATCTAAAAATATTTATTGGACTAAACACAGGGGAAGGCATAGATTACGTATCCAATCATCCCATTCACAGAAATGATCTGATTGCGAAGTACACTCCAAACATTTGTGCTTCATTGCACAGCATTTAATCATTTTGTGGACTCTGTAAGGAAAGCATTAATCAAACTGACTTGAAGTGTGCCAATATAATTCCACTATTGATATTGTAATAAAGTTAGCTTTTAGCCCTTCTTTCTTGTTAAATAGGGAAATAAAAATCTTAAATTGTTACAAGGGTACAGCAATTCTAAGGTAGTGACCACTGAACTTTTGAACAAAGACTGACCCTTACAGCACCAGCAGGTTTCAATATGAAGTGACCACCTGTTTAATGAGAGAAGTTAATTGGAGACGGTCGTTACATACTGATTCCTAAGTTTCAGGGAGCTGTAATCAATGATAAGGGTACAAGGTCAGCAGTTAGTCCTGCAAAAGCAAAACATCTGGGTAAATATTGGCCCAGAATTTGTGGTCAGAGGCTTCCGACCTGTAAACAATCTACGAATTTACCTGGTGGCCCGGGAGGTACAGAGATTTGCGATCCTGGGCCTCTCCGGGTACGTGCAGGCAGAGGCCCGTTATCCCAGGGGCGCAGGCGGTTCACAAGCGCTCCTGGGATCACATGGGCTGGCTCAACCAATAAAAGAAGGGGATCCCCATTCATACTTATGGGAGTTCCATACAAACGGAAACCCCATAAGTATGAATGGGGATCACTTAAAAAATACACAAACACATGAAATAATGTTTTTTTAATACATATTTAAAATTAATTAAAATGCAATTTAATTAAATATTTTTAAACAAAAATTAAATTTTTTGGATTTTTTTTAATATGTTTTAACGGGGCTAAAAATAAACTTACCTTATTGGACAGGGTTTTTAATGTATAAATGAGTGGTAAAATGTTATTTTTCTATTTTTTAAAACTCTTATGCTGGTAAAAGCAGACATTATGCCTGCTTTTACCAGGCGTAAGAATGTCACAGGCATTCATCGGGCGGAAGTTGGGCAAATAGCGCAACCCTCCACCCGCAGAGGCCCTTCTCCCGGGGATGCGGAGGATCTGTTAAGAAGATTGCAAGTTCTGGGTTTTAGCGCAAAGGCAGATTTATAACTAAAGTCATAGATTCATAACGGCACAGAAGGAGGCCATTCGGCCCATCGAGTCCGTGCCAGCTCTCTGTAGAGCAATCCAGTCAGTCCCATTCCCCCGTTCTATCCCCGTAGCCCTGCAAGTTTATTTCCCTCAAGTGCCTATCCAGTCTCTCCTTGAAAACATTGAGTGTCTCCGCTTCCACCACTTCCGTCGGCAGCGAATTCCAGGTCATCACCATTCGCTTTCCTCACATTTTCCTCACAGCCCCCCTGTATCTCTTGCCCAAAACCTTAAATCTGTGTCCCCTAGTCCTTGTACCATCAACTAGTGGGAACAGCCTTTCCCCATCTAGCCTATCCAAACCCGTCATAATCTTGTACACCTCTATTAAATCACCCCTCAACCTCCTTTGCTCTAATGAAAACAAATCCAGCTTCTCCAACCTTTCCTTGTAGCTAAGATACCCCATCCCCGGAACCATTCTGGTAAATCTCCTCTGCACCCTCTCAAGGGCCTTCACATCCTTCCTAAAGTGTGGTGACCAGAACTGGACGCAATACTCCAGTTGTGGCCTAACCAGCGCTTTATAAAGGTTCAGCATAACTTCTCTACTTTTGTACTCAATACCTCTATTTATGAAACCCAAGATCCCATATGCTTTGTTAACCACTCTCTCAATATGTCCTGCCACCTTCAGGGATCTATGCACATTAACTCCCAGGTCCCTCTGTCCCTGCACACTCTTTAAAACTGTCCCATTAAGTGTATATTGCCTCTCCCTGTTCCTTCTGCCAAAATGCATCACCTCACGCTTCTCTGTATTAAATTTCATCTGCCACTTGTCTGCCTATTCTGCTAACCTTTCTATGTCCTGTTGCAGTCGATTGGTATCATCATCACTGTTTGCCACACCCCCAAGTTTGGTGTCATCGGCAAATTTAGAAATTCTACTCTGTATTCCAATATCCAGGTCATTTATATATATCAAAAAAAGCAGTGGCCCCAGCACTGACCCTTGGGGAACACCACTGTCTACCATCCTCCAATCTGAAAAACAGCCATTTACCACAACCCGCTGTTTCCTGTCCTTAAGCCAATTCCTTATCCAAGCTGCCACTGACCCACCTATTCCATGAGCCTCAATTTTGTTAACCATCTTCGATGTGGTACTTTGTCAAACGCCTTCTGAAAATCCATGTAGACAACATCCATTGCATTCCCTTCATCAATCCTCTCTGTTACCTCATCAAAAAATTCAATTAGATTAGTCAAACACAATCTGCCTTTTACAAACCTGTGTTGGCTCTCCTTAATTAGCTTAAACCTCTCCAAATGCCCGTTAATTTTTTTCTTGAATATTGTTTCTAAAACTTTACCCACCACTGATGTTAAACTCACCAGCCTATAGTTACTAAGATTTTCTTATACCCTTTCTTGAACAATGGTGTCACATTTGCCACTTTCCAATCCTCAGGCACCTCCCCCGCATCTAGGGAAGATTGGAAAATTATGGCAAGTCCTTCCGCTGTCACCTCCCCCAATTCCCTTAGCAACCTGGGATGCAAGCCATCTGGACTCGCCGACTTGTCCACTCTAAGCATACCCAGCCTTTCTAGTACATCCTGTCTATCAATTTTCACCCCTTCCATTGCTTCTACCTTTTCCATTTCTACCGATATTTTGTCAGCATCCACCTCATTAGTAAACACCAATACAAAGTACTCATTGAGTGTTCTAGCCTTGCCCTACGCCTCTAAGCATATATCACCTTCTTTGTCTCTAATAGGCCCCACCCCACCTCTTACTACCCGTTTACTGTTTACATGCCGGTAGAAGATTTTTGGATTCCCTTTTATGTTAACTGCCATTCTACTCTCATATTCTCTCTTTGCCAATCTTATTTTCACCTTCACATCCCCTCTCAACTTATTGTATTTGGTCTGGTTCGCCCTTGTAGAATTCACCTGACATGCATCATGCTCCCTCTTTTTTTGTTTCATCACTTTCTCTATCTCCCTCGTCATCCAAGGAGCCCTTGCTTTGGTTCCCTTACCCTTCCCTCTTGTTGGAATGTGCCTAGCCTGTACTTGGAACATCTCCTCCTTGAAGATCACCCATTGTTTAGTTACAGTTTTTCCTGTCAGTCTTTGGTTCCATTTTACCCTGGCTAGATCCTTTCGCATCCCATTGAAGTTAGCCCTATTCCAGTTTAGAAGTTCCACTCTAGATTGTTCCTTGCTCCTCTCCATTGCTAATCTAAATCTTATGATACGATGATCACTCTACCCAAGTGTTCTCCCACAAACACTTGGTCGACCTGGCCCACCTCATTCCTCAGCACCAGATCCAGCAATGCCTCCTTCCTAGTTGGGCCAAGAACATATTGGTCAAGGAAATTCTCCTGAACACATTTCAGAAATTCCTCTCCCTAGTTCCCTTTACCCTAGCATTATCCCAATTTATATTTGGGTAATTAAAGTCCCCCAATATCACCACTCTATAGCTCTTGCATATCTCTGCGATTTCCTGGTAGATTTGCTCCTCTACCTCCCTCTCACTATTTGGAGGCCTATAGAATACCCCCAATAGCGTGACCATACCCTTTTTGCTCCTCAACTCTAACCAAATAGATTCTGTCCTTGTCCCCTCAAGAACATCCTCTCTTTCCAACACTACAATGTCTTCCTTAGTCAGCACTGCCACCCACCTCCCTTTTTTCCTTCCCAATCTTTTCTGAACACCTTGAATATTAAGTGCCCAGTCCTCACCGTTATTGCCACAACATCATATTGCCACACAGTTAATTGTGCTTGTAGCTCACCAACCTTATTCACCACACTTTGTGCATTTATGTACATACAAATTTTTCATAGTCTTTCTTAGTCTGCTCCTATCTAATATGGTACTACTACCGCCTCTAGTACTATCTTCTCCAGTACTATCCAACACATTCACTCTTTTATGCACCTTATTCCTCTTTTCTACTCATATATGCTGGTGCCCAGCCCCCTGCCAAGCTAGTTTAAACCCTCCCCAACAGCACTAACAAACCTCCCCGCGAGAATATTGGTCCCGGCTCTGTTCAGGTGTAACCCATCCGGCTTGTGCAGGTCCCACCTTCCCCAGAAACGGTCCCAATACCTCAGGAATCTAAATCTCTCCCTCCTGCACCATCTCTCCAGCCACGCATTCATCTGTTCTATCCTCCTATTCCTGTACTCACTAGCATGTGGCACCAGGAGTAATCCGGAGATTACTACCTTTGAGGTCCTGCTTTTTATTCTCTCTCCTAGCTCCCTAAACTCTGCCTGCAGGACCTCATCCCTCTTTCTGCCTATGTCATTGGTACCGATATGGACAACGACCTCTGGCTGTTCACCCTCTCCCCTCAGAGTGTCCTGCAGCTGCTCAGTGACATCCTTGACCCTGGCTCCAGGGAGCAAAATACCATCCTGGATTCACGTCTACAGCTGCAGAAACGCCTGTCTGCTCTCCTAACTATCGAATCCCCTACCACTATTGCTCTTCCACTCTTCTTCCTCCCCTCCTGTGCAGCTGAGCCACCCGTGGTGCCATGGACTTGACTCTGGCTGCACTCCCCAGAGGAACCATCGCCCTCACCAGTACTCAGAACAGAATACAGGTTGAAGAGCGCAATGCACTCCGGGGACTCCTGTACTACCTGCCTGGTCCTCCTCTTCTGTCTGGCAGTTACCCATTCTCTCTCTGCCTGCATACTCTTAAGCTGCGGGGTGACCATCTCTAGAAACGTGCTATCCACGTAACTCTCTGCCTCGCGGATGCACCGCAGTGACTCCAGCCACCACTCAAGCTCCGAAACCCAGAGCTCGAGTGTCTGTAGCTGGCGACACTTCCCGCACATGTGGTCATCCAGGCTATGCGAAGCATCCAGGACTTCCCACATGGCACAGGCTGTGCTCTCCATGGGACCGAGCTGCCCTGCCATGACTCTATTTAATAGACTGAGAACTAACCCAGCAGAAATAAACTTAAAACTTAACAAAAAACACTCCCCAGCTACTCACCAATCAGCTCTTTCCCTCTATTTAATAGGCTATTAACTAACTTAGCAGAAATAAACTTATAAACTTAAAAAAAATACACTCACCGGCTACTCACCAATCTGCTCCTTCCCTTGTGCTGATGTCACTTTTTTTACTCTGACATCACTTTTTCAAAAAGTGCCTCTGTTGAGTTGCTGCCGCTCCTTTTAACTGCTCCGCTCTCGCTGTGCTCCCTCCAGGTCCACTCCTTCCAGTCTCAGGCTCCTGCCGCTCGGGTCTGCTCCACTCTCGCTGTGCTCCCTCCAGGTCCACTCCTTCCAGTCTCAGGCTCCTGCCGCTCGGGACTGCTCCTTTTAACTGCTCCGCTCTCGCTGTGCTCCCTCCAGGTGCGCTCCTCCTAAGGCTTCACTTGGTGGAATAGCAATTATATCTAACAAGAGAGAAACATTTTTGAATAGATAATAAAATGAGTGAGTTATACTGATCTCGTTAGCAAGGAAGTCAGTTTATTAACTGAAGAAATTGACAAGGCATGGGTTTCAATAGTTTCTCCTTATACGGAGTTGTATTAAAATTTTTGGTATAATCATGCAATGTAGAAATGTGCAAATTGTCACATAGTAGCGGTAAGAGATAAGGGGGGAAAAATTGGGTTGGTTTGTGCCTCTCGTTCGCGCCCCCAGGCGCTGCTAACGCCTCCCGTGAAATTCAGCGGGAGGTTAGCGGCGGCAGTAGCCGGTAGCACCCCGTGGCGCTGCGCCGCCAGTGTTGACATCATCGCCACGCGCAGCATCCCGTTTGCGCCCCGGCCACAATCTTCCCTTGCGCCCCCTGACCTATCGCCGGACGATATGTGCGACAGGATCAGGGGGCGTTTTTCCAGTGGCGGATGGCGCTACTTAAAGGGCAGGTGTTGGGCTGCCATTTTTATTTTGGCCAACTGCCAGCACCTGCCCCCTTTCCCTTTTTTATGCGGGGTGTCGGCCACGATAGCTCAGCCCGGCGCTCCTCTTGAATGCCGGGCTGTTATCATGGCACCCCGCTCCCCGGTGGTCCAGTAGGGCCCTGGTGTGCTCAGCGCTAGGCCCCTCCCCTTTAATCAAGGGAGGAGGCCTGCAATGACACGCTGCTATGTGCCGCCGCGTGCCGCCGCGTGTGGCGCTTTTGCACATAGCGCCGCCAACTTCAATAGTAGTGCCACAAGAAGGAGGTGGAGCGCTTCCAGTAGCGCCCCACCTCCTGCTTGGGGCGCTACTACTGAATTTACGGCGGAGGGGCGCTAACCTTTTCAGGGCGCTAAAATTAGTGCCCCGGCGACATTAGCACCCCAAAAGGGGTGCCACCCAATTTATCCCCCCAAGAAATCTGAGAAAATAGAAGCAAGATGTTACATCTTTACCCATGTCAACCAATAGAGGTATTGTAAATTTACCCAGTAGTATCTACTCTGCAGTTTAAAGATGTAAAGCTATACACATGAACAAGATGTGATCAGGTCTGTGTAGCTTGCCATATATGGACATTTTGCTAAGGAACTTGTAGCTCAGAAAGGTATGCAAAGTGGTAGACTCTAATAAGAATTTGGATTCATAGGGCTTGTTCAACCTACATACTGAGCTCAGAACTGTAACACGTTAAGGGTCCCCAACCATTAGTTGCGGTTGTAAGTACTATACTTGAAATGTAAGCCTAAGTACTATTGCATGCACTGCATGCTTAATAAATCTCTGAACGCCTGGGCTCAATGTTTCAAGAACCTTACTGATTTTGAGGGATAGATAAAACATCTAATCATAAATGAAAAACATCCTGTGACAGACTCTAGTGCACAATATGAAAAGTGGACCATTGAAAGCCCATTCATGCACAATTTTGTCTCCGTAACATATGCATGTGCCTGCAGACATAAAATCTGATCTTGTTTCTACAAATGCAATTCCTATATTTGAGTCTTTAACATGCTGGCCTGGAACTTGCAGTCGGGATGATGGCGAACTAACAGCATTTGCCGTCATTCCGCCTTTGAAACTGACTGCAACTTCGGGATTTAGCGCATGTACAGGCGGAAATTCCAAAAGTTGCAGTCAGTCATTGACAGCTCTGAAACAGGCGGCGCTGTGCACGCCACCACCCCGCCCCCCCCATCCCCCTTCCCCACCCCACAGAGCCGGCAATCTGTGTAATCAGCCAAATCATTGAAACTGATTCCCCAATAAAAGTTAGACCCAAAGGGATTAGGTGTAACTGGGGGTTTGACAGCGTTATTACTGCTAAACAAATATTAAGGGCCTGGAAAACGAATTTTAATTTTGTGCAGTGTGAAATTTCTCCATTTTAATAAAAATTTAAATTTTCAAAAACATGCCTTTTCCCCATGTGAGAGCCCCAATCTTTCTTTTGCTCTCTCTAACTAGTTTAAAAAGTTAGAATTTTAAGTGCTTATTCACTTCTTTGTTCACTGGCTGTGAGAATTCTGCCTTTTGATTGGCTGCTGAGACAGCCTGTTGATGTCACAGAGCATGAACAGAGAGACCTGGGGGTATACGTGTACAAGTCGTTGAAGGTGGCAGGGCAGGTTGAGAAAGTGGTTAAAAAAGCATACGGGATCCTGGGCTTCATAAATAGAGGCATGGAATACAAAAGCAAGGAAGTTATGATGAACTTGTATAAAACACTGGTTCGGCCTCAACTGGAGTATTGTGTCCAATTCTGGGCACCACACTTTAGGAAGGATGTGAAGGCCTTAGAGAGGGTGCAGAAATGATTTACAAGAATGGTTCCAGGAATGATGGACTTCTGTTACGTGGATAGACTGGAGAATCTGGGGTTGTTCTCCTTAGAGCAGAGAAGATTGAGGAGAGATTTGATAGAGGTGTTCAAAATCATGAGGGGTCTAGACAGAGTAGATAGAGGGAAACTGTTCCCATTGGCAGAAGGTTCGAGAACCAGAGGACACAGATTTAAGGTGACTGGCAAAAGAACCAAAGGCGACATGAGGAAAAACTTTTTTACACAGCGAGTGGTTAGAATCTGGAATGAACTGCCTGAAAGGGTGGTGCAGGCAGATTCAATCATGGCTTTCAAAAGTGAATTGGATAAGTATCTGAAGGAAAAAAAATTGCAGGGCTACGGGGAAAGGGCGGGGGAGTGGGACTAGCTGACGTGCTCTTGCAGAGAGCCGGCACGGGCTCGAAGAGCCGAATGGCCTCCTTCTGTGCTGTAACCATGCTATCTGCTAATAATGTGAAACAGTTTTACATTCATAAACTTGTAAAATGTCATAGATAGATGCATACAGCACAGAAGGAGGCCATTCGGCCCATCGTGTCTGTGCCGGCTCTAGATCTATCCAATTAGTCTAACTCGCCTGCTCTTTCCCCATAGCCCTGCAAGTTTTCCCTTTTCAAGTATACCTCCAATTCCCCTTTGAAAGTTACTATTAAATCTTCTTCCGCCAACTACCATTTCATGCTGTGCATTCCATTTGAAAATGTATCATAACAACTCGTTGCATTAAAAAATGTCTCCTCATCTCCTCGCTGGTTATTTTGCCAATTATCTTAAATCTGCATCATCTGATTATAGACCCTCCTGCCAGTGGAAACAGTTTCTCTTTATTCTGATCTATCAAAACTCCTCATAATTTTGAACACCTCTATTTAAACTCCTCTTCATCTGTTCTGCTCTTAGGAGAGCAATCCCAGCTTCTTTGAGACGAGCTTGACCCAGACACGTATTGTGAAGTAATGTTGTTAGTTTCTGGAGACAGCAGAAATCAATTGAAATTGCAGTCATTTTGAAAAATAATATTGCTGCTTATCTGCAAATAAAGCTTTGTTTTTGTCCCCTCACCATCAAATAACCAGATTCCAAACAGTCTGAACCCTCTGACCCAGATTTGCGATCATCTCTTGTAATGTGATTTGATTTATGAAATCGGTACTTAAGTAAAGTCCTTGAGAATACAAACATCTGCTTCACGTCGTCGTCAATGATTCTGTTTCGCTCCACGTATAAAGCAGCAATCTCAACTAAAGTGGTGTAACGCAGCACCGAGTAAAGTGGTCTCAGATTTTGTGGTGTTTAAATAATTGGTGGCGAGTGTCAAAGAAAAAGGCTCTGTTTTAACGTCACTGAGAATGCTGTCTGGTTGCCAGTTGCTCCACCTGTTTGGTATCAGGAGAAGCTCCTAGGGATTTCGACTGACCTCATCATCTCCATCCAGATATGTGTGAGCACACACAGATTTACAGGTGCCAGAAAGAGGCAATCAATTAATATCACAAATTAAAGGAGAGAATTCCCCTCTAATTCCTGGGTGGCAAAAAATCAGTTAGAACAATTAAAACAGGAAAAATCTTAGAAAAATTGGGCAAATGCCAAAGAACAGGTACTTTAACTATTAGGGTGTAGTCATACTAAAAGTACCAGTCAGACCGGTACCTACTTAAGAGCGATAGGGAAACAACAGAGCCCAGTTATACTGCTGGTTCTGCGTCATTCTCCGGCCAGGGATATCAAAGTTCTGTGTATAAGCAGATGTCTGCTCACCTGATTCCAAGTGTAAGTTAAACTTAACTTTAGCTAAAGGCCAACGGGACAGTCAATTGTTTGCTAACATTTGAAAAGGTGAAATGTTTAATAAGTTCACCAGCAGCAATTGGACGGCCTGTGAATTTTTTTTAAACGTTGTTTTGCACCACTTGCAGTTGTATTTCTGCATCGCTGCAGAAGCTCTTTGAGAGGCTGTCACACAATTTGCCATAATTTGATTTTGATGATCATGCCAGAGTTATACGACACATTTTATATTGATATACAGCTGAACCAATTTCACATCAATCCACTCGTATAACTAGCCTATTATTTAGTCTGTAAAAGATTGTTACATCTCTGTGTCTTAACTGTTTAAATAATCATTCTCACTCCTTTCTAAATTACATTCGGCTGATTGCCCAGCACCCACACATTTCTTATTTTGACACAATGAGATTAATGACAGGATCAATCTGCATCTACCTCTTTATTCTTCATTTGTGTGCATCTATTTGTGTGAAAATTACAAAATCTGTGTAACCTCACCAAGTTGAAGGACCATCAGCAGATTCTTCTTTACTTATTAACCCCCTGAACCGCCTGATGATTGAATAAGATTATCTCATTAGGGAACTGGAAATGCTCAAGTATCATCAGACTGAGTGTTTTTAATTTCCCTGCTCTAGCAATAGCAGGCTGGGGTAGCATTCTGCATTATCAGCATACTGTGCTGGAGTGGTAGGATGGGGGCTCTCAGCCTCAATGTTACATGCATAAATTCTTCATCTCAGCTGGGCCATCTTTCAAGAGATGTGGATTACAGGTTGGTCATTGCTCCTCAGGAAATACGGAAAGCTGGGGTGGAGAGGAAGGGGGAGCCATTCTGGGTGGAGAGGAAGAGGGAGCCACTCTGGGGTGGAGAGGAAGAGGGAGCCACTCTGGGGTGGAGAGGAAGGGGGAGCCACTCGGGTGGAGAGGAAGAGGGAGCCACTCTGGGGTGGAGAGGAAGAGGGAGCCACTCTGGGGTGGAGAGGAAGGGGGAGCCACTCTGGGGTGGAGAGGAAGGGGGAGCCACTCTGGGGTGGAGAGGAAGGGGGAGCCACTCTGGGGTGGAGAGGAAGGGGGAGCCACTCTGGGGTGGAGAGGAAGGGGGAGCCACTCTGGGGTGGAGAGGAAGGGGGAGCCACTCTGGGGTGGAGAGGAAGGGGGAGCCACTCTGGGGTGGAGAGGAAGGGGGAGCCACTCTGGGGTGGAGAGGAAGGGGGAGCCACTCTGGGGTGGAGAGGAAGGGGGAGCCACTCTGGGGTGGAGAGGAAGGGGGAGCCACTCTGGGGTGGAGAGGAAGGGGGAGCCACTCTGGGGTGGAGAGGAAGGGGTGAGGAAGAGGGAGCCACTCTGGGGTGGAGAGGAAGGGGGAGCCACTCTGGGATGGAGAGGAAGGGGGAGAGGAAGGGGGAGCCACTCTGGGGTGGAGAGGAAGGGGGAGAGGAAGGGGGAGCCACTCTGGGATGGAGAGGAAGGGGGAGAGGAAGGGGGAGCCACTCTGGGGTGGAGAGGAAGGGGGAGGCACTCTGGGGTGGAGAGGAAGGGGGAGCCACTCTGGGGTGGCGAGGAAGGGGGAGCCACTCTGGGTGGAGAGGAAGAGGGAGAGGAAGAGGGAGCCACTCTGGGGTGGAGAGGAAGGGGGAGAGGAAGAGGGAGCCACTCTGGGGTGGAGAGGAAGGGGGAGAGGAAGAGGGAGCCACTCTGGGATGGAGAGGAAGGGTGGAGAGGAAGGGAGAGCCACTCTGGGGTGGAGAGGAAGGGGGAGCCACTCTGTGGTGGAGAGGAAGGCGGAGCCACTCTGGGGTGGAGAGGAAGGGGGAGCCACTCTGGGGTGGCGAGGAAGAGGGAGCCACTCTGGGGTGGAGAGGAAGGGGGAGCCACTCTGGGGTGGAGAGGAAGGGGGAGAGGAAGAGGGACCACTCTGGGATGGAGAGGAAGGGTGGAGAGGAAGGGGGAGACACTCTGGGGTGGAGAGGAAGGGGGAGCCACTCTGGGGTGGCGAGGAAGAGGGAGCCACTCTGGGGTGGAGAGGAAGGGGGAGAGGAAGAGGGACCACTCTGGGATGGAGAGGAAGGGTGGAGAGGAAGGGGGAGACACTCTGGGGTGGAGAGGAAGGGGGAGAGGAAGAGGGAGCCACTCTGGGGTGGAGAGGAAGGGGGAGAGGAAGGGGGAGCCACTCTGGGGTGGAGAGGAAGGGGGAGAGGAAGAGGGAGCCACTCTGGGATGGAGAGGAAGGGTGGAGAGGGAGGGGGAGCCACTCTGGGGTGGAGAGGAAGGGGGAGCCACTCTGGGGTGGAGAGGAAGGGGGAGAGGAAGAGGGAGCCACTCTGGGGTGGAGAGGAAGGGGGAGAGGAAGATGGAGCCACTCTGGGATGGAGAGGAAGGGGGAGAGGAAGAGGGAGCCACTCTGGGATGGAGAGGAAGAGGGAGCCACTCTGGGGTGGAGAGGAAGGGAGAGCCACTCTGGGGTGGAGAGGAAGGGGGAGCCACTCTGGGGTGGAGAGGAAGGGGGAGAGGAAGAGGGAGCCACTTTGGGATGGAGAGGAAGGGTGGAGAGGAAGGGGGAGACACTCTGGGGTGGAGAGGAAGGGGGAGAGGAAGAGGGAGCCACTCTGGGGTGGAGAGGAAGGGGGAGAGGAAGGGGGAGCCACTCTGGGATGGAGAGGAAGGGTGGAGAGGGAGGGGGAGCCACTCTGGGATGGAGAGGAAGAGGGAGCCACTCTGGGATGGAGAGGAAGGGGGAGCCACTCTGGGATGGAGAGGAAGAGGGAGCCACTCTGGGATGGAGAGGAAGGGGGAGCCACTCTGGGATGGAGAGGAAGGGGGAGAGGAAGGGGGAGCCACTCTGGGATGGAGAGGAAGGGGGAACCACTCTGGGATGGAGAGGAAGGGGGAGCCACTCTGGGATGGAGAGGAAGGGGGAGCCACTCTGGGATGGAGAGGAAGTGGGAGCCACTCTGGGATGGAGAGGAAGGGGGATTCACTCTGGAGTGGAGAGGAAGGGGGAGCCACTCTGGGGTGGAGAGGAAGGGGGAGAGGAAGGGGGAGCCACTCTGGGATGGAGAGGAAGAGGGAGCCACTCTGGGATGGAGAGGCAGGGGGAGCCACTCTGGGATGGAGAGGAAGGGGGAGGCACTCTGGGGTGGAGAGGAAGGGGGAGCCACTCTGGGGTGGAGAGGAAGGGGGAGCCACTCTGGGTGGAGAGAACCGATGAAAAGGGTTGCCTGCCTCTTGTGGGTTTGGTTGGTAGGGAGAAGGGGGGATGGGAATGGTGCAGGGTTGAGGGAAAAGCCAAAAAGGAAGTGAAAAAAAATCAAACAATTTTAAAAGTGAAGGTTAAAATAAGTTATGGAGATTAATTATGCACTTGGACATCTGTTCTAAGCTGGTTGACTGACAAATTCTGCTTTGTTCCACTTCCTTCAGCTTATCTAAAAAGGATGAATTGGTTTAACAAGCACTGGGTTAAATATTATACTGCTGTTAAGTGTCATCAGTGCAATAAATATTCCTGTTTTCCAGCTCTCTCTCCCTGTGCCTGCTTGAGCTGTTGGAGGGTATTGTGGCAATGTGGGAAGTTACCTTCCCTCCTCCTGGCCCATACCTCACCTTGGCCGGTGAACCTACTGGGATTGGCAAATAACCCCCTGGAGAAGGTTTAATGCTCAGAAGCTGGAATATAAATTCAAGCTCTCCGGATATGTGACAGCTTAACCTCTGATCTGCTTTCTTCATTTTTGTTTCAATGTAAATTATTGCGTTCTTTTCCAAGCTAATATATTCATTTGAAAATTGAACAATAAAAAAATTATTTACATTCCTAATAACCTTTTCCCTTGAAGACTGCGATACCACGGTAACAACTATTTCAAAAGGATTTGTCCTCAAAAATATGACATAGGAATGGTACATTTAACTTAATAAATTGATACTCATGCTGAACTAAAACCTTGTGCTATGTTACATTACGTTACAATCATATTGTTTACTCAAGTTAAGGTAATAATGGATTTCCAATACTGCCCAGTGGTCTAGATACCAGACGGCTTGTGGCATTGCTCACAGTGGGCTGGAGGATACGTCGTTTTATAATAATTAGGGTGTTATCAACAAAGTGTGACAGGGAAAGTGTTACAGGAAGTAAGTATATTACTAGTCAATCTTCTATGGCATTGCATATGGGGAGTCAAGACTAGGTGTAGTCTTCAGGTCAAGCAAGTGTAGAGGACAGGGAAGTAAGTAGACCAGAGTGCTCAGACATAATTCAGATCGCATCTTAAGGTAATACATTCTGTCTTTATTTTTTGTAACATTCTTTGATTTTATATTATTTTGTAAACAGAAGATGGATGCAGATGTTAGATATTTAATACATTATAAATAGATAGATAGATAGTGTTTACAAGAGTCTGTATGGTGGGGCAGCACAGGTTGGACAGGGCTTTGCGCCTGTGATTTTCCACATTTTAATCTCAGCTGCACCATCACGGAGAGGGACTTAGCAGAGTGCGGGCGCTTGCCCACAAAGAAGGATAGCCATTGCAGGATGCTCCCACAAACCAGAAGCACAGTTTCATTGGAAGTATCTTGCTTGTTCATCCATGCTGTCAGCTGTGGAGGTCGGGTAACAGGCATAAAGGATGTGGAACAACAAAAAAAATCTTTTTAAAGTAGACTTACCCTCAGCATTAAAGAAAAATTGCAATCTGCGTGTTTTGAATTGACAAAACCTGCTTTCTGATTTGCCAGAATTTGCATATCCAAATTAGATCCAATTAGCGTACTTCATTAATGTGTAAGCCAGCTTTGCATATAAATTATACTGTAGATGTTGTAACATTAATACCTGTGATTTGGAGTTATGAGGAAAGTCTAGCATTATCTCGTGAAACATGTGCAAATTAGGTCCAATTAGCATTATTCATTAACACATTATCCCTAATAGCAAATTAACAACGTGTACTTGCAAGTTTCAGAACAGTAGAATTCTAGGGATTTATGGTTATTAACCCCACCAAGCATGAGTCGCTATTTCCATCACCCTGTCTGTATGTTGCTCAGGCAAGTGGAAAATACAAATTCTGGCCTCCCTGGTGTCTCAGCTGGAAAGTGCATTGCTCAATGTGGAGAGGAGCCCCGCACACATCAGGAAAGTCCCTGAATTTGATCCCAGCCTGATGCAAGGTAGCTGAACTCATCCAGGGTGACAGTATGGGCCCTGTAATTGGACACGATTAGATTTGGCTGTGATACCAACACTCACTGCTTGGGCTCGCACATGAATGACAAATCTTTTGTTTCTATACTTGGATTATTATCCCCTCATTTTTGTCATTTAATCACTCCTGCTTTTTACCCAATCACAGACCTCTCCCTTTAGTTCCTTTCCTGTCCCCACCATTTCCCTGGCTCTGCACTTGCTTGAAAGCTGTTCATCTCTTAACATCTTCCAGTTCTGATGAAAGGTTATTGACCCGAAACGTTAACTCTGTTTCTCTCTCCGCAGATGCTGCCTGACCTGCTGAGTGTTTCCTGTGTTTTCTGTTTTTATTTCCGATTACCAGTATCCGCAGTATTTATCTCTTGATTGAATGGCAACAGATGAAAAATCTCCTTGTGTTGCAACCCCAGACAACGCTGAGGAGAATGGATGGGAGCTGATGTTCCAAATCTAAGTCAGAGTACATAATGGTGCTAATTAATCTTGATCAGTATCTGTGATGCTGTTGCAAATTCACATCAAATATGGCATCAACAGAATATTGGAATGTGAACATGGCAGAATAAATTCTGGCTGACAATTATCCAAACAGCCTGCTGTTTTGCTGAAAATTACTGGGTTTAATTCATGGAAATAAATTAAATTTACTTAAAAGTTTTGTTCTTTCAGCTGGAAAAATAACCCAGCCGCAAAATTCGGCTCCGTAGCGCCCGGTTTTTCAGCACTAAAGGTGCCGTTTTGAGTCCAAAATGGCGTCCGCGCAGGTGCACACTTCTGCTGCGGGCCGCGTCGGACACCATTTTGGTGAGGTAGTTAGCGCGGGCGCTGGGAGCATGCACTGGAAGTATGAAGAGTATGCAGATTGTGACGTCAATCAGCGTGTAACGCTGCCATTTTCGACCTCAACGCTCCAGCTAACGGTCTCTCTTAAACACACACAGCTGAACATGCGTTCAGCAGCAGGAAGGACCCCTCACCAGAGCTATTTAAAGGGATCATCAACTGCTTTTGATTTCCACTGGCTCTTGGTGAGTTTGTGGAAGTGTTTGGTGGTTTGGTGTCTTATTTGAAGTTGCTGAAGTGTCCATGGAGCGGTGTGGCAGGTTACTTCAAGGCATCTGCTCAGACCAGTTGCTCCCAGACATGGGTGCAGTAGTTTGTACCCTCTTGGCCAGCAGCATGACAGGGTGAATGAGCAGAGGCCACACAGAGAAGGACAAGCGGCTCAAAGAGGGAGGAGGAGAAGGGGGAGAAGGAGTTCATATCCACCCAGGGCCGTCAGGGAGCAATTCTCCTACATCAACCTCAGCGAGGAACAGTGTATGCAACATCTCCGCTTCACGAAGGAGGTGCTCTCTGAAATCTACCACCTGTTGCAGGCAGAACTGCAGCTTCAGAGCAGGGCGAGGGCGGCATTGCCTGTGGCTGTGAAGGTGAGTGTGGCCATGAATCTTTATGCATTGGGCTCCTTTCAGGCTGGAGCAGGCAATATTTCAAACATCTACCAGTTTGCCGTGCACTGTTGCATAAGGGAGGTCACTGAGGCTCTGTGTGCAAAGAGAGGTGAATACATTTAATTCTCTCTTGCCAGAGAGAAGCAGGCGGAGCGAGCACACGGCTTCGTCGGATAGCAGGCTTCCCCAGGGTGCAGGGTGCCATTGGCTGCACACACATCGCTTTGGGGGCACTGCATGTGAATTCAAAGATGTGCCACAACTGGAAGGGATTCCACTCCCTCAATGTCCCTCCCACCATACTCTGCGCATCATGGAGGTCAATGCTCAGTATCCTGGCAGCAGTCATGATGCCTTCATTCTGCGGCAGTCCACTGTACCATCCGCATTTGAGCGGATGATGTTCCCATGTGCCTGCTGCCCTTGTCCTTCTAGGTGGTAGAGGTCGCGAGTTTGGGAGGTTCTGTCGAAGAAGCCTTGGCGAGTTGCTGCAGTGCATCTTGTAGATGGTACACACTGCAGCCACGGTACGCCGGTGGTGGAAGAAGTGAATGTTTAAGGTGGTGGATGGGGTGCCAATCAAGCGGGCTGCTTTTTCCTGGATGGTATCAAGCTTCTTGAGTGTTGTTGGAGCTGCACTAATCCAGGCAAGTGGACAGTGTTCCATCACACTCCTGGCTTGTGCCTTGTAGATGGTGGAAAGGCTTTGGTGAGTCAGGAGGTGAGATGCTCACCGCAGAATACCCAACCTCTGACCTGCTCTTGTAGCCACAGTATTTATGTGGCTGGTCCACTTAAGTTTCTGGTCAATGGTGACCCTAGGATGTTGATGGTGGGGGATTCGGTGATGATAATGCTGTTGAATGTCAAGGGGCGATGGTTAGACTCTCTTGTTGGAGAAAGTCATTGCCTGGCACTTGTGTGGCGTGAATGTTAATTGCTACTTATCAGCCCAAGCCTGAATGTCACCCAGGTTTTGCTGCATGCGGGCATAAGAACATAAGAAATAGGAGCAGGAGTAGGCCATTTGGCCCTGCGAGCCTGCTCCGCCATTCAATAAGATCATGGCTGATCTTTTACCTCATCTCCACTTTCCTGCACTATCCCCATATCCCTTGATTCCCTTAATATCCAAAAATCTATCGATCTCTGTCTTGAATATACTCAACGACTGAGCCTCCACAGCCCTCTGGGGTAGAGAATTCCAAAGATTCACCCACCTCCGAGTGAAGAAATTTCTCCTCCTCTCAGTCCTAAATGACCGACCCCTTATTCTGAGACTGTGACCCCTGGTCTATAGCATGCTGCTTCCGCTGTTTAGCATGCATGTAGTCCTGTGTTGCAGCTTCCCCGGGTTGGCACCTCATTTTTAGGTACGCCTGGTGCTGCTCCTGCCATGCTCTTCTGCACTCCCCATTGAACCAGGGTTGGTCCCCTGGCTTGATGGTAATGGTGGAGTGAGGGATATGCTGGGTCATGAGGTTACAGATTGTGGTGGAATATAATTCTGCTGCTGCTGATGGCCCACAGCGCCTCATGGATGCCCAGTTTTGAGCTGCTAGATCTGTTCTGAATCTATTCCATTTAGCATGGTGGTAGTGCCACACAACATGATGGAGGGTGTCCTCAGTGTGAAGACGGGACTTCGTCTGCACAAGGACTGTGCGGTGGTCACTGCTACCAATACTGTCATGGACAGATGCATCTGTGACAGGTAGATTGATGAGGACGAGGTCAAGTAGGTTTTTCGCTCAGGTTGTTTCTCTCTCCACCTGCCGCAGGCCCAGTCTGGCAGCTATGTCCTTCAGGACTCAGCCAGCTCAGTTAGTTGTGGTGCTACCGAGCCACTCTTGGTGATGGACATTGAAGTCGCCCACCCAGAGTACATTCTGTGCCCTTGCTACCCTCAGTGCTTCTTCCAAGTGGTGTTCAACATGGAGGAGTACGGATTAATCAGCTGAGGGAGGGCGGTAGGTGGTAATCAGCAGGAGGTTTCCTTGCCCGTGTTTGACCTGAAGCCATGAGACTTCATGGGGTCCAGAGTCAATGTTTAGGACTCACAGGGCCACTCCTTCCCGACTGTATACCACTGTGCTGCCACCTCTGGTGGGTTTGTCCTGCCCGTGGGACAGGACATACCCAGGGATGGTGATGGAGGAGTTTGGGACATTGGCTGAAAGGTATGATTCTGTGTGTATGACTATGTCAGGCTGAGGCGTGACTAGTCTGTGGGACAGCTCTCCCAATTTTTGCACAAGTCCCCAGATGTTAGTGAGGAGGACTTTGTAGTGTCGACTGGGTTGGGTGTGCCATTGTCGTGTCCAAAGCTGGTGCCTAGGTCAATGCCGGATGGTCCGTCCATTTTTATTCTTATTATTGTTTTTCGTAACAGTTTGGTACAACTGAGTGTCTTGCTAGGCCATTTCAGAGGGCAGGTAAGAGCCAACCACATTGCTGTGGGTCTGGAGTCACATATCGGCCAGACCAGGTAAGGACGGCAGATTTCCTTCCCTAAAGGACATTAGTGAATCAGATGGGATTTTACAACAATCCGATAGTTTCAAGGTCACCATTACTGATACTAGCTTTTTATTCCAGATTTATTTAATTAACTGATTAACTACAGTACCATTGAACGCAACCCCAATTCCCCATTCACCAATAGTCCCACACCTTACCTTGCCTCTGTTACTGACCATCACAGCGTTCTCTTGGCCACAATGTTACAATAAAAGCCACCACAAAACAAACATTCCAACCCAAATTTATAAATCAAACCATCCAATATTACATACCAAAGTCAACTAATCATCTATGTGCATTCCCTTAGTGCCTGTCTTCCATGTGCCTTTGCCTATCATGGTGCTCCTACGCAATGCTACCCCAATGGCTGCAGTATGGCTGGTAGAATGCAGCTGACTTTCAGTGGGGAAAACTGCAGATGGCCTTGGAGGACGACCTCGAGCAGCTCCGGTCCTAGAAGTCCTGGCTTCTGACTGCACCATCCCGGCATGGGTGGCAGCAGTCCAGGCTGGCCAGATGGCTGACAGGCAAAAGCAAGGGCACTGGCGGAATGGCAGTGGTGAGAGGACCAATGCTGTCAACCTGAGAGAGGACAGGAGATTCGTGCTCCATGGAGCCACTGCCACTCCTCCAGGGCGGCGTCTCAGCAAGCCTAGTAATCTGTTGTAGGACAGATTGCTGGACTGCTGTGAAACCCTGCAAGCGCCTTTCAACACGGACAACTGCAGCCATGATGGCAGCAGTCTGAGCTTATGTGGCAGCAAGCTGATCTGCATGAGAGCAGGGAAGATTGGGGATGAGGGGGAAGTGGGATATGAGAAGGAGGATTAGGTATGAGGACACTGTCATCTTGGATTGTTTCAGCCCTGCCACTGGCACGGGCTCCAATATTCAGCACAGCTTCCTCCATCGGAGTTAGGTCATGCAAGCACGCCTGTCTCCCTGCGGGTAGCCCCTGCTGCCTCTGGTTATGAGCCACCTTGTCCTGCAAGAGAGAGGGAAGTGTGTCAGTGAGTGTGGTGCAATGTCTTTGGGTGATGTCATGATTGAATAGGTAGCAGTGCGTGCAAGCTCTGAGATGTTGGTGTGAAGCTTGCAGCAGTGCGAAGTGTGTGAGGGTGAGGTGAAGCTATGAACGTGAGGTATGAGTCGTGATTGATAGAGATTGTTGGTAGGTGAGTGAAGGGGTGGAGGGCGGTGAATTGATCAGTGTCTGAGCCTAGTGGTTTAGTTGTAAGGATATAGCATTTGAGGATGAATTCACTGACCTTGAACACTCGTGTGAGGTCATTAAACTTCTTGCGGCACTGCATCTAGATCCTCGGGGCTACACTGTTGGCATTGACCGTGAGGGCTATCTGCTCCCAGTGCCTTCTCAGAGTTTGTTGGGAGAGCCTCCTGGCCTCTTGTGGATACAGGACCTCTCTCCTCCTGTTCATCTCCTGCACCAAGGCCTCCGGTGCTGCGCAGAGAACCTTGGAGCACGCTCTCTGCCCTGTTGCGCCATCACCCAGTGTCGTTCCTGCTCAGAATGTCTTCCCCAGACACTTCCAGCATCTGTTGCAACCAGAATGCACCTCCCCTTTAAGAGGTGCAGGTTGCCTTTAAGTAGTGCAGGCTAGCTTTAAGTGGTCCTAGCCTCGCATGAACTTGGACCCCCCCTGCTGAGGCGTACAGCCACTCAGCAGTGCGTTCAGCGCTGGGCTGCATGCTGCTATTATTTAAATTAGCACAAAGTTTGGATGCTGTTTGCATCGGATGGAATGGGCACGGGTTAATCACATATCGTGATCCCCGCACCAGTTTTTGGGCCTTGTCCAATTTCTAGGGCCCGGAATCCCAACTGGGTTTTACCATTTCTCTCATCAGGGGTTCTTATTTTCTCCACAACGCCCCTTAGAAGTGAAACGCGGTATGTTTTAAGCACACAACAGGAGGCTGACTCTTAAGTCCAGTACAAGGGATTGCTGCCGGTGCGATCTTTTGAATGAGACATTAAACTAATGCGCTGTCTGTCTGTTCGGGTAGACATAGAAGCTCCCCTAGCACTAGTCATAGGAGAGCAGGAATGTTCTTCCAATGCCCTGGCAAATATTTATCCCTCAATTAACACCTCCAAAAGCAGATTAATTGTTCGTTTATCTCATTGCTGTTTGTGGGACCTTGCTGTGAGCAAAATGGCTGCCACATTTGCCTGCATTAAGACAATGGCCTGTATTTTCCAATCGGAGGCTTCCTGCGTGCGGAGGACTCCGATCTGGAAAAAATCTACGAACTTACCCGAGGGCTCCCGAGGTGCACATACTTCCGTTCCTGGGCCTCTCCAAACTCGAAATGCGCAGGGCCCACGTATCCCAGAGGCGCATGCGATTCGCAAGCGTCCCTGGGATCACGTGGGCCATGGGGAGCCAATAGGAGAATGGAATCTCCCTTCATACACTTGACAGATAGACCTGTCCATTACATGAATGGAGATCACCCCAAAAACACACTAAAACATTAAATAAATTTTTAAAAATCACATTTTTAAAATGAGTTGAAATTACAATAAATTAAATATTTTAAACAAATATTTAATTTTTTGAAAAAAATAATTAAAGTTTTTTATGGGGCTAAAAATAAACTTACCTTTTTTAAAGTATTTTTAAATGATAAATGAGTGAAATTAAAAAAAAACTTTTTTCAACTCTTATGCTGGTAAAAGCAGGCCTTACGCCTGGGGAGGTTCTCCAGAAAGCGGAACTATCTGCCCGCACTCTTTGCGACAACCTGAAGATGTGAAAGGTGCTATATAAATGCAATGTTTTTTGTTTGTTTTGTTAATAGTGTTATCACATATAGTCCATGCTGAATGCATATTTCATCTGTTTACCATAACTTGTGTTCTTTGTGTGATTTGGGAAGGAATGCTGGACTGTGAATTAGTACATAGCAGCATTTTCAGCAACTTAATCAAATGACTGCTGAGCAATCACCAATGTCTCAACTTTATTAGTTTTTGTAAAGTTTTGCGTTCCCTTTATATGGGTGACGCTGATCTTTCGGCCTGTTGTTTTGAGGCTTTGTGCTAACCATGCTGAGATTTGAACTCACGTTCCCTGGATTACTGGTCCAATTGATCTATTGGGATGAATGCTTATCAAAATACCTCAGATAAATAAGATTTGATAGCCATGCAGATCTAGTTTTAAGCACTGTGCTATACATACAAAGCACGCAATATAACTATTTACTTTGCATTTCACTGGTTGCTGATCATATTTATCTATAACAGTGACTCTGATCTGCAGTAATGTCATATCTATAACTCATTACATTTGTCTGAAACAGTGTTTTACACTGCTTGGGTCCACACTAATTGGGAACAGTATATTATGCCCTGTTATCTGAAACTGTATGATGCTGCCTGATATCATATCATTTTAGGACAGTTTTATTTACACTGCACATATCACATCTGGAACAATATTCTACATGGCCCTACAGTGATTGGGAATGTAGAACAGTTTGTGTGGGGGTGATTTTCCCATTGGAGGCGGGTTGGAGGCAGGTTTCGGTTTGGGCGGGTTCTGAACCCGCCTCCACTGTCAAGTGGGAAAAAGTTTGGATTTTCCCCATATTGTCCAGTTAATTTCAGAGGTGTGTGTGGGTTCCCCTGGGCCAATTAATCTTTTGAGACTGAAACTCACCTCTGCTGACGTCACTTATCCAGCTTCATTTAAGGGCTGCTTGCTGCCTTGGCTCATTCCACTGGTTTTTGGTCGATGCTGCACCACCTCCAGACTTTCATCACAGAGAAGAATGGCCAGCTCCAAGGCAAGGGCCTCCTCGAGGTTCTCGGATGATGCGCTGGGTATCCTGGTTGAGGTGGCGAGAGCTAGCAAGGAGGTGCTCTTCCCCTCATCTGGGAGGAAGAGGCCTCCCAAAGAAACCAAGGCTGTGTGGGTCCAGCTGGAAAGGGATATAACCTCCAGATCTGTGTGCAGCAGAACATGGCTGCAGTGCCATAAAAGGTTCAATGACCTTGTAAGATCAGGCAAAGTGAGTATACCATCAGCTTGACCCTCCTTCTGCTCCCCTACTCCTCTCATCACCAGCATTCTGCATTGTCAACCTCCTCCTACACATCCCACTTTACCCTTACAACCCTTGCACCCTTCACCATCCGTCTCACTCTATGAACCCAATCACTTCACTATTTGACTATACTGCCCTCACACTCCCTTTCAATGTTATGCAATGACAATGACTAACAACGCACAGGGAGGGCCCTTGGGCATGGAACCTCACCCCATCTTTGTCTCCTTCTAAGCATCTGTGCTCTGGACTCTCTACACTCTCTCCATCATTCTCACTCCAACTCCACTTGTCTCCCTCACTGCAGGAAAAGAGAGCCCACAATAGAAGGGGAAGGGCGAAGACAGGAGGAGGGCCACCTTCCCTAGCCAGTCTCACCCAGGCTGAAGAGGCAGCCCTGGACATCGCCGGCGCAGAAGTGGAGGTGGAAGTGGGGGGACGGACAGACGGGCGAGGCGCAGCAAGCTGGTGACAGAATGGTTTTGCGTCTCTCTCATTTACACTGCTTGAGTGACTGAAATGGCTGCTGGTGTACATTATTAGAATGCCACTTTTGCACTATTGCATGTGCATGCCACACTTCCGTGAAATGTCTAATCCTTGCCTTTACTCCCCCACAGGACAATCCACAGTGCTCCACCCGCCCCCGTCGACGAGGAAGAGGCTGAGCCGCAAGACTCCTCAGAGGAACCTGCAACCTCTGAGGACGCAGTGTCAGCAGATGTAAGCGCACCCAGCACCAGCGCAGATACGCGCACCTTGGTGGGACCTTCAGGACATAGAGTAGTGTTGTCACTGTGTGTATCACAGCTCACAGGTGATCATCAGCAGGTGGTGGAGACAAGGACAGCAGTGGAGAGTCCTTGTCGGAGGTCGCAGGACTCTCCTAGCTCTGCTCAGCTGCATGTGGACCCTGTGCTTCTGGGTCCATCCAGAAGGAGAGCGGTGCTGAAACTCCGGAGCAGGTGCAGGAGTCTCTGGCAGGTTTTGTCTCCAGGGTCACTGCGAGTGTGAAGAGGATGGAGGAGTCCATCTCTAACATGAGCAGTGCCTTTGTGGAGGCAATGGCGCATGAACACACCACCATAGAAAGGATGGCAACCTCCGTGGAAAGGATGACAACCTCCGTGGAAAGGATGACAACCTCCGTGGAAAGGATGGCAACCTCCATGGTAATGATGGCAACCTCTCTGGAAAGGGTGTCTACGATATAGGAGAGGATGGCTATGGCCATGGAGGACCTAAGTCGCCAGAGTCTGGAAAAAATGATAAATGTTCAGAATAGACTGACATCTCTGGAGGAGCGATGGGCAGCTATTGAGCAGAGAAACCAGAGCTTCATGGAAGTCCTTTTGAGTAGGACTGCCAGTGCAGATACAGGTCCCCCATGGCTCCCCTGATGTGCAGCAAGTTGCTCTCAAGCCACTTGCAAGCGCTGAGGTGGACTTGACCCATGAGAGGGAAGTTGGTGGCAGAGAACAAGTAAGTGGGGGCTCCTCTCCAAACGTTCACACTTCCATGCCACTGCGTAGCCTTCGGTCAGAGCCCCACCAGAGTCCGCACCCAACTGAGATGGGCGTCACAGCCCCAGCACTGCCGCAGGATGAGCAGACATTTGGCGAGCCCTCACAGGCTCAGAAACCCAGAGGACGCCCACCAAAGGTATCGAAGCAGGAGCAGTATGAAAGTGAGCAAGGGGCCTCCACTTCTCCTGAAGCCACAGGGGGAGCACCACGTAGGAGCACACGCAAGAGAAAAATAAAGCACAATTAGTCACATGGGTAGGCACTTGGGTGATTGTTTCTGTTTATTGATGAAATGCCATCCTTGTGTGAATGTATTAAAATGAGGTGACGGCAAACTGTTGGCGTGATGGCATCTATTATTTCGGCTTAGGCAGCTCCACATTGCAGGCTACGCGACACTAGCGTGGTCAGGTTGGAGGCCAGAGAGTCATGTCCATTGTCTATCATGTGTTAAGAAGGAGCCAAGCACATGTGCCACAATGGGCAACCTATGCAAATCTGGCCAGGATGAGACGCCACCGCCGCAGCAGCAGCAGCCTACAGCAGATCTGTCAAGGCATCGGAATCACATCTTCAGCAAGCCAATGGTTTGTTCGATGATGGACCTGGTCGAAATGTGGTTGGTGTTGTAGCGCTCCTCAGCCTTGTTAGCTGGCCTCCTGATCGGCGTCATTAGCCACTTCTTCAGGGGGTAGCCCTTGTCACCAAGGAGCCATCTGTTAAGTTAGTTTGGTGGATTAAAGAGCGGAGGAACACTAGAGTTCCACAGGATGAACGAGTCATGGCAACTACCACAGAACTTGGCGCAAACATGCAAAATCTCCTCCTTGTGGTTACACACCAGCTGTACGTTGAGGGAGTGGAAGCCCTTGCGGTTGACAAAGATAGCTGGATTGTGAGGGGGTGCCCTAAGGGCCACATGTGTGCAGCCTATGACGCCCTGAACCATTGGCAAGCCTGCCATATTTGCAAAGCCAACCGAACACGCGGTTATATTTGCTTGATCCCTTGAGAAGTGGATGTAATTGTGCACCTTTGCGAAAAGGGCATCGGTGATGCAACTGTGGGCAGCCGACTGGGAGATGCCGCTGATGTCTGCTGATGATCCCTGGAAGGAGCCTGAGGCAAAAAAGTTGAGTGCGATGGTGACTTTGACAGCCACTGGTAATGGGTGTCCACCCGCTCCTCTGGGCTCCTGATGTTGGTGCAGCAGTGCGCCGATGTCTCCGCCAACCTCTCGCGAAACTCTCAGCCTCCTTTGGCACTGCTGCTCAGTCATGTTGAGGTAGCTCATCCTCTGTCTGTAAACCCTCTGTTGGGGGTATCTCCTGCGGCGAGGTGCCTCGATGCGCTGGCGCCTTCTGCCCTGTGCAGCATCAGGTGGCTGAGCAGGAGGTTGGGGCTCCTGCTGCTGTTTCTGCTGAGCTGCCTAGTTCTGCTGCTGCCGTGACTGCTCCTCATCCGAATCTGAGCTCCATGATGAAAGGAAATAAATGGTTCCCATGCTGCTGGCAGATACCTCCGTTGGGGAAGGGCTCAGTCCAAGCGGGGAGAGGGTTTTCCAAGGAGGTCCCACAGTTGAGAGATAGAAGTTGCAGCACCTCTTACTTCGGTAGGCCAGGATTAGCTGGCATAGTTTAGGAGGGCCGTGCAACACGCTGAAAATGTGGTAAAATAACAAAGGCCTGGCAAAATAGGATTATAGAGGCCCTTAAGGGTCTTAACTACCTCTCCCGACTGATGGAGGCGGGACTGAATCGCACCCATGAAACCCGCCTCCGGCAAAATTGCGCGGAGGCGGGTTCCGAATCCGCCCTCACTTTGTGATTTTCCCAACTGTCCTGTCGCCAAACCCGCCTCCTCGAGGCTGGGAAAATCGCCCTCTGCATGTTATCATGTATATTGTGTATATAACTGATGTATATTGTACTGAATGGTACTATGCTGCTGTGCCACATCATACTAATCTAGAACAATATGTGACAGTTCACAGTTTCAAAGCACCATGTAAAGGGATGTGTAGAACATGAAAAACGTTACGAAGTAAATAAAATTAGGAAATTAATGAATATTCAGCAGTCATTTTGTTGAAAGAGAAATTACATCAGCAGCAACAGTGAACCCAACTAATGATTTTACAGTTACTGCAGCTTCCTCAGTGAAGCGGTACCAAAGCCAGCATATTTGCATCAAGAAGATTATATTCATAGGTCAGATTTTGCAGGTGATTATAAAACCAGAGGACACGGCCTGCGCTGGAAGGGGGGTAAATTCAATACGAATCTGTGGAAACAATATTTCAGTGAGTGAGCGGTCAATCTATGGAACAGACTCCTGAGGGAGACGCTGGAATCAGATAGTATTGATTCATTCAAATGCAAATGAGATAGGTTTCTTTCAGGAAAATAACATTTTGGGATATAGTTCTGTATACGAGTAAGTTCAGACATGACGGGCTGGATTTTCCCAGCCGAGGCGGGTTCGCATCGGGTTCGTGGTTTGGCGGGTTCCGGTCCCGCTGCCAGTTCCAACCGCACTGAGATAACGATTTTCATTAGATTGAGCTTATTAAGCCCGCCATGCGTGTTACCTGGCCCAATCAGTGGGTTCGAGTCTGCTGCTCACCTTTGCTGACGTCTTTGACTCAGCTGCATTTAAGGGGCCCATGTACCCTTTGTGTTTCATTTACTTTCTGATGCTTCTGAGTGCTGGTGTTTGCGAGATGACTTCTCCAAGAACAAAGGCTTCTCCCCGCTTTGATGATGACTCCCTCCATGCTCTTGTGGAGGGAGTAAGAGGGCGTAAGGAGGTTTGGTTTCCTTCCGATGGACCTGGAAGCCTCCTCAGCGCACAAAGGCAGCCTGGCTGCAAATTGCTGAGGAGGTTAACGCCAGGTCTTTGTGTGCACGCACCTGGGTTCAGTGCAGGAAAAGGTTCAATGACCTGCTACGCTCAGCAAAAGTGAGTATAACATCACACTTACCTTCAATCTGCTTCCCATCTCTTCTCATCACCAGAACTCTGCATTGTCAACCTACTCTTACCCATCCCAACATACCCTTAACATCCCTTGCACCCTTAACCATTGCTCTCTCTCTATGTACAGAATCACTTCACCATTCTACTATGCACCCCTCACACTTGCTCTCACTGTTATGCAATGACAACAACAATGCACAGGGAGGCCCCTTGGTATTGGCACCTCACTCCATCTTTGTCTCCCTCTAACCATCTATGCTATGGATTCTCTACACTCACTCCATCATTCTCGCTCAAACTCCACTTGTGTCCCTCATTGTAGGAAAAGAGAGCCCACAATAAGAGGGAGAGGGGGAGGACAGGAGGTGGCCCACCTTCCATGGCGCATTTAACTAATGCTGAGGAGGCTGCTATCTAGATCGTCGGAGGTGCAGAGGAGCTGGAAGTGGGGGACAGAGAGACGGGCGTTGTGCAGCAAGCTGGTGACAGAATAGATTTGCAACCCTCTCATTTACATTTCATGAGTCACTGATATGGCATCTGATGTTCATAGAGATTGAGTTCTGATCATCTGCACAATGTGTCTGCTACCTAAATATCACATGTCTAACTCATGCCTTTACTCCCCCACAGGACCATCGAGAGCCCCCCTCCCCACTGTCCAGGAGGAAGAGCTGGACGACTCCTCAGAGGAACCTGCAGCTTCTGAGGGAGCAGCGTCAGCAGAAATGAGCGCACCCAGCACCAGCGCAGAGACGCACACCTCGGTGCGTCCTTTACAAGATAGAGTCATGTTGTCACCTGGTGTATCACAGCTCACAAGTGACCTTCAGCAGATGGTGGAGACAGGGACAGCAGTGGAGAGTCCTCATTGGAGGACGCTGGACGCTCCTAGCTCTGCTCAGCTGCATGTGGACACTGTGCCTCTGGGGCCATTCAGAAAGAGAGCGGTGCTGGAGCTTCAGGAACAAGTGCAGGAGTCTCTGACAGGGTTTGCAACCACGGTAACTGCGAGTGTGCAGAGAATGGATGAGTCCATGTCAAACATGAGCAATGTCATGGTGCACGCAATGGCGAATGTAGGTGCCGCCATGGAAAGGATGGCAACCTCCATGGAGGACATAAATCGCCAGACACAGCAGAACATGGTAACACTTCTAAATGGATGGTCATCTATGGAGGATAGATGGGCACCTATTGAGGAGAGAAACCAGAGGTTCATGGATGTCCTTGTTATGAGGAATGTCAGCACAGAAATGTGTCCTCATGGCCCCACCGATGTGCAGCAAGGTGCTCTCCAGCTACTGCTAGCAATGAAGTGCAGGTGACCCATGAGAGCGATATTGGTGGTCGACAACAAGGAAGTGTGGGCTCCTCTCCAAGTGCTCACACTCCCATGCAACTGCGGAGCCCTCGGTCAGAGCACCAGATTCCTCACCCAACTGAGATGGCCGTCTCTGCCCCTGCACAACCGCAGGATCTGAAGCGCATTTTGAGCAAGCCGATGGTTTGCTCTATGATGCTTCAGGTGGAAATGTGGCTCTCATTGTAGCGCTCCTCAGCTTCGTTTGATGTCCTCCTCATCGGTGTCATTAGCCACGTCTTCAGGGGATAGCCCTCGTCTCCAGGTAGCCAACCGGAAAGTTGGGTTGGTGGGTTGAAGAGCTGAGGCACAGTGGACTGCCGCAGGATGTACGTGTCATGGCAGCTGCCAGGGAACTTTGCACAAACATGCATAATGATCTTCCTGTGGTTACACACCAGCTGCACGTTAAGGGAGTGGAAGCCCTTGCAGTTCACAAATACAGCTGGGTTGTGATGGGGTGCCCCGATGGCCACGTGTGCAGTTGATGACGTCCTGCACCCTTGGGAAGCCTGCCAGACTGGCAAACCCAACCACCTGCGCGGTAACACTTGCTTCATCCGTTGAGAAGTGGATGTAATTGGCCGACTTGGCAAAGAGGGCATCGGTAACCTGCGTGATGCAAGTGTGTGTGGCCGACTGGAAGATGCTGCTGATATCTGCTGATAGGGCGGTGGTGACTTTGACAGCCACTGGTAAGGAGTGTCCACCCACTCCTCTGGGCTGCAGGTGTTGGTGCAGCATTGTGCAGATGTCAGCGACAACGTCTCGCGAAAGTCTCAGCCTCCTTTGGCACTTCTGCTCACTCATGTTGAGGAAGCTCATCCTCTGCCTGTAAACCCTGTGTTGGGGGTATCTCCTGCGGCGAGGTGCAGGCCTGCGCTGTGGCCCTCTGCCCTGTGCAGCATCAGGTGGCTGAGGAGAAGATTAGCGCTCCTGTTGTTGGTGATGCTGGTGTGCCTGGTTCTGCTGCTGCCGCGGCTGCTCTTCCTCCGATCCGGAGAACCAGGATGAGAGGGTATAAATGGTTCCCATTCTGCTGGTCTATATGTCAGTTGAGGAAGAGATGTTATAAGCGCTCAGTCAATGTGGGGAGAGGGTATTCCAAGGAGGTCACAGTGAATATGGATCTCAGAATAAACACTTACAACCTCAATACACCTGAAAAATGTCTTCCAAATCCTCAAAACAGAAAGTTCTGGCATCTGAAAGTGAACTGATGTTGCAGATTAGCTTTTATGCTGCAGTTGCAGCTGTCAACTATTCAGCTTGTTGCAATACCCGACACAATCAGCTGGCGTGTTTGTGGAATGACGTGGAACACGCTGAAAATGTGGCAAAATCGAAAAAGCCTGTCAAAATAGGATTATCCAGGTAGTTAACAAGCTGTTAACTGCCTTAAGTGCCTCTCCCACCGCTTGTTGTCAGGTCTGATCGGGAGTTGCAGACCCGACACGTTAGAAAGTCATGTGGAGGTGGGATAGCGGCGGGTTCGTAACCCGCCGTCAATCATTTTGATTTTATCGCCGGACCCGCCTCGAAACCCGCCCTCTGAGCACCGGCAAAATCACGGCCAACATGTGGTAAGTGTAGCATGTTTAGGAGGACCAGGTGACTTTGGTCCTATGGTTCCCAAAGCTCTCCACCACTGGGGTTTTCCTCACCTCATGTCTGGGTCTGTTATAGAGTCATTAATAGAGATTGATTGCCACGATTAGTCAACAACTCCATTATTATTGTATCATGTGACTACCTGGATGGCAGAAGATGAACTAGATTGACCTTGGTCTTTTTTTGTCTAGCAGTTCCTATGGGCCGTATTTTCCGATCGGAAGCTTCCCGCGTGCTGAGGCCTCCGATCTGGAAAAAATCTATGCCCTTACCTGAGGGCTCCCGAGGTGCATATAGTTCCGATCCTGGGCCTCTCTAACTCCAAGTGCGCAGGGCCCACATATCCCAGAGGCGCATGCAGTTCGCAAGCGTCCCTGGGATCACGTGGGCCATGGGGAGCCAATAGGAGAAGGGAATCTCCCTTCATACACTTGACAGATAGACCTGTCAAATATATGAATGGAGATCACCCCAAAAACACTTTAAAACATTAAATAAATTTTAAAAAACATCACATTTTTAAAATTAGTTGAAATTAAAATAAATTAAATATTTTAAACAAAAATTAAATTTTTTGAAAAAAATAATTAAAGTTTTTTACGGGGCTAAAAATAAACATACCTTTTTTAAAAGTATTTTTAAATGATAAATGAGTGGAAATTAAAAAAATAAAATTTTCAAATCTTATGCTGGTAAAAGCAGACCTTATGCCTGCTTTTACCAGGTGTAAGATTTCTAAGGGTTTTCTGCGGGCGGAGGGTCTCCAGAAAGCGGAACTATCCGCCCGCAGAGGCCCTTCTCCAGGGCAGGCGTCCAATTTGTCAAGAGCATTCTTGACAGATCGGAAATACCGGTTTTCAGCGCATGCCTGAAACCGGCATTTCCGATGTCCCTACAGGTGTGTACACAGCGCATACCCACCCGTAGGGATCGGAATATACAACCCAATGTTTCTATAATATTCATCATTATCTGAGTACAGCACAAATGTTTCAGTGGCGTCAGATATAGCTCCCTGTTTAGTTCAGGCAAATTAGTTGAGATTTACAAAATATACCTTCCCCTGATATGTTTTAAAAGAGAGATTACTCTGGTGACTGTATTAATAGGCAGACCAGAGTAACTAGGAGCGGCTGTCCTACTGCTCCTAATGGTGTAATTATACTGTTAGTGTTTCTGAGGTTGAGCGAACCGCACTACCATGTTATACTGCCCACTTGCACTGCTCTCTGCTCAGGTATATAGTTAAAGGCATTTTCAGAGTTACTTTCACTGGCATTGCCTCTTCCAGCATTATAGACCTAAATGTGGTCCAGTTTTTAAAAATTATTCATTCTAAAGATGTGGGCGTTGCTGTCAAGGCCGGCATTTATTGCCCATTCCTAACAACTGCTTGCTACACCACTTCAGAAGGCAGTTAAGAGTTAACCACGTTGGCTTGGGACTGGAGTCACATATAGGCCAGACCTGGTAAGGATGGAAGGTTTCCTTACCGAAAGGACATTAGCGAACCAGTTGTGTTTTTACGACAATCCGATAGCTTCACGGTCACTTTTACTGACAGCAGCTTTTTATTTCCAGATTTATTTATTTATTTTTTTTAAACTGAATTCAAATTCTCAAACTGCTGCGGTGGGATTTGAACTCCAGTTCCCTGAACTACTGGTCCATTTGATCTACTGGGATCTTTTTAAAGTTTTGAAAATGTATCATTTTAGTTTAAAGTTTAAGGCCGCGATTTTTCCGGTCGATGCGGCTTGGGGGCGGGACAGCTGCCTTCCGGGTTCCAGTCCTGCCCCCAACGACATCCGACTCACAGATGCGATTTTGCGTCAATTGGCCATGTTAAGCCCACCCTGCGGGCTTGCCAGCCAATTAAGAGGAAGCCGGTGTCAGATGACGTCAGTTGATGACATGTCAGTTGATAATGCGTCATCTGCCGGTTTTCTTAAAAGAGCCACGCACAATTATTTTTGACAGCTGAGTTTTCAGTGTTTGACAGCATTGAGGTGCTGCAAACACTGACAATCACTGTACAAAGGTGAGCCCTTGCACCCAGACTCTCCAGTGACTCCCTCCTTAGGCTAGAACAGATGGCAGCTGCAGGTGAGGTTACAGAAGCGATCTGGCACTGGCGAGAGAGGTTCTCCCAATGAGGTGGGACTACACACACAATCCAAAACTTGTCACCTACAGAAAAGTGTAAATGCATTAAAAATGATTTTCCTAACATTTTCTTACCTCTGAAACTCACCAGTGCATCATTGGATCCTTCATAGAAACATAGAAGATAGGAGCAGGAGTAGGCCATTCGGCCCCTCGAGCCTGTTCCGCCATTTAATGAGATCATGGCTGATCATCTAAATTCAGTACCCTGTCCCTGCTTTCTCCCCATATCCCTTGATCCCTTTAGCCTTAAGAAATATACCTAACTCCTTCTTGAATATATTTAATGAATTGGCCTCAACTGCCTTCTGTGGTAGAGAATTCCACAGGTTCACCACTCTCTGGGTGAAGAAATTCCTCCTCATCTCAGTCCTAAATGGCTTACCCCTTATCCTTAGACTGTGACCCCTGGTTCTGGACTCCCCCGCCATCGGGAACATCCTTCCTGCATCTAGTCTGTCTAGTCCTGTTAGAACTTTATAAGTTTCAATGAGATCCCCTCTCATTCTTCTAAACTCTAGCGAATATAAGCATAATCGACCCAATCTCTCCTCATACGTCATTCCTGCCATCCCAGGTATCAGTCTGGTGAATCTTCGCTGCACTCTCTCCATGGCAAGAACATCCTTCCTCAGATAAGGCGACCAAAACTGCACACAATACTCAAGGTGTGGTCTCACCAAGGCCCTGTACAACTGCAACAAGACATCCTTGCTCCTGTACTCGAATCCTCTCGCTATGAAGGCCAACATACCATTTGCCTTCTTAACCGCCTGCTGCACCTGCATGCTTACCTTCAGCGACTGGTGCACAAGGACATCCAGTTCTCGTTGCACTTCCCCTTTTCCCAATCTATTGCCGTTCAGATAATAATCTGTTTTCCTGTTTTTGCCACCGAAGTGGATAACCTCGCATTTATGGATAACCTCGCATTCACACCACTTCTGCAGCTGTCATCAATGCAGAAACATTACAGTAAACCCACAGCACGCCATACTTACCTAGCTTGGTGTCCGGACATCGGGAAGCCTGCAGTAGACCTGTCAAAATTGCAAAAAGCCTCTTAACTGCCTGTTAACAACCTGTTAACAAGCAGTTAAGTGCCTATAATCCTCTTCCCGCCGCTAGGTGTCGGGTCCATGCGCAAATCGGGAACCCGACACCTGGGAAGATTGTTTGGAGGCAGCTTTGACAGCGGGTTTCCAACCCACTGTCAATCTTTGCGATTTTGCCGGATGTCCCGCCTCCAAACCTGCACCCTGAGTGCCGGCAAAATTCCGGCTTAAAAGTCTGTCCTCACATTGGTTCCAGTTATATTGGACGAACCCAAAACCACCTCTTTGAAATGGTCTCGTGTCAGACACCATATACTGAACTGGCATCAGTTCCACTGCAGTTGTATCTCTCATCTTGTATTGCTACAATGTGGAAACTGCTTTGTGGTGATGGAAGATGTACAGTATAGCTGTACTTTAAGGGACACATCTGTCCACATAAATGCCGAAATGAGTTTGGGTATATTGGAACAAAGTTAATCTAAAGAACTGGATCACTACATGGTCATAAATTATATGGGATAACACGACAGGATGTTTTTTCCCATTTGTACCCTGCATCACAACAGTTTCTACTGTCTCCAATATGAATATTAATGTAACAAGAAATGATGAGTAAAAGATAAATGGGGGCTAAACTCTTCCTTATTAGCAAATCCCAGTGACAAGCGCAAATCCGCAGCTTTAAATTTCATTTAAAATATAGTTTAGCTATTGTTTCAATGACCTCAGACACAGCCAGTAGGCTCTGTTTTTCATCCAATGCTGCTCTGAAATAAACAGATATCTGTGAGTTCGGCATGTCCCACTTTTACGACTGGTACCATTTAATTAACTTCTAAACCATTCATCTGGTTGGTTTGAATAGCCTGTTGTAACCTGAGCATGTTAATGAATTCTACAGTGTATAATAGGCCCACTAATCTATGATTAATTACTGCAAAAAAAATTTTTTTTTTAATCTATGTGTATTTCCCCACTCTTCCAGCTTTCTTCCGTCCTCTGTGAAATGGCCTGACTCAGACTGTGGTATGGCTCAGTGAGTGTCAGCAGCTCTTGCCTTTATCATCAGGCCTGGTATAAATCCCCAATGCAAACCTCCTCGCGCTCTCCTGCATAGAAACCTAGCTCAGCGCACGCATTGGACAGATAATTTAATACTTCCCGGAATATGAACCGACTTGGGGCAGCCCTCATTATAAACTGTGACCCACACTGAAAGCAATCTCATCCTGAGCCAAATTGAGCATGATCACTAGGAAGATGGACATATAAATGTGGGTCGGGTTATACAGTAACATTCTGCAATGGTTGCTAAAATAACAGTACTGAGATTGTTTTATAACCAAGACTATTAACTGCAGTTCAGAATGTCAAGCTGCTACAAAATATAGATAGTTTTTATGTTATCATCTAAGGTGAAGGTATTCGAGAAGTGAATATGTCCTTGTGTTAAGCGTACTATTCACTGAAAAGAAGTTGACTATTTTTGATTCATGTGGTACTGCTGTTTTTCTCCTAGTATAATCGGTTCTGAATGTACCTAGGGCTACACCAGGTGGCTAAGAAAGTGGTAAAAGAATCAACCCAAAGGTAGTCACAAAGGAATGTGCTAAAGCAAGTACTAGTTTCTGCATTCATAAATGCTTTGTAGCTATCTTAAAGTCAATCGCTAATCTAATATTGCAGTGTTCTTAAAAAAAACCTTCACATCTAGTTGTTCCATTACAAAAATTCACATTCAAAAGTTTAAAGCTGCACTTTAAATGTTATTATTAAATTGATGTTTTTCCCCTTTTTCCACATAAACTGCTCCACTGAATTATGTCATGCGATGAAGAGGCAATGCAGGACTGCTGCTGTGATTCAACCCTTGACAGCACTGAGAGCAGGGGTAGCAACAGAAATTTGATGATAAAGTTGAAGGTACCTTTCAAATATTATGGATGTTGGAGCCTTTGAGGATTGGTTTGAATGTTTTCCAAACTGCCATACCAAGTTATTTCTATTCTCCAAACTGCGAACTCAAGGCCTTAAGAACTAAAAATGGAAATGATCCGTAGCAACATTGACAGCACAACCGAGGAGCTCCTGCTCCTCGGCACGCATAGCAACTAGCAGCCAATCATATGTATCTGTGTAGGGAAGGAGGAGCTGTTGATCCATCATGGCTTCAATCTGGACTATACATAACCTGGGGACAGAAACAGCATCGCGTTTTAGTGATTACTAAAATTAGAATACGTAGAAGCAGAAAATAAAGCACAAAGACACAGATTAAAAATGTTAACACTGTCTCTCCCTAGGCTTTCTAGCAGTGAAGAGAGATCATTATCAGTGAATTTCCCACTCCCGCCAATTTTCACCCCCTGTTACAAGTTTCAGGTCTGCCTTACGTGCTATCGGGTACAGATGTGCTGGTCACTCCTGTAAGTGGTCTGAATGTCTTATGTCAGGGGTGAGCCCATACTGCCCAATATCTAACTATACAGTAGCATTACTTGGGGGTGTAACAATAAGACCCCTCGTGATCTGAATTAGGTATTGTGTTTCCTCACGTGCTTATCCAATCTTTTCTAAGGCATACTGACAAAGCACTTGGTGAAATGAAGCCAGGTATGAATCGTTAAGTTGCTTTATTTCACAGACAGCAAGTAAACATACAGAGTAAGAGTCAAAGCAAATTCCATAACCCAAGCTCATTGCTTTCCTTGAAAATGGGGACAAAATAACATTTTATAGGTCCTTTTTGTTGGCTGACTTACTTGTTTTTGGTATACTCTTCTCTCTACACAACTTCTAATTGAAAGGCCTGATCTCCTGTATTTTTAGCCTTCAGTTCTGGGCCAAGAGCCATTGTCCTGCAGAGGTGCTGTCGCTGTCACCTTCCTTTGCAGGGATTCGCCAGCACACCTGCTAACCGAACCAGCTACCTCCTCTCCCAGGTGTACATTGTCCACAGACACCTCATGCCATGCCCACATAAATAGAATGTCCTCACCACATTGGGTGTGCATATTATTTGGCCACCTGTGATGTGATGGCAAATTGTTTCATGTCCCTGGTCATTCTGGCTAATCGGTCTGGGAAAAGACAATAGATCCTGTTTCAAATCAGCTTGAAATAGACTGTGAGTTGTGACATTACTTGGACTTTAATACATATTCTTCAATGTCTACAGCGTTTTCGAAAATCTGTGTGAATTCATTTTATTTTAAAACTCAACCTTCAATATAACTCAATCCCAAAGTTGTTTCTGTGAAGAAAAAATGATCAAATATCTAAAGTATGAGCCCCCTCTCTCTAGTGAAGAGCCTAACTCATGTTGGGTTAGTTTTGCAAGCAACGGGTTCCAATATCTCACCGCATGTGTGAGCCTGGTGGACAGTGAATGCATGAATAACCTCCTCTATTAAGTCTCAGTCTCAGCTTTATTCCAAACCTCAGTCAACTTTATTTTGGCTAAATTTAGCCAACTATTTTATTGCACAGAGGTTGCTTGTATTTTGCCAGGGATCCCAGATTGCCATCCTCATATAGGACTGCACTTAATAAAGAAAGAATTTGTATTTATATAGTACCGTTTGCTAACTCAGGACGTCCTGAAGTGCTTCACTGCCAATGAAATACTTTTGAAGTTTAATCTCTCCTGTAATGTAACATCAACTAATTTGTGCACACAAGGTCCCTCAAACAGCAATGAGATAAGTGACCAGGTAACCGATATCAGTGAATTTGGTTGAGGGATAAATGTTAGCAAGGACCCTGGACGAGCTCCCCTGTTTCTCGATGGGATCTTTTACTTTTACCTGAGAGAGAAGAGGAGGTCTCAGTTTAACATCTCAACTGAAAAACAGCACCTCTGACAGTGCAGCACTGCTTTGGTACTACATTGAAGTGCCATTCTAGATTAGGTCTCTGGCGTGGGGCTTGAACTCACGATCTTGTGACTCAGAGGCAAGAGAGTGCTACCACTGAGCCAAGGCTTACACTCACATATGCTGAACCTGATGAAAATATAATACTGCAAGACTATCTTCTGGAGGTAGTCGAGTCAAACTATAATATGCTCCCCAGTTATACGACTTGTTTTTGCTGCAATGCATTTCTGAAGCAGCTTTGCATCAACACAAATATGATTGTAGAACTGGCCAATATATTTACTTACACAGTTTTCAATGCAGCTGATTAAAAATTAAAACCAATTAAAAAAAAATGAATGCATCAAACTGTCATTTAATTTTTAAAGGGAATGAAAAGTCGCAACATACTTCAAATGCCTTATATCCTGTTCTTACTGATTTCTGCAATGTTCAGCATTGTATGTTTTGAAAGTATGTACATCATTCAGAAGGAAAAATAAATGTTAAATCTAATGGTAGTAATGAATGTTGGAATAGAGACAATCAACGCCCCCCCCCACCCCCCGCCCCCACCAAGATGTTTAAATCGAGTACTTTAATCAGTTGAAAGTCCCGTCTCCATTGTAACCACAGTGGAAGGCTTGTTATTATCATTAGTAGTTATATAATTATGTGACATGTTGAACTATGTCAATTATTATCTTGGGAGTTGATGGCTTTAACCTTGTATTAATGGTTTCTCTCACAATAAGCACACTAAGATACGGTGGGCTGGATTTTGTCAGTGTGGGCGGGCTGGGGCGTGTCAGGTGGAAATTGTGTCAGGACCCCGACTCCTAAGTGAAGTGCTGAAAAAGTGTGATTTTCCCCTAATTGGGCAACTGATTTCCTGCGTGTGGGAACACCTGGCCCAATGAGTCTTTTCATACAGAAAGTCGCCTCCGATGACATCATCAATGCTGCTGGATTTAAGACCTGCAAGCAGCCTTGCTTCCTCTGGAGACTGCAAAGGCTCTGCAAATTGTATGAAGGTGTTGATTTCCCGACAATGTCCACGATCAAGCAAAAGTGTGCACCTCGGTTTGATGAGCCCTCCCTCCAAGCTCTGGTGGAGGGAGTGAGATCCAGGAAGGAGGTGCTGTTCCCTTCCTCAGGGAGAAAAAAGCCACCCCAGCAGACAAAAGCTGTGTGGCTGCAAGTGGCCCAGGAGGTCAACTCCATTTCGCTGAGCCGCAGAACCTGGCTACAATGCAGGAAGAGGTTTCATGACCGTCACCGCACAGGAAAAGTGAGTATGACTTTCCCATCACCCTCAGTCTGATCCCCATCGCCTCTCCTCACCAGCACTCTGCTTTGCCAACCTTTTCCTCCACATGCCACTTGACACTTACTTGCCTGCACCCTTACCCATTCCCTCTCTCTTGAAGGTCACATTCACTTAACTATTCTACCATGCAGCCCTCACACTCCCTATCACTGTGATGCCATGACAACAACAACTTTCAGCACACAGGATGGTCCTTTGTATCCTTCTAAGCATCTATGCTATGGATTATCTACACTCACTCCTTCATTCTCACTCAAACTCCACTTGTGTCCCTCATTGCAGGAAAAGAGAGCCCACAATAAGAGGGAAAGAGCCATGACAGGAGGAGGGCCACCCTCAGTAGCCCAGCTCACCCCCTGGGGGGAGGCGGCCCTGGAAATCGCCGGGACCGAGGAGGATTCCCAAGTGGGGGATGGACAGATGGGTGCATCGCAGCAAGCTGGTGACAGAATAGTTTGACATCTCTCTCATTGACATTGCATGAGTCACTGATAATGAATCTGATGCTCTAACAGATTGACTTATGATCATCTGCACTATTCAATGTTCATGTAACCTTGACCTCACATCTCTAACTCTTTCCTTTACTCCCCCACAGGACCATCGAAAGCCCCCGTCCCCACTGTCCAGGAGGAAGAGCCTGAGCTTCCAGACTCCTCAGAGGAAGCTGCAACCTCTGAGGGCGCAGCCTCAGCAGAATCCAGCGCACCCAGCACCAGTGCAGACACTCACACCTTGGTGGGACCATCGCAAGATAGTGTAGTGTTGGCACCTGGTGTATCACAGCTCACAGGTGAGCATCAGCAGATGGTGGAGACAGGGACAGCAGTGGAGAGTCCTCGTCGGAGGGTGCAGGACTCTGCCAGCTTGGCTCAGCTGCATGTCGACCCTGTGCCTCCGGGTCCATCCAGAAGGAGAACGGTGCTGGAACTCCAGGAACAGGTGCAGGAGTCTCTGGTAGGTTTTGTCTCCAGGGTCGCTGCGAATGTCGTGCGAATGGAGGAGTCCATCGCGAACATGAGCAGAGCCTTTGTGGAGGCATTGGCGCATGAACGCATCACCATGGAAAGGATGGCAACCTCCGTGGAAAGGATGGCTACAGTAGAGGAGAGGATGGCTACGGCCATGGAGGAGCTAAGTCGCCAGAGTGTAGAAAACATGGTCATTGTTCAGAATAGACTGGCATCTCTTGAGGAGCGATGGTCAGCTACTGAGCATAGAAACCAGACCTTCATGGAAGTCCTCTGGAGTAGGACTTCCAGTGCAGAAACGGGTCCTCATGGCCCCCCTGAAGTGCAGCAAGGTGCTGTCAAGCCACTTGCTAGCTCTGAAGTGGGGCTGACCCATGAGAGGGATGTTGGTGGCAGACAACAAGGAAGTGGGGGCTCCTCTCCAAGCGCTCAAACGACCATGCCACTGCAAAGCCCTCGGTCAGAGCCCCACCAGTGTCCTCACCCAACTGAGATGGGCACCTCATCCCCTGCACAGCTGCAGGAGCAGCAGACTGTTGCCGAGCCCTCACAGGTTCGCAACCCCAGAGGACGGCCGCCAAAGGTGTCGAGACAGGAGCAGCAAAAAAGTGAGCAAGGGGCCTCCACATCTGCTGAAGCCACAGGGGAAGCACCACGTAGGAGCATGCGTAAGAGGAAGATAAAGCACAAGTAGTCACAAGGGTAGTCACTTGGGTGTTATGTTGTGTTTATTTTTGAAATGCCACCAGTTGCTTGTTGTGATAAAAAATTCTGATGGCAAACTGTTGAAGTTGTGGCCTGTGTCATTTCGCAAATGAGACTTCCACCTTGAGGGCTTAGAGCGACTTGCAATTGTCAGTATGGTGGTCAGAGTGATAGGAATCTGCAGTTTCTTGTCCATTGTCGATGCTCTGGTAAGAAGGTGCGAGGCAAAAGTGTTTGATTGTACAGGCTAAGCAAATCTGGCCAACATGAATGCGTCCCTTGCATCCCGGGCAGCAATATGGTCGCGCTCTGGCGACTTCTGGCCTGTGCATCTTCAGGTGGGTGACTAGCAGCTTGGCGCTCCTGTTGATGCTCCTGCTGTTGGTGCTGCTGTTGCTCATGGTTCTGCTGCTGCCGCAGCTGGTCTTCATCCAAATCTGATGTCCAGGAGGAAAGGAATTAAATGGTCGCCATGCTTCTGGTATATGCCTCATTGAGGAAGTGCTTAGTCAAGGTGGGGAGAGGGGTTTCCCAGGAGGTCACACTGGAGATGGGTATCAGACTCCAAACTTCCACAACACTGAGTATGCCTGCTAAAAGTTCCCCCAGACCTGAAACAACAAAGTTCTGCCACCTGCAAATGATCATTGGTGAAAACTCCTTTGTAACGATGGAGCTGCAGCTGTTCGTAAGCAATCCACTTGTGAGGCCGCCAGGATTAGCTGGCGTGTTCCAGAGGAGGCGTGAGGGATGGGGGGAATGACTAAAAATTGGAAAGGCCTCTCAAAATGGGATTATAGAGGCTATTAAGTGGTTGTTAAGGGCCTTAAGGGCCTATCCCGCCTCTTGGAGGCGGGAGGGAAAGGGGGTTAGAAAACACGCTTTTGGGAAAATTGCTCGGAGGCGGGATGGAGGCGGGATGGGGTCTGCCCGCCATTTTTGGCGATTTTTAACAACTCACACGCCTCCAATCCCGCCTCCTCGGGCCTGGCAAAATCGAGCCCATAGGCTGGGAAATTGGTCTGGTTTGCGCCAGCTGTTAAGGCTGGTTTGGAAGAAAAAATGGCAACTGCCTCGCTTCTGCCCACTTCCAACCATTTCGGGCGGTTCGGCAACGCTGCCGTTGCCTGCGCTCGCTCCAGATATTTAGATGAGCCGATCGTGATGTCAATCAGTGTGCAACGCTGGTTTGATGCACGACCTGCCATTTTGGACGTTGCCGCTCCTTATAATGCCTTCTCCAAATCACGACCAGCTGAACATGCGTTCAACAGCAGGAAGGACGCCCCACCCATCACCACCTTACCCCCACCAACAATCACCAACAACTTGCAACTGACTTGCTTTTTCATTTCTACTGGCTCTGTGTAAGTTTTTTGCAACTGTTTGGAGCTTTCTACAGTTATTTAAAGTTGGTGAGGTGACAGGGAGTGTTGCTGCAAATGGAGAATGCCTTGCTTCTCATTTAAAGGGTTCTGTTCACACCACTTGCTCCCAGTCATAGGGGCTCTACTTGCAGTCCCCCTCGCGCTCGAGTATGACAGGGAGGTGGAGCAGAGGCAGAGGGAGGAAGAGAAGGGGCAGGAGGGCTTTCAGCAGGAGGCCTTACCCGCCTAGGGTCTTCCGAGAGCACTTCTCCTACCTGCAATTAAGTGAGGAGCAGTGTAATAGGAGGCTCTGCTTCCCCGTGGTGCAGGGCGCCATCGGCTGCACACATGGCTTTGCGGGCACTGCATACCAATCCTGAGATGTTCGGTAACTGCAAAGGCACATTCACTTAATGTGCAGTTGGTGTGCGACCACGCCCAGCGCATCATGATGGTGAATGCCTGCTATCCTGGCAGTCGTCATGATGCCTTCATCCTGTGCCAGTCTGGTGTCCCAGCAATCTTCCAACCGCCATGTCAAACCCAAGGGTGACTGCTCGGAGACAAGGGCTATCTGCTCTGCACCTGGCTGATGACTCCCCTTCGCAACCCCAACACTTCTGCAACGAGAGCCATGTTTCCCCCAGGAACCTCATCGAGCAGACCATCGGAGTGCTCAAGCAACGGTTCCGCTGCCTTGACTGCTCGGGAGGGGCCCTCCAATACATGCGGGTGTCCCATTTCGTGGTGGTGTGCTGCATGATCCACAACTTGGCCATCATGAGGGCGCAGCCCTTGCCACCATGGGCTCCGGGACCACCTCAGGAGGAGGAGGAGGAAGAGGAAGAGGATGAGGAAGAAGTGAGGAGGAAGGCAGTAGATCCTCGTTCCGGACGGGCTGCCCTTGAGCGTCTCATCAGACTCCGGTTCCAATGAATGAAACCCCAGATCCCCGTTGCTCACTACTTCCCCATCTTACCATCCCTCTGTAATGGAATATCACAGCGTCCTCCTGAGCACAATGCTGAAATGAGAGCCACAACAAAACAAACATTCCAAACATAATTAATAAATTTACCAAGTCCAAATCAAAACAACAACGTCAACTAATCACCCTTGTGCATTCCCTTAGTGTCTCCTTTTCCTGCTTTAGTGTGCCTATGAAGTGCTCCCCCAGTGGCTGCTGCATGGATGGTGGAAGGCTGCTGCGTTTCCGTGCGGGATACTTCAGATGGCCTTGCAGGATGACCTTGATCAGCTCTGGGCCTAGAAGGCCCGGCTGTAGACTGCACCACCTCGGCATGGGTAGCAGCAGTCTGGGCTGGCTGGATGACAGGCAGCAGCAAGTGTACTGGCGGAGTGGCAGTGGTGGGGGTAGGAATGCTGTCATCCTGAGAGAGGACAGCAGGTTCTTGCTCCCAGGAGCCACTGCCACTCCCCCTCCCCCGGGGCGGCGCCTCAACATTCCTAGCCATCTGTTGGAGGACAGATTGCTGGACTGCTGCGAGACCCTGCAAGCCCCTTTCCACACTCGTAAACCCAGCCACGATGGCAGAAGTCTGAGTTTCCACTGCAGCACTGAGACGTTGGGTCGCTTCCATCTGTGCTGCAATGGAAGCTGCAACATCGCCCATCGCACCCAGCATTATGGTTGGGTCCACAAGGTCTCTCATGGACTTGCCCATCATTTCCATCCTGGAAATCACGGGGTTTAAGCTCTGTGCCAAGCCCGTGCAATGTTGGAACCAGACTTCTCCATGCTCCTTTGACACTGACCAGATGTTTTCTGGCAGGCTTGCCATTGCATCAAGCATTTCTGTGTGCATGCCCATCACCCTTCTCTGCACTGTTGGAGGTGCCATCTTTCGGATGAGATGTTAAACCGAGATCTTGTCTGCTCTCTCACTTTTATGAGAATGATCCTATGGCACTATTTCGAAGAAGAGCAGGTGTCCTGGCCAATATTTATCCCTCAATCAACATTACTAAAAAAACACACAGATTATCTGGTCATTATCACATTGCTGCTTGTGGGACCTTGCTGTGCGCAAATTGGCTGCTGCGTTTCCTACATTACAACAGTGACTACATTTCAAAAGTACTTAATTGGCTGTAAAGCACTTCGAGACATCCTCAGGCCGTGAAAGGCGCTATAGAAATGCAAGGGGGAAAAATTCGGTTGCTTTGCACCTCCTGTTAGCGCCCTAAGAGGGCGCTAACGGGGCGCAAAGCAACTAGTGCCCGGGCGTGGCGCTGCCAACGTCTCCCACGAAATTGAGCGAGAGGTTAGCGGCGGTGGTAACCGTTAGCGCCCCGTGGCGCTGCGCCGCCGGCAATGACATCATTGCCGTGCGCAGCGCCCCGGCCGCGATCTTCGGTATCGGCCCCTGACTTACTGCCGGACGCTATGTCTGATGGGGTCAGGGGGGCCTACCTGCGGCCGGGGCGGCGCTAATTAAAGGCCGCCTGCCAGCACCTGCCCCCGTTGCCGTCCCCGGCCTCCTGACCCGCCCCCCCCCACCCCGTGGAGTGCCGGCTGCGCTCCGTGAGCCCGGCACTTCTTGAGTGCCGGGCTCTTTTGCCAGCACTCTGATCCCTGGTGGCCCAACTGGGCCCCGGGTCGCGCTGCGCTTGGCCCCTCCCCTTTAAGAAGGGGAGGAAGGCCTGCAGTACCGCGGCATGCAGCACCGCGATATTCCCTCGCAGCGCCCCAAGAGGGAGGTGGGGCGCTTCCAGTAGAGCCCTGCTTCCCTCTTGGGGTGCTACCAATGAATTTCGGCCGCGGGGGGGAGCGCTAATTTTTTCGCGGCGCTAAAAGTAGCGCCCTGGCAAAGTTAACGCCCCAAAGGGGGCGCGACTCAGTTTTTCCCCCCCAAGTCTTTCTTTCTTTTGATACACAACTTTACAAGGTAAAGTTAAAATAGACTGGGTAATGCCCATGTTTCAAAATAATGGACAAAGGATTAACAAATGAACGGATTAAGCAATCATTATTGTCACCAACAGTAATTTAAACCTCTTTAGCTCCTTTGAGGCTGTCAAAAAAGTTTATTTCTTTCGATTGGAAGTTAAAAATATCCACACAAAAGGTAGTGTAAATCATGAACTCTCTCCCCCAAAAGGTTGTGGATGGTGTGTCAATTAAAATTTTCAAGACCGAGATCGACAAATTTTCATTAGATAAGAGAATCAAGGGATACGGATCGAAGGCGGGTAAATTCATTGAGGTACTGATCATCCATAATCTAATTGAATGGTGGAACAGGCTCGAGGTGCTGAATGGCCTACTCCTGTTCCTGTGTTCCTATGCTCCTAAAAATTATTACACACTGGAATTATTACAAAAAGTGAAACGCATGAAAATAAGCTTCATTTTGTGCTTCTCTGGCAGTTAGAATTTAATATACTCTTACCCATTATTAATGTCACTTTTCATAGTTCTCCATGATGTTGATTGCTCCAATATAGGTGGTGAGGGCTCTTTCCCTGGTTGCTCAACGGTAAAAAAGGGACCTCAACATGTGTGCGAAAACAAACCGAAAAAAGCTACAGTATGTAACTGGACACTGCCACTCACATACACGCACAAACAAACTAATGGTCCACACTGCATGTCACAGTAATAAAATCCTAAATATGGGAATCCCAGTATAATTTGTTTAAATCAAGTAAACCTCACCAACAATTCTATCCCACTCTTCGGATGGAATTTTCCCGTTGCCGAATGTATGGGTTTGGGGGCGGATCGGCAGTTAAAACAAAAATTGCCGAAATTGTCAGCACATTGGGGAACACGCCGTCATCCTGCCAACTTCCGCATTTAACTCGGGCACGTTTGGAGGCGTGCCACGGACCCGATCGGGAGAGGCGGGTGACCTCATTCAAGTAATTAAATCCTTGTTGAGAGACCCTTAAGAGGGTTTTTAACACCAGCTTTTGGCTTTAACTTCAGGAGCACAGGTATCGCGCACCTCAGGATCCCCACCTGTGAAGGGGAGGCGGAAGCTCAGTGGCCATTGTGTGAGTCCCTTAATTGAGAGCTGGCAAAAACACATAAATACTCCCACATTACACCTGATTACTTGCCTAATGGAAAGGCTCTCGCTGACTCCATTTAGTGCAGAGATTTAGCTGTCAGCAGTTTGCAGGTCATTTCTGCAACCTCGGAAACCACTCTCCCCACATTGCCAGTCACTATCACTACATTGAGGGATTGGCCCGCTGATCTCCACTTTACCTGCCAGCTATTACATCAGCATGGGTGCCGCTTATGCTCTCTGACCTTGGACATCAGAATCGGACCAAGATGAGCCCCAACAACACCAGCCACACCAGCAGCAGCAGCCGCCTTCTCCTCAACAACCTGATGCTCCACAGGAGAGAGGGGGTCAGCGCAGGGCTGCACCACGCCGGAGGCGATACCCCCAACATAGGGTATACAGGCAGAGGGTGAGCTTCCTCAACATGACTGAGCAGCAGTGCTTCAGAAAGCTCAGGCTAACGTGCCAGGTCGTCACAGACATTTGTACCTTGCTGGAACAAGATCTGCTGCCCAGAGAACCTGGTGGACACGCCTTACCAGTGGCTGTCAGTCACCACCACCCTCAACTTCTTCGCCTCAGGCTCCTTCCAGGGATCTGCAGCAGACATTTGAGGGATCTCGCAGTCAGCCGCCCACAGATGCATCACCCAGGTGACCAATGCCATGTTTGACAAGTCAGCCACCTATGTCAACTTTGCCACTGATGAAGCCAGTGTTACTGAGCAGGCGCTCGGCTTTGCGGCTCTGGCTGGCTTCCCACAGCTGCAGGGCATCATCCACTACACACGTGACCAACAAGGCACCCCCTCATCACCCAGGAGTGTTTGTGAGCCGCAAGGGCTTCCACTCCCTCAATGTGCAGCTGGTCTGCAACCATAAAAAGATCATACATGTGTGCGCCAGATTCCCTGGCAGCTGTCATGACTCTTTCGTGCTGCGCCAGTCCACCCTCCCTCAGCTCTTTAAACCTCCGAACAAATTTACTGGCTGGCTGCTTGGAGACAAGGGCTATCCACTGAAGACATGGCTCATGACATCCCTGAGGCAGAGGAGCATTATAATGACAGCTACATGTCCACCAGATGTGTCATAGAGCAAGCAATCGACATGTTGAAGATGCGCTTCAGATGCCGAGAGATCTGGAGGAGCTCTTCAGTATGCACCAGCCAGGGTGTCCAGAATTGTCGTGGTCTGCTGCGCCCTGCACAATATAGCGCAGCAGTGAGGATTGGAGCTGCAGGAGGAGCAAGGCGCAGAGCGCACAGCCTCTTCAGAGGAGGAGGGAGGAGCAGGTGAAAGATGATGAGGAGGAGGAGGAACCCGAGGTGGAGATGGCACCAGCAAAGGCGCACATTGCTGCCCGGGAGGGCAAGGATGGCCTCATCATGGCCCTGTGTGTCAGCCAGTGGCTCAGTTGGTAGCACGCTCGCCTCTGAGTCAGAAGGTTGTGGGTTGAAGTCCCACTCCAGAGACTTGAGCACAAACATCTAAGCTGACACTCCAGTGCAGTGCTGAGGGAGCGCTGCATTGTCGGAGGTGCCGTCTTTCGGATGAGACGTTAAACCGAGGCCCTGTCTGCTCTCTCAGGTGGACGTCATGGCACTATTTTGAAGAAGAGCAGGGGAGTTATCCCCGGTGTCCTGGCTAATATTTATCCCTCAATCAACATAACAAAAACAGATTATTTGGTCATTATCACATTGCTGTTTGTGGGAGCTTGCTGAGCGCAAATTGGCTGCCGTGTTTCCTACATTGCAACAGTGACAACACTTCAAAATTACTTAATTAGCTGTAAAGCGCTTTGGGACGTCAGGTGGTCGTGAAAGGCGCTATATAAATGCAAGTCTTTTATTTACTTAACTTACTCCAATGCACCCACATGGCTACCACATGCTGTACTAAGTTCACCCCCCAACAACACCATAAAGCATCCCTACAATGACCAACTCATTCCTGTCAACCAAACACCCATTGCTCGAGGTTAAGTAATGTCTCACCATTCACTACAAGTGACAAAGCCACTTTCAAGGTAGCAGGCAAAAATGAACAAGACCGGAAAGTGGTGCAAAGAAATAAATTTATCTGTGTCATAAAAATAACTGAATCTTATCATTAACATTTGTTCCCACACCCATGTGCATACTCTTGTGCATCTACTTTTGTGTCTTTTTTCTTTTCCAAGCGCAACTCCTGTGGCTTCAGCAGAGGTAGAGGCAGGCTGCTCACTTCCCTGCTGTGACTGGTTAGACACTTTTGGCGGACGTCCTCTGGGTTTTAGAGCCTGTGAGGGCCCCGCCAAAGTCTGCTTCTCCTGTGACTGTGCAGGGGCAGACTCGGCCATCGGGATCCGAGGAAGCATGTGGAGCTCTGACTGAGGGGGAGACAACAGGGGAGAAGTAGGAGCACTTTGAGAAGAGCCCCCACTTCCATGTCCCCTCCCACCATCATCCCTCTCATGGGCCACCTACGCTTCCCTGCTAGCAAGGCGCTGGAGAGCACCTTGCTGCACAGCAGCGGGGCGATGAAGGCCCAAATCTACGTTTATATCCTTCCTAGAGAGGAGGTCTATGAGCTTCTGCCATCTGTTGTCCACTGCTAGCATGTGTTCATGTGAGTGGCGCAATTGCTGCTCCATGCAGGTGGCCATCCTTTCCATGGAACAGCACATCGTCGCCATCGCCTGCGACATGGTGGTGCTCATGTTGGAGATGGACTCCTCCATTCTCTGTACATTTGCAGACATCGTGGCTGCAAAAGATGCCAGAGCCTCAAGCAATTGTTGCTGCCCCTCTAGGATCACCCTCTTTCTCGATGGCCCCCGAGGCTCAGCGTCTGCATGCAGCTCAGCAGAGCTTGGAGCGTCCTGCGCCCTCTCACGAGGAGTCTCCACTACTGTCCCTGTCAACACCACCTGCTCTTGTTCACTTGTGATGTGAGAGACACCAGGTGACAACACTACTTTATCTCGCACAAGACCCACCGAGGTGTGAGTATCTGCGCTGGTGCTGGCTGCACTTGGGTCTGCTGACGGTGCACCCTCAGAGGCTGGAGCTTCCTCTGAGGAGTCGTCTTCCTCTTCCGGATGGACAGCGGGGAGGGGCACTTGTTGGACCTGTGGGAGAGTAAAGAGATGATTTAAAAATGTTATATTAAGAATGTGTTACGTTACCATTATGCACATGATGACAATTCATTGGCTGCTGACATCAATCACCTTATGAGTGACTGTTGTATGCCATGTGGCTGTATGAAATGTAATTCTGTCACCAGGTTGCTGGGATGTCCCCATCTCGCCGTCTCCCACCCCCAGCAGCTCTGTAACTCGAGATATCTCCAGGGCCTCCTCCACTGCTGGAGTCAGTTGAGTGAAGACTGGAGGGTCACCTCCGGTTCTCTGTCTCTCCCTATTGTTCTGGGCTCTCTTCTCCTGCAAGGAGGGAAAGAAGAGAACTTTGAGTGAGAGTGATTGAATGAGTGTAAGGAATGGATGGGCTACATCTGTAGAGGGTGGCTATGAGGGAGTGGCATGACATTGCCAAATGGCCTCCTTCTGTGGCGTTACTTGCTATGATTGCATTAAGAGGAGGGTGAGTGTCAGGGTTGGTTAGTCAGATGGGGATGTGAGTAGGTGCATAGACAGAGAGGGATGGGTGAACATGTAAGGTAGGTTGTTGTGAGGAGTGATGTGCAGGAGTAGACTTGGAAAGGCAGAGTGATGGGGTGGTGGTGACATCAAGGTGAAGGTGAGTGTGGCATTGCACTCACCTTTCTTGACCTCATGAGATCATTGAATCTTTTCCTGCACTGGATCCGTGTCTTCCTGACAACATCCTGCTGCTGACCTCCTCTGCAATCTCCAACCATGCTCTTTTTGTGTCTTTGAGTGGTCTTTTATGCCTATCAGCAGGGAAGAGGACCTCCCTGCGTGCTCTCACTACTTGCACCAGAACATGGAGGGATACATTGCTTAACCTTGGTGCGGCTCTGCCTTTGTGTATCCATGAGTGACACTTTTCTCAGCTTTGTAACAGTAGCCAGACCTCTGAAAATAACCTATCACACTCCATCAACCTTCAAATGAGATGTGTGCAAGGCTGCTTTAAATATTGGCGCTGGAAACGGGTCATCGATGACGTCATCAGAGCCGCTCCATTTAATTGGGCCAGGAAAGGCGCATGAGTCTTTTAATTGGGTCCATTAAGCTGAAGTCGCTCTGACAACACGCTGCTCAGAACATCGCGTTCCCGACCCGCTACGCGTCCCGCACGCACAAGATCCGACTCCAAGGTAAGGATTCCGGCCTTCATTTCCAAACCATGCCAATTCCGCCAGTGCACTAAAGCCAGTTAATTCATTCACACCAGGAAGCATCCTCTAACCAGTCATGAAAAATAAACCTTCATCTAAGGCAACAGCTGGACAAACTCCAGCAGGTTCCTTCGAGGAAAATTAAAACTTTTTAAAAGCTGCAATTTTAGCAGTTTATATTTTTTTAAATACATGTTAACTTTGTTGGGGACAAACTAAATAAAAACACCTGCAACTGAGAAGGTCAGAAACCAGTAGGTCAGCTTAAATCTTTCCTGCTTCAGGTGTGTGCATAACCAACAATGGGAGAACAAAATTAGTTTAGCAACCATCGATTCCACCCTCCAATTGGCTCATATCGACAAGCTCTAATCCTAGTTGGGGGGTGGGTGAGCTGATTTTTCTTGTAAATCACTGACAAGCTGACACAAGTTGAAAAGCTGACTGAAGCTGATGGTTGGTATGTTTGGTCATGTCAGTCCCATTGTGTCGGGTGCAGATAGTTCTATCTCCCACTCCTGGATGGCAGTTTCTGAGCTCCAAAACATTTCAAAAATCCAGCGCTTGTTGGGTAATTGCTCAGCTCAGTTGATGAGGCTTGACACGGTGGTGGTCAGTGACCGTGATTAGAATGACTGAATAGCAGAAGAATAGACTACTGCAAAAAAAAATACATGGGCAAAGCAAAGAAAGACTTGTATTAACATGGCACCTGATCACATTGCTGAAATATCTCCAAGTGCCCCACACAATGAATAACTTTTAGTGTGCAGTCAGGTAGGTACTTTGCATGGAGATATGTTTCAGCTGTTTTAAACAGCTTGAAAATCCTTTTCTCATTGCAGAAATTGTTGCTTTGTTTATTTTTTGAAAAATTAGTCACAAAGCTGAGTCATAAACTGAAACAATAGCACAATTTATAAAAATGGATTGTTTCATTCAACAAAACAGGAATCATGTTACCACTTCAGGCAAGTCCTTTGATTTGCCAAAAGTAATGTATTTCTCAAAGAGCCAAGATGGATTTAAGAAAAGCTAACTAAATCAATAGTCCATTCTATACCCATCATAGGGAACACATGTTTCAGAACAGCAAGGGGGTCTGTGAAAAGTACTTCAATCTGGTCATCTTTGCTCATAACATTTTACAAAAGGAATGAAATGCTGTATTTTAGAAGAATACATTTGATTGTTGAAGCATTACTATTGCTTTTTGAAAATAACTTTTTTTATAAGGAACAACTATCAGAATGAACAAAAAATAACAATATTCTAACAGTTGTATCTAGAAATATAAAGCTCATTTATGTAACTGCTGGGAATGTGGAGACAATCTGAATCAACAGCTGGCTCAAATGATTGTTCTTTATGGAAACCGGTGGCAATTGAAATAGGAGGTTAGCCTGCTGAACAATGCACAGCAACAAAGGGAACCTGACAATATTAGAGAAAAGCCAATAGACCTTTAACAGAGCATCTGCTCTTATATTTATGTTGTGTTTAGGGGACAAAACGTGGCAGCTGGATTCAATATGCACCTGCTAGACTAGCCAGTTTGGGTAATCCCCAAGGGATTTAGGCAAGTTTCAGCAAATTTTATTAAAATGTTAGGTTTGTGCAGCTAATAAAGGACCTGTTCAGATAACAGCTCTTCTTAGTGATGTAGCTCAATATTATACTAAACTCTTCCTCCTTTCAAAACTTTCACTTGTTATTGTACATCTTTGGCTGGTCAAAGTGCCCGAGGTAAATCCAAACTGATCTTAGGGAGTAGATTATGGTTTTTAAAACAAAGTGAATCAAAACACTAACTGGACTACCTTCCAAGTGTCTAGAAAAATGTTCACCCAATTCCCTTGGGGATTTTGGACAGTGAAATTGGGGCTTTGGCAATCTTTTTTTTAACCAATCTGAATCTTCCATGCCACATTTGATCAGAAATTATTTTTCACACAGTGTTAAAATTCAGTCAACTATTCGGGGTGGAGCCAATCAACTTAAGACTTGTGATTATCCAATATAACTATAGCCTTTTCTTACATTTGGGACCTAGGCCCATGCAAATCAGGTCTATAATACACTCTAAATAAAGGACAAGATTAGATTGGTCATTTTCCAACTTCCAGTAGAAATAATCAGGTGAACTAATGACCCTTTTATAAATTGCTTAGTTCCAAACCATCATAAATCTTGTCAGCACAATTCTGTCATTGTATCAATAGGAATGAGTATTTTTGCAGAATGTACTTGTGAAAATTTATGGGAAGGATAAATAATAATATTAGTGAAAGAGTACAATCCAAGCCACATACTGTACATCCCATAATGGAAGCAGGATCACAGAAATTCTTCAGATAACCACATGCCACATTGCACTGCCAAGTTGTGGCTGACCTATATTATTTTCATGTACAGTGCGAGAGAAGTACTCATTGTGGCCTGCACTGATCAGAACACACTGCTGTCCCACAGGAGCTCAATGGCAATTTTTTTTCTCACTCAACCAGTTTCCAAATATACTGGAGTCAATAAAGTATACGCACCTTGGATCCTTGGTGGTCTATTGGGAAGTAGACTATTACTGAGCTAGTGGTGATCATCATCCCATTCCCTGAAGTTGAACACATGTTTGTAAAAAGAAAGGCTTGCATTTCTCTCGCACCTTTCATGACCTCAGGACGTCACAAAGCACTTTAGAAAGAAAGACTTGCATTTATATAGCGCCTTTCACGACTACCGGACGTCTCAAAGCGCTTTACAGCCAATGAAGTACTTTTGAAGTGGGGTCACTGTTGTAATGTGGGAAACGCAGCAGCCAATTTGCGTACAGCAAGGTCCCACAAACAGCAACGTGATAATGACCAGATTATATGTTTTTACGATGTTGATTGAGGGATAAATATTGGCCAGGACACCGGGGATAACTCCCCTGCTCTTCTTCGAAATAGTGCCATGGGATCTTTTACGGTCTACCTGAGAGGTTTAATGTCTCATCCGAAATGGTCCAATGGGTTCACCAAACTTTCAGGTTTGAAGATGTCTATCAAGATCACGTTAGCTTCATGAATACCTAACTTTTAAAGCCTCTCCTCCCCAATGTGCAACCGTAAATGTATTTGACAAAATTTCTCAGGTTCAACATATGACTCAGGCACATTGGCTGCCTCTGCTCCAATATTTAAGTCTGGCACACACAAGATTACTGAGCGTGGTTCCCCCTTCCACAGCTTAAATGATCCCTGGATATGGACCATGTTATGTCCAAATAAACATTCCTATTGCAGTTTACTAGCTGCTTTTATTTCCAAAACCCTTCTGGAATATTCCTGTCAAAGAATAACAAAACTAATACGAGAGAAGTGTAATTGCTACAATGTGCTTACTCCCGTCAGTGGACCACCGCTATTCAGTTAACAATGTGCAATTACCATTATGTCCCTCCCACCCCCACCCTCAGAAATTATAGGTGAAAATAATCATCTCCAAGAATGAGCCTGATTAACAGCTAAGAAACATTAAGTAAAGAAATTCAGCAACTCGATCTTACAGTAACATGATAAAAAAAATAACCATAGCAACCTCCCGGTAGTACACAGGAGAGATGGGTTATGCCAACACTAGACACTACACTCATAACAATATACATCCAAATGGTTTGGAGGTTTCCTTGACCTTTGGAGATATTTTTGAGTAGGGTTGACATGGGTGAGCTGGGACTAATTTCAGGAGCAGTAGATGGTAACCTCTCAGGCTTGGTTTCAACACCGTCAGGTTTCACAACTTTATTCGGAGACTGACCTGGAAAGTTCACCCGCGGTGTCAGGAACACGAACAATGTCCTGTTTAGTTCGTTACATATGGGAATAGACGAAACATTTGATGCTTTGAAGAGCTGTAAAGCTACTTTCTTAGTATCAAATTGTTAACTCCTGAACCTGCATCATTAACGGTTGAATCATTTGTAGTATAAGCCTGTTCAGGATGAGTTTCACCCTTCGGAACAGTTTCTGTATTTGTTGTATTTCAGTATCATCAGGAACTCTTCCTCGCTCACTATGTGACTGAACATAGTTTGGTCTGGTTACACTTGTCAAGGACAACATAGTGGTTAGCACTGTTGCCTCACAGCGCCAGGGACCCGGGTTCGAATCCGGCCTAGGGTGACTGTCTGTGTGGAGTTTGCACATTCTCCCCGTGTCTGCGTGGGTTTCCTCCGGGTGCTCCGGTTTCCTCCCACAGTCCAAAGATGTGCGGGTTAGGTTGATTTGGCTATGATAAATTGACCCTTAGTGTTAGGGGGGATTAAATACGTGGGGTTACGGGGATAGGGTGGGATATGTGTCGGTGCAGGCTCGATGGGGCGAAATGGCCTCTATCTGCACTGTGGGGATTCTGTGATTCTGTGAACGTCACTGATTGCTGGCAAACCATCTGGTTTCTGGATACTGGCTGGTATGAACTGGCAAACAAAGAGACATTCCCAATCATATTGCTTCTTGCCCTCTGGATTGAGCAATTTTCACTGCTCTTCTTTGAAGCCACATACCAGACCGTTATCAGGGCTTTCTTTGATGCTGGTCTCGGTGCTTTTACTTTCAGAAATGTTCAACAACAACAATAACAACAACTTGTATTTATATAGCGCCTTTAACGTAGTAAAATGTCCCAAGGCGCTTCACAGGAGTATTAAAAGAAAAAAATTTGACACCGAGCCACATAAGGAATTAGGACAGATGAGAGATAGGTTTTAAGGAGCATCTTAAAGGAGGAAAGACAGGTAGCGAGGCCGAGAGGTTTAGGGAGGGAATTCCAGAACTTAGGTCCTAGGCAGCTGAAGGCATGGCCACCAATGGTTGAGTGATTATAATCAGGGATGCTCAAGAGGGCAGAATTTGAGGAGCGCAGATATCTCGGGGGGTTGTGTGGCTGAAGGAGATTACAGAGATTGGAAGGGGCGAGGCCATGGAGGGATTTGAAAACAAGGATGAGAATTTTGAAATCGAGGTGTTGCTTAACCGGGAGCCAATGTAGGTCAGCGAGCACAGGGGCTGATGGGTGAACGGGACTTGGTGCGAGTTACAACACGGGCAGCCGAGTTTTGGATGACCTCAAGCTTACATAGGGTAGAATGTGGGAGGCCAACCAGGAGTGCGTTGGAATAGTCAAGTCTAGCAGTAACAAAGGCATGGATGAGGGTTTCAGCAGCAGATGAACTGAGACAGGAGAGGAGACGGGCAATGTTACGGAGGTGGAAGTAGGTGGTCTTAGTTATGCCACGGATATGTGGTCGGAAGCTCATTTCAGGGTTAAATATGACACCAATTTAGCGAACAGTCTGATTTGGCCTCAGACAGATGCTAGGGAACGGAGTTTGTGGTGGGGCCCGAAGACAATGGCTTCGGTCTTCCCAATATTTAATTGGAGAAAATTTCTGCTCATCCAGAACTGGATATCGGACAAGCAATGTGTCAACTTAGAGACCGTGGAGGTTCCCTGAACCATTCTGTTCAGGTTTTCCCGCAGGCGCGATCAGACTTGCCCAGTCACTGTGGTCGATTTTCTCAATAAATTCCTCATACTCCATGCGACCTAATTCCACTGATACCCTTTCCTTTAAAGGGTACTGCATAGGGCTTTGCCCTCTCCTTCACATTAAGGTGTACCTGGATACCCTTTGCTATACCAAGTTTTGGATTGAACAAGAACTTGTACTCCTCCATGAGTATGTCCACGGGTCTTTGAGTGCTGATCTTCTTCATATTGAAGCAGTTCAATTCAGACAATGAAACCAATCTCGACCCATCAACGAGGGACCTTTGACATTAACTAAAATTACCAACACTTGTTTTGTTTGATTATCATATTTTACTTGAACAGTTATTTTTCCAAGGAATAGCAATCGTTATCCAGAATAACTTTTCAGCAAAATGTAGTTTTTTTGTAAGGTAATTTTCCAAATCTTTCTGTGATTCACTTTTGATGACATTATAGTTCCTGCAGCCCCAGTGTCCAATTGAGATTGATATTTAACACTTTCTATCCAGATGGGGGGCACATCTCCTGTTGCCCCTTTCATATTATGGAATATACAGGAAAATCCATCCCTTCATCTGACTCATCTTGTGGTACAGTTTTTCCTCAAGTTCCTCATTAGATTTCACATACTAGGCACTGGATTTTTGACTTTTCCTCTGTTGATTCCTCACAGCGTGATGATATGACTTTTCATATCTCTGCCTCCAATCTAGCAGCACCTACTGGCTTCCAGCAAGACATACCTAAATGGCCTGATTCCATGCAGTTATGACATTTAACCTTCTTACTAAAACATTGGTCTGGATGATTATTATTTTTATCACACTTCCAACATGGTTGAGTGACTCTGTTCACTCGAACTGTTGGTCCCTTTGGCCTGTAACTCGCTAGTATGCCTGGCAGAAGTCTCCATCCCAAGTGCTATTTCGCGTGAGTCCGTCTCCTACCGACAGTTTCCTCTGGATTGAGGTTTCCTCCAAACCGCAAAGTGGTCTCTCATTGCATCGTCGAGAACCCACCAAAATCACATGTTGCGAACAGTTCTGCCACAAACCGAGAAACATTTTCATCATCCCTTTGCCTCCTTTGGTTAAACTTGAACCATTCCCTGCAATAATGAGTGGCTTCGGGCTCAGATGTTCTTTGACCACTTGGACCTACTCCTAAGTTTTGTCTTTAGTCTGGGAAGGAGGTATCAAATTCCTAATCAATGCCTATGTTGTAGGCCCGCAGATAGCAAGTGAAACTGCTCTCTTTTTGCCTCTGTTTCAAGTTCATTTGCCTCAAAATAATACTTAAGTCGCTCTACATACTCATTCCAGTTCAACCCCATTCGACACTCTACGATTTTTCCAACTAATGTCGACGTGATAAAAATTCAGTGACAAAGTAAACTGCTAGCTAACGAACAAAGATGTTCAATGGTCAATCTTTTTTTTAAAAAGTGCTGTCTGAATAAACACTCATTAGTGTGATTATAACTAACTGCTTTTATTTCCAAGACCCTCAAACATTCCTGTCAACAAAAACAATGAGAGAAGTGTAATTGCTACAATGTGCTTACTCCCAGCAGGGGGCCATCTAGTGTCCAGTTAACAATATGCAAGTACCATACATATCAGACCAGAGATTAACTTGTCACCTCCATTAACAATCCAAAATTCCTAAAACAGAATACCATATTACCCAATCAATAATAAAAGAGATTTGCCGGTCTAAAGGTGCATCAAGATACGTAGGTGAAGATGCCCTGATAATTCTACTGGTACCCTATCACACAGCTTTGTGAAAGCATGTGATGCACTTGTACATTGTTGCACAGTACAAAACTAAGCTACATGAACAAATGAAATAATAAATCATTGCCACTCCCTTTGCAGGCGCTTTGTGTCCTCCTCACTAAAGGCTTACCTTCACACCTTTTTTAAAAATTCGTTTATGGGATGTGGGTGTTGCTGGCAAGGCCAGCATTTATTGCCCATCTCTAGCTTTGTATCATCAGCAAACTTGGATACATTGCACTCGGTCCCTTCATCTAAGTCATTAATATAGATTGTAATTGTCTGAGGCCCAAGCACGGATCCTTGCTGCACCCCACTAGTTACAGCCTGCCAACCGGAAAATTATCCGTTTATCCCTACTCTGTTTTCTGTCCTTTAACCAATCCTCCATCCATGCTAATATATTACCCCCAACCCCATGAACCCTTATCTTGCGTAATAACTTTTTATGTGGCACCTTATCGAATGCCTTTTAGAAATCCAAATATACTACATCCACTGGTTCCCCTTTATCTACCCTGCTAGTTACATCCTCAAAAAACTCTAAATATGTTAAACACGATTTCCCTTTCATAAAACCATATTGACTCTGCCTAATCATATTATTATTTTCTAAGTGCCCTGTTACCACTTTCTTAATAATGGATTCCTGCATTTTCCCAACGACTGAGGTCAGCTAACTGGCCTGTAGTTCCCTGTTTTCTCTCTCCCTCCTTTCTTGAATAGCAGGGGTTACATTTGCGACCTTCCAATCCACTGGGACGGTTCTAGAATCTAGGGAATTTTGGAAGATCAGAACCAATGCATCCATTATCTCTGCAGCCACCTCTTTTAGAATCCTAGGATGTAGGCCATCAGGTCCAGGGGATTTGTCGGCTTTTAGTCCCATTAGTTTCTTAAGTATTTTTTCTACTGATCTTAATTACTTTAAGTTCCTCACTCTCATTAGCCCCTTGGTTCCCCACTATTTTGGTATACTTTTTGTATCTTCTACTGTTAAGACAGATACAAAATAAAAGTCTCTGCCATTTCCTTATTCCCCATTATAATTTCTCCTGTCTCAGCATCTACGGGGCCACCACTTACTTTTGCTACTCTCTTCCTTTTTACATACTTGTAAAAGCTCCCAAAGCACTTTACAGTTAATGAAGTACTTTTGAAGTGCAGTCACTGTTGTAGGACCCGCGGCAGCCAATTTACGCACAGCAAGGTCCCACAAGCAACAATGAACCTTCTGACTGTGCTCACAATTTGAGTAATACGTACATTGCACTGATGCAAAAAGGCACCACCGCCAGCCCGTCTTCACTAAATTCAATCCTATGAGGATAATAATTCTGATCAGTGAACCTCATGTACGAATGTGATCACGTACAATCCTGTGAGCACTATGTAAGCACTTATTGGTTTATTTTAATGGGTTTAAAACATTGTACAGGCACATTTAAGTTTCCATAAGAGAACCTTTTTGATCCGAATTTCTACCCTATGGTCTTTCCCGAAGACATCTGGGATTTTAAATGCTGAATTCCATTGCACAAATAATGAGAATAGTGTTGATGCCTGAACATGACCTTTGGATAACAACACTGACATTGAAACTACCCTTCATTTCAATATGTCAAACATGCCTCACTATACAGAACAAACACTTGCTAGTTGTTAACTAAAGCAAACTTATTAAAGTAGAATTACCGACCAGTCATGGAGGATATTCATTTCTGTATTACTGTTAGGAAACAAGAAAGGAATAAAGTTGCTGACATCAAGAGTTTTAAACAAACAGCAGAATGGAATAAATGTAAAATGCTGATTTAAGAAAAGCATAAGTTATGACCTTATCATGTCAGCAACAGTCGATGCATTTAGCTTGAGGCTACAGTCTAGCAGGTGTAGTCTGGTTATTTTGATGTTTGTGGATATAAAATGGTGTCTTATTTAGCCCGGAGTTACAACATCTGGCATGAAAACATTCCTCTGACCAGGCTTTGCAAAAAAAAAGAAACTATTAACAGCTTAATTGTCCCTTGACATGTCACAAGAATACCTCTGACAGAACTGCCTGATAAATGAGGAGATACCTGACCAAGGACCTGCTGGTACACGCATCAACACTGCTGTGAGGAAAACAAGAGTCGTTTAAAAAGTTACAATAACTGAAGTTAAGATAACAAAAAAAAAATGACCTTCTGGGCCGAAAACTAAATGTAAATGGTTGCACTGCATTTCTGTGTTTTGTGATGAACAAGGCGTCTTAATTTTGTTATTAGAATGGGTAAATCCTCGAACAAGCAGACAGTCTGCATCATAAAGGACACCCGACAGGCTCGTTGGTCCAGACATGGAATACTTGAACCATTTGAAGGATGTGGGGTAGGAGCTGTGGGCGATGGGGCGAGAGGTATGGCTGAAACCCTTAAGCCTCATTCTTTGGGTGCAGTTTGCCACTTTTCCCACTTTAAAAAAAAAACTCTTGTCTGGCATTTCTGAAAACATATTCATAGTGGAACTTGAATGGCGTTAAGTACCCACTGCACATTATTGTGTACTTTCTACCCATAAATGAAAATGGCACATCAAACCGTAGAAGTTTCTAAAAGTCAAACGACAAACAATAAAAATGCGACAAATGGCAGCAGCGTTCTAAGCCACTGTGCAACTGTCCCCCAAAATCTGTGTACTTAACCCCGTGGTGTAATTGGCTCCTCAGCCTGTGTAATCGTTTCCACAATCAGTGCAACTGGCCCCACAACCCCTCATGTGGAAAAATCCTGATCACAACCTTGCTGTTCAGATGGTACAGTTCTTGAAAGGAAGGAAAAAAGCTGGAGGGTGAATTGAGGGCTGCTCTTCCGTAAATGCTGCTCGCCAACTACGCAGAATGAACAAGGGGATATAATCCAGAACAAAGGGGATATAATCTTAAAATTGGAGCTAGGCCACTTGGGAGTGAAGTCAGGCAGCACGTTTTCCACACAAAGGATAGTGGAAATCCGGAACTCACTGCCCCAAAAGGCCGTGGATGCTGGGTCAATTGAAATTTTCAAGACTGAGATCGTGAAGGTGGGGTTGAGGTACAGAGCAGCCATGATCTAACTGAATGGCAAGGGAAGCTAGAGGGGCTGAATGGCCTATTTCTGTTCTTATAAGTCTAAGTATATATATTTTTAAAGTAGATATCCTTGCCATTAGGTGGGTGACTGCAAGCTGGAGACAGTGAAATGTAGGGCAGTGTTCCTGCCATTATTATTGCGAAACCTAGGTACAGAGCCAAGGCCCAACATATAAGATACCACCAAGTTTGAAAAAGTTAGAAGAGCAGACAAGGTAAATCAGAAAGTCGCGATTAGACCTAAAGATTTTAGCTGAATGATAAGATTGGAGGTAGGGAGTTCCACAATTTGAGACCCTGGGAAAGAATGAATTAGAGGTGAAAGCAGTGCAATGATTTTTGATTTCAACACAAGAGGATGAGGTATAGAATTGCAGATTTGCAGCTTAGGAGGAAGAAAAGGAAACACTGATCATGTGTTTAAAGCTTCAACCAACAGGGCCGAATCTCCAATATAGCCCCTTTCCAACAGATTTGGGTAGTTAGGCCTCGACATCCTTGGCACTGAACTCCTTAATTCCACAGGAGTCGAAGTCTTCTGTGTATTGGACGCTGCACTACCAGCATATGCTGGCCACATTAATGGGTTAGAAAGTATGTATATGCATTATAATTGGTCCCGTGATGAATTTTCCATGCTGTTCTGCAGTGTCATTGAGTGCCTATATAAAACTGGGATGTAATTTGTGACTTTGATAAGGGCCGTTTCAGTGCTGTGGCAGGGGCGGAAACCTGATTGGAGGGATTCAAACATGGAGTTGCGGGAAAGATGGACACGTATTTGGGAGGCAACAACACCTCGAAGAACTTTGGAGAGGAAAGGGCGGTTGGAGATGGATTGCTAGTTTGCAAGGACAGAGAGGTCAATGGTGTTTTTTTTTAATGAAGGGGGTGATGACGGCAAATTTGACACCAAGCTGGACAGTACCTGAGGAGAGAGAACCAGCAACAATATCAGTTAACATGGGGGCCAGGAAGGGGAGTTGGATGGTCAGCAGTTTGGTGGGAATAGGGTCGAGGGAGCTGGAGGTGGGTCTCACGGACAAGGTGAGCTTGGAGAGGGCATGAGGGGAGATAGGAGAGAAACTACAGAAAGAATCAATACCAACTTGTTCCTTGAGCCATCCTTTTTGGTTTCTGCCAGCACCTATGTGCCCTGGGCCTATGCTCCATTAGCCCCTCTCTCTATGTGTGCTCAGGCTTGGTCCAGTGGCTGTGGAACATGGCTTTATTCCCACTCTGAAATGAGCTTTTTAACCTCACATCTGGTCAGCTGCCAAGACCACATTCTTCTCCAGCTGCGTGTCCCTGCCCACACACTCCGTCCCTATGACTCTGCTTCACTGCTCTGCCAGAGGATGATCCTTCAGTCACTATGCCTTGTTCTCTGGAATTCTTTCCCGAACCACTTGGCTTTGCTACCTTGCCCACAAACATCCTCGTTTCCTGCTCGGTATTCACCACTCCCCTTTTAAAGTGCACCGAGACATTTCTTTTATGTGGGGAACACTATATAAACGCAAGTAATTGTTGAGGGATTGCAAAGTGAGCTAAATGTTTTTTTTTAGGTATAAGCACACCTGAGGTGCTGATCTTATTTGTGCCCTGAAGATTTGAATCACGGCCTACACTGCCACCTATGGGTCATTTCGATAACTTACCGAACACGTTGGCAGTACACTATTATCTCTCAAGTGCTGAAAATACTTTGCAGCATCCTGTCTCTGCACTTTCTCAGTTATGTATATATTTGTAAAATCTTCCTTTCTTGCCACTGAATTTTGCCTTGCGGAGTTCTATCTTCCATTAAAGCTGACAAACTTTGCCCCGTAGTCTTAAATCGTGTGACAGCAGTTTGTGTTGAAAATCTGAATTAAAGCTGCCTTGCATCATTTAGTGCACATTCACACTGGACGGAATTTCGCTGCAATCCATGGCCACTATGAAATGATACTTTCCAATGGGACAGACTAACTCCGAGGTTAATTGTAAACCTTCCAATACATCAGCTTAAAATGAATAGATGACCCCTAGTGTTAATGGCACAACCTTCAACCGCTGTTTAGTTTTGCTAGTTTTCTACCCCTACCCTCTGAAAACATTGCCAATTGCTGGGGTACAGATGAACTACACCAACAGCCAAATTGCCCCATTCTTTATTGAAGCTACACTGTGAGGGTCAACAGTCTATTTAGCCACAAGACCAGCCCTGTCCTCATCCAATATCCACAGGCCCACTTTTTCAGCAGGCTACTGCTCAGGAGCAGGAAGACTGGTTGATTTATTTCCTTTTCCTAGTCTAAGGGGACTGAGGCCAACTGAAACGCTCCTCATTGGCTTGCCAGATTGAGATTAGCTAACCCGGCCCAGAATTTAGGATTTATGGCTTAATGATACAGTGCACGGTGCATTCACCCACAAGGTCATCAAGGGGAGCTGTCATGACAAAAAGGAATTTTCACATATTCTGAAATTTATGCATAACATAGGAGCTCCCTCCCACAAAAAGCAGTAGATGGTAGCTCAATTAATACATTTAAATCTGAGATCAATAGATTTTTGCTAGCCAAGGGTATTAAGAGATATGGAGCAAAGGTGGCTGGTTGGAGTTAGGATACAGATCGGCCATGATCTAATTGAATGGCGGAACAGGCTCAAGGGGCTGAATGTTCTACTCCTGTTCCTATGTTTAGCATAGGGAGAGTGTAAATACAGCATGATGAATTTACATACACAAATACAGTTATAAATGTAGACATAGGAATTTATAAATAGCAAATGTTGACACAAAAATGCGACAACAGGGAGTAAGGTTTTGTAGACAGGAAGTGAGAGTATTAAGATAGATAGATAGATAAATAGATAGATAGATACTATGAAACTATTTTTCTACGTTACCAATATATTTTTAATTGAAAACTTTTTACATGTGTAATGAGCTACCTCCTCTCTCCTCATCATAAATAATCATTTGTAGAGTTGGGAGATGGGCAAACTGACCCAACAGCACCAGTTCTTGGGTTTGGCTGACCAAATTTCAAATCATATTTGAGTATGCCTCCACTCACGTGACTTCCTCAATCACCCATTGGAATGAGAGTGACATTTCCAGCTTTATGTAAACATTCAAACATTTATTTCTGAACAAGTCAAGCAAACGAGAAAAGACAAGTTTTTGCTGAAAACACATGTGCGAGACAATTAATGGACACTTTATCAATGGGAATACTAAGAGTAACATTTGGTCAGGTACAACAGAATTCCTTACACAGTTTGTTGAAAACGCAGATGGTTTATAGAAACACTTCATAATGTGGCCATTGCCCGAGAGGCACAATACCTAGAAAGTGCTGCAAACCGATTTTTTATTCGATTGGCAGTCTTTTAAGCAAAAGCATTTCCCTCTATGTAACCAATTGCCATGACCCTTTGTTTTTTTTTAAATTGATGAGTAATTAGTTTGTGCAATCGAATGACTGTTATATCTCCCCTTGCACAGAAAGACCTCGGCCCAGATTTTACTGTAGTCGGGCATCTAGGCGCCTGCCGTTAGATGGCCTTACTCGTGCATGTTTAGGTTTTTTAATTTTTTGCGTGGCAAGTTGCTGAAAGTGCGAGCAGATAACGACGAAGTGAGGGAAACAGGGCATCTGGGACCTGAGTGAACAGGCAAGCAACAGTGTCCCCTTAATTGAGGAGATTCAAGGATTGTGAAATTAACAGCACAAAGACTGAGAAGGAGTGTAAATTAGAGTGGGTGAATTCAATGTCAAATCAGGTACAGATAGAGAAATAAAGAGAGGGAAAGAAAGGTTGGATTGAGAGAGAGAGAAAAAGCGACAGAAAGGAAAAGTAAGAATTAAAAAAAGACATTTTTAAAATCTCCAACAACAATTAATACCTGAAGGATTGAGATTCCACACTTGTAATAGTTCATTTTCAGTGGCAGAGAGATTGTTTGGCAGTAATTAACAATTATCATGTAGTTAAATGGGTACTTACACTTGTAATGACAAGACTTAAACTTTCTGTGGCGAGTTTAGTTTGTATTTACCGCGCAAATACAGCAACTTCACGCCATTCATTTCAATGGTGAGTCAGACCGAGAGATGGCAGCCTAGAAATTCATCTCGGGCAGTGACAAAACAGGCAGTATCAGATCCGATACTGCCTCTTTTGCGCCACTGCCCGAGACGAATTTCTAGGCCGGCGTTTTCGCAAAGCTAACGGGAGCAACGCAACTCGGACAGCAACTTTTGAAAATTGGCAATGAACTGCGCATCTGCTCCTTGCCTGAAGTCGCTGTAACATTTACACATAAATAACGGTGAGTGCCATTAGCCTCAGCGTTATTTTGACAGCAAAATCTGGCCCCTAGTCTCATGGAGCTTAATGGGCAAGTTTTACAACCTTATCACCTAATGCAAACCAGCTGTTAGTAATGATACTCATTTAGGAGCCCTAACAACACCCGATACTGCCAATTAACAGCATATTCTTTACATGTTCAGATAAAGGGAACATTTTGTTTACCAGAAGGCTGTTTACTTTAAGTGCCTTCCAATGTAATGCTATAGCAATGTGTAATCAGAAATATTTGGCATCCAAATCTGAAATTCCTGTTATATTTTGCCCAAGAGGCTGGCAGAATATGAATCCAGTGTAGGCTTCAAAGCAACATTTTTACAAGAAATTCAGAAGGGCAATGTTCAGAAAGGAAGCTTTAATAGCAACATCTGCAACTGAAACTCTTCAAAGAGCAATACTAAGGTACCGATTACAGTTGACTAAAATTCCGCCCATGTCATTCTTATGAAAGAGCATTATAAATCGTTTTAAACTGTCAGATTAATCAGACTGCCTCTGTGCCAGTTCCATGAGAAAGCCTATATTTAAAATGTATTTTGCATAAAAAAAGTAGAACACTAAATTTCTTCAAGCTCTTCAGAACTACAGATTGTTCCACATTATTTTATTTTTTCATTAAGGTGGTGGTGTCTGGCACAGTGCATTGGCACCATTATGGATTGTCCTACAGATTGGCATGGTGTGGGTACGTGCTTGCGATACCCCATCGGATTGATTTCTCAGTCTCTGCCATGCCACCAGGGCAAAGTTATGAGCAGGAGCCAAAGATTGAGGGAGAGCCAGAGGTTGAGTCATCTCGAGCCACTCTTACAAATCTCCCAGCAACTGAGGAGACGGGCATTGGCAAGGGACTGGAGAATGGTATATGACTGGGGGAGAAAAATAAGATGGTTTGATAGTTGTTCAGCACCTAGCTGCACATCACATTGTCCCCAGCCAGGACAGAGCTCTGCACAACCAATGTTAGGTGGCAGGTATAGAGCTCCACTACTTCAGGCAGCTAATTTTTAACATTGGAAACCTAATGGAGCTTTTCTTATTTCAAAGCATTAAAAATATTCCAGTTATTTTCATAATTTCCTGCCCGGAAACTATTCATTCTGGGCTGGAGTGATATAACTGCTGATGCCGCACATTCGGTTTGACAGCGCAGAAGTGGTCAGGGGGTTGAGGGGAATTGGCAAGATAAAATTTCAGTAGTGATTTTATTTTATTTGAAATGTTCCTGAAAAGATGACTGATCAGAAGTTCCTTTCTGATGTATCAAATCTGTTGAAACTGTTTTCTATTGATGAAAAATGTCTTTCTTTGATCATGAAAGTATCAACACACCTCTCCTGAATTAGACAAAAGTAGCGCCAATTTGTAAACCATTTTGTTCCCGTAGTTTTCTCACACGGACTAATTAGTTCCTAATATGGTACACATTCAATATCCTAATGTGCGCAGTACTCCGAACGTATTCTGTACATTCCAAAGTCATTGCTGCTCAGTATCTCAACTGATCTAGAACAGTTTCATTAAAAAGTGATAGCAAAATGTATTTTTATTTTTCTTCTCTTTACTCTGGAGTTCTTTTGGGTTAACTGGCAAGCTGACTGACAATAGACAAAACTCAGTTGTCAGGGCTGAGCGTTAATCCAATTTGCATTAATTTTACCAATAGTTTGGTGTCAAATTGCTGTTTAAGCCAAGAATGCCAAGGCAGCAATTTTCAAAGTGAACAGAATGTTAACTGAGGATATCTTATATGGATTATCCCAAGGTTTGGACTTCAACAAAATAATCTCATTTTAATGTATGACAAAGGTGTTTTGCTAGTGTATGCATATAATGTAAACAGAAGGTGTATCAAAATATAGATCTAGTTCACACTGACTTTACATTACAATGTAACAAGGAAAATCCTTAAAGATTTAACCTGACATTGGGATATCTTCTGGGTAATTGCAAATGTATATTTTAGATTGTCTACTGTGAGGTCATCCACTTTGGACCTAAGAAAAAGATCAGAGTATTTTCTAAATGATAAGAAGATAGGGACAGTGTGGAGCAGAAAGATTTAGGGATTCAAGTACAGAAATCCCTAAAATCTAGAGGACAGGTACAAAAAAATTAAAATTAATGGAATGTTGGCCTTTACCTCAAGGGGGCTGGAATACAAAGGGATGGAATTAATGCTACAGTTATATAAGCTCTGGTTAGTCCTTATTTAGAGTACTTCTGGGCACTGCACCTCAGGAAGGATATATTGGCCTTGGAGAGGGTGCAGCGCAGATTCACCAGAATGATACCGTGGCTAAAAGGGTTAAATTATGAGGACAGGTTGCATAGATTGGGCTTATATTCTATTGAGTATAGAAGATTAAGCGGTGATATAATTGAGGTATTTAAGATGATTAAAGGATTTGATAGAGTATATAGAGAGAAACTAGTTCCTCTGGTGGGGGAGTCAACTTAAAATATTAGCTAGGCCCTTCAGGGTTGATGTCAGGAAGCACTTCTTCACTCAAAGGATAGTGGAAATCTGCAACATTCTCCCCCCAAAAAGCTGTTGAAGCTATGGTCAATTGAAAATGTTAAAACTGAGATTGATAGATTTTTGTTCGGCAAGGGTATTAAGGGTTACGGAACCAATGCGGGTAGATAGAGTGAAGATACAGATCAGCCATGATCTATTTGAATTGGAGAACAGGCTTGAGTGTCTGAATGGCCTACTCCTGTTCCTATAGGAATTGATATTGATTGGTGTTAATTATTCATTAATCCACCCACAAGCTTTCATCCAGTTCCTTTTCAGTGAGGGTTATGTTTCGATTGCAAAATGGGAATAGAATTTAGGAATATCACCCAATTCCAGAATGCCACGTCCCTGTAACCATGAGTGTCTAATTCTGATCAAAACATGCAGCACGAGTCTGGTTGTGATCTTGCTGAATGATTTAATATAAACCAGATTACCTTAAAAATAGTGCATGCTCTTTAGACCAGAGGCTGTAAAAGAAACTAGTGAAAAGTAGAGGTAAATCAGAAATAACTTTTCACTCACAGGGAGAGAAATGTCTGGAATAATCTGCCATTGAGGGTAGTTGAGATGCAGACTTTAGAGACATCAAAATGCAGTTGGATGTTACACTGGATGAATTAGGTTAACAGAGAGATTAACTTTGGCAGAATGAATAAAGATAAGTGCTATAATCTTAAAATACATCACAAGTTCAACACTCATTCACATCATTAGATGACTCCATGAACACAGGAAGTTGCATCATTGGATAAGTAACCACATGACTTAGCTTTAAATGAGTCATTGACTGGTGTCAGCTAATCTTTGAGTGTCACCTAGACAGTGAGTAATCTACCTTGTGATATCACACAGCAACATGTGTTTGTTTAACTAAAGCTTTTGGGGGCGAAATTCCCAGCATTAGCACCTCCAGTGGGAGGTGCTAACGGGGCGCAAATGGCCTTTCACCGCCCCCCCGCCCCCCCCACCCACCCACCGAGGCGCTAACCGCAGCGCCCTGGTAGCACCTCGGGAGAAAAATTCCCCCTCGCGCCCCGCAGCAGCGCTGGGCGATGTTACCGACTGCTGCAGGGGTCGCGAACAGTGAGGCCGGCCGCTCGCAGGGCGCCATTTAAAGGCGCGGTGGTCGGCCGACATGAAAAAAATTGCCGATTTAAAAAAATAAATAAAAAATTTCTGAGCACCGGACGCGGGCTGAGTGCCGCGATCAGTCAGCCCGACACTCAGCTTGAGTGCTGGGCTGATCGCGAGGCACTCCCGCACCCCGGTGCTCCTTCAGATGCTAAAAACAATGCAGAGCTCGCAGCGGAGAGCCCTTCCCTTTAATTGAGGCAAGAGCCCCTGCAATGCGGCAGCGCCGCACGTGGCACTACTGAGTACATCGCCCCGGATTGAGACATTCCCCGCCTTGCGCCCCAAGAGGCAAGTGGAGTGCTTGATTTAGCGCTCAACTTCCCTCTTGGAGCAAAAAATGGGAATTTCTCAAATGTTTGAAAAGGTTAGCACCTGGCGCTAACTTTTCAAACATTTTTGACTTAACGTCCCAAATGGCCCTCTAGGGGAATTTCTCCCCCTTACTGTCAATGTTAATGTAATTAAGGAAAAGTAGACATTAGAATGTTCACTGGAGGAATAAATGTTCTCTTAACTCTTCCTGTAAATATGGTCAATATGAACATTTTGATTCCAAGCACAATTGCCAGTTTTACTGATAACCATAAAAAAAATCAAATGCACCCCCATAGTCACTGCCTATTAAAATGCATATAGAAATATCCTTTTTCACAAAAAATGTCCTGTTTCATGATACACCACATTCTTTAAAGTGATTTATACATGAAAGTGCATTGTTAATTAATACTCAATGTTCCAAGTTGTCAGCTAAACAGCTGTCTACCATAAATATAACTTTTATTAAACTACCTTTACAAGGAACGTGGATGAACAATTGACCAAGCGACCTTGGTTACTTTGAATCCTGCCCATGAACACATTACTTGTGCAGAGAAATGTGTGTAACCTTTCACAAGCTGAAGATCAACACAGCTACACAAAGCAATAGAGCTAAACTCATTTCAATGTCAACTGAGCTTTTACTTTTAGCAATAATTGGATTGCGCACAACTGAAAGCTGAATTATAATATGGCGAACCAATAAAAATGGAACTGTAAGATTTATAATTTTTATAAAGCGCAAGAGAGCAATTGTTTAGAGGCAAGCTTTTGAAATTCAAGCTTCAGATACAATTTGGGTCATGAAATTTGAGCACTTTGAGTTTATTATTGGTGAATTGTTCCAATGGGCGACACAACAAGGTCACATTACAGCTGGGCTTCCCGCATCCAATTTTCAATTGTTAATCCTCAGTATGCATTTTACATTGTTGTTTAATCATTTATTTTGTAAAAATAAGATTCCTCAATGACAACAAAATAAACTTTAGCAACAGTACTTACTATTTCAGCTTGTGAAGTACAAAGCCACATTCTGATACTTGTAACTTTCGGCCTTGTTTGCCACTGAATGACACTTCTAAACAAATGAGTTTTGTGTTACATTGGCAACTGAAATTTTATTTAGGTTTCATTCCAATTAACTTACTTCTGTAACTAAAAAAAACCCACAGTGATTAAGTGGCAGAGGCAATTTGTGTACTCAATGAATATTTTTAACATGAACATTGATTGACTAAAATCTGTGCGATAGCAAAAAATTGTCATTCACATGTGATCTATTTAGAATATATGCCTACCATAAAATTGTGTGCTGTAGTATATAGAGTTGGGCTATGTAATATAAATTTCAGCGAATTCAGGGCTGTAACAACATACCAGACATATGATGCTTCAGCAGCCTAAAAGAAACTTCATTTATTTATCTATAGACCAAGGTGATTTTGATGAAAACAATCTTGATTCAGGAATCCCAATCCTAAGAAGCCACATTGAAAATAGGAATACTACCTGGTGCAGCTTCTTCCTTAAGCAAGGCTTTCGCTGCCGTATTAGGGTTACAGCGGGAGTCTGCACACTTCAGGAATTTAAAAGGTTAACTGCTGTAATTAACTTGCATGATTCACAATCCACTTGCAGCCCAGGTTATTCATTAACCAGTTCATTACACTGTCAATGTGAAGTTCTAAAAACCTGCTTTCAATTAAACCGAGGGCAGGCACATTTAGCTTTAAATTGTTCGCTATTTCGCATAAAGGGTGCGTACCACTGAAATGTAGAAACAAAACAGCTGCACCAGGAGTAGCTGGTTTTCAGAAGGTTACATTTACAAGGAGGTGCCAATTACCGACTTACACCTGGAAGTGCTCAGTGGACTTCTAGAAGTACACCAAAAAAAACATCAAGCATGTTCACTTTCACACAAAAACACAAAGCAAAAACATAGAACAAAAGGATGGAAAAGACAAATAAATTGAGAGGTGAGCTGTGAATGCAGTATTAAAATATATAAGATGTTTTATTCCATTGAGGACTGCTGCACCAAATCTACACCACATTTAAGAAAAAAAACAGAATCAATTTACAGCCCGTCTCTAAAACAATTAAAAAGTGTTTGCAAGGTCTACTGACTTTGTTTTTAATAAAACTGAGCAATATTTAAGATCATATCACAGTGGGATTTTAGAGAAATAAATGGTGTGATAATTTTATCATCATGGAGTGCAACAAGTACAAATGTGCTAAGTTATTAGAGTTAGAGTGAATGTACCCAGATGTTTTATGCTTGAATAGGGGGCCTGGAGCTGATTAAAATATAGGGTTTAACTTAAGACCTATTCCAGCATCTGACACATTTCAGCACTTATTAGAAGCTTTGGGTTGCTATTAATTTCTCTGAAATTTCAATTATGTTCTAAAATAAACTTGCATGGTGCTATTTCTGATATTCTGCGAATGCAAGTTTTTGAACCCTCCTCTCTGGCCTAATAAGAGTGCATCTTAATATAAACTGAACCCAGCCTATATTTTCAGGAGAGAAAATATTTCATTTTATTGATGTATTCAGCTTGCAATGGTTATTATTGTAACAGTGTTTCATAAATATATTTTGTTTAATGGTCTGTTCAACTAAACAGTCTATTTGATTCAAAGCTAGGACCATAATAGACTGTAGGTTTATTACAACACTGTAGAGATCTCAGAATGCTTATGAAACAATTACACATTCTATATAGTTGCCAAATTCTTCTGGATTCTCTGGAAAAGAAGTTAAAGGAGAAAAATTAGTGCTTACACCACTAGAATTTTCCTACATCCTTTCACATTTGGCAACATACAAAGCTTGTAGGCTTGAATTTTTGGGGCTTTGTTATTTGGGTGGTTAAATCCTAAATCCTTTAGATTGTCATTGACCCAAAATTTGGCTTCAAAGAGCCAACCTAATTGAGCAATTCCAAAGTTCAGATTAGATTTCAGACTCAGACCACCAGAATGGCAACTGAAATTGAAGTCAAACCTAAAATGTCTTGGGCCAAGAACCTGCTTCATTTAAAGGTTCCTGCTAGAGAGGCTGAGTAACGCAGCGGGTCAGCACACTGCCCTTTCCCCTCTAGAAACTGGGTTCAATCCAGCTCAGATCAGTGGAATAAATCAGCTCTGGTTGTAATTGTTTGGGCGCTCGCAACCTAGTTCTGAATTGGAGCAGCTCTGCAGTACAAAGCTATGCACAATTTGGCACCAAATTGGTTTAATCACTCAAAGACTACATCAATGTCTGGTATGGGAAATGGGGAAAAAAATGAAAAAAATGAAGGAGACGTATTCACGTAATAAGTCGTCGTTCTCCTCTTTCAGCTCTAGCACATCGTCAGTGAATGAAAGTCTACTGCCTCTGTTTACTATAAGCATCATTTATGAAATTAGGCAGCCTCACCCAGTTCCTCCTGGGCACAAACACCGAATACAAAACTCTCTATAATTTGGCACTAAACTGGCAATCTCACTTATGAGCTGCCATAAGGGTGGCAGCTGTGAGAAGTGAAAAGTAAACCACACTGGCATATCATAAGGTGCTCTTCTGAGGTTGGGTTAAGGCACATTCTTTGGGCAGTGTGGAGCAAGACTTAGTTTTTGACAGTGATAAAGCTGACCTAAGAGTGTTTGATACTGACATTACATGCTAGAAAATGGAAAGATGTTCCATTCCCCAGTATTGATAGTCTTCATTTTGGCAAGCTGAAAGCTTTACGCGCCCCAAAAATATATGACTATTAAAAACAGTGTCTGATCACCAGTGCCACCTATTAACATGAGAAGACTCTTGCTTTTGTTTTTCAGTTTTACTTTATACAGAACACTGTATACAAATATAGCTTAATCAGGGAATAAGTACTGAGATGTCTGCAGCCCCTTGCTAGTTGGTTGCGTCACCCAAATACGAACCAGCCCAAAAGCAACTCTGCACCCCACACACATCTTTGTAATTCACCTTTTTATCATCTTTCTTTATTATACCATCCGCCTGACAAATACTTCTACTGATGGAAACAGAGAATTAACCTTTAGCCTGCTGACAATGTGCACATCCGTTAAACACTCTTGAGGTATGTGAGGGAGTGCGAGAGAAGGTTAGCGCTTTATGAACCCTGGTTACCCTACCACGGCAATGAATAATATCAAACAGAAGCCCAAAAGGGCTCTTGTGAGATATTGTTAGGCATTTGAGAAAGGCTGAGAATACATTCACATACATCAGTTTAGTTGGGTCAGTAGCTTAAGTCAGCTTCTGTAAACATGTCTGTATACATGTTACATAGGTAAAACAGACTACAGCAAACAGTTTGTAATTGTTGCATCCCTGAAGGTCAAAGTAGTCTACCATAGATCCAGTCATACCTCATTATATCAAACTGGCACTTTATAATTCTCTCTGCCATAATAAACTTTTTCTTTCATCGTGGCTGAAGTTGTCTTAATGATCACCTAGCCATAGTGACCACTTGATGACAGTCCCAGTAATATAATAATGATTCATATTTGATCCTACTTTCAGGAACCAGCTGTTTTATAGAGTGCCTGAAGTCAGTACAGAGGTCCTCTTTCAAGGCCAAACTAGTTACTGCAAGTCTGTAACAATGAGGTATGAGAAGTATTGAACCTATATTTTTTCTGAAAAAAATCTTTTATTACCTAAACAAATCCCCATTGAGATTTGTAACTTTACAGGGGTAATGCATAGATTGTGTTTGATTTGATATAACTATAGATAAGTCAATGCTATATCAACAAAAAACAAATTATAACATTAAACCTAAAAAGCATAATAATAGCTTGTCACATTTCCCTGCCATTGTTTTTGGACAAAACTGTCAAATAAAATATTTCAAACAGAAAGGAGATTATGATTGAAACAAAAATAAAAAGCAAGCACATTTTTTGTGTGTACATTGAATTTTTTTTCCAATTTCATTTCATGTGGTATTCCTAACTCAATTAAAATACTGAGAGGGCTTCTACAGCACTTAGTCCAAGAGCACCTGGTTGGAAATGTTTAACATCTTGAAAACAAATAAGTGATTATGCCTTTTAATGCAGTTAATAGAAATATGAATGCAGTTTCAATAGAAAGCCCTTTGTTTGCAAGCATCAGCCGGTAACAAATAAAAATATTTTTTTTAAAATATAAAGGCAGTGACTTTGCTGGTCACTGTGTGTGTGTTGACATTGTACATGTTGGTGAAGATTTCATAAAAGAACCTGTTTTGATTTTTCTAGAAATAATGAACAGATGAAATATTCATAAACACAGTTACCATGTCGCAATACATAGTGGCCTGAAGAACTCTTACACCATGAAGGCAGTTTGACCAGAAAAAGCTTCTACAAATTTGACAAAATTCTTAATTTGCTAAAACATAATCTATGGCAACACTAGAAAAACACATGCCAAAATGTACAGAATATATGCCTCCAACTCTCGATGTTTACAGTACAAACTTGGCATTTTTAACCATTTCCAAGATGAACCACTTACATTTATCAATCTTACATGGTTACCTGTCTAATAATATCATAATTTCTTTTAGTTTTGAAAAATTGGCCTCTGCTTAGAATTGTTATATACTGTTTGTTAAAAAATATTCTTTGGTAGTGGCAATTTAATTTAAACATGGTGTTACTGGAGTCCCACTGTTCCATAATTGTTTCACAGAATATTTAAGCGACTAGCCTAATACAATAACAGTCACTAACGTGATGGCTCAATAACAAGTAACTCGCTGTGATCTTAAAGCTCTATTTAATCTAAATTTGCATTTCTCGGCCATTAGCAAGGACTGTAAGAATTTACTTTGGAAAAAATGTGTTGCGGTTTCTGCCAAAATACATGTAAAACTGTAAATCATTTAAAAAATAATTCTCAGCAGTTTTTTGTTTGGGATGATGTGCACGGCTTCAGTAAATTAAAAAAAAGTTGCCTTCTCGTCACTCTCCTTAAAGATGAAATGTATATTTACATTTGCAGTAACTGGTTTCCCCCCATTGGTGCAGTTTGAGCACTGTCACCATTTTGTAAGTTAGGCACTAAAACATTTTTTTTCTTGTTTTAACGACGATCACTTCTTTTTCGCAAAAAGGCTGAATCTTTTTTCCTTGTCCTTTTTGCCGGGACTTGTTTCTTGAGCGATCACAGTTGGGAGAGGTAGGGTATGTGCCCTGCCTTCACCATGTCTTGCACTCTCTGGCTCATCATACTCTGCTATTGCTGTGTTGAGATTGTGGATCCAGTTATGCATCTCCTCCTACAAGAGTAAAAGAGACGTCTATTAATATAGAACACAACTTGGTTATCTGCATCTTGACAGGTCAGAGTGCAGCATGTCAAAGTATTTCATTTGATCTGTACCATGATGTCTTCAAGTACAATAATTGACATCAAATACACAAACAAGCACTTCCTTTGTACCAACACTGTGACGCAAAAAAGTGAGCGCTGAAAGTATTGGTTTGATTTATGCCCATTTGTAAAACACCTGGCACATATCATTCCACTTCAAGTTTGACACATTACACATGCTGAGTCGCAATAACATTTCCCAAGAGACATGGTTTGTGGGAGTGGCATGACCAGAGCAGTGATATACAGGTTCAATCTCCATAACCATTACCTTTCCGATCTGCTGCTGTGAGAAGGTGGTGAGCAAAGGCCAGACATCAAACCCACAGGAAGTGAGGCCAGAATCAGAAACTATCTCAAGTCAGCCATTTATGTCTCTTAGGAGCCAGTTTGGAAGACAATTGGCCTTGGAGTTGCTCACCTGCTCCCTCTGAGGCGCAGTTGGAGTGTAGCCAGAAGACATTGGGGTAGAGAAATTATATGGAGCTTGCCTTCAGGGAACCAAAAAGTTACATTTGGATCAGGAAGTCTACGTAACAATTTTATTAAAAAATGTTTACTCTTTGTTATCCATTCCCCGAGGTTGGAGGTCCTCCACCAATGCTGTTCTATATCCACCTGCCAAGATGTGCTCAAGAACACTGAGTGACTGACCCATCTTATATTGCCTCGATTCCTATGGGGTAGCCATGACCTTTGCTGAGCCCCATCCCATGGTAGCAAGGCAGAGATCAGAAAATCTACATGTTGGGAACTATGGACACACCCGCGTGGCGCAACATCGAAGAGTTTGAACAATACTGCGCAATCATGCTGTGCCCAGTACATGATAATTCCTTACTAAAATCGAAATTAGGTCAGGTATATGCTCATACATCACTGAATTATATTATTCTAACCCTTTGACACCTATTGCCAAGTTCTGAGATTTATTTTTCCTGTATATGCTGATCAGATTCAAGGCTTACAGTGGAGTTCACATGTAATGACAGGCCGAAGCAATCCCAAATAGGCAAGATAAGAGTAAATGACATGCTCGACTTTGCCCTCTGCCTTCTTAGAGCACCCAGTAATGGACAGTGACAGGATATTTGCATTCTCCACACATTCACTCCTAGGATTCATAGTGAAGTGGTAATGTTTGGGCCAGCTGTTTGCCTCCAACTGTAACTAATCAGAGCTGTATCAGATCTGTCAAAACGCAGGGGCAGTGTGGTGATACAAGAAGATCACAGATTGGTGACTGATTCTTCACACAGAGAATATAAGAAAACAAAAACACACCATTTTGCGAATCAAGCCCATTGCTTTCACAGACCGGGCATGTCTCCATCCCGAAAGTAAATCGAGAAAATGTCCACAATATCTAATAAATACCATATGCGACACTTTAAATCAGTTGTCTTCCCTGGTGTGATATTTCCATGGGCAAAGCAATACAAGGACATGTCTTTACTTCTCCTTATAATTCTCAATCCCATTGATAACCAAATATTTATCTACTCCTTACTCCATTGACATTGTTAGGCAGCCAACTGCACCTCCTAACACCATGAGCTACACCAATGTCTAACACTGCATGGTGATCTGATACCTGATTCTTCTAAATTCTTATTATTTATCTATGAGAAAAAGTGACTTGGAAATACAAAAATTAACCCACCTCTCTCTGAAAATAGGAATCAGCAAAATAATTCAAAGGCCTTTTGGCCTGTAATGACAGTGTACAAATCTCTACAGTATGATCCAGACATCACGCCCGGTCATTGGAGACTCAATTTCTGATTATGGGAGAAGCCTAGTGTTGTCTCTTTAAGAGAAACCTGATCAAAACTTCTGACCGTTGAATCAAAACTTCCAACTGACAAGTAAAAGCTACAGACACTTGATCACTCATTCCATTCAGAATTTAATTCAGCAGAATCAACATTACCAATGGATTTTAATTCAAAAGAAAATACTTACAAGTATGCAACTTGTTAGTGAGCTACACAGACAATGCTGAGATACCAGACTACTTGGGTACAAGTATCTATGCATTGGCGCCATTACATATTGGGAGTATAATTTGAAGAGGTGGTGGACCATACAAGCGCATGCCTGATTAACTTTGCTGAGTACAGTAGGAAATTAATTTCTACTGATCAGCTTAAAGAAATTAAATGACAAATGAAACCATTGTAGGCAATGACAATGGGGAAACATAAGAAATAGGAGCAGGAATAGGCCACTTGGCCCCTCGAGTCTGCTCTGCCATTCAATAAGATCATGGCTGATCTTGGGCTCAAAGCCACTTCCCCGCCCGCTCCCCATAACCCTTCACTCCCTTATCTTGCAAAAATTTGTCTATCTCCAACTTAAATGTATTTAATGACCCAGCCTCCACAGCTCTCTGGGGCAGAGAATTCCACAGATTTACGACCCTCTGAGAGAAGAAATTCCTCCTCATCTCAGTTCTAAAAGGGCGACCCTTTATTCTAAATCTGGGCCCCCGAGTTCTAGATTTCCCCACGAGGGGAAATATCCTCTCTGCATCTACCTTGTTGTGCCCCCTCAGTATCTTATATGTTTCAATAAGATCACCTCTCATTCTTCTAAATTCCAATGAGTATAGGCCCAGCCTGCTCAACCTCTCCTCATAAGTCAACCCCCTCATCTCTGGAATTAACCTAGTAAATCGTCTCTGAACTGCCTCCAATGCAAGTATATCCTTCCTTAAATAAGGAGACCAAAACTGTACTCAGTACTCAAGGTGTGGTCTCACCAATACCCTGTACAGTTGTAGCAGGACTTTCCTGCTTTTATACTCCAACCCCTTTGAAATAAAGGCCAACATTCCATTTGCCTTTTTTATTACTTGCTGTACCTGCATGCTAACTTTTTGTGTTTCATGCACAAGGACCCCAGGTCCCTCTGAACTGTAGCATTTTGTAATCTCTCTTCATTTAAATAATAATTTGCTTTTTTATTTTTCCTGCCAAAGTGTATAACCTCACACTTTCCCACATTATACTCCATCTGCCAAATGTTTGCCCACTCACTTAGCCTGTCTATATCCCTTTGCAGGTTCTTTGAGTCGTCTGTACAACTTGCTTTCCCACCCATCTTTGTATCATCCGCAAACTTGGCTACATTACACTCAGTCCCTTCATCCAAGTCATTAATTTAGATTGTAAATAGTTGAGGCCCCAGCACCGATCCCTGTGGCACCCCACTAGTTACCGTTTGCCAACCGGAAAATGACCCATTTATCCCGACTTTCTGCTTTCTGTTAGTTAGCCAGTTCTCTATCCATGCTAATATATTACCCCCAATTCCATGAGCTCTTATCTTATGCAGTAACCTTTTATGTGGCACCTATCGAATGCCTTCTGGCCAAATACACCACATCCACTGGTTCACCTTTGTCCACCCTGCTCGTTACCTCCTCAAAGAACTCCAGCAAGTTTATTAAACATGATTTCCCTTTCATAAAACCATGCTGACTCTGCTTGACTGCATTATGATTTTCCAAATGCCCTGCTACTGCTTCCTTAATGAAGGACTCCAGCATTTTCCCAACGACAGATGTTAGGCTAACTGGTCTATAGTTTCCTGCTTTCTGTCTCCCTCCTTTCTTAAATAGGGGTTTTACATTTGCGGTTTTCCAATCCGCTGGGACCTCTCCAGAGTCCAGGGAATTTTGGTATATTGCAACCAATGCATCTACTATCTCTGTAGCCACTTCTTTTAAGACTCTGGGATGCAGGCCATCTGGTCCAGGGGACTTGTCATCTTTTAGTCCCATTATTTTACCAAGTACTATTTCCTTAGTGATAGTGGTTGTCTTTAGATCCCCCCCCCTCCCTGTGGCCCCTTGATTATCCATTATTGAGATGTTGTTAGTGTCTTCTATGTGAAGACAGATACAAAATATTTGTTCAGAGTCTCTGCCATTTCCCCGTTCCCCATTATTAACTCCCCAGTCTCATCCTCTAAGGGACCAACGTTTACTTTAGCTACCCTCGTCCTTGTTATATATCTGTAGAAGCTCTTACTATCTGTTTTAATGTTTCTTGCCAGTTTACTCTCATAATTCATCTTCTCTCTCTTTATTATTTTTTTAGTCATCCTTTGCTGGTTTTTAAAAAAAATTCCCAATCCTCTGGTCTCCCACCAATCTTGGCAACATTGCATGCCTTCGTTTTCAATTTGATACCATCCTTTACTTCCCCAGTTAGCCACGGATGGTGCTCCCTTCTCTTAAAATCTTTCTTTCTCACTGGAATATATTTTTGTTGAGAGTTATGAAATATCTCCTTAAATGTCCGCCACTGCATTTCAACTGTCTTACCCTTTAATTTATTTTTCCAGTCCACTTTAGCCAGTTCTGCCCTCATGCCACTGTAATTGCCTTTGTTTAAGATCAGGACACTGGTTTGAGATACAACTTTCTCACCCTCCAACTGAATTTGAAGTTCAACCATGCTATGATCACTCTTTCCTAGAGGATCCTTTACTATGAGGTCATTTATTAATTCTGTCTCATTACATAGTACCAGATCCAAGATAGCCTGCTCCCTGGTTGGTTCCATTACATACTGTTCTAGGAAACCATCCCGGATGCACTCTATGAACTCCTCCTCAAGGCTACCATGGCCAATTTGATTTGTCCAATCAATATGGAGATTAAAATCACCCATGATTATTACCGTACCTTTTTTACAGGCCTCCATTATTTGTTGATTTATACTCTGTCCAGCAGTATTGCTACTGTTCGGGGGCCTGTAGACTACGCCCACCAGAGACTTTTTCCCTTTATTATTTTTTATCTCAACCCAAACCGATTCTACATCTTCTGAGCCAATATCACTTCTCACCACTGCACTGATCCCATCCTTTACCAACAAAGCCACCCCACCTCCCTTTCCTTTCTGTCTATCCTTCCGAATTGTCAAATACCCTGGAATATTCAGTTCCCAGCCCTGATCACCTTGCAACCACGTCTCTGTAATGGCGATCAGATCATACCCATTTGTATCTATTTGTGCCGTCAACTCATCTATCTTGTTACGAATGCTGCGTGCATTCAGATATAGAGCTTTTAACTTTGTCTTTTTACCATTCCTCCTTGTTTTGGCCCCATTTTCTGTTGCACTCTTATTTTTAAACATTCTGTCCCTTCCTGTCACACTCTGGTTATTATTTCCCCCATCTCTATTCTGCTCTATTGCTTTCTCATTTCTCATTGCCTTTTTAAATTCCCGCTCACCTGGATCCTCCTCCCAACTATTTAGTTTAAAGCCCTCTCTACAGCCCTAGTTATTTGATTCGCCAGGACTCTAGCCCCAGCATGGTTCAAGTGAAGCCCGTCCAAACGGAACAGCTCCCTCTTATCCCAGTACTGGTGCCAGTGCCCCACAAATTGAAACCCATTTCTCCCACACCAGTCTTTGAGCCACTCGTTCATTTCTCTGATCTTATTTACCCTATGCAAATTCGCTCGTGGCTCAGGTAGTAATCCAAAGATTATTACCTTTGTGGTTCTGCTTTTTAATTTAGCTCCTAGCTGCTCATACTCTCTCAGCAGAACCTCTTTCTTTGTCCTACCTATTTCATTGGTGCCTACGTGGACCATGACAACTGGATCCTCCCCGTCCCACTCCAAGTTTCTCTCCAGCCCAGAGGAGATGTCCTTAACCCAGGCAACACAGCCTTCAGGACTCATGCTCTTGGCTGCAGAGAACAGTGTCTATCCCCCTAATTATACTATCCCCTATCACTACAACATTTCTTTTTACTCCCCTCACTTGAATGGCTCCCTGTACCACGGTGCTGTGGTCAGATTGCTCATCCTCCTTGCAGTCCCTGTCCTTGTCCACACAGGGAGCAAGAGTCTCGTACCTGTTAGATAAGGTCAAGGGCTGAGGCTCCTCCATCACTACCTCCTGGACCCCAATACCTGCCTCGCTTGTAGTCACACCCTCCTGTCCCTGACCATGGGCCAAATTGGAAGTAATTACTCTAGTGGGTGTGACTGCCTCCTGGAACTTAGTGTCCAGGTAACGCTCCCCCTCCCTAATGTGTCGCAGTGTCTGAATCTCGGTCTCCAGCTCATCAACTCTGAGCCGAAGTTCCTCGAGCAGCCAACATTTGCTGCAGATGTGGTCGCCTTGGACCTCAATGGTGTCCACCAGCTCCCACATGCATTCTCAGAAAGTACCTGAATGAGACTACAGCAATTATTGACGGTTAATAATTAGTTGTTGCAAGTCACATACAAAATGAGGTTCAGAAAATTCCAAATGAGTAGTATAACACAAATTTATTCCACTTCATACACATATATATGATTACAACTGTATGTGCTGTCATCTTTTCATTCAAAAGTTCTATGTTAACAGTGTTTACAGATTTTTTTCCCTATTAATTGTATCCACACCTGGAGATGCCTGGCTTGTCACACTTTTAATAAGATTTTCCTGTTAATGTGACAGGCTGTGATGCAAGAATACTTGAAGGGGTATTTTAGGTCTGCCTGCAGTTCCGAGCTCTGGCCACTCAGTGATGCTGTGGAGCACTAAATTCATTTCAGGTCCTCATCTCAGCTCCAAATTGTCACTTTCTTGGATTTTTCGTTTTTCCCCCTTAGGCCACATTGGGCCACTACCTCCAGCCCCAGCCTGCTTTCCGCACCTCCATTATGAGCTCCTTTGTAATCCCAGTACAAGAATTTTGGTCTGTCCTCAAGCCAGGACTTATCTTTCTATCCACTCAGGCTTTTTAAACAGTAACCTTGAATTGCTGGGATCCACTGGGAGCATTGTCTCTTCATATTTTCCCCTGCAGATCATAGTCTATCTAGAGGCTCTCCCTAGCTCAACTCCGCTAACTGATTAGGTCGTCATCTCCCCCTCACTTCAATGCCCCTTGGTTCGATATTCACGCGGGTCAGCCAGCCACCTTTTAGGCCTACGTCCCTCTCTCTGCCATCCTACCTTGTTCCGCATAGAGTCTCCTGCTCCAGATCGCTCCAAACTTGCCTCTAGCATTCCCCTGAAATTTGTGTAACCCACTGCTGGGGAGGGGGGTGGGGGGGGGAGGTCGAATTCCTACTAGCATCCCCACAAGTAAAGTTTTGCTGTTCCCAGAAAAATATTCCTTTTGCTCCTGTTGTTGCCCGCCCTGCACCAGTCAGTCACTGACCCATTCACCGCTTTGCTTGACATGGACAGTTCTAGTCTCTGTGTCCCCCACCCTTCTCCTGTGGCCGTTCCATTGCCCATTGTTCAGCAGATGTACAATAAATATATAAAATATTATTCTCCCGTTGGATTTTGTAGACAAGCTACATCTGTACCCAAAAGTCTCCCTCCCTCTTGCCCCTCAACTCCTCCCCATTCCCCTGCCCACTCAACCACTGCCCCTCTCCCCAGGGTCTTTACTACTTTTTTTTCTATTTTTATAATGCATTTTTATAGAATATGGGCAGTGTTCACACGTGGACTAATCCATTTACTACATGACTTAGATATGCTTAGTACTGGAATTGTAGAAACTGGTTTCATAAATGAGCTCCAAAAATATATAAAATCATTCCTGCTGTTTATGATATACTTAGTCATTCAAAGTTAGTGATGGATTATTTTGATGTCACTGTTCCCAAAGGAATATTAGTTTTGAACAAAATGCATGAGTGTCAGAATCACTCACCTCATCCTTGCCATGGAACAGATATTCACAGCCATTGTTCAACCTGAAATGGAAGCCCAAGCATAACACATTTAAAATGGATGCATTTGCATATAAGAGCATCAGTCATAGTTGAACAACATCATTAAATATTCTATCTTTAGACTTGTAGTTACAACAGATAACTGGGAGGAGGTTAAAGGCTGTGACGCAGTCTGGAGTCACACAATGTTCATAAATAACTCCACGCTTTGCTGTCGCAGTTTATCCTGGCATCTGAATTCCTCACCTGCTTTAAAGCTTTGCAAATCCATCATACGTAGCTATTATTCTATTTATAAAAGGGTTATGCATTACTGGCATCAGTCTCTTTCCACTGGAAGAAATTACCTAAAATTTGTGGACTCGGCGGGAAAAGGGGTAACATTTAAACAAACTCTCCACAGGAAAACCAAAGTACTCACTCCTACAATAATTCACAAGTACTTAAGCACAAAAGGAGGATATTCCTGGGCGCGGAAGGTGGCACTATTTGCCAGGTGTATTCAGGAGTTTCAAATAACAAAAAGGTAACAGAAACATAGAACTGTGGATCATCAGGAGTGAGCAATTCCACATCGGTCTTTCACCAAAATGCTTCAGAATGTGTCAAAAATACATACAGATTAACCCAACCCCACAATAAAAAATGGAAATCAGTAAGACCTTGAAAGTTGTTACTATTAAATTAAATTAAAACAAAACCTTATTCCCATTCCCCTCTGACGCAGGCTGCTGCAATTTCAGCTCAGCACTGCTCGAAATGGAAACTGAGCTAAATGAGGAATCCAGCAAACATTGTGCCACTCTGTGGCACTCAAGTCCAAGGTTCAGCACCAGAATTAAACGGTGCCAATGAAATAGAACTGTGCCTGGTCCCAGACACTTCTCCGTTCATTGACTATACATACCTTCTATGGCCAGAAACCCACACCCCAGATTGATCAAGAGTAAATGATTTATAACATATGGTTTGTGGAAGTTTCATAAAATGTAATACTTCATCGAAAAGAGGATGGACTTTTTGGTCAAATGTAAATAGGTGACATACCAGAGATACAGGCCCCCTATCACGTCAGGCCCAGGGGATACCTGACAACTGTTCATTAAAAATGCTGCTTGTCTGACAACTCAGGAAGGTGGACCCTTGGGTCCTGGGTTGGTTTGTTTATCCACACATTCTACCTCAGACCTATGATGATCAAGCTCTATTTGGTCAGGTTCTGGCCCTGCCTCCCTCTCAACTTTTCTGCTTCACCTTGATACTATGTAGATAGATCTACTGATAAGCATGGACGTTGCTCTCAGTTTGTTCTGATAATTTTATTTAGCTGTTGGAACTGTGCTCCTAATAGAATTGTTTACTGTTCTCCTTGCTGAACACTGTGTACTAATTTCTATAATCCTATTCATGTCTGCGTGCTCATTTTTTTTATCCTTGACAGAAACGTGATTTTATAGAATCAACTGTCTGCGAACAGATTCCAGCCCTAACCATAAGAATTCCAAATACAAAAGCCAGTTCTGACGAAAGGTCTCCACTTGCTGAGTATTTCCAGAATTCCAAATATATTGGCCTGGAATTTGCGGTCAGCGGCGAATCGAAGGCGTTCGCCGCTGGCCTCAAAGTAAGCTTCGCACAAAGATCTCGCGATCTCTGTGTCGGGAAGTTCGGGTTTTCCGACGTTTAATTCAAATCAATGGAGTATAGTGGAGATCCCATAGTGCAAGATGTTGTGATGTCAACAAGCTGTCTAAGCAGCCAATCAAAACGCAGAATTCTCACAGACAGCGAACCAGGAAGTGGGTAAGCTCTTAAAATTCTAACTTTTTAAAAAATGTTAGTGAAAGCAAAACAAAGATTGTGGCTCTCACATGGGGAAAAGGCAAACCTAAAATATAGATGGAAAATCTTTTTTTGTTTTAAAAGGATAAATTTCATACTGCACAAAATTAAAATTAGTTTTTCAGGGCCATAACCTTTGTTTAGCAGTCAATACGCTGTTAAAACCCCAGTTACAGCTAATCCCTTTGGGTCTAACTTTTAATGGGGAATTTAACAGCGGTATTACTGCGGAAGAGCTGAAGTTTTCATCAATTTCCCTGATTTGAGAGATTTCACCACTTGCCACCTCTGTTGGGGGGGAGGGGCACAGCGCAGCCTGTGGAGGGACAGTGAATGACTGACCGCAACTTCAGGATTTCCACATCATTTACTTTATTCTGCATAAATCCTGAAGTTGCGGTCAGTTTCAAAGGCGGAATGACCGGCAAATGCTGCCAAATTCCGTGCCATTGTTCCATCACAGGTTGGACAGAGATCCAGCTCCAATACAGTCAATGATCAAACCTGCCACACTATCCTCTCATTGCTTTACATTTCCTCCTCCAGCAGTAATCCTGACGAACAAAAACATGCACATACAAAAAAAATCCAAATGTTTGCTGGAAAGAAAATTAAAAAAATAACTGAAAAAAACACTCCACAATAACTACGCGGGGCTGGAACTAGTTATTCATGGACAGCTGAAACTTACATTTTGTGTTGCTCAACTCCAGATAAACATCACTGACACAGCCATTATTAAGTTTAATCTACAAAGTACAGATATATCAGTTATAATATAGAGAGTTAACAACAAATATATCTAGTATTGAGCACAGATTGCACCTTGATTATTAGTTCAGATCAGCATGCTTCAAAAACAAAATCCATTTCACAATTTATTTCATAATGTGTTTGCTTCATGCCCAATATTGCGACGATTTTTAAATATGAATGGCAGATAATTGTAACACAGACTGGGGATTTTCTTTGTGTTTTTATAAGCGTTGTAGCAAGTTTGATTTGAGCTTCATGTCACACCAGTAAACTGCCAAACACGTATCCCAAAGGAATGGTAATGAATCTGGTGTTTGGAATAAGATATGCAGGCTGGCTCTCGTCTGAACTGTTAGATCACGCAAGCTGGCCCAGGCGCAGTCCAGATGCAGTATATCTTGGTGAAGCCCAGTCGACCCTTGGGTACACCCATGTACGCTTAGTGCAGAGGGATCTATGAATCTACTCGTTTCAGAATAGTTTTGTTTCTTATTCATATCTCAAATTGCACTTGCAGCTGCTGTCACTATTTGGGAAGTGTTGTTAATGTATCTCCCTCCTTTTCTGTTCTTGTTTTCATGTTGTAATTTTATTTCAACTGTTACAAAAATCTTGTTATCAACAAGTTATCAACATCAAACCTTCTACCTAGCAACTACTCACCGCAGTTTAAACACATGTTTTTTCTTCTTGTAATCAGCAGCCACTTCACACATAGCACCTTTCAGATTCAGAGGGTCTTCTCCATGGTACGTTACGCCTGCATTACAATTCTTTGTATCCTTATAGAAGTAAAATTCACCACTCTTCAGGGCACAATATAAGGTAGTCCATGACCTAAGTTTGGATACAGTACATAAATGTATACAAATATATATATTTTCAAAATCAATAAAATGATGATCCAATCCAATGTTGAAAAAAAATATGCAATGATGTTTCTTACAAAAATTATTTTGGCCATTCATCCCCCAATTTCTCCTTGCTCCCAAAGGAATTGATTCATGCTCGGATCTAATTTTAATGGGTGCCAGCAGGTGTACTATACTTCAGCCAAAAAGGGCATTCTTTATCTGTGAGCCTAGGCAGTGAATGCCTGCTCACTATTAAATTGTGGGAGAAGGGCATCCAGTCTGATACTGCCTTTAGCTGGTATCTATGCACATGCACTTTCCAGCAGGGGTTACTGGATAGTCATTAAGAGTGGGAACCATGGTTGATTTTTCCCCAAAATACTGTAGTCAATTGTAGTGTTCTCAATCCCACCCTTGCTGTTATCATGAACTAAACATGACCAGGGTGATCTTCCAAATCTGTATAGCTCAGCATAATACAACAACAACAACTTGTGTTAATATGGCACCATTAACATAAAGAATATCACAAGGTGCTTCACAAATGGGCGTAATGAAAATGGACACTAATCCAGGAAGGGAAAGAATTAGGAGGGGTAAGTGAACGTTTGATCAAAAATATAGGCTTTGGGGAGGTTTTTAAGGGTGGGGGAAGGCCATGGAGGGATTTATTGAAGAAAGAAGGATTTTGAATTTAATGCATTGGAGGACCTGGTGTGTCACAAGATGTGGCAGAGATTTGGACCAATTGGAGTTTATGGAGAGTGGTGGAAGAGAGGCCAGCAAGAAGACCCTTTAGTAGTTGAATCTGCAGGTGACAAAGCCATGTCAAAGGGTTTCAGTATCAGAAGGGCTGATACAGGCAATGTTGTGGAGGTGGAAGTAAGCAGTCTTGGTGGGGTTACAGAATGTTGGGGTTAGAGTTCAGCTTAGGGTTGAACAGGACACCAGACTATGTATGGTCTGGTTCAGCAGAATGTAGCATGTTTTTCTACTTTTGAGATTCCAGTGTTGGGCCTATGCACTCCCAGGTCAGATGCGATGCAAAATTCTTTCTGTACTGTCTGAACAATGGGGGAAGATTTTCTCAATGCACCATGTAATGAAATAGTCAACCTGTTTATAAAAAAATTGGTTTATGATTTAATTGACATATCACACAGAAAGAAACCTGTCCGTAATGGGTTTAAACTAAATCTTCGAAGAACATCCCTAAATCCACTGGTAAGAACTGTGCGTGTTGCATCAGCTATCCCTGTAGCTTTTCTGAGTTACTGACGGTGTCAATCTAGTGCCAAATTATGGGCTATGAACTTGCCCCACATGAGACTGCCCACATTCATTTCATGCAGATTGCTTACAGTCAGAAGAGAAGATGTTAATCGTACTCAAACGCAGGTCCAACAAATGAAAAACATTTCAAAACTTGAAAAATTCACCTGTTTGATGCCTTCCTGTTAGGCCCTTCTAGTTCATGTTTACGTCCAAGGTATCCTTCCAGTTGGACAACTTGTTCTCTTGAAATCAAAATGGGAAGTGTGGATGAAACTCTGGGCTTCTCAATTTCCAACTCTGGTAATATCAGGGGTGGAGGCTTGGAGGCACTCTCATGAGGCTTCTCTTCAAACTCTGATTTATCTTCACTCTCTAATGCCTTTTCCTCTGGACTGTCAGTACCATTTACCAAGGCAGATAGATCTTCTGATGTAGTTATCTATGGAAAGTTGCAGATAATATCAGAGACTGAAATCTTGAGCATTAAAAAAAATCACCTACAACTTGTATTGTTTTTGAGTTAGCTTTCAGAGCCATGCACCATAACTGTGAACTACATTAGATTTTAGTGGTTACAGACAGCCATCAGAGATCTCCATCATCAGTTATCCCATCAAGAAAAGCCAACAGAATTGTATATTTTCAATGCAGTTAGCTTTAATTTAGCCATGCTGCATGCTAAGTAATAGGGAAAGTACAATAAAGTAAGTTTGACACCAATGATGTGTGATATTAGTGTCAATATGTTTGTATGAAATTCCTTTGTCCACTATTTTAACAGAGTGTTAGCTAATTTTTTTTAAATGGGTTAATGCTTTTATTAAAATTGTGAACAGGGAAATATCATACAAATACATTAATGTGTCCATATGGTCACACTGAATAGGACAATTTCACTCCATAAGTCTTTGAAGGTAAGTTGTCCTCCAAAATTTCCCATGGTCTTCTTTCCCTATACATTTCTCTATGGCTAAGAGGACTACTTGCTCTCAGTATTACTCTTGTCAGGCTACCATTGATATACAAGAACATCCACTTAACAACTCTTCTTTTCATTTTAGCAACTTGGGAAAGGATCTGGCCTTTATTTGGCATTTCCCTGTAGCAACACAGCAGAGATCAGGAAATCAGCGGAGTGAGGAACTGAACCGTAGTTCTTATGCTTGGTGGTGCCCAAATAACATCTCCATTTATCGGAGAGGCATGTTTTGTATTACACAGAATGTTGTTAATCTAACCACCAGTCTTCTGCTGTTGCTAGCATGGAGAGTTAACCTAGAAATGACTGTTGGCAATATTAGCAGACAAACATTTAACAAATTGTCCCCTATTTCAACATAGGCATTTGAAATATTAATACGCCAACACCTGTGCTAAAATAACAGACAAAGGAAATTCATGCAAAGATGTTGTCATTCATCTATTAAATCACTAACAGTAATCTCTAGGCTATATATTAGATATGTTTACTTGCTGCAAAGACCACAAATGCTTCAGTAAATGGAAAATAAGATACTGCAGACTGTTAGGTTTTACTCCAGCAAGTGTCAATAGAGGCTTGGTTGAGTGGGATAAGTATGTTGTGTCTGAAATCATTCCTAGTGGAGGGCAGTCTTTAGAGAATCCTTTACAGATTGTATAAATGAAGCTGTTTGGGGAGTTTTATTACAGTTTGGAGTACTGAATGTTCTCTGGACCTCTCAATGTCTGCTCATGTTGTCGATGATATCTGCAAGAGTGATCTTCCTCCTAGTTTCTTATGTTGAACAATAAATATTGAAATCACACCATATTTACTTGATCCAAATCTTCTTTTGTGTTTCTTTCCTGATCTTGCAGCTGCTCTGAACATAAATGCATCAAGTGCATGCTACAAAGCGGTTCACTCTGCTGTCATTGCACAGCGAAAAATGCTAATCCAAGTGAATCATATCAGATTCACATAACAGTCCACTTCAAATCTCCACTGACTTTTTGCCTTGTTTCAAGGTGTAGTACTTGTAAAGGTTAGTAATCTGTTGACAGATTACTGGTAGCTGGGGGCTGCTGTATGAAACTGAAAAGGAGGGAGAATTCAATAGATAGAAGAAAATATTGTTCTGTATTTGAGAGTGGGCTTTTTTTTTAAAAAAAAGGTATTTTCTCCTCTTTTTTCCTGTTCTTGCATTATTCACATCTCAGAATGCAACAAGACTCTCCTGCTTTAAGCCTTTCACCAATACTGCTCCCTAAAAACACCAACCAAGTTACAAGAGCACCTTGGTTACAGCTTTTCCTCTGATTTCCCCCTTTCCTGTGGGGAGGACACAACTGGCAGTAAGGTCAGCACCAGTGACACTGATCAACCTCAATGCTCATATCAACATATTGGAAAAGGTAAGGGAACGGCTGCAAAGTCCAAGAGGACATCGTTGGGTGAACAGCCAAGGAAGAGCAAGAGGCAGCGTGCAATCCTCATAGGGGACTCCATCATCAGGCGTACAGACAGCACCCTATGTAGAGGTAAGGCTCTGTCAAGAGCAGTCCTGTGTCTTCTGGGTTGTGTGGATGATGTGATGAAAGGTGAGTGCCAAGGTACTGTAGTAGGTTTATATATTGGTACTAATGATATAATGGATTGAAATCCATTTGTTTTGCAGGATTCCTACAAAGGCCTCATAGCTGACCTTCAGCAAAGGGGTGCAAGGGTAGTTGTCTCCGAGCTATTACCAGTCATGTCCAGATTGCTGGAGAGGAATAGCCGAATCATAGGATTCAACATCTGGCTTCGGGACCTTTGCAAAAAAGAAGCTGCTCCACTTGGTCGATAATTGGGAGGTGTTCGCAGGACAAGATAAGTTGTTTAGGAATTACGGCCTCCATCTTAACTTCCTGGGAGCACAAAAGGCTGGCAGAGGGTGTTGAGCATGCTTTCAGAAAGCATTTAAACTAATTCAGCAAGGGATAGTGCAGTTATGTTCAAAGATAGCTTTACTGACCTTGATAATCACATAAATTCTAAGCGGCAGTTAAACCAGGTAGGAAGCATATAAGAATAAATAATTCTAAGAAGGTAGATGAGTGACCTTTAAATTGTTTTTCTGTAAATGCAAGGAGAGTGTTAGAAACAAATTGTTACAACTGCAATCCTATGCGGTGTTGGAGAAATTAGACATATTGGGCCAACATCTGCGATCGGAGGCTTCCTGCGGGCGGACGCCTCCGACCAGCAAAATGTCTACGATAATACCTGGTGGCCCGGGAGGAATGGCGGCTTGCGATCCTGGGCCTCTCCGGGTCCACGCGGGTAGAGGACCACCTATCCCAGGGGCGCAGGCGGTTCGTAGGCGCACCTGGGATCACGTGGGCCGGCCCAACCAATAAAAGAAGGGAATCCCCATTCATACTTTTGACAGTTCTGTACATGCGGAACTGTCACAAGTATGAATGGGGATCACTTAAAAAATATACCAACACATTAAATAAATTTTTAAAAAACATTACATATTTAAAATTAATTAAAATGCCATTTAATTAAATATTTTAAACAAAAATTTAATTTTTTGAAAAACAAATTAAATGTTTTTACGGGGCTAAAAATAAACTTACCTTTTTGAAGAGTATTTTTAATTTATAAATGAGTGATCACATTTTATTTTTCTATTTTTTAAAACTCTTATGCTGGTAAAAGCCGGCCTTACGCCTGCTTTTACCAGGCGTAAGAATTTGACAGGCATTCAGTGGGTGGAACTTGTGCAAAAAAGCGCAACTCTCCACCCGCAGTGGCCCATCTCCCGGGGATGCGGAGGATCTGTCAAGAAGATCCTTGACAGATCGCAAGTGCCGGGTTTCAGCGCATGCGCATCGCATGCCTAAACCCGGTACTTGCGCGGCCCCTACGGACGCGTACACACCTCGTACGCACCCGTGAGGGTCGCAAAATACGGCCCTTAGTGTATTCCTGAGACATGGCTAGATGAAAGTGATGAGACAGAAATTCACCTAAAGTGCTACAAGGGATTTAGAAAGGACAGAGTAGGTCAAAGAGGAGGTGGGGTTGCTATTTTTATTAATGAGCATCTAACAGCTAGAGAAAGACTTGATATTGCCTCATCAAGTACAGCTGAGGCTATCTGGGTTCAAGTGGACCAAGTTCACAGGCAGGGACTAATTATTGATAATTGTTATAGGCCCCCAGAACGGACACCTGAACATGATGAGTTATTATGGAAACAGATTGCAACCTCTTTTTGGTTGCAAACACTTCTAATATGAAATGCCACCTTTGTTTGATGGGTAATTTTAATTTTCCTGGCATTCAGTGGCACGATGGTTTACCCTCTGTTGTGGTGGGAAGTGTTGCTGAAAAAATTGTCGAAAAGATACAAGACTGTTTGCTGACTCAACATGCTAATGAAGTAACTAGGGATAATCATATATTGGATCCAGAGTTTAGTAGTGAGCCTGACCTCATATCGGGCCTCCATGTGGGGGAACATCAGACCATCAGTGACCACAACATTATACGGTTTCAATTGGCCAGTTGAATTAAAGGTACTGAGAATCTGTAACTCATACCAGATTTCAGAAGAGCAAACTTCAATAAAATGGCAGATGATTTGGAACAGGTAAATTGGCTAACCCTACTGGGTGGTGATAAGACCGATGTAGAATACAAATGGAAAGTTTTTAAGAACAAGATAAAAAAATGTGGAAAACAAATATGTACCCAAAGTCCAAAGAAGGAAGTGTGGTAAGTCATTTAATACTCAACTAAACAGAGTTGAGTACAAGGAACAACTAAAGAAAACGAAGGCTGGTATTAAATCAGCAAAAAGGCTAATGGAAAAAAGGATCTTAGACAACTGTGGAAGTAAGGGGAAAAGCTTTTTTCAATTATGTGAAGAGTCAGAGAACTGTCAAAGACTGTATTGGGCCATTGAAGGATGTTCAAGGACAGGTTACAAAGGACTCACTGGGTATGGCGGAAATATTAAATGAATACTTTGCATCGGTCTTCACCCTTGAAGATGAAGCTCGACTATTAGAATTTAATAATGTTACTAACAAAACTAGTAATATTAACATCAATGAACATATTGTTTTAAAAAGAATTAAGAACTTGAAATTAGATAGAGCAGCCAAGCCAGATGATATCCACCCGAGGGTCCTCAGGGAGATGGGACATGTGCTGTGCGAGCCCCTAGCCTGTATTTTTAATAGCTCACTGCACTCTGGAATGGTTCCTGTAGACTGGAAGGATGGCACGGTGGCATAGTGGTTAGCACTGTTGCCTCACAGCGCCAGGGACCCAGGTTCGAATCCGGCCTAGGGTGACTGTCTGTGTGGAGTTTGCACATTCTCCCCGTGTCTGCGTGGGTTTCCTCCGGGTGCTCCGGTTTCCTCCCACAGTCCAAAGATGTGCGGGTTAGGTTGATTTGGCTATGATAAATTGACCCTTAGTGTTAGGGGGGATTAAATACGTGGGGTTACGGGGATAGGGTGGGATATGTGTCGGTGCAGGCTCGATGGGCCGAAATGGCCTCTATCTGCACTGTGGGGATTCTGTGATTCTGTGATGCTAATGTAGTCCCCATCTTTAAAAAAGGTGACAAGACAGACCCGGGTAACTATAGGCCCATTAGTTTAACATCAGTACTAGGTAAGATGCTTGAGGGAATCATTGGGGATGCAATATATGAATGCTTGGATAGAGAGGGACATATGAGGGACACACAAAGTGGCTTCATAAAAAGGAAGTCATGTATTACAAATCTAATTGTATTTTTTGAAGAAGTTGCAAAGTTGGTGGATGAGGGAAGTCCAGTAGACATGGTCTACTTAGACTTCCAAAAAGCTTTTGATAAGGTACCACACAAAAGGCTTCTCTATAAGTAGTTATAGATGGATTTGGATCTGTTTGGAGACCGATCAACAGTGGTGTCCCGCAGGGATCGTTGTTGGGACCATCGCTCTTTACTATTTTTATTAATGATCTGGATGTAGGTGTTGGCGACATGATCTGCAAATTTGCAGATGATACTAAGATCTGTGCGAGTATTAGGACTGTAGATGACACTTGTCTGCTTCAGGCAGATCTTAATGTGTTGGGAGATTGGGCTCATGACTGGAACATGATGTATAACTTAGGTAAGTGCAGTGTTATGCATGTGGGCAGGACAAATGCTCAACATTCATACACCCTTCAGGGAAAAGCATTAAAGAAGGCGGAGATAGAAAGAGATTTGGGCATTATAGTGCATACATCCTTAAAAGTACATGAGCAATGCCGTGAAGTGATAGCTAGAGCAAATAAGGCATTGGAGTGTATCCATAGGACAATTGAGTATAAGACGAAGCATACTATTTTGTCCTTGTACAAGACCTTATTCAGGCTGCACTTGGAATACTGTGTCCAGTTTTGAGCTCCTCACATGGTGGATGATATTGAGGTTTTGGAGAGGGTGCAGAGGAGGAATACTAAACTAATTCTCAGTCTAAAGCATCTTAGTTATCAAGATTGGCTAAAAGAGTTGGGACTCTACACGTTAGAGAAGCGTAGACTTAGAGGTGATCTAATTGAGGTTTATAAGATAATTAAGGGAATAGATTTTGTTCCAATTGACAGTTTGTTTCAATTAAATAGGTCAGGGAGGACCAGGGGTCACAAATTTAAGTTGGAAAAAGGCTAGATCTAGGTTAGATGTCAGGAGGTGGTTCTTTTCCCAGAGAATAGTGGACCTCTGGGAACAGGCTGCCATCTCCTGCGGTGAATGCTGATTCGCTGAATTCCTTCAAGCAAGAGCTGGACCGGTTTCTGGCTGGGGCGGAGATCACCTCTTATAGAAGGTAGGTACTGCAGGGAATTCAGGGCCAGAATGATCTCCTGGACTAGTTTCGAACGACTAGATTGGTCGGAAAGGAATTTCCCAGATTTTTTCCCTGGCTTTTTGCCTCTCCCAGGAGATCACATGGTTTCGGGTGGAATGGAGTGTATATATTGTGATACACAAGGTATCGCAATTTTGTGGGACAGGCTCGATGGACCAGAGGGTCTTTACCTTTCCGTCATTGTTTGTATGTTCGTATGAGGCGTCTGGCCTCTGCAAATCTGAGATCAGGCACTCCAGGCCTGGGGTTCGAGGATGGGTCGTGCACCTGGATTCTTCGATAAAGTTTGTTGTTTTAGGTTTCTCCTCCCATCTGAGCCTTTAAGAGATTCTTAAATTACTACTGTTAATAAAATGACATTTGTTGGTATAAATTGCAGTATTCTAGTTACCATGCCCAGAGTGCCAACACATGGTACCCCAAGCTGGCTGTCTCACACTGCTCGGTTTCTCAGCCCAACTACATTGCTGCAAGGAAGCACCGCTGCTCTATGGGGGCAATTTTCTGACGTCCGAGGAGGCGGGAAAGGCGGGAAAGTCAGAATCAATGAGGGCGGGTTCAGAACCCGCTTCCAACCCGCCTCCGTGGGATTTTGCCGGTGCCAGTTTTGGAGGGCGGGAAATGGTCCCACCTCCAGCTGGCCATGGCGCTTGTTAAGATGATTAAATGCTCGTTAAGGGCCTCTCTTAGCCTATTTTGAGAGGCCCTCGTGATTTTTCGAGCATTTCGGCATGTTCCACGACCCTCCTAAACCACACCAGCTAAACCTGGCGGGTTGACTCGTGGGTGGTCTTCTTACAGCTGCAGGTCCAACAATAAATCGTTTATTTCATCAGGGATTAGTTGCAGGTGCCAGAACTTTGCTTTAAAAGGTCTTTGAGCACTTTTAGAAGGCCTTCCGAAGTCGGAGGTGCTGCCGCTTGAAGCTATCAACTGTGGGACCTCCTTGGAAGACCCTCTCCCCGCTTGCAATGAGCGCTTCCCCAACAGAGGCATCTGCAAGCAGCATGGGAACCATTCGTTTTCTTTCTCCATGGACCTCAGATTCGGATGAGGAGCAGCCATGGCAGCAGCAGAACCAGGCAGCTCAGGAGCAACAGCAGCAGGAGCCCCAACCTCCTGCTCAGGCAGCTCAGCAACAACAGCAGCAGGAGCCCCAACCTCCTGCTCAGCCACCTGATGCTGCACAGGGCAGAAGGCGCCAGCGCATCGAGGTACCTCGCCGCAGGAGATACCCCTGACAGAGGGTTTACAGACAGAGGATGACCTACCTCAACATGAGTGAGCAGCAGTGCCAAAGGAGGCTGAGACTTTTGCGAGAGGTTGTCTGAGAAATCTGCAGAGACCTGCTGCCCAGAGGAATGGGTGGACACCCCTTATCAGTGGCTATCAAAGTCACCACCGCACTCAACTTCTTTGCCTCAGGCTCCTTCCAGGGATCATCAGTAGACATCAGCGGCATCTCCCAGTCGGCCGCCCACAGTTGCATCACGCAGGTTACCGATGCCCTTTTTGCTAAGGCCCACAATTACATCCAGTTCTCAAGGGATCAAGCAAGTATAACCGCCCGTTCGGTTGGCTTTGCAAATATGGCAGGCATGCCAATAGTGCAGGACATTATAGACTGCACATATGGCCCTTAGGGCACCCCATCACAACCCAGCTATCTTTGTCAACCGAAAGGGCTATAACTCCCTCAACGTACAGCTGGTGTGTAACCACAAGGAGTTCTTGCATGTTTGCGTCAAGTTCTGTGGTAGTTGCCATGACTCTTTATCCTGCGGCACTCTAGTGTTCCTCCACTTTTCCATCCACCAAACCAACTTCACGATGGCTCCTTGGTGACAAAGGCTACTGCCTGAAGAAGTGGCTAATGACGCCGATCAGGAGGCCAGCTAACGAGGCTGAAGAGCGCTACAACGCCAGCCACACTTCGACCAGGTCCATCATCGAGCAAACCATTGGGTTGTTGAAGATGTGCTTCCGTTGCCTTGACAGATCAGGTGGAGCCCTGCAGTATACACCATACAGGGTTTCCAGAATGGTCGTGGTCTGCTGTGCACTGCACAACATCGCACAGCGTCGTGGCTTGCAGCTTCCTGAGGAGCAAGTGGCTCAGTTCCAGCCCTCGTCAGATGAGGAGGAGGAGGAGGAGGCTGAGGAGGAGGAGGATCTGGAGGAGGTGGAGGAGCAGGAGGAGGTCAGAGCGCCGGTGTATCGAACAGCAGCAGCAGCAGCACGCGAGCACATGCGTGCCTGGGATGTAAGGGATGAACTTATCCTGGCCAGATTTGCATAGGTTGCCCAAGTTGGCACGTGTCCTTGGCTCCATCCTAAGACATCATTGACAATGGACATGACTCTCTGGCCTCCTTTCACTCAGGCCACCAACGTGACAATGCAAGTGTGGCGGAGCCCGCAATGTGGAGCTGCCTAAGGCAAAAGAACAGATGCCATAACGCCAACATTTTGGCATCAAATCATTTTAATGCTTTCTAACAGGGATGGCATTTCATCAAGACACAGAAACATTCTCCCAATCTGTACACAGATCTGGAGGTTATATCCCTTGCCAGCTGTACCCACACAGCCTTGGTTTCTTTGGGAGGCCTCTTCCTCCCAGATGAGTGGAAGAGCACCTCCCTGCGAGCTGTCACCCCTCAAACATTTGCAGCGCCTCATCCGAGAGCCTCAGGGAGGCCCTTGCCTTGGAATTGGACATAGTGGTTTCTCAGAATATGTTGCAGGTGGTGCAGCATAGGCAGAAATCCTGTGGAAAGAGCCAAGGCAGCAAGAAGCCATAAAATCAGACTGGAAAAGTGATGTCAGCAGAGGCGAGTTTCAGTCCCAAAACACTAATTGACCAAGGGCATCCCACACTTCTGAAATCAAGTGGCCAATCATGGGAAAATCGCAAATTTTTGAAAACTATTAGTGGAGGCGGGTTTCAAACCCACCCAAACCGAAACCCGCCTCCAGTGAGAAAATCGCCCCCTTAGCTTCCTCATGGGTAAAGGGAGGGAAAATTGGATTGGGAATCCATGCTGGACTACTCTGATTTACATCCGGATGGCTGTTGGAAAAGCAATATGAGCGATGGTGGCCCATGAATTGGCTAGCAGCCTCAACACCTTGGACACAAGAGATGCATGTTAAAAGGAGGCTGGAGAGAGGCGAAAAGTTTGTGTGAAGGGTGGAATAGGAGGATATATATCTAAGAGGATGTTAGCATATTCTCAAAAAACATAATTGTGGCACAATCAAAAACCAGGCAGAATACAGAGAGTGCAGGGGGAAATTGAAAAAAAATACAAGAAGGGCAAAGAGAGAATATGAGAAAAGATTAGCAGGTAACATAAAAGGGAATCCAAAAATCTTTTATAAACATATAAAAAGTAAAAAGATAGTTAAAAGAATGGTGGGGTCGATTAGGGACACAAAAGGAAATCTTGTGGAGGAAGATGGCATGACTGAGGTACTGAATGAGTACTTTGCATCAGTCTTCACAAAAGAAGAGGATGAAGTTAATGTCGGAGTAGAGGAGGAGGGAGTAGAAATATTGGATAGGATAAAAATAGATAGGAAGGAGGTGCTAAATAGATTGGCATCACTCAAAGTTAAGACGTCACCTGGTCCAGATGGGATGGATCCAAGGTTGGAGGAGAACTAGGATGGAGATAGCAGAAGCTCTGACCACAATCTTTCAATCCTCCTTGGGTATTGGGGTGGTGCCAGAGGACTGGAAGATTGCAAATGTTACACCTCTGTTCAAAAAAAAAGGAGGGATAAACCTGCTAACTATAGGCCAATCAGTCTAATGTCAGTGATGGGAAAACTATTAGAGACCACTGTCAAGGACAAAATTAATTCTTACTTGGGAGAAGCATGGGTTAATAAGGGACAGCCAGCATGGATTTGTTAAAGGCAAATCATTTCTGATTAACCTGATTGAGTTCTTTGATGAAGTAACAGAGAGGGTTGATGAAGGTAGTGCAGTAGATGTTAAATATTTGGGGCTAAAAATTGAGTAGCGCCCCGGAAAAATTAGCGCCCCCGTGCCGGAAATTGTGTGGTTGTGCCCCAAGAGGGAAGCAGCGCCCCGCATCCCTCTTGGGGCGCTACGAGTCAATATCGCGGCGCTACGTGGCACGTCGCGCCGCAGTATTGCAGGCCTTCCTCCCCTTCTTAAAGGGGAGGGGCCTTGTGCAGCGCAACCCGGGCTCCAGCTGGGCCCCCGGGGATCAGGAGTGCCGGCAAAAGAGCCTGGCACTCAAGAGAAGTGCCGGGCTCTTGGAGCACAGCCAGCACTCCGCGGGGGGGGGGGCATTCAGGAGGCCGGGGACGGGAGCGCAGGCAGGTGCTGGCAGGTGGCCAGCAACAAAAATGGCCGCCCTGCACCTCGCCTTTAAATAGCGCCTCCCCGGCCCCACTGACCCCGTCGGACATAGCGTCAGGCGGTAAGTCAGGGGGCACTCCCGAAGATTGTGGCCGGGTCGCGAGTGGGGCGCTGCGCACGGCGATGACGTCATCGCCGGTGGCGCAGCGCCGCGGGGCCCTACAGGTTAGTGCTGCCGCTAACCTTCCGCTGAATTTTGCGGGAGGTGTGGGCGGCGCCGCGCCCAGGCGCTAGTTGCTTTGCGCCCCGTTAGCGCCCTCTTAGGGGGGGCGCAAAGCAACCCAATTTTTCCCCCTTGGACTTTCAAAAAGCATTTGATAAGGTACCTCATAACAGACTTACTCGGAAAAAAAAAACACATGGCATTAAAGGGGCAGTGGTAGCTTGGGTACAAAATTGGCTAAGGGATAGGAGGCAGAGAGTAGTGGTGAACGGATGTTTTTCTGACTGGAGAGAAGTATGCAGTGGGTTCCCCAGGGGTTGATATTAGGACCATTGCTTTTCTTGTTATATATAAATGACCTGGATTTGGGTATAGGGAGTACAATTTTGAAGTTTGTGGATGATACAAAACTTGGCAACGTAGTAAATAATGAACAGGATAGTAGCAGACTTCAGGAGGACATAGACAGACTGGTGAAATGGGCAGACTCATGGCAGATGCAATTTAATGCGGATATGTGTGAAGTGATGCACTTTGGGAGGAACAACATGGAGAGGCAGTATAATCTAAATGGTAGGGGGGTGCAAGAACAGAAGGACCTCGGGATGCATATTCACAAATCTTTGAAGGTGGGAGGGCAAGTTGATAAGGTGGTTAAGAAAGCGTAGGGGATACTTGGCTTTGTAAATAGGGTCATTGAATACAAAAACAAGGTGGTCATGCTAAACCTTTACAAATCTCTGATTAGGCCTCAGCTGGAGTATTAGGTACAATTCTGGGCACTACATTGTAGGAAGGATGTCAAGGCCCTGGAGAGGGTACAGAGGAGGTTTACCAAAATGATATGAAGGATGAAGGAGTTTAGTTATGTGGAGAGATTGGAGAATCTGGGATTGTTCTCCTTAGAGCAGAGAAGGTTAGGGGAGACCTAATAGAGGTATTCAAAATTATGAGGGGTTTTGATACAGCAAGTAAGGAGAAACTATTTCCTCTGGTAAGTGGGTCGGTAACCAGAGGTCATAGACTTAAAATAACTGGCAAAAGAACTAGAGGGACAATTAGGAGAAATTTCTTCACACAGAGGGTTGTTAAGATCTGGACTGCCCCTCCAACAATGCAGCACTCCCTCGGTACTGCCCCTCCGACAATGCAGCGTTCCCTCAGTACTGCCCCTCCGACAATGGTGGAATCAGATTCCATAGGAACTTTTAAAAGGCAATTGGACATGTACTTGAAGAGAACTAATTTGCAGTGTTGTGGGGAAAAAGCTGGAGTGTGGGACTAAATTGGACTGCTCTTTCAAAGAGCCGGCACAGGCTTGATGGGCTGAATGGCCTCCTTCTGTGCTGTAAGATTCTATGATACCATTCAATAAGTATAATAACATTCTCCTTTCACAGAATGTATCACTGCTGAAATATAGGTTACGGAGAGTATTTAATGAATAAATCCCTGCATATTTTGTTGATACCAGCAAAAATAAAATGGAATAAAAAGGTGTCCCTGTGCTGGAGCTGATACCTTTACATCACAGAGATAATGGTTAACATTTCATCAGCTGTGAATTGTACAAGTATTTTTCCATTTCTTTTGAAAATTTAACTCTTTAAATAGGAGAGGGTTTGTGTACAAGATTATAATTTTAACTCCTATTTTCTGGGGCACTTTACATATAAAAATGGGCTACAGTTTCCACCCATTGACTACAACTCGCCTTTTGAAATCTTTTAATCCCCGCCAGGAATTAAAATCAGCCCTCGAATCTTAGGCTTTCAGCCCATTACTCAAATTATTCTCTATATTATTAATGAAAAACCTACTCGACAAAATTAATAAGATAGCGGACAATCTGCCATGGAGGGAAAGCCACAGATTTGCCCAGAATGCCTCACATAACCAATCCTCAACCTTAGTTGAGCTGCTTTGTGGCAATGCCAACCACAGGCCTGGGCATTTCCCTAAGGAACTGTCGAATTCATACCAGGTCACCTATCCTCTTATGATGATTCATGACACAAGCCGATCAAAGAATGGGGAAAGAGGTGGGGAATGTCTTCGGGAAATTAAAAAGAGGATGTCTAACCCTAAACATCACGAGTACTAAGTTGCATTACTTCATCCAAATTGAATCAGCTTGGCTCAGTTGGTAGAACTCTTGCCTTTGAGTCAGCAGCTACGGACTTGAGCACATAATCTAGGCGGTTACTTGAGTGTAGTACTGAGGGAGCGCTGCATTGTCGGAGGGGCAGTACCGAGGGAGTGCTGCATTGTTGGAGGGGCAGTGCAGCATTGTCGGAGGGGCAGTGCCGAGGGAGTGCTGCATTGTTGGAGGGGCAGTGCAGCATTGTCGGAGGGGCAGTGCCGAGGGAGCGCTGCATTGTCGGAGGGGCAGTACTGAGGGAGTGCTGCATTGTCGGAGGGGCAGTACTGAGGGAACGCTGCATTGTCGGAGGGGCAGTACCGAGGGAGTGCTGCATTGTTGGAGGGGCAGTGCAGCATTGTCGGAGGGGCAGTGCCGAGGGAGCGCTGCATTGTCGGAGGGGCAGTACTGAGGGAGTGCTGCATTGTCGGAGGGGCAGTACCGAGGGAGCGCTGCATTGTCGGAGGGGCAGTACCGAGGGAGCGCTGCATTGTCGGAGGGGCAGTACCGAGGGAGCGCTGCATTGTCGGAGGGGCAGTGCCGAGGGAGCGCTGCATTGTCGGAGGGGCAGTGCCGAGGGAGCGCTGCATTGTCGGAGGGGCAGTGCCGAGGGAGTGCTGCATTGTCGGAGGGGCAGTGCCGAGCGAGTGCTGCATTGTCGGAGGGGCAGTGCCGAGGGAGTGCTGCATTGTTGGAGGGGCAGTGCCGAGGGAATGCTGCATTGTCGGAGGGGCAGTACCGAGGGAGTGCTGCATTGTCGGAGGGGCAGTGCTGAGGGAGTGCTGCATTGTCGGAGGGGCAGTACAGAGGGAGTGCTGCATTGTCGGAGGGGCAGTGCCGAGGGAGTGCTGCATTGTCGGAGGGGCAGTACTAAGGGAGTGCTGCATTCTCAGCAGTCCCATCTTTTGGGTGAGACATTAAATTCAGGCCCTGTTTATCTGTTCCAGTTGTTCAGGTAGATATTAAAGATCCCATGCTACTATTTGAAGTTCTCCTGGTATTCTGACCAACATTAATCCTTCAACCAACATTTATTTGCTGTTTGTGGGAACTTGCTGTGTGTAAATTGGCTTTTGTGTTTACCCACATAACAGTTCCTAAAGCTTCGCCATTGAGAAAATATTCCGATTTGTCTTTTTGGAATCAAAGTAGATAACCTTACAATTCACCACATTGAACTCCATCTGCCATAGTTTTGCCCACTGACATAATGAGGGTAATTTTAACCCCAAGGATGGGTGAGTTGGGGTCAGGTGGGAAGGTAAAAATTAAAAAAATCTCAAACCCAACCCCAACCTGCCTACTTCCGGTTTTAACGAAGGTGGGTTGTGGGGCAAGAGACCAATCCGCTCTCAGAAGGTGGGTTGGTCACTGAAATCTTTTAAGGATGCTGTTTGCCTCCATTTTAACTGGAATTGATGGAGGCCGGGATTCCCGGGCCTCCAGAATCCCAGCAGGTAAAAGGAGGTGCGAAGGGCTGGATCCATGAGGTAAGTGCTTTTATTGAACTGCTTGTGGGCCAGGAGGAGGAGGAGTGTTTCCTCCAGGCCCAACAAGCTTACCTGCACTTGATCAGATCCCCGCAATGTCCGATTTGCCTCCCCACTCCCCGCGATGACCGATTCGCGCCCCCACCCGTGATGTCTGATTCACCCCCACCCCCGTGATGTCAGACTTACCTGACATCCGATCCATAGCTGCTTTCCCGCCCAACAGGCAGCCAGCCTGTCATTCTAAATGGCTGTTGGGCGGGAAACCTGCTGAAAAATTTAAAAGACGTTCAGCGGTTAACTTCTGCAGAACGTCCGGGAAACCCATACTTCCAGGTTCCCGTCTGAAAATCCCACCCCCCACCCGCCGCTCTCTTTCAAGCCCCGTCTTAATATCGGGGCCAATCTGCTTATGCCCCTTTGTAACTCCTTGATGCCATCCACACAACTTACTGAGCCTCCTAACTTAGTTTCATTCAGTACTTGGATTTACATTCTCTATTCCTTGACCTAATTCATTGATGTATATGGTGAAAAGCTGAGGGCCCAGTACAGATCCCTGGGGAACACCATTTCTCACATTCCTCCAATCAGAGTACATTCCTTTATTCCCACTCTCTGTCTCCTACCTCCCAACCATTTACAGATCCATGTCATACCTCAGATTCTGTGTACTCTCATTTTAGCTAATAATCTCTTGTGCGGAACCGTATCAAATACCTTCTGGAAGTCCGTATAAACAACATAAATAGGTACATCCCTGTCCACCGTGCTAGTGAACTCCTCAAAAAATTCAACTAGATTATTCAGACATGACCTACCCTTCACAAATCCATGTCTATGCTCTTTGATCAGCTCATACTTGTTCAAGTGCTCAGTCACTTTGTCCCTGACGATAGATTCCAATAGGAACATAGGAACAGGAGTAGGCTATTCAGCCCCTCGAGCCTCCTCTGCCATTCAATGAGATCATGGCTGACCTGTATCCTAACTCTATCCACCTGCCTTGGCTCCATATCCCTTAATACCCTTGGCTAGCAAAAATCTATCGATCTCAGATTTAAAATCATTAATTGAGCTAGCATCTACTACCTTTTGTGGGAGAGAGTTTCACACTTCTACCACCCTTTGCATAACAAAGTGTTTCCTAACCTCTTCTGAATGGCCTGGCTCTGATCTTAAGGATGTCCTCTTGTCCTAGACACCCCCACCAACGGAAAAAGTTTCTCTCTATCTAACCGATCAAATCCTTTCAAAATCCTAAAAACTTCAATCAAATCATCCCTTAACCTCTATATTCCTGGGAATATAAACCTAGTTTCTGTAATCTCTCCTCATAATCTAACCCTTGGAGCCCTGGTAACATTCCGGTGAATCTGTGTTGCAATCCTTCTAGGGACAATATATCCTTTCTAAGGAGTGGTGCCCAGAACTGTACACAGTACTCCAGATGTGGTCTCACCAGGGCTTTGTACAGGTGAAGCAAAACTTCCTGCTCTTTATATTCTAGCCCTCTAGTTATAAAGGCTAACATTCTATTAGCCTTATTGATTTTTTTTTTGTACCTGTCTACTACATTTTAGTGATGTGTGTGCATGGACCTCTAAATCTCTTTGAACCTCCACTGTTCCTAACTTTTCACCATTTAAAAAATACTCAGATCTATCCTTTTTTGGTCCAAAATGGATGATCTCATATTTGCCTGCATTGAAATCCATCTGCCACATTTTTGCCCACTCGGTTAATCTATCAATGTCTCTTTGTAATTTTATGCTCCCGTCTACACTACTTGCCACGCCACCAATCTCTGTGTCATTGACTCTCTATTGTGTTGTCTAAGTCATTAATAAATATAATGAATAGTTAAGGCCCCAGCACAGATCCATATGGGACAGCACTAGTCCTTCCAATTCGAGTACATACCCATTATCCCTATTCTCTGTCTTCTATCGCCTAACTAATCTCCTAACCAGGTCAATAATTTTCCTTCAAATCCATGAGCTTTAATTTTAGCTAACAGTCTCTTATGTCGAACCTCATTGAATGCCTTCTGGAAGTCCATATAAACTACATCCATAGACATTCCCGTCTACTACTTTAGTTACTGCCTCAAAAAATTCAATTAGTTTCATTAGACATGACCTATCCTTTACTAATCCATGTTGGCTCTCTCTAATAAGCTCAAATGTCTCTGTCTCTCTGTCCTCAATTATAGATTTCAAAAATACCCACAACAGATGTTAGACTAATAGGTCTATAATTTCCTGATTTCTCTCTATTTCCTTTTTTAAATAATGGAGTTACATTTGCAATTTTCCAGTCTAAAGGGACAATTCGTGAATTGAGAAAGCTTTGGAAGATTATGGCTAAAGCATCTGCAATTTCCTCACCTACTTCTTTTAAAACCCTGGGGTGGAAACCATAGGTCCTGGGGATTTGTCAGTCTTTGAGCCATTTTTTTCCAATATTGTTTTCTTGCTTATGTTAACTTTAGTGAGTTCCAGTCCTTAATTCATTATTGGTTTCCCTGGAATATCAGGTATATTATCCTCTTCCTCTACTGTGAGGACTGACACAAGGGGCGCGAACTTGCCAGCCCTGGGGAGGCGGGTATGGAGGCAGGACTGCTGGGAAAATGGCAGAATTTGGGGGCGGGTGCCCAACTCGCCTCCGTGCCATCTTGCCAGGAGCCGGGTAGCCGACCCGCGCCGGGTCCCGTCTCCTTGGAGGCGGGAAGGAGATTAGTGCCAGGTAGTTAACAGGCAGATAAGAGGATTATCCCCATTTTACCCACACAAGTGCGGGCTTCCCGAAGGTTCCGAACCCCGCCAGGGTCACCGAGGTGAGTAGTGGGTCTGCGGGGGTCGGAGGGGTGCAAAAGTGCGCTGTGAAGGTAAGTGATGGGTGCAAGTGTGGAGAGGTGAGTATGTGAGGTAAGTGGAAAGTGTTAGAAAAAGTTTACTTACCTTTGTTTCTTCCTGCAGGCTTCAAGAGTTGGGGATGCGGAGAGTCTCGCACCTCCGCGGCAGAGATGACAGATGGCCGTTGCATTCTCCAATGCAACAACCATCTAATTTCTGCAAAAGAGGTTTGATGAGTCTTGAATTCAAGAACTCATCAAACTACATAGAATGTCAGTGTTTGACAGCTTCAAAGAGCTGTCAAACGATGACAATTCATCTGTCAAAAAATTTTGACAGATGAAACGTCATACGTTGACGTTCTCTGTAACCGGCTTTCCCTTAATTGGCCTGCTAAGCCCGCTGGGTGGGCTTAACAAGGTTAATCAAGGGAAAATAGCGTGGGTTGGCCAGAAGTTGATGGAGGCGGGACTGAAACCCGACAAGTGGGAGTCCCGCCTCCAAAAGCTCCCCATTGGCAAAATCCAGCCCATGGTAATTGTTCAACATGTCTGCCATTTCCTTATTTTCATTGCATTATTACCTGTATCTGTTTTTAAAGAGCCCACATTACCCTTGACCACCCTTTTTCTTCTAATATAATTGTAAAACTTTGAGTTAATCTTGACATTCCTCACAAGTTTCTTTTCATATTCCCTTTTTGCAGCTCTTACTAACTTTTTGTCTTCCTTTGCTGTTCTTTATATCTCTCCCAGGCCCCTGGAGCTACACTATTCTTTGCACTTTTGTATGCTCTTTTCTTTAGTTTTATGTTATCTCTCACCTCTTTTGTCGACCATGGCTGCTTTATTTGGTAATAGAGCTCTTGCCCCTTAGGGATATATACTGATCCTGTATTAAGCTAAATTCTTTTTGCAACACCTCCCACTGTTCATCTGTAGTTTTACCCGATAACAGTTTTGAACAGTTTGCTGTCGTCAGTCTCATCCCGTTAAAGTTAGCCTCATCAAAATCTAGAATCTTAGTAACTGTGTTACATTTCTCCTTTTCAAACCTAACATTGAATTTGATCATATTATGATCACTGTTAGTTAATAATCTAACAGTAAGGGAACATTTATCTACATAACTACTCTGCAACTGACTGATCTGTAATGGGCTGGTTTATCCCTCTCTCCTTTCTTAAATGAGTTACTTGAGTTAGGACCTGCCATAAAGCAGAGCACACTGGACAGAAGTGTGTATTAAATGCAAGTTCTTTCTTTCTATCTATCTTATTCCCTGACTTCAGAGTATCAACTTATACGCTAGCATAATGTTTTCTCCAGCATGTATGACTCTCACAGAATAACCAGGTGCCATCTCAATTGCATGGCATGTATCTTCCTGTAAGCCAAGTGTACATTTGCATAACATTTTCATCAGAGCAGGTGAATCATACCTATGCTGACAAAAAGTAAACTTTAATCATGATAACCCACCACATTTGAGCAGAGTACCTAAAATAAGCATCTCAGTTCCCATGGCGCTTGTCAAGCTGCTCAGCGGTTATTCCTTTCCATGTTTGCTGAGTTAAGTTTCACCTAATTACTACTAAAAACAAGTGTAGGCACTCACCATCCAGGGTCACACACGAAGAAGGGCCTCTGGATTAGGTATGATTAAGGCCAAATATTGGGGAAATGTATTCCACTGAATTGCCACAGAGCAAATATTATAAAGGGAGTCATTTATCGGCATTTGTCAATTTTCCTTTGGTGCAACAAACTGCTATTGGGACCCAACCTGGGGCCAGACATTTTGTATAGCATACCCTCATCAGTTACTGTCCAGTGACACTTCAAGTGGTAACACTGGACACTACTCTCGGTTCATAATGTCAATAAAGGACAGATTCCACACAAAATATCTGCTCCCGGGTTCCCTCTGATCAGTAGCTTGAGAGCATAAAACACAAACAAGTGAAGACTGAGCAGCAATAAAGGTATTGGCATCTTCCTCGATAACAGTCAGTTTTGTTGGGAAAATCTGTGCATATTCTTCCCCTAAATGAAAATATTGGATGTGAAACAATTTATAATTGATGGCAGTTTTGGAGATAATTAAAAAAGGTGAAATTAATGTTGCTGTAAACTAGAACAAAGTTATGGTTAAGAATAACTATTTGTGGCAAACCTTTTGTCAAATGTTCTAAATATAAAATGTTGGAATAGAATTGCAACTCTCGGGTAATTTAACGAAAAAGGCGCATGACTCCAGAATTTGGAGCAGCAATTTCAAAAGTATTCAGCAAAATATTATAATCCTGGAGGAAAAACTTTATTGGGCCAGATTTTGCTCTGAGCGGCGAATGAAAGGCCGGCACACGCCGCTCGTCTGACTTGCACTTTCCCATAGGTACCTGGGAGCTGTGTGAACAGGGAAAGCAACTGTGTATCTCTTTAACCAATCAGATTGAAAAATTGTTAATGAGCAGAACAGAGTCTGAACCAGGAAGTGTCAATTAGAATATTGAATTCAATGTCAAATTAGGTACAGAAAGCAAAATAAAGAGAGGGAAAGAAAGATTGGATTAAGAGAGAGAAAAAAGAGACAGAAAGAAAAAGTAAAAAGAAAATGGGGGAAAAATTCGGTTGATTAGCCCTAAGAGGGCGCTAACGGGGCGCAAAGCAACTAGTGCCCGGGCACGGCGATGTTTGCGCCACTCGCGAAATTGACCAGACATTTTGCGGCGGCGCTAAACACTACCGCCACGATCTCCTGCGCCCGCAAATCGTGACGTCAGTCGAGCGTGCAACGCCCTGGTAGCGCCCCGGACCGGATATTGAGTGGTGCCCCCTGCCTTTCCGCCTGCGGCTAGCAACGACAGGTAGAGGGGAGTGTTTTGCAGTCGGGAAGGGACTGGGGGAGCGCTATTTAAAGGTGGCCGCTTCCTGCCTTTTATTGTCGGCGACATTTTTGCACCACGCATTCTGAGAGAGAGAGAGACTTCTGGAGAGATTCAATGCTGTGTGAAGGAGTTTTGGGTACTGAGCAGCATTTTGCAGGTTCATTTTGATTTGACCTTCATTGCATCGATTTAGAAGAGACTATGGGGGCTGCACTCTGAGCTCTTTCCCTGGGCCTCTCCATTGTTCTTTCCAGCAGAATTGATGTACAGGTCTCTCCAGGCTGAGATTCAAGGCTGCAATGAGCAGGGTGTGGCTGGAGAGCAAGATCGACCCTCCCCTTTAAGAACTGGCTGGCGCCAGTGTGTCTGTGTTCCATTGCTGACTGACATCACATGAGCTTCGCCAGCGCTCTGAGGTCGCGCCTCAGAGAGGTGCGTAGCGCCTGATTTAGCGCTCAAATCACCTCCGGGGCGAAAAAGGCTAAGTTTGCAGTCGAAGGCGATAATTAGCACCAGGTGCTAAACTTTGCACCCGGCCGATAATTGCGCCCCAAACGGGGCGATACCGAATTTCTCCCCCAGTATATTGAATTAAAAAAAAATCTTTAACAATAATTAAAAGCCGAAGGAATGAGACCCCACACTTGTAAAAGTTAATTTTCAGTGCCAGAGAGGTTGTTTGGCAGTAATTCAGACTTACCACGCCATTAAAAGGGTACTTAGACTGGAATAGACAAGCCCTAACCTTTTGTGGTGAGTTTAGTCCATATCTACGACGTCAGTACAGGAACTTCACGCCGTTCAATACTTTTGAGTGGGGAGCCAGACGGCGAGATGCTGTTTTTGTGCAGCTTACGGAGGAGCAACACAGCTCGGACAGCAACTTCCGTATTTTCACGTTTAACTTTGCACGTACGCTCGCCGGAAGTTGCTGCCGAATTTGCGCATAAATAGCAGTGAGCGCTGTTAGCCTCACCCTTATTTTCACTGCAAAATCCGGTCCAATATATATTGTTTACCATAAATCATTTAGGATTGTCTACTTAACAGGAAGTTTTCATCAGTTGGTAGTTCTGGTAGTTCCTGCAAGAAGTTTGACATTCTTAGTTCTTAAACAGTCTCAGTTTTCCTTTATGGCCGCGTCTGTTCCAATGTCTTGTTTTGTTCAGGCTGATAAAGGTAAAAGTAGCTAAAGCCCAGGTTCATCAGAATAATTACAAATACCCTACCACTAATAAAAACTGGACAGCTTGTTCAAATAAAAATGTCAGTAAACTTAAATGACAATTCGCTGGTTGCGTAAACAAAACAATTTATGTTCTGTGTCAAGTTTCCCCCTCTCTCATTCTCTCCATTTTCATCACTCTCTATCGCTTGCTCTGTGATCTCATGCCTACTTTTCTCTGTTTTCATATGTTTGATTCTCTGTTTTCATGTCTGTCTCTGTCTGTATAAACAGTCTGAATTAAAATTAATACTAATGTTTATAAAAGAAACATCTTTACTGCAGTCATAATCAACAAACCATTGTCTACTTTCCCACACAGAACAAAGCTGAGAGGCCTTGCCACAATGGGCAACGAGTAGCTGAGGACTACATGCAGTCATGTCGGAATGCATTAGTTAAAGCTTGACATTGTAATGTCTCTTAAATGACACAACTCTTAACCACATTCCTATTATTGTGGTGAGTACTTTCATTAGTGTGCACCATGCACATTTTACATCCTGCAAAGAAAGTTTCAAAAATCACACAGTGTACATAAATATAAATAGCTTTCAATTATGAGAACAAATTTCCACAAACAGATCAGGATAATGTCTGGACATTAGAAGGCCTGACTAAGGCATTAATGGAAAGCATCTGCTGAAAACAGGAAGCATTAAGAATGAGGGCATATTTGTAGCCAAATGGCTAATATCCCAAACAAATAAACAAATGGAAGGGTAGAACACAATTCAGTACAAAATTATTCGCGAAAGGTATACATGCCAAATATTAGACAAGAACACAAAATCCATTATATGTGTCACATTTTCACTCCTGCTTTTAAGCTCCAGGGAAGTGATTTATACACCACTGCAACATTTTCTCCAGTTAAACTCATAGGGGGAGAAATTCAGTATCGCCCCATTTGGGGCACGATTATCGGCCGGGTGCAAAGTTTAACGCCTGGCGCTAATTATCGCCTCCGACTGCAAACTTGGCTTTTATCGCCCCTGGAGGTGATTGGAGCGCTAAATCAGGCGCTGCACACCTGTCTTAAGGTGCAAAGGCCGAGGAGCGAGGCGCTACCTCAGAGCGCTGGCGAAACTCATGTGATGTCAGTCAGCAATGGAACACAGACACACTGCCGCCGGCCAGTTCTTAAAGGGGGGGGCGTCGATCTTGCTCTCCATCCACACCCTGCTCATTGCAGCCTTGAATCTTGGCCTGGAGAGACCTGTACATCAAATCTGCTGGAAAGAATAATGGAGAGGCCCAGGGAAAGAGCTCAGAGTGCAGCCCCCATAGTCTCTTCTAAATCGATGCAAGGAAGATTAAATCAGAAAGAACCTGCAAAGTGCTGCTCAGTACCCAAAACTCCTCAACACAGCTTTGAATATCTCCTGCAGTCTCTCTCTCTCTCTCTCACTCAGAATGCGTGGTGCAAAAATTTCGCCGACAAAAAAAGGCAGGAAGTGGTCGCCTTTAAATAGCGCTCCCCCAGTCCCTTCCCGACTGCAAAACGCTCCCCTCAACCTGTCGTTGCTAGCGGCAGGCGGTAAGACAGGGGGCGCCACTCAATATCCGGTCCGGTGCGCTACCGGGGCATTGCACGCTCAACTGACGTCACGATCTGCGGGCGCAGGAGATCGTGGCGGTAGTGTTTAGCGCCACCGCAAAATGTCTCGTCAATTTCGTCAGCGGCGCAAACATCGCCGCGCACAGGCGCTAGTTGCTTTGCGCCCCATTAGCGCCCTCTTAAGCTGCTAACGGGAGGCGCAAACCAACCGAATTTTTCCCCCATACAGTATAGCCTACAATTACCTCAATTAAACATCTGTTTCTTCCCGTCCTGATAACTGTGCAGTTCTGAAAGGGTTCTTCAATATCATTACTTCAACCATCATATTTTCTCTCCACCAGAAACCTTCTGACTTGTTCCTTTTCTCTCTGGGACCCAATGACATACACCCACTAGACCAAGCTACTCCCTTCTTGCCCTAGACTTGCAGCTACTTTCTGAAAGATCCAGATACCCATGTCTGCTCTCTGCCTGAACAACCAACTCAAACCCTGCAATGTTAAAAACAGAAAAAAATAAGACAGGACTAAAGGAAAGGAGAGAATAAATTAAAATCAAAGTTAGAGAAGTAAGAAATACAGGGACACGTGGAGTATTTGGTACTTAAAGAAGAAGTGTGCACTATGGCTACAAAACACAAGTTCCGACTGTGTTAAAGAAAGAAGATTTGCATTTATATAGCATCTTTCACGACCACCGGACAGGCAAGAAAGTACTTTTTGAAGTGTAGTCACTATAGTAATGTAGGAAACACGGCAGCCAATTTGCGCACAGCAAGCTCCCACAAACAGCAATGTGATAAGGACTAGATAATCTGTTTTAGTGATGTTGACTGAGGGGATAAATATTGGCCAGGGCACCGGGGAGAACTCCCCTGCTCTTCTTCAAAATAGTGCCATGGGATCTTTTATGTTCAGCTGAGAGTGCAGCCGGGGCCTCACTCTAACGTCTCACCCGAAAGACGGCACCTCCGACTGAGCCACAGCTGACACGGTCAAGAAGTTGCATTGAAAAAGTTGGCATAAAGTTTGGGAAGTGCCTTATACACCAGTGAGATTTATAAGCTGGATCTTATGCTAACGAAGTGTGATCCCAAAATATGGCATTGAATTTTAATGTACTGTGTGCTATTTCCCAAAACAATAAAGAGAAACAAAATGCTTTACCAGAAGGTCAGTGTTGGTTGGGACAAATATTTCCTGCTGGCAGTAGAAGCCTGGATTCCTTACCTAAATGCCAAGACTTTTTGAATCCACTTGCGCTCGTGAAAAGAAAAATAATAGACATGTACATGAAAACAAAAAGATGCATCTGCTTATTATTGTGCAGCTTTAATGTTCTCAGTTGCATTTGTTTTTTTTTAAACCTGCAGGAAAGCATTTCCTTCAGTATTCTTGGTGTTATGGAAGAATGGAGCAGGAAAATGCATCTGAAATGAAACATGGATTATCACTGGAACATTTATATACCAGCACTAAATGTTAATGAGGCAAAGCATTTCAGTTGGGTTGTGATGTACTTTATTATCTAAGAAACAATAATTTTTAAAATTTAGTTTCAGTTAATATTGTTCTTTTAGTGTTAACCGTGTTTGCACATACGCTGTGCAGTTAAAAACTAGCCCATCCATTATCAGGTGACAGAGATGGGCCATCCAGTGTTAAAAGCACTCTTGTGGACTCAACTCAGTTCTACAGGGAGTGCAAATCCACAACACAAAACTGCTAATAATTTGAAAGCAAATTGAAAAACTGACTGAGACAAGGCACAAGGATGGCTTGTGCGGGAAATAGAAATGGCACACTGGTGAGTTAGGGCCTACTCTCCTGAGGATGGAACCCAAGTGTTGTGCTATAGTCAAAGGAGATTCACTTTGCATCTCAGCTGTGATAAACTTGTCCTGGAAGTGCTTGATCCTGAAACTGTGTGCAATTACATGGTTCACACTAGTGGTCCTGCAGACGTTTCACTTAACCATAAACAATTCATCCTGTACAATCTCATCAAGAAGAATGAATCTAGAAAGATTTCCAGGGTTTATAAAATGAATGTACCCACTGAATATTTATCAATCTAATATAATGTCTTCAAATAACTACACCAAACACAGCATTCTTGGAAAGATAGGCATGAATGTTTAACTGTAATACACAACCACATGCATCATTCCCTTTGGGAAGCACCTAGGGCCTCGATTTTAAGGCCCTAGGGAGGAGGTTAAGATATCAGGATTGGGCAACCTGACCCCATTCCTGCCCCTTTAAATTTTAAAGTGCAGAATTCAGGGCACGGATAGGACTGCCGCAAAAGGCAGGTGGGGGCCTAATGCAAAAGGCAGGTGGGGGCCTAATACAAAAGTTGCGGCCTGATGACATCATTGATGCCGCAACTTAAATATAACAGAAAGCGAGGGGGAAGCCTGAGCTGTGGGATTCCTGGCAGCTGAACCGAGGTGGGAGCTGCCATCTCCCCAACCTAAGTGGCACTTTTAGCATTCTATGTGGGCCAGATGTAGCAGGAGTGCTCTCCCCAGGCACCTATAGGAAGCATTTGGACTCCCCCAGCCACGATCTCTAGCCTGCCTCCCTCTGGCCCAATCTCCAGCCTCCCTCCCCCAGGCCCAATCTCCAGCCTCCGTCCCCCAGCCCCGATCTCCAGCCTCCCTCCCTCCCCCAGCCCCGATCTCCAGCCTCCCTCCCCCAGCCCCCCTCCCCCAGCCCCGATCTCCAGCCTCCCTCTCCCAGCCCCGATCTCCAGCCTCCCTCTCCCAGCCCCGATCTCCAGCCTCCCTCCCCCAGCCCCGATCTCCAGCCTCCATCCCTCAGCCCCGATCTCCAGCCTCCCTCCCCCAGCCCCGATCTCCAGCTTCCCTCCCCCAGCCCCGATCTCCAGCCTCCCTCCTCCAGCCCCGATCTCCAGCCTCCCTCCCCCAGCCCCGATCTCCAGCCTCCCTCCCCAAGCCCCGATCTCCAGCTTCCCTCCCCCAGCCCCGATCTCCAGCCTCCCTCCCCCAGCCCCGATCTCCAGCCTCCCTCCCCCAGCCCCGATCTCCAGCCTCCCTCCCCCAGCCCCGATCTCCAGCCTCCCTCTCCCAGCCCCGATCTCCAGCCTCCCTCCCCCAGCCCCGATCTCCAGCCTCCCTCCCCCAGCCCCGATCTCCAGCCTCCCTCTCCCAGCCCCGATCTCCAGCCTCCCTCCCCCAGCCCCGATCTCCAGCCTCCCTCCCCCAGCCCCGATCTCCAGCCTCCCTCTCCCAGCCCCGATCTCCAGCCTCCCTCCCCCAGCCCTGATCTCCAGCCTCCCTCCCCCAGCCCCGATCTCCAGCCTTCCTCTCCCAGCTTCCATTCCCCAAGTCCGATCTCCTGCCTCCCTTCCCCCAGCCCTGATCTCCAGCCTTCCTTCCTAGCCCCGATCTCCACCCTCAGCCCTCCCGATCGGGGGCCTCCTCCCCCAGCCATCTTTTCCGCCGGCCAGGCTGTCAATATGGCCAGCTGCCGGGTGGGAAGCGGACCTATAAGATGCAAATCAGACCCTTCCATTAAGATCAGCAGGACCGCTGCGTTTCTGGTTCTTTGGCCAATTTTGGCCTCACCCGCACGCTCCTCGCCTCCTCGTACTATCAGGGTGCTATTCTCTGCTCTGTTGTTTTGACTGAGATCAGTAAAGTTCAGTGTGGCGAATAGTGAGTGTGAACCTGACTCCTACAACTCTTGGTACAGCATGTTGAATGCCGCCGTGCCACCCCTGAATGTTTTGTGTTATAAGGGGTGTGCACTTGAGGAGATGCCTCATTGACAATTGAAAAAGGTGGGAGTAAAGGTCCGGTTGTGTTATGACTAAATGTTCCATATTCTGTTTGAAGTAGTGTTTCTGGATCAGAACAGATTTTTTACCACTGCTGCATAATGTCTCCCTTCTTCGGGGGTGGGGGGGAGAGAGTAGTAGAGTGTGTTCCTGCATATTTTTCCTCTCTACCCACTTGAGAAGGAATGTCAAGAAAAATTTTCAAAATAATAAATACAGGAAAAATGTGTAACAAAAAAGTAACTATAACATTTATAATTCATTAAATTTTGGTCTTGAATTTTCTCCCCTTGCCTTTTTGCTGGAATATATTTTTTCTCTTGTTCCTCTTCCTCATTTTTTATTTCACTGCTTTTGCATTTATTTCTTCTGTTGGGTTGTATTCCTTCTCCTTCCTTTTGCTGTTTGTTTCTCCCTTTCTTTCTTTGCTTGTTCTCCATGTGCCCCCATTTCTCCTCAGGGCAAGTCATAGAATCAAAGACATTGCAACACGGAGAAAGAACACTTCATCCCTTGTGCGTATGCTGTCTACTTTAATCCCATTTCTCTGCCATTTCCCCTTTTCCTTCCAAATTTTTCTTCAAGTGTTTAATTCTTTTTTTAAATGTCTTGGTTGACTCTAGTTCAATAACCATTTATGGTGATACATTCCATATTCTCAGAACAGTCTGCATGAAAACATTTTTCATGATCTCCCCCGTGGAGGAGTCTGCATTTGGGCACACATACAGCCTTGATGCCACGGGCTTTATATTTTTGGTCAATCAGCCTGAAGTGTACTTTCAGCAATGTCATTTTACAAAGAAAGAAAAAACTTGCATTTATATAGCGCCTTTTATTCCCTAAGGATGTCCCAAAGCGCTTCACAGCCAACGACGTACTTGTGAAGTGCTGTCACTGTTGTAATGTAGGAAAGGACAAGTTCTCTATAGAGGAAGGAGTTGGGGAATTTGTGCAACAAAGCAGAGAAGTACTTGGAAAGTAAAATAAAAATGGTCTTTGAAATGTCCAGAGAATGGTTTCAATAAAAAAAAGTCTTGTCTTTTTGCCCTTCTCATATATTAGATTGGAATCACTCCTAAGAACTTAAATCTTGGCAGCCATATTAGGATGAATTAAATTGTACACTTTGTCCAAGTGAAACCCAGCAGTTTGCTTTACACACCCAAATCCATACAAGACCCGTGAAATATGGGAATCATCATAGAATCTTCTCAATTATAACCTTCACGTGCCACAGCAAACTCAGTGAACCCTGGGACCAGAATCAGCAGCAATCTAAACCAGACCATCTGAGGGACAGGTCTTTTTTCAGAGCTGGTTTAGATACATTTTCAGTGTAAACTGGGAGCAGACATGCAACTTGAAGTCCTCAAAAGAGCAATATAATGGCCAATAAAATACATTCTAGCTCTTCCCATTTACTACTTCCACCCAACTGTTGCTGTTCCCCCTCTCTTCCTCCCCCAAATACTAACTCTAAATTCCATGCAAGGAAAAAGCATAATAAAAATAATAAATTAAAATCTACATTCATTTTGACACATTTTCTAAGTAAACAAAGTCTAACATGTGGCATGCACAAGCACATAAAACTTAGTTCAGATAAAGCCACACAAGTGCCTTATATAAATAAGGCAGCTCCATTAATTTACTACAAGGATATGATTGCTGAGTACAGACGACTGTATCCGGTCTCAGCATCAACCAGGGGTACTACTGTGGATGGAGTACACTTCGGAAGGGTACTTACTATTCCCTAGGAGCTTTTTCAACAAAAAACAATTTCATAGATGTCATATGCCAGGGTCATTTTTACTCCCTGTCCCTCTGAATCATTTCATCCATCTGAACACTCAATTCGAATAGAATTTTGCCTGAACTAGCAATTCTCAAATGAGGAAAAAAAATTGTTTATCCAACTTCTCCTGGAGTCAAGATAATTTTTTTGTTTTCCATCCACAGTGAAGAGAAGTGTCCGTAGTTCAGTATTACACACTGTGCAAGCGGCTGGAACAAATAAACTATTCTTTATCTTGACTTTAATACCTTAATATTATCACATACAAAGGGATGAACATGCACAAGAAAAGTCACAAAGTTCAACATCAAATTAAACTGAAGTATTTCAGAGAAGTATCGCTGGTTTTGTAGAATTATTCTGGCTGGTGGGCGGGGGAGTAGGAAATTTGAAATTCACTGTGTATTACTTCAGGGGAACGGTAGCATAGTGGTAATGTCACTGGGCTCGTAATCCAGAGGCCTGGACTAATGATCCAGAGACGTGAGTTCAAATCTCACCAGCTGGGGAATTTAAATTCAGGTAATTAAATAAATCTGGAATAAATCAGTGATGGTGATCATGAAACTATCGGATTGTCGTAAAAATCCATCTGGTTCACTAATGTCCTTCAGGGAAGGAAATCTGCCGTCCTTACCTGGTCTGGCCTATATGTGACTCCAGACCCACAGCAATGTGATTGACTCTTAACTGCCCTCTGAAATGGCCTAGCAGGTCACTCAGTTGTAACAAACTGCTACAAAACCGGACGGACCACCTGGCATCGACCTTGGCACCGTCAATGGACACGGCACCGGCACACCCAGCCCAATCGACCCTGCAAAGACCTCCTCACCAACATCTGGGGACTTGTGCCAAAATTGGGAGAGCTGTCCCACAGACTAGTCAAGCAACAGCCTGACATAGTCATACTCACAGAATCATACCTTGCAGCCAATATCCGAAACATCACCATCCCTGGGTATATCCTGTCCCACCGGCAGGACAGACCCACGAGGGGTGGCAGCACAGTGGTATACAGTCGGGAAGGAGTGGCCCTGGGAGTCCTCAACATTGACTCTGGACCCCATGAAGTCTCATGGCTGCAGGCCAAGCATGGGCAAGGAAACAGTACTCAATACAGGAAACAATACATGTTGAACACCACTTGGAAGAAGCACTCTGGGTGGGGGACTTCAATGTCCATCACCAAGAGTAGCACAGAGCTGGCTGAGTCCTGAAGGACATAACTGCCAGTCTGGGCCTGCGACAGGTGGTGAGCGAACCAACACGAGGGAAAAACCTATCTCGTCCTCACCAATCTACCTGTCGCAGATGCAACTATTGGTAGCAGTTACCACCACACAGTCATTGCGGAGACGAAGTGTTGTGTGGCACTACCACCGTGCTAAATGGGATAGATCTAGCAGCTCAAAACTGGGCATCATCAGCAGCAGCAGAAACTGTATTCTACCACAATCTGTAACCTCATGGCCCTCCCTCAATCCACCATTACCATCAAGGACCAACCCTTGGAGTGTACAGGAGCAGCGTACCTAAAAAAAAGGTGCCAACCTGGGGAAGCTGCAACACAGCATGCTATAGACAGGGCTAAGCGATCCCACAATCAACAGATAAGATCACAGCTCTGCAGTCCTGCCACATCCAGTCATGAATGGTGGTGGACAATTAAACAACTAATGGGAAGAGGACTTCATGAATATCCCCACCCTCAATGATGGTGGAGCCCAGCACATGAGTGCAAAAGACAAGGCTGAAGCGTTTCAGCCAGAAGTGCAGAGTGGATGATCTGTATCGGCCTACTCCTGAGGTCCCCACCATCACAGAAGCCAGTCTTCAGCCAATTCGATTCACTCCACATATCATCAAGAAACGGCTGAGTGCACTGGATACAGCAAAGGCTATGGGTCCCGACAACATCCCGGCTATTGTGCTGAAGACTTGTGCTCCAGAACTAGCCGCACCTCTAGCCAAGCTGTTCCAGTAGAGCTACAACACTGGCATCTACCAGACAATGTGGAAAACTGCCCAGGTATGTCCTGTCCACAAAAAGCAGGACAAATCCAATCCGGCCAATTACCGTCCCATCAGTCTACTCTCAATCATCAGCAAAGTGATGGAAGGTGTCATCGACAGTGCTATCAAGCGGCACTTACTCACCAATAACCTGCTCACTGATGCCCAGTTTGGGTTCCGCCAAGACCATTTGGCTCCAGACCTCATTACAGCCTTGGTCCAAACATGGACAAAGGAGCTGAATTCTAGAGGTGAGGTGAGATGAGAGTGACTGCCCTTGACATCAAGGCAGCATTTGACCGAGTGTGGCATCAAGGAGCCCTAGTAAAACTGAAGTCAATGGGAATCGGGGGGAAAACTCTCCACTGGCTGGAGTCATACCTAGCACAAAAGAAGGTGGTTGAAGGTCAATCATCACAGCCCCAGGACATCGCTGCAGGAGTTCCTCAGCGCAGTGTCCTAGGCCAAACCATCTTCAGCTGCTTCATCAATGACCTTCCCTCCAACATAAGGTCAGAAATAGAGATGTTCGCTGATGACTGCACAGTGTTCAGCGCCATTCACAACTCCTCTGATAATGAAGCAGTCCATGCCCACATGCAACAAGACCTGGACGACGTTCAGGCTTGGGCTGATAAGTGGCAGGTAAAATTCGCACCACAGAAGTGCCAGGCAATGACTATCTCCCACAAGTGAGAGTCTAACCACCGCCCCTTGACATTCAATGGCATTACCATCGCCGAATCCCCCTCTATCAACATCCTGGGGGTTACCATTGACCAGAAACTTAACTGGACCAGCCACATAAATACTGTGGCAACAATAGCAAATCAGAGGCTAGGTATTCTGCAGCGAGTGTCTCACCTCCTGACTCCCCAAAGCCTTTCCACCATCTACAAGGCACAAGTAAGGAGTGTGATGGAATACTCTCCACTTGCTTGGATGAATGCAGCTCCAACACCACTCAAGATGCTCGACATCATCCAGGACAAAGCAGCCGGCTTGATTGGCACCCCATCCACCACCTTAAACATTCATTCCCTTCACCATCGGCGTACAGTGGCTGCAGTGTGTACCATCTACAAGATGCACTGTAGCAACTCGCCAAGGCTTCTTCGGCAGCACCTCCCAAACCCACGACCTCTTCCACCTAGAAGGACAAGGGCAGCAAGCGCATGGGAACACCACCACCTCCAAGTTCCCCTCCAAGTCACACACCATCCTGACTTCGAAGTATATCGCCAATCCTTCATTGTCGCTGGGTCAAAATCCTGGAACTCCCTACCTAACAGCACTGTGGGAGTACCTTCACCACACAAACTGCAGCGGTTCAAGAAGGCGGCTCACCACCACCTTCTCAAGGGCAATTAGGGATGGGCAATAAATGCTGGCCTTGCCAGGGACGCCCACATCCCATAAAACCAATAAAAAAAAAATATTTTTCTCCTAAATATTGAAACTTGCAGCCCTCTTTATTTCTGCAAATTGAATACTGCATGCCAACTGAAAGATTTCTTTTACTAGATACATAAATACAGAGGAATGTTTTTTACATATTTGATTTGTTTTACTATGCACTCACTGAATAAGAACACCAATGGGCATTATCACTCACTTTTCAGCTCTTTTAACTGTTACACGTAATGGCTTTGTAATTACAATATTATATGTCAGCAGCAAGATGGTGCCGGCAGGGGGAGGCTGTGAGGGGAGCGGTTAGCAGGCGTGTGGGGCCTGGGCCGAGCTCTCGCCCTCAGCGGTATCGGTACGTGTCTCACATCAGCCACTGGCTCCGGTTGCCCGCGTCCCGGGTCCCTTTAACCATCCGGCGGAGGGGGCTGCAGGTCCCGCGTTGGTCGTCTCCAGGTTCAGGGCGCCCGCTGCCATCATCAGCAACGTGTTTGGGGCCGAGACTGGGTTGAACACTGTCTGCCCGCCCTCCCTCTCCCTGCAAACTGGCCGAGGATCCCGTACAACATGGAGTTCATCTGTTAAACTGTCGCACTGGGTGAACAGTTAGTGCAGGCTCTCCCCTCCCCCCTTTCCCAGCCTCTACACTTGCTTAAAAATCTGTTCCATTTCCTGCTTTTTTCCAGTTCTGACGAAAGGTCATCGACCTGAAACATTAACTCTGTTTCTCTCTTCACAGATGCTGCCTGACCTGCTGAGTTTCTCCAGCATTTTCTGTTTTTATTTCAGATTTCCAGCATCTGCAGTATTTTCTTTTTGATATTTTATATATTAGTATATGAACAGTTAATGCATTTGTAGGCACTTCCTTTCTCCTCTGTTTTAAAAGAGGTGTACACCTGTTTGAAACATAAGTTAACACCTCTGTTAAAATAGCTGACACAGGAATTGCATATGAACATATTACGGGCTGATACTTGCACAGTGCCAATGATTTTAATGACCATTTCCCATAATTTCTAAAGGCCCAGTTAATGCACTTCTATCATTGAAGTCAATGGAAATAAAAATCGGGAGAGATGTAAAATAGGCTGCCAACTTGCTATCATCCCTTTTACACTATCGCACAAAATCAAGATCTACCCTGATGACTTTAAACAACTTGTTTTGTTGTTTGAATGAATGTGTGTACTCTTTGCAAGTTATGGTCTTTCCCTGGTAAAATCCAGATACTTATTCTCATTTTATGACTATGTACGCTCTGTGCTCGGCTTCTGGTAGCAGCATCACTGGTGGAAGTTGGTTCCTGTAACTGGGAACTTCCACATTTTTCAGGGGGAATAATGCATGGATCAGCAGGTCTTTCTGCAGAATATCAGACAAAGGAGTGCCTCAAACAGGACCTGTGTTTTCAATGTGTACAACTTATGATATGTGACCAGTGCTCTCTGACATCAGTGACAGGATGCAATGTCCTGCCTCTCATACCTCTGCTTAGATGACTGGTGGCCGGGCTCTTTTTATCTTTGTGAGCGATCAGTCTCAGGACTGCACCTCCAGAAAAACCTTTCCTCAAAAGTTAATTACATCTTTTCTCCTAAACTCTCCAAAACACTTGACCACCAGGCTCCTCAGATAGTGGATCCCACTTTAGACACAACTGCAATCATGGATTTTACAAGTGGTGCCCCTATGTTAGTCCCTAGGTCATGGTGGTTTCCATTGTAGTCACCACATTGGATGATATTGGATGATATTCCCTCAATGGTGATCAGCAGTGTAGCTAATCATTGGTCTATCACATTATGGGTGGAGATGGAGGTGTTGATATTTGAGATGGATTGTAACCATAACATTTTAGGTACCTTATTAGTGCTCCAATAACCTCACCTTGAAGGTGAACTATTGAACCACTGTACCTCCCTCTGTTTGTACCTTAGGTCTAGCATGCCCGCTATCTTTTATCAGTCTCCAATGCACACTCAGCCGGCAGAGGTGCTACCCCTGTGCAGTGAGTGCTTATGTGGCAGTGATTCACTAAGTTGTGGAGATTCAAGCATCTCTGTATCAGTACAGCAGCCATGGTTGTGCGAGTGGCTTGAGGTGTATCGTGAGGCTTCAATGTGCCCTGCAGACAAGATGGTTCAGGTTCTTCTGTGGAGAGACAAAAAGGTAGTTATTCGTATGGTGCCATAGAGATATGATGTCAATCAAAACTATTACTTAAGTGTAACTCATGTACATAAAACTATAGGCAATAGTACATTTTTTCAACTCTTATCATAGGCTACATTTCATATTAGTTAAGACGTAGTTGACAATGTAACATAGATGGAAAAACTTACCAAATTTGCTGGTAAATACACCTCTTTCAACTTGTCACCTCTGCTGATGCTCTGGGCCAAAGAGTTCCACCACGTCTTCATCTGGGTGTGTGACAATTTCAAATCTAATGGGTCCCACCATTTGTGGTCTTCCTTTCCTGGGTGCTGAAGGCCAGTTTTTGTTTTGCTTTCTTGATGCTGCTCTCCTACACCAATTCCACAGGTGGTAGACGTTGTGCTGCTCCTACAGGTTATGTCCTGTTGGTGTGTGGACTAGGGTAGGTTGAGGCCTCTGCTGAATGTTGTAGCCCTCCTAGCCAGTAACTCATCAAAATTAATAGCACTTAAATGCCACAAAGGGAAGACTTCATGTAATGATTTTTGAACTATAGATCTGAAGTTTTTAAATCAGAACACCTGGATTTCTGAACAGTTTGTTTTTTACAGAAGTCAAGAAGCTCTAACATACTAAACTAATAACACCTGCGCTTAAAATTAGAGCTAGACCATTTAGGAGTGAAATCAGGAAACACTTTCTCACACAAAGGGTAGTGGAAATTTGGAACGCTCTCTCCTAAAAGGCTGTGGAGGCTGGGTCAATTAAAATTTTCAAGACTGAGACCGATTGTTTTTTGTTAGATAAGGGATATCAAGGGTATACAGCAAAAGTGGGTAAATGGAGTTGAGGTACAGGTCAGCCATGATCTAACTGAATGGCAGCAGAAAAGGCTTGAGGGGCTGAATGGCCTATTCCTGTTCCTGATTGTGTGGCTTAACGTCATGAACGGCAGGTATGCTGCAGCTCAAAAGAAACTGATTGTTTCTCTATGTTCACCTTGCATGAACAATTCTTCTGAAAAAGGCTTCAATGCATAACACCTGAAAGCTTGACTCTCATGGATAAGGGGAGTAAGGATTAGGCAGACTATTGAAAGATCAGACTGTCTGTTACAGTGTGGGTGAAATCTATTCTTTTTGTAACATACAGTGGTGGACATTTTTTTTTCTTTTTTGCTTCCAATTTGGTTGTAACCATTTTCTGCCAGCATTAGCTCAAATGGGTGGCTTGACTGCCTCAGAGGTCAGTTATCTACACCACAAAATAATTCTGGTAATCTGTCGCTTTCTGTCCACCTGCTCAAGCTTGCTCATTACTTTGAAACAGTCTGTTGCATGCGCAAGACATGCATGTCCTCAATCAGGCTGAAGCATCAAAATCAAATCAGCCCATTGGAGTGTTATACCCACCATGCATATACTTCATGTTACTTGACTCTGGGAGTATCTGCGATGTTATAATTCATTGTCCGCCAATAGAGGCTCTGTGTAAAGCAGTTTTCCCCTATGTTTTGTTTATGTTGGATCTGACAACTGGTTACTCAATGAAAAATGTAAACATTATAGGTTCAAAACAAGTGTTTCCAAAGATTTAACAGGAGCACAATTGCTAACTTTGAGTTCCAGTAACAAAGTCATATGTGTCGCCGATTGTTTTGACAAATAGCTTTATTCCTAAACTTTAAAAAACTCAAGTATGTTGGAGGTTCTAAAGCTATATGTAAAGTATAATTTCAAAAGTAGTTTCATGCAAAACCCATTTAAAAAAAATAAATAGGTGCACATAAATACTGCTGTTCCAGCCATTCAGTCAGGCTCTATCTTACTTATGTCAGCTTTCTATAGTGCCCACAGTTACAACGGCCAACAGTGACACTGCAGAGCACACTGTGAGGCACAGGGATTCCAGACTTGAATCTTCAATTCTAATGTTGATGCTTTCACAAATTATTTTACATTCAAAGCACTGAACTGCACTTGCTTGATTATCAGCTTTTAATAACTGATTTCCTATCATTTACCTCAGCTTTTTGAATGACTGTGCGGACCGCAAACTACAGAAGAGCCGATGAAACGTGTGAACTATGCCAAAGTAAATTCAAAGAAATTCCAGGTATCAAAATTCTGTTCTCAACAGCACAGCAGGTGAAAATAAGTAGGTGAGCAACATAAACACAACATTTCCAGTGAAAATCAATCAAGGACAAAGACTGCTTTATTTAAAATCTTTGGAGAAAGAAGGGATCAGGAAAATCATTCAAGAGAACATAATGGCTGAATTGCAAATACACATATCAGCATGTAAGGAAAAAAAGCCATTTGGGAAAAATACCAAAGTAAAGCATATAAAGGACACAACAGGAAGGACAACAAACTCATAAGTAGTACAAGAGAGATGATTGAACAGTGTAGAATTGCAGGTGTATGTGCAACCAAAACAGGCTACATCAGCCAATAGCCAGGAACAAGTTTAAACAACAATATTATTACTATCTAGATGAGTTTATACCCTCAGTACCCAGACCACACTACAGTCTGCAATGCATTCAGCAAGGATATTTTTGTGTTGTGTTGACATCTTGTGTTAAACAAAGCTGTGCAACCGAAGCTCATGTTAGTGTTGCGACATACCTGGGAGGAATTTCTTTTCTTCTCCCATTCACAGTCAGTGGGGCAAAAGAAAACTCCATCCCCACTTCATTATTAATCCAGAATTAATTAAGTCAGTTCTTTTATAAATTAAGAAACCAAGGTGAAGGGCCAAGTACCATAGCGCGGATTAGACACCAACAAATTGGTAAGAGAGAGAAAACAGGTTAAATCAAACAGTAGTGATTTTGGTAACATTCCTCAAAGTTCAGGATAAGTCCTAATAACAAGCACCACCACAACTCCACATCCTAAGTTTAATTCTTTTTAATTACACTTTCAAGCTGGAAATCCTGTTTACAAAATCCCACTGTGCAATGTCACTACATAGTGATATATTGTCGATGATTAAAATAACAGGGTATATTTTATTAAGGTAATGTTTATTAATATATTTCTTTTAATTCCTGTTGACTCTGGAGTATAATAAAAAATAAATTTAAAACCTCAATTTCCCCACAACTAATCTAAATCCTGGAATGCCTATAGTCCATTATGGCTGCAGGAAACGTTTGAAGTAAGATATAGTAATTGATCTCCCTTCTCGGCAAGTAGAACTTGGGTTATGTTATACTACCATCTAGTGGCTGAGGAGTAACAGTAGTATATTTTAATTTGGGGGAACACTGTGGCCTCAGAAGTTTTAACAAGATTATGGGAAACTTTCAGTTTTCCGTAGAATATTTTGAAGAAGGTCAGCTGAATAAAGAAAACCTTCTGCTTGTTCTTGTCTGTCTTTATTATGTTACCCATGTAGATATCAGCAAGGTATTAAAATGATACTGAGTTTAGTTTATATAGAAAATAATAGATATATTGGAGAGTGATCTCATTGAATGCTGTAAACGGTGAGAGTTCAGATACATCACAGTTGATAACCATCACCTGAACCCCCAAAACCAGATTACAGCCTGAAAATTTCTGATGTCAATCATTTATTTATAAATGAATATTGTGGAGTTGATAGGCATATCTTTGTCCCATTGTTAGTCTGTCAATCTGTACTGAGTAGATGAAGCCTGATGATAGCCACACTGAAGAATTGTGACAGAATCACTGCAAGTTTATTCAGTGATAACCAAGAAATAAGTCAATGCCTTTTATATTACGTTAAATTGAATAAGAATTTAATTTCCTTTATGATAAATATATTTTCACTTGTCATTTACTACTTAGCATTTTAAATAACTCCTAGCTTCTGAAAGCAAACTTGCTAACATCTTTCTAATCCCTACTGGATGTAAGTGCTCTCACACTTGCATATGGGGAATTTAAAAGAAATCACAAATTTTTAATGCAATATTTGATTTTGCGATTAAGGGTGTTGACGAGATTCCTGATACTTCAGCTGGTTAAAGCTCGTGTGGAGCATAAACACCGACATGGACCTGTTGGGCCGAATGGCCTGTTTCTGTGCTGTAAACACGATGTAAAGCACTGAATAACAGCCGTACAGATCAGGAAGCCCAAGGTTTGATCACAAGTGTTTGCTGAATTGGCTGATTTCAGCCTGGGCATCATTGCAGTTGGCCTCAGTGTCCCTGGAGTAGAGAATAAGCGGGGGGGGGGTGGGAACCAAAGCAGTTGCTGCTCCTAATTATCATTCAGTGGCCCGTCTGGAAGTGCACCTGTATGGACACCAGGTGAGGACAGCATCATGCTTGGCTGCGATGCTGGTCTGTGGTCAAATCCCAACACTCATTATCCAGCTTCAATCACTGAGAATGGCCAGTTTAGTGAGGACAAGAGCAAGGAGTCAATGTCTTCAAATGGAGAGGGGAGAAGAGTGCACCAGAAAGGAGGGAAAAAGTAACTGGATTTAAATTCTTTTGTGTATCATTTTTAATTAATGCATTTGCATCAAATTCCTTTGCGCGAATCTCTCACAGTGAATTGTCATCTATCGCAATTCACCTTGGGACGTTTTAGTACATTAAAGGCGCTATATAAATGCAAGTTGTTGTTGTTGTTACCCACCAGTAGAGGACACCATTTCATTTCTATAGGTTCATTCTTCTAATACTAGTAAAGTTAATATAAAGAGATGTAATCCAACTTCTATAAAATTGACTCATGCAAATTTGGACAGCCTCAACTCATCTCCTTCTTGACACACAACAAATTTTGCCTATAATTTGGCACTGATTAGCACCAAATTGACAGACTCACCCAAAGAGGTACTGAGGGCGAGAAAGGCACCACAGCATCAAATGCAAAGCATTTCTAGCAGGAGGGGCCTCTTTAACCCTACCCGCCAGGCACAAACTGCACAGGTAGGCAATTAAAATCGACTGGGTGACTTACCCGCGATGTCCCACCTCAATCCCTCTGTCTTGAATTTTAATTTGCTCTGCCGAGCCGGCCGGCAAAGACACCCACCAAAGCCAGCGGTGTCCTTCTTTAAATATGCAGATTGAAGGTCCGATTAAATTATTGTGCTCCAACTGCAATTTTAACTCTGGCCCGGGCAGGGAAGGCACTGCGGCTTTCTAGCCAGGTAAAGACAGCGAGAAGAGGAACCGGGACCAGGAACAGAAGAGGCCATTTAAGGTGAATTTTTGTTACCTTCCTGGGGGGGGCCAGGAGGAGCAGAAGTGCTCCTGTAGGTCCCACAGTGAAAGTTCAGCTTCTTCTGCCCAGGCAACCTCCTTCCCGATAACGAGATACCTCCGGAACCTCCACCCCTCGACCTACACCCTTCTCGGCAAGCTTTGCTTTGGTGACGGCTGGTGGCCTCCTGCCTTCTGAACTTCCGCTTCTGCCCACCAACTAGCTGACACTTTCCTGTTTCGAGTGGGTAGCTGACATGGGAAATGCAGATAAGTCCCAGGAGTTAAAATGACCCGGGCCCCAGGCTACTGACCATTGCCCGCATTTGGCGCTTGCCCCAACCCCACCCACTTGAATCCCGCTGCCAGCTATAACTCCCCCTTGGGTCATAAAAAGATTTTTATTTTTAAAAAGTATTTGTGGAGCTGCTGTTATTTCATTGTTGTTCCAGCTGGAGCAAGATATACAATACTGCAATATAAGAACTTGAAATTACATCAGCTTCTATATTGATTGAGAATGAATTCCAGTGAGGGAAACATAAACGCCCATTTATGCTGCTTTTACAGGGTTTCTGCCAAAGTTACGGAGGGCAAGCGGGAGAGTCCCTGCAAAAATTTACCCCCATTGTGTTTCTGAGAAGCCAGAACAAGGGCTTCACCCCAACAGTTCAATTACTGAACCATTGACTTTGATTCTGTATCCACAGTGTGCCAGACTCCTATTGCAGAAAGTCAGTTTATCTTTTTAAACAAGAGAATCCAGAATAGCATTTGAGTACTTTTTTTCCCACAAGAAATAAAACAGTAAATTAAGTGATCCTGCAACCCAGTGGGGAGATGCTCTGGGGATCACAGAATTAGGGCTACAATGTTGCAGCCCTATCTCTGACCAATAGCTTCCTCGTGGGAGGGCGGATCACTGAATTTATCAGGGGTTGAATAACTCACCCCCCATACTCTCTAAATTACTGACAGACTGCTGATCTCTCATATAGCTAGAAATACAATTTTAAATATTCTAAAAAGGGGTGCAAATGAATGAGATGTCTATCTGAAAATCCTAAAAACACACAAAATTGCATCATGACGAAATTCGGAATGAGCATTATTGGTCGATGCTAGTGGCGAACGTAAAATCAGGTTCCACATCTCATAATAAGGGCAGGTGGATGACTGATGAAAGTGGAAGGGCAATGAGTACAATAACAATGTGATGATTGTTAAGTTTGCCAATTAACTGCTGCATTCCTGCTCTAGCAACTCCAGCACTAAATCTATGTGAATGAAGAAACAGGAGTGACCACGGATACCACTGTCTTACAATCTTCTCTGAAGTCTTTGTTGTTCCTTGCCATATTAACTTTTCAAACAAAAATTCAAGCAGAGGCAGCAAAGATAATATTATTGTTGGTTAAGCTGGAGCAAAAGCCATCTCAGGACAATAGACTGTTATGCAGGACATAGCAAGGCAGACTGAGAGCAGGAATCCAAAGGGTATTGATCCAACAGTAATTTTGGTTTCTCTACCACAAATCTAATTACCAAGTAAAATAACATTCCCACCATGGTGCACAAAAGATTCAAGTAAACTAAACTGCTTGGCAACCATTATATAACACATCTATTTGTGCCTACCAATCCAATAAACCACTTTTGGTGTGCTATCAAAAGCATATTACTTGCATAAGGTACATTGGTCAACATTATTTTTGGAATGGCACAAACTTCCATAATCTCTTGCAGGAAACACTGATCAGGTGTGCTACTGTGAATACCTGGACTACGAACCACTAGTTTTAGAGAAAAAGCTTATTTCTTGTCCAGATGGACTCAAATGACCTTCAAATAATTGACATTTAAAGCTGCAGTATCAATTCCTCTTCCCCTAAATCAACGAATCCTTAAAAAAGCAATCTAAGGGTGGTGGTGGTGGGAATTTCCTCTGGCTGCTCTGAATTAGTGACAACATAAACAGAATTGGACGATTTATTTTCATCTCAATTTCTGGCACAACAGTATCAATAGAACTAGCAAACATTTGAAATTTCCTGCGATGTTCACAATGTCACTAACACATGGTAACCGGAAGAAACATTCCTCCCTCTCCCCAATTATCAACTTCCGATATATTTGAAATGAACTCTAATGTCTATGTGTTTGGCCCAATTTTGAAGGAACATCTAAAAGCAGACCAGCACCATCAAACTTAGAGAACTTTAAGTGTATAATTGAGATCAAACAACAGCAAAAATGTAACCAAGAGTCAGTGCAAACTGTACTCTATTGTATATTTCATATAACTCTAGTAATAGAAAAAGGAAAAAAAACAGGAAAATGAATACTGCAACTTTAATCAACTACACTTCTTTATATAGGCAAAGTGGTCACCCTCTGACATTAACAAATCTATAATTCCATCTCCAGTTTGTAGACATGCACAAATTTTTGGACAACAAAGGATGAACATGGCAGATTCTTTACTGGGGCAATTGTTAAAATCAGAATTATAAATTATAATTTTAAATGAGTTACTGGTTTTTGATAGTCACTCTTCATTAATGCCTATGCCTAAGTGTGTCTATGTTACATCCATGAGAGACTGTGCCATGTGGTATTATAATTTTTTCAGTCAACTTGTGTTTTACATGGAACTTACTGCTACATAATTAACATATTCCCTGTGAAAACATAAATGTAACTATTATTTTGAAGTGAGGTGGTAGCCAAGATGGAATTTGCATCTTGACTTTTTTCTCCCTCTGAAACATTAATGAAATATAAAAAGCATCTCCCCTGAGGCAAGATGCAGTGTTTCTCTCAATGTGAAATGTTCCTTAATCTGTGCACAAATCATATTAGGAACATATTCAAGACCTCTTCTGCAAGCCGGGGCCTGGCTTAAAGACAACCCTCTAGCACAATATGCTGGAGGTCCAATGCATTGTGCCACAGAATGGTAAGGTGTGGGGTCACACCCATGACTACTGACACATTCAGCTTGTGCCATGGGATGGGATGGTGCCAAAAAATGGGAAAAGGAGGAATAATGGAATATGATTCACAATGGGCTGCTCTCCCACATTCCAGGCCTCTGGTTACAGCTGAGTTGATTAACAGAGATCTGTAAGGAGACCATCTGCCCACCATCATGGTTGCAAATCATGTGTGCTACAAGGACATTTTAAAAAGTGAAGTGAAAATGTGAATAAGGAAAGTAATTTTAAAAAGGTAAAAATTCCCCAAAAATTGTATAGGTCTAAATCTACCATGAATGTAACATGGGTACTCAAAATATCAGCCAGCTTAGTGACCGTTACTTAAAAAATAACCCTACATAATTATAATCACTATATATTCTTACACCCAATTTTCCCGAGATGGAATAAAATAGATTAGACTAGGGATGTATGGATCTGGCTGAAACTTCACCTGGTTGTACTCTCACATTGACATCAGTTTACAGATCTGCATCCTGAATTCTTTGGTAGGAAATCTTCATTATTCGCTATACCTGCAACTTTAGTGCAATTAAGATACAACTGGGGTAGACATTTGTCTTGGATGGTCGAACAAAACGGTCGGTATCGCATCATCTGCCTGTTATATGCCCCACCTGATATTCAATTCCATTGGCTGCTATGGAACTGAACATCAGGCGGTCGATGCCATACCACCCATTTTGCGCTACCATCCAAGACAAATTTCTACCCCAACTGTGTTTGTATCCAATTCAGAAAAATCAAACCAATTTTTATTTTTTCCTCATTATTTCTCTCATTTCTCACCCCATGCTCATCTTCATTTGTGGTGCTTATGTTTAATTAGTGCTGCTACCTGCATTTTTGTAGCTGTGGAAATATTCTTTTACAAGCACTATCTGTTTAATCTGGTTTGGTTTGGACCCGACCTGCACATCCATAAATTTACAGAAGCAAGCAAACAAACAAGAGATGGATTGAAAAAAGACAAAAACCATCAAAACAAAAGGAATCAGATACAGAGGGCGATGGTTGGCACTCTATGTTGTCTTGAAACGATGAGAACTATGATAGAATTTAGATTGGTAACTGACCAGTGATGGTTCATCTATTACATGAGGAGTTGTTTCTGCTGCTTCCTGGACTTCTATCTTCCATCCCTCTTCCTGTGTCCTAAAGAAAAGCAGAATGTATCATTAAATGGCATGACTGTAGTATGCTTATATTCCTAGTGTCTCTACGCTGCAAAGCATATAGAACATTTTTATTTTGAATTATTTTTGGGTCGAGTGCAGAACTTTTGTATGCCATCATCTAAATAATATATTAGAATTGCCCAGAGACCTGTCTTATTATTGGAGCAGTCACGCTATGCAAAACAAATAACTAAATCAAATTGCTGATGGAAGTTTGAAGTTGCAGCAATTGTGTTTGTATGCTTTTTTTTTTACATTTTATTTTTTTTAACTCATAGCTAAGAAAAGAAAACTTGTCAAATACTGTAATATTTATTGATCCTTTACTGTTGGCAGAAATTATTCAGTTGCTGAATACAAATGGTCAGGGCACTAAAGAGAGACAAGTTAATTACTGCAATTTGTGACACTCTTACCAATTAAACATAAAATACACCATTAGAAGCCAACTCTAGATGTTGTGATTTCCCAAAGTTCATATAAACCTTTCGTAATTCATTGCTTTAATAGGATGATTGACTCCACTAAAATGTATGCTATTAACTATCTGGATTTTATTTATTTTTTTAAACTTTTGGCCCTATTCATTTCAATAGAATACTGAATTTCTTAATAATAGCAATCACAAAGTCATGCTTTGCTCAAAATTGATAGTGTTACATTACCCTTCACTTTTGAAGCATTGCATACTTTTTTTTTTAAATGATTCAGTTTTTGACCAATTTGTATTACACTTTCAGCTGAAACATTTCAGCCTAGAAATTTGATCATGCCCAATAAGGGAGCTCGTGCCTGTTCACGTTGTCCCAGGCAGCACATTAAATTCGTGCTGGGACCTCATTAAAATGATTCAGGCGTGCAGACAGTACTATTCATTTGCTGCATGCCTATTTGTGGGGGGTGGGAAATCGGGAATCTCTGACAATACTTAAAGGCAGCCAGCATTTCTTAAAGGGAGAGGGGTGCACTCTGGCTGCAGACACCAAGGAAACTGCCCAGATTCAAGAAGGTGGCTGGAAGAGCCCCAGACAGGGCACCTAGGTTCTTCAATGCCGATTGGAGGCCCTGATGTAGGCAGTGGGCAGGAGTAGAGAGATCTTGTTCCCCCCGGAGGGCAGAAATCCCTCCAAGCAACACCTCCGTTGCCAGAGAGAAGAGGTTGCTGAGGAGGTCAGGAGCATAGCATGGTTGCAATGCCAAAAGAAGTTCAATGACTTCACTAGAGTTGTCAAGGTAAGAATACAGCTCTCTTACGCACTGCTCACACCTCTACCACCTCCAGTCTCACTACTCTCAATACTCCCCACCCCCTGCATCCCTTCATTCTCCTACAATCACTGCACCACACGTCACTCCACCTCCTTCTCCTCATACTCGCACACTCACCATTATTGAAACCCTAATTTCTCCACACCTCACATCTTACACACTGCATACCAACTATTCAAGCATGACAGGCACATTCTCTAAACTGCTCACAAGGATGTCACTAACACACTCCCTTTCTTTTCTGCAGGAGGAGGCCAGGTACAACTTGAGACAGGAAGCTGCCAGTGGAGGAGGCCGAGCCCGTCTGCACACCCTCTCCCCTGTGGAAGAAATTGTGTTGGCCATCACGGGCAGGGGCAGTGCCATGGCTGTGGCAACTGGCAACGCTGGAGGAGACGTTGCACAGGGTTTCTTCACACCTAATCCTCTTTTTCCCTTCTTACTTTTATCTTGCACTACACATTCTGCATGACAAATTGCAGCTACTTTCACCAGTCACTCATCTGTCTCTGCTCTCCCTTCACACTAAAATCTAACCCTTGTCTATCTCTTTCAGTTCAGGTGTTAAAATTGTGGTGATACCTCTGCCACTTTAGGAAGAAGAGGCTAGCCTTCCTGAAGATGCACCATTACTCGATCTGACCCTAGCAAGCTCAAAGGTTGGCACCACGCATACTTTAAAGATTAAGCTAGAGGACGGATTTTTACATGGTGAATCAACGGGCATGTGCAAATGAGCTAAGGCATAGGGATAGGATGCACAGGTGCCAGCTCGCCAGAGGGAGAGATCCCATACTAGGTCTGCTGCAGAGGACTAGGATGCTGACTTTGAGGGCCCAGGCTACCAAAGAAGGCTGATAGGCATACACCTGGAAATGCTAGGTGCACTGGGCAGCCTGCCAGAGACCTTACACACAATGACTCAGAGCATGGAGGAGTCCAGCTCCAACTTGTGTCAAGGGCTCGCCTAGAGCACGGACACCATTCTGGCCAACATGCACCGAGCAGTCAGCTCCATGAACACCACAGTGGCGCCCATCACACTGGAGCCTCTGCTGACAGCTCTGACAGCTTCCAGGGCAACTCAGATGGCTGCCACCTTAGCTTTGGGGGCCTGTTAACTATTAGATGCAAATGGAATTGAGCTGTTCGATATATTTGTTTTGTGTTATGGATCTGTTGTTGGTGTTTATAATTGTACTGAAGTAAGGGCAAGACCCAAAAGGCTGGACTGAAGGAAGGTGGTAGCAAGGACGGTGGTGATAAGTATTGTGCAACTGCTGGTGTATTAGGGATGGGAGGGATGGTTCACATGAAGTGCTCCTTGATAAGCTGCTCTCTCAGAGTTTTGGCAGCTCAGGGCAATGGTGGTCAATGCGCTCCTCCTCATCCTCCTCATCATGCTGTATTTCTGGCTGCCCAGGTGATGGTAAGGGCTGGTCCCTCATGATGGCAAAGTTATGAAGCATGCAGCAGACGACAACAAATTTGGATACCCGCTCAGGGCTGTACTGAGGGCCCAGGCTACCAAAGATGGCCGATAGGCATACACCAGGAAATGCTAGGTGCACTGGGCAGCCTGCCAGAGAGCTTACACACAATGACTCAGAGCATGGAGGAGCCCAGCTCCAACTTGTGTCAAGGTGTAACAAGGTTACACCTCGGCAGAACCGAGACCAATATCCTCTCAGGGGGGTTTGCTAGTGCTGTTGGGAAGGATTTAAACTAGTTTGTCAGGGAGCTGGGAACCTAAGTGTGGGCCCACAATGGAGAGAAACAAAGCTGGAAGTGAAAGTTAGAAAAGTAGTCAGCAAAACTAGTAGGGAGCAGAAACAAAGGCCAACAGTAAAGAGGGTCAAAGTGCAGAAAAACATTAAACAGGCAAAGTTGAAGGCACTTTATCTAAATGTACATAGTATTCGCAACAAGGTGGATGAATTAATGGCACTAATAGAAGGAAATGGGTATGATGTAATTGCCATTACAGAGACATGGTTGCAGGGTAACCAAAGCTGGGAACTGAATGTTCCAGAGTACTCAACATTTAGGAAGGACAGACAAGAAGGTCAAGGAGGTGGCATAGTGCTGTTAATAAGGGATGAGATCGGTACGGTAGAGATAAAAGATCTTGGCTCAGCAGATCGTGATGTAGAACTGGAATCAGTTTGGGTGGAGCTAAGAAACAGCAAAGGGCGGAAAACATTGGTGGGAGTTGTGTATAGGTCACCAAACAGTAGTGGTAATGTAGGGCACATTATCAATCAAGAAATTAGAAGTGCATGTAACAAGGGCAATAAGGTAATCATGGGGGACTTTAATCTACATATTGACTGGGCAAATCAAATTACCGCTAATGGTGTGGAGGACGAATTCTTGGAATGCATGCGAGATGGTTTCCTGGATCAGTATGTGGAGGAACCAACCAGGGAACGGACTATTCTGGATCTGGTACTGTGCAATGAAAAAGGGTTAATCAATAATCTTGTGGTAAAGGGGCCTTCAGGGACAAGTGACCATAATATGATTGAATTTTACATTAAGTTTGAGAGTGATGTAGTCCAATCTGAAACTAAGGTCTTCAATCTAAACAGAGGAAACTACAAGGGTATGAGGGATAAGTTGGCCATGGTAGATTGGGAGACTACACTAAAAGGTATGAAGGTGGACATACAATGGCTAACATTCAAGGAAATAATGCATAATTTGCAACAAACATATATTCCTCCAGGGCATAAAAACCCAAAAGGAAAAGTGATCCAACCATGGCTAACAAAAGAAATTAAAGCTAGTATTAAGTCAAAGGAGGAAGCTTATAAAGTTGGCAGAAAAAGCGGTCAGCCTGAGGATTGGGTTCATTTAAGAAATCAGCAAAGAAATTGATAAAGAAAGGGAAAATGGAATAGGAGCACAAACTAGCGAAAAATATAAAAACGGATTGTAAAAGCTTCTATAGGTATGTGAAAAGGAAAAGACTGGCGAAGGTAAATGTAGGTCCTTTACAGTCAGAGACGGGAGAATTTATAATGGGGAATGAGGAAATGGCAGATATTAAGTAAATACTTTGTTTCTGTCTTCACGGAGGAAGACACAAAAAACCTCCCAGAAATATGAGAAAACCAAGGGTGTGGCGAGAATGAGGAACTTAAATAAATTATTAGTAAAAAAACAGTACTAGCAAAATTAATGGGACTAAAAGTCAATAAATCCCAAGGGCTGGATGACCTACATCCAAGGGTTTTGAAAGAGGTGGCCATTGGGATAGTGGACGCATTGGTTGTCATCTTCCAAAATTCTATAGATTCTGGAATGGTTCCTGCAGATTGGAGGATAGCAAATGTAACCCCGCTATTTAAGAAAGGAGGGAGAGAGAAAACGGGGAACTACAGACCTGTTAGCCTCACATCAGTAGTTTGGAAAATGCTGGAATCTATTATAAAGGATGCAATAACTGGGCACTTAGAAACTAATAGTATGGGCTGGATTTTGATACTGGGGCGGGTTGGGGTCGTGTTATCCACCCGACTGCAATTGGATGTGGGAGATTGATGCAATTTTCACCTAATTGGGCAATTGAGTTCCAGCATGTGGGAACCCATGAACCAATTAGTAGTCTGAAAGTCGCCTCTGATGATGTCATCATTGCTGCTGCATTGAAGGTCTGCAAAGACTGCCTGGCCTTTGCTGTGAGAGGACCTGGATGCAAAATGAGCAGCAGCAGTCCTAAGTCTGCTGCCAGATATTTTTACACCACCACTGAGAGAGAGAGAGAGATCTCCAGCCAAATGTGCTCCCGCCAGGTTTCACATTCGTGGTTCAGAACAGGCGTGCTTCACGTAGAACAAGGGTTAAAATCACAAAGGCCTTTCAAAATGGCATTATAGAGCCAATTTAGTGCTTGTTAAGGGCCTTAACAGCCTATCCCATCTCTTAAAGGCGGGACGCAGTCGGGACCAGCAGACACGATTTCATGAAAATTGCGTGGAGGCGGGATGGAGGCGGACTTGTGCCCGCCCGCCAGTTTTTGCAATTTTAACCCCTCACACGCCTCCAAACCCGCCTCCACGGGTCAATGAAAATCCAGCCCTAAGATTGGGCAGAATCAACATGGATTTATGAAAGGGAAATCCTGTTTGACAAACCTATTGGAGTTCTTTGAGGATGTAACTAGTGGAATAGACAAAGGGAGACCGGTAGATGTGGTGTATCTGGATTTTCAGAAGGCCTTCGATAAGGTCCCACACAAGAGGTTGGTGAACAAAATTAGGGCACATGGAATTGGGGGTAATATACTAGCATGAATTGAGAATTGGTTAACAGATAGAAAACAAAGAGTAGGGATAAATAGGTATTTTTCAGGATGGCAGGCTATGACTAGTGGGGTACCGCAAGGATCGGTGCTTGGGCCCCAGCTACTCACAATCTATATCAATGATTTGGATGAGGGGACTAAATGGAACATTTCCAAATTTGCTGATGATACAAAGCTAGGTGGCAGTGTCAGTTGTGACGAGGATGTGAAGAGGCTTCAAGGGGATCTCGACAGGCTCAGTGAGTGGGCGAGAACATGGCAGATGGAATACCACTTTGGTAGAAAAAAACGGAAAGGCAGAGTATTTCCTAAATGGTGAAAGATTGGGAAATGCAGATGCTCAACGGGACCTGGGTGTCCTTGTACATGAGTCACTGAAAGTGAATGTGCAGGTGCAGCAAACCATTAGGAAGGCAAATGGTATGCTGGCCTTCATTACAAGAGGATTTGAGTACAGGAGTAAAGAAGTCTTACTCCAATTATATAGGGCCTTGGTGAGACCACACCTGAAGTACTGTGTACAATTTTGGTCTCCTTACCTAAGGAAGGATATACTTGCCATAGAGGGAGTGCAATGAAGGTTCACGAGATTGCTTCCTAGGATGGCAGGACTGTCGTATGAGAAGAGATTGAGTAAACTAGGCCTGTATTCTCTAAATTCAGAAGAATGAGAGGAGATCTCATTGAAGCATACAAAATGATTACAGGGCTTGATAGGGTGGATGCTGGGAGAATGTTTCCCTTGGCTGGGAAGTCTAGAACCAGGGGCCACAGCCTCAGGATAAAGGGTAGGCCATTCAGGACTGAGATGAGAAGAAATTTCTTCACACAGAGGGTGGTGAATCTTTGGAATTCTCTACCCCAGAGGGCTGTGGAGGCTCAGCCATTGGGTATATTCAAAACAGAAGTCGACAGATTTCTGACTAGTAAAGACATCAAGGGATATGGTGATAGGGCCGGTGAATGGAGTTGAGGCAGAAGATCAGCCATTGAATGGCGGAGCAGGCTCGAAGGGCCGAATGGCCTACTCCTGCTCCTATTTCTTATGTTCTTATGTACTGCAAAGCTGTTCACAAATGGTCCAGACAGCGGAAGCATTGCTTGAATACGCCAACAGTCTGCTCAATGAGTTTTTGTTGGCCTTTCGTAGTAAGTTACCTCTGCAGTTGTGCCTAGGTTCCCGACCGGAGTCATGAGCCAATTCTGAAAGGGAGAGCCCTTTTCGCCTAGTAGCCAGCCTGTAACAGACAGGTTGAAACAAAGGCGGCACAGAGGACTGCAGCAGGATAAATGAGTCATGACTGCTACCAGGAAGCCAGGTACGGACCTGCATGATATGCTGCCTGGTGGTTGCAAACAAGCTGGACGTTGAGGGGGTGGAATTCCTTTCTATTTACAAAGATGCTAGAATGGTGATGGGAAGCACAGAAGGCAATGTCTATGGCACCTTGCACCCTGGGGAAGCTTGCAATGCAGGAGAAGCCGAGTGCATTCTTGTCCTGTTCGCTCTGTCCATGGGGAAAGAGCTGTAGCTGTTCCTCCTGGTAAAGAGGGCCTCACTGACTTCCCTGATACAACAGTGAACAGCAATCTGGGAGATGTCGCTGACGTCACCTGCTGCAGCCTGGAAGGAGCCTGTCACCTTTAGGTTAAGGACCACGGTGACCTAGACAGCAGTAGGTAGTGCCGTCCATGCCCTGGTTCGAGGCTTGAGTTCTGGCTCCAGCAGGTGACATAGCTTGGTGACAGCCTCCTTTGTGAAGTGAAGGCGCCTCAGATATTGCTCCTCAGAGAATTTCAGTTAGGAGAAGTGCTCCCTGAATACCCGCTGTGGGTATGGCCTCCTGTGCAGTGCCCTCGTCCTCCTCCATCTTCTCCCAGCTTCTCCTGCTCTCTTCTTTGCTGTTCCCCCTCATTCTCCAGCCACAAAGGCATCCTTACCAGACCATCCATGACTGAAGTCAAACTGTCTTGAAGACAGACAAAAACAGTGCAACACCAGCAAAATCTTCTTATCAGAGAAGAGATGAGACAACTAGGGATGGGTAGTAAACGCTGACCTTGCTTGTGATGCCCATATCCCAAGAAATGAATTTTTTTTTAAGTCAGAATTAAGTTTTACAAGTCAGAAAATAGGCAGAAATATGACCAGAAGTTAACCAGCAGCCTAAAAGGACAAACCAGTAACTAATTTGTAAGTAGTGGATGAGCCCTTTAAATAGCGCTGTTGAAGGGTCCTACTGCCTGTTGGCACTATGATTTGCTGATCAACTTTATCATGTTACGAGTCAGGCACTCGGGTAGACCAATATCAAAGATGGAAAAAACACTGAGTTTCTGTGGGCATGGTGCAGGCTGGTGCCAGAGGTGTGCCCAGAGTGGTGCTTGCTCCCGCATACTCCATGCTAGTTAGCTGCTCTCCCACTGAGCCTGCAAACTCCAGCAGGATCAGTGCTGGAAGGCACTAGCGGGCTCAACCATCTGGATCATGTCCCGTGAATTTTCAGCCCCAGTGCTCACAGTAACATAGTGCGAGTACATTAATTATTTGTACGTAAATTCACAAATTGGAATGTTTACCTCATAATGCCTAAAATCAACTGAGCTCGAGCAGTCTTAATCCATTTCCAACTGGGCCAAAAACATAAAGTGCCCTGTGAAATCAACCCTGAATAGCACAAATTGACAATCTCACTGAGAGAAATCATTGGTGGTTGGTGTGTTAAATGGAAAATGCCGTCTTGGTGCGAAGGGGATGCTTCTGAGGTTCCGGCAGAGTAAAGAGGGTTTTTCATCTAATCTACGTTTGGCTGTACTTGATAATGATGGGTTGGATGGCACTGGTCATTAGAAGTGGAAAGGTGTTTCATCCCTAAGCAAAAGCTCTCTTGTTCACTGGTATCTTTAAACAGTAATTGTCTTTTCCTTTAAACTGTATTAAAAGAACTCCAGACAACATTTAAATTTGAAAACATATCACCTTGACACTTAAATGAAACACAACAGCCATTGTGTTTTGATGATTTCATGCACAATGATTCCAAAGAGTGATCAACACATAGTTTGGACTCCCAAGTAGAGTAGTGGAGGCAATAACCATGAAATCATTTAAGAAAGAGTTGGATGCTGCAATGGGGAGTTGAAGTGGGGGACAGGGGGTTTGTACAGTCTTTCTGAAAGGCTGAGCTAAGAAAGACCTTCTTCATCTGTATCTATCTTGCAATCAACAAAAGAAAACCCAATTTCCCCTACTGAAATTCTGAGAAAAAAAGAGAGAAATCAAGGATGTATCTCATTGGTGTCACATAAGTTGAAAAATAAGCTTTATAGTTTTGTTTTTTTGCCTTGCTGTGAAGAGAAATCTGTTGCAGTTTTCAAACAACGCACAAGGCTTGACAAATACATTCCCATAAAGACATCACTCCTCTAACAGAAGCAGCCTGGTGTGCTTTCCACATGTGGCTTGAATTTTCCTGTACCCATTTATGAGTGGTCCTGGAGCAGTGCTGATGGGAATATTGGCCGGGAGGCCTACTATGGAATCTTTGATCCTAAAATAGGCCTTCAAACTTTTCCTCCTCTCTACCCTACTGACACAAGTGTTAGTTGCCTGCCTAGCCACACGAGGAGGGCAAGGCTTTCCACTCTGGATGATTTCCCTTGCTTCCCACCCCTGAATTGCTGATACACAACAGGACTAGATAATAGGAGTCATGGGGGTAGGGGAATGTGGTGGCAGGAGTCAGGAATACTGGCTGAGAGCAAAGAAAAAGGAACTCTCTATTTTCCATCCCATCATAATTGCTGAACCTGGGCTCCATCAAATCCTCTTCCAAATTTTGGCCAGCATTAATTAGGCTGCTTCTGCCTGCTTTAACAATGGCCCTGCCCATTTCTGAGGCTGCAGTGAGTACCCCATTGTAGCACCAGAGCACGTTCCTCCCTTGCAGTGGTGAGTTCTCTCTGCCGAGGGGAAATGACCCGACCCAAGAAAATGGGATGGGTTCACAGCAGCCGGCGGACAGAAGTCCTACCTTTACCCACCTCCAGCAGGAGGAGGAAAGTCCAGGCCATGACCTGGTTTACAGATGCTACAATTTACTCCAACTGTTATTCATATTTAATCCTTCCTCCGTCCTGCCCTGACATCAGTCTCACAGAGGCAGCCGGTTTCTGGTAAAGCTACAAAATTGAGGGCCAGAATCATGCGCCTGCCTTCTCCAGTATTTTTTAACCATTCAACACCAGGAGAACAACAATATTAACACTCACTTCTCCTCATGAGTTTGATCAGGTGGTTTTTGCTCATGATCTGGTTGTGACTCTGGCTGCAGTTGTGCCTCCACGCTCTGCCTGAAAGCCTCTTGTTGTTTTCGAATCTCCAGTAACTCCAACTACAAGACAGTAACAGTGTAGGAATACATCACATTAAATAACTTGGGAAGGTAATAAACTGATGATTATTAAAGTAACTACCAAAAGTACTGCAGGAATTATAATCAGCTTAAGCCAACAGAGAAAATTACACCGCTACATAATTGTTTATGTTAAAAGAACGATATAAGATGATTATTTGGACAGTAACAACTAACTACAGTATAAATATATTTTAAATGGGATAATTCACATCCTTAGATGTTAGCTTGGCACAGTCGATTCAAGCCTCACTCCAAGACTTGAGCAGATAATCAAGGCTGACACTAAAGGTGCGAAATTAAGGCCCAGTTTGATTGTTCAATTGGAAATAAAAGATCCCATGGCACTATTTGAGGAAGAGGAGGAAGTTTTTTGTGTGTCCTAACCAACAATCCTCCCTCAACCAACAACACCAAAAAACTGGCTTCGCTGTTATTTCTTATTTACTGTTGGACCTTGCTGTTTTCAAACTGGCTGCTGTGTTTGCAGCAGTAATTACAACTCAAAAAATAATTAACTGGATCTGAATCACTTTGAGAAACCTTGAGGATGTGTTAAGAGGTCATGTGGCAAGTTCTTACTTATTATTCTTTCATGTCTTTCTGGACCATAAACCATTTCTCAGCCAAGATCACGTTTAAGGAACTGATCTTTCCCAGTACCATTCTGTAACCAGCTGGTAGGAGTTGATGAAAAAATGGGTCAGACTGACTTGCCTGAAAATGCTCCCTGAACGATCTTTCGGCAGCTACAGGAGGTATGGCTCTAATTACTCATTGGCAGTTGTGCCTCATGACGTGTTAACTAAATGACATGTCAAGAGGTGGTCTTCTTCTTTCGTATGGTAGGAGCAAAGCAAGTCAAATGTCAATATCTAAGTCAGATATCCAGGCCAAAGCTTCCGGTGTAACAGCGTGGATATCTTGTAGGCTGCCTGCGAATTTCCTGTGAGGGCAGTGCTCAATGATGTGCTCCAGGGTCTGATTAGGAGCTCCACAGTCGCATGATGGGGATGCTTTAATCTTCCATCTATGGAGAAGGTGGCAGCATCTACCATGACCGGTTCTGAGGCGGTTGATGGTTGTCCACTGTTTGCGAGGAAGGTTTGATCCTTCAGGTTGTACTCTGGGGTCCTCTATAAGGAATCCATTCTGTCATAGTTCTTCCAAGCATTTTGCCATCGGTCATCAAGGCTGAGGAGAGATCGCTGAAGGGCTTCAGCAACGGTCCAAAATGGCCTTCTAGCTTTGAGACAGGTTGGTTGTTCAAGTCCGCCTGGATCGGCATGTCTTTGCTGGTGTAGGGGTTGTATTCTCTGGAGACTGCATATTCGTGGCGTAGGTGTGGTGGTGCGATGTTTCCAAGCACGGGCAGCCAAGGTGTTGGTGTCGATAAAAGCATACC